>OU898278.1:142190842-143390842 GCA_918026665.1 Diabrotica balteata
CAAATAGAGGAAAAATGCGTAAGTATTGTTTTGACTACGTAAGAATGAAACATTTTGTAAATCTTGTTTGAAGCATTCTTAGACATAGATGATTGTAAAATAAAAATACCATGTATGTGAAAAATATTCCATTTGACATATAGTGATGATACAGGCTCAAAAATTATTGAAAAACAACAGAATGCAATATTTTGTTGATCATCGCAAATTTATTTAGAATCAACACATCTTTTGACCGCAAGGTCCAAGTCAAATATATACTCGATAACAATTCTGGAAAAAGGTTCATGGCAGATTATGTTATAACCAACAGAGATAAAAATCGTAATATACAGAAAAATAATGTCAACAATTATTGCTGAGAATTGCATATTAGACAACGATAACATCAAGGAAAGCTAGGAAGAACTCAGAAATAAAATAATTATCGCAGCTACAAAAGCACTTACGGAGTTAAAATTAACGAACAGTAAAATATCAAAAAGAAAACCCCATTCGTCAGAGATAAAGTGGGGACAAAATGTAAACAAAAGAAGAAAGCCTTTTTACAACAAAACACAACAGCTTCTCAAAACGGAACACGACTTCCGATCTCTATTTGTTAAAAGTGGCGATAATGATACACCAATACCAGAAGTGACGACAAACGAAGCAATAAACATGGGGTATCAGAGAGATACAGGAATCATTAAGTAAATTCAAAAATGGAAAAATACCAGGAGAGGACAAAGTACCGATCGAACTAAAAGTACGGAGGACCAGATCTGGCCAAACAACTATTAAAACGAATCCAAAAAATAATAGATCAAATCAAAATACCACAAGAATGGAGGTCAAACATCCTGATCCTCTTCAAAAAGAGGGACAAATCAAATCCGGAAACCACAGACGAATCAACCTATTAAAGACAACACTGAAATTAACAGCCAAAGTGATAACCAATGAACTGGATGAAGTTATAACACTAGAAGCGACGCTATATTTATAATGAAGCAAGTATACAACAAACGGGCGTATTTATGTTTTGTGGATTTGTGGAAAGCATTGGACATGGTCAAGTTAAAGGATGTTATTCACTTATTGTATGCAAGAGATAATTAAAAAAATTGAAAATATTTTTACGAAAGTTCCACAAGATTTATCTCACATAGAAAAATCCCCTTGACGAAAATGAAGAATTATTAAAATTCTAGAATATTCGAGATACCATCGAAATCCTGAAATGTCTAGTGAAGTTGGGAACGTCAGAAATTGTAATAAACAGAGGAAGTTGACAGTTTACGAACAGTTGTAATTGAGTTTTTGAAGTTTATAGTTGTAATTCTGTTGGAGCATTGTACACAAGATAGTATCTAAATAAAGTTATTTGAAAGAAGTGTAACAATGTATACCAGAATAACACAATGAAAGAAAAAGTAGAAGAAGAACTAACCCGACGCAATTGTGGCCGATAATGAGATAAGACAGCGGGATTCTCTGTGCACTTTATTTTTCTACCTGATCTTGTATGAGATAATAAAAAATGTAAGAACGAAAAAAGGGTATCAACATATTCTTCTATGGAGATGACGTAATCCTGATCTATCAAAGTGAAGATGATTTACAAAGTATGCTTCACCAATACCATAACTGCCATAACATTAAATATGATAATTTCAACAAAATGAATGGTTATAAGAGCAAATCTACTAAGATGTGAAGTTTAGGTGGAGGGCAGATAATAGAACAAGTAATGGAGGATAAATATCTGGACATCATACTGTCTAGCTACGGAAAGCTCGAAACAGAAGTGGAAGATCAAGTAAATAGAGCAAACAAAGCTGCAGCATGCCTGAATCGAAGAATTTGGTGGAATAAAAATTTTGGGAAATAAGTGAAAGGCAGAATTTACAAAAAAGTCATTATACCAATAATAACAAACGCGGCAGCAACAGAATCCGGTACAGAAAGAACCAAAAGAATACTAGAAACAGCAGATATGAAAATTGTTAGACATTATGGGGCAGCTAGAATTACAGGTAAAGAAAGAAGAACAAGAACGAATCACTGGTTTGACAAAGAATGTCAAACTATAACAGAAAGAAAAAACAGAGCATATCTACAGATGCAACAGAGGCACAGAACCCGACAAGCAGAGGAAGAATATAAACAACTACGTAAAGAAGAAAAGAAAATTCACCGAAGAAAGAAGAGAGAATATATCAACAAAGAACTTCAAGAACTACAAGAACTAAGTAAAGCAACAGAGACAAGAAAATTTTACCAGAAACTCAACAAAAGCAGAAAAGAGTTCAAACCGAGAACAACGATGTGTAAAGATAAGGAGGGTAATATATTGACAGAACAGCAAGAGATACTTAGAAGATGGACAGAACATTTTAAGGAAAAGCTTGGGGTGAATAGGACGGAGATGAACTCTGATATACCATTAGACCAAGTAGACAACAGAGAAAAGAGTCCACCAACAATAGCAGAGATTAGAACAGCAGTGGACAAATTAAAGAACAATAAATCACCGGGATCGGATCAAATATCATCGGAGCTACTGAAAGAAGGAGGAGACGCATTACTTAAAGCCATACATGAGCTGATAAGAAAGATATGGTTGAATAAACAGCTACCAAAGGAGTGGAATAGCGGCATTATTGTACCACTACATAAAAAAGGAAACCAGTTAGAATGTGAAAACTACCGTGGAGTCACGCTGTTGAATGCGGCATACAAAATAATGTCCAACGTAATGTATGAAAGACTTAGACCATACGCTGAAAAAATAGTTGGCAAATACCAATGTGGCTTCTGTAGACAGAATTCAACAATAGACCAGATATTTGTTCTGCGACAGATCCTTGAAAAAACAAGTGAATATAACATCGACACACATCATCTCTTCATAGACTTCGAAAGCGCATATGACAATATAAACCGAGAATTCCTAACAAAAGCAATGAAAGAATTTAATATACCAACACAGCTAATAGAATTGATAAAAGAAACACTAAAAGTAGAAAGTAAAATCCGGATACAAAACGAATTAACGGAAACAATAGATGTGAAGAAGGGACTACGCCATGGAGACGCTCTATCATGCATATTATTCAACATCATACTTGAAAAAATAATAAGAGACACAACAGTTAATACCCGAGGAACAATAATTAATAAAAGCGTGCAAGTACTAGCATTTGCAGATGATGTTGACATAATCGCAAGATCAAGAAGAGAAATGATAGAGGCATTCACTCAAATAGAACGAGCTGCAAAAAATAGTGGTCTTAAAATCAATCAGACAAAAAGAAAATATATGCCTGCAAATAAAAACGCACAAATAAGGCAGCTGCCAAATTTAACAATAGGAGAATACAACATTGAGGCGGTAAAAAACTTTACATACTTAGGATCCCTAGTTACGTCTGATAACAACGTTGCAGAGGAAGTGAAGAGGAGAATATTTATTGCCAATAAATGTTACCATGGCTTAATTAGGCAACTAAGATCAGATAACGTCTCCAGAAAAACAAAATGCCAAATATACAAAACCTTAATAAGACCGGTACTCACATACGGTTCAGAAACATGGACACTCTCTAAAAGGGAGGAAACGTTGTTAGCCACCTTTGAAAGAAAAATCTTGCGACACATATATGGCACAAAAGAAAACGGGATTTGGCGGAGAAGGTATAACTTTGAACTATACAACATATACCAGGATCCGGATATCATAACATTCATTAAAATAGCAAGGCTACGTTGGATTGGACATGTGGAAAGAATGGAAGAAGGCGAAATACCAAACAAAATATTCAAACAAGTGCCAGTAGGAAAAAGAACAAGAGGAAGACCGAAGCTGAGATACGTAGAACAAATAGAAAATGATATAACAACATTAAAAATTAAAAACTGGAAAAAAAAGCACGAAAAAGGTCAGAATGGAGAAGAATCCTTGATCAGGCCAAGACCCAAAAAGGGTTGTCGAGCCAGTGATGATGATGATGATGAATTACTGATATACGACGGAGATACAAAGTGGAGAATGTCAAGGACTGGGTTAGAAAGAGATTAGTAGAATGGAACGATGATATAAGCAGAATGACAATAAATCATCAGTATCAGTTGGCGCTACAACCCTTTGTGAGCTCTGACCTGCTCTGGGGAGCTCGAAATATTTTTTCAACCTTCCCTGTCGAGCGTCTGTCTTTTCCATCCCCTTATTTCAATCTTCTTTAAATAAATAAATATCTGAGTTGAGGTCGCACCCTTTTTCTTCTTCCTTCTTTTTCTTATAGTGCCGTGCACCTATAGTGCTTTGGCGAATTATCTTAAGGCCAGACGTCTGCCTTTTGCGGCACGCAAAAATCGCCAGTGTTATTTATGCCTGTCCAGTTCTTTATGTTCCGTAGTCACGACATTTGTTTGCAATCTACTCCTCTCTTGCCTTCAATCTTTCCCTGGATGATTAGTTGAGGGATTGCGTATTTTTTTCCTCTCAGAATATGGCCGAGGTATCCAATTTTTCGTACCTTGATCAAATTGAGTAGTTCTCTCTCAGTATTTGCATTTCTTAAGACTCCCTAGTTTCTCACCCTATCTGTCCATAGTATGCGGAACATTCTTCACAACGTCCACATTTCGAAGGCTACTTATTAATGGAATGTACCCTTACGATCCATGTTTCCATGCCGTATAACAGTATGGATCATACATAGCATTTAACGATCCTGTAGCGGAGATTGAAAGAAAGATTGCGGCTTAAATTTGATAAACGCTTGTCTTGCTTGTTCGGTACGGTTTTATTTCTTGTTTTAGGATCCCATTGGTCATTCATCATCATTCCCAAATATTTAAAAATGTTTTCACTTGATAGATTGGAACATTACCTACTTGCCGCTAAACATCAACTGCATATCATGTTAGTTGTTTGTTATTATCGTGGTGTCGTCGGCGTAAAGAATGTTATTTATCGGGAACCCGTTTACCTTTATTACACATTTAGTACCTCTGCAAAAATGTTTCCACATAGAGATTGAAGAGCATAGGGGACAAAATACACCCCTGTCGTACCCCTCTAAAATTTCAAATTCTTCTGTGTTAGTTGATTTGTTCAGTCTCACTCGTGCTTTTTGATTCCAGTATTCTGGATTCTGGATAGGAGATTCTGGATAACTCGTATCTTTTTCGTCAATGTTAGCATTGTGTAGCATTTTTATCATTGCGTTATGTTTTACGGTGTCAAACGCTTTTTCATAATCGAGGAATATTATGACTATATCCTTTCGTTGATCCATGCAGTTTTGTACAAGCGTATTCAAGCAGAAAGCTGCTTCACATGTACCCAGTCCGCTCTTGAAACCAAATTGTGTCTTACCGCTTAAAACTTCTAGCTTTCTTAACTTTCTTGCAACAGTTTTATGGCTTCCGTAGTAATTTCATCCGGTCCAGGGGCCTTGCCTTTTTTTTGCTACTTTTATAGCGTACTCCAACTCGGCGCGAATAATGGAAGGGCCGGATATATTTTCCGTGGGTAAGTTAGTAGTTGGCAGATTCGGTCTATTATCCGCAAAGAGGGACGAAGCATAGTTTGCCCAGATTTTAGCTAGTTCTTCCTCTGTATGAACGTAGTTTCCTTGATCATTCTTCAGGCGAGTCTCATGGTGTTGATTTTATACAGTGTGTCCCATAATTAATTGGACATTAGCTAATGGGTGATAGCTGACATCAAAATAAAGCGTTTGAGCTCAAATTGCTTAGGCAAAATGTTGCTAGTTTTCGTTCTACAGGGTGATTCATTAATATCTTTTTATATTATTTTTAGCGATATATTAAAAACAATTCAACCGATTTAAGTAAAATTTGGTATCTTGCTCTTATTTAGTATGCTTAATATGAAAATGGTATTAGTTTTACCGATGACACTAGGTGGCGCCACCTACTATAACATTGTGTCATTAATGGGGCCATAATTTTTTTCCCTCCCTGTATAAACATTCTAGGAAAAAACATGAAATAACATTCAATTCTACACAAAAAAGGTATTCTTATTTCAAATCAAAAAAGTACACCGTTTTCGAAATAAACGTATTTTTTAGAGACGTGCATAAAATAAAAAAATTTTACAAAAACTTATGTAAATTCAAACATTATTCAAAAGGTTTTAAATAAAAGTGAATAATAAATGTATTCGTAGTAGATAATTTTTGCAATCAAAATGCATATGATTGAACCAATTATTTTTATTAAACCTTTGACTCAGTAACAAATTTAAAAAAAATCAGAAATTAAATTAAACAATGAAGTGAATATAAAACAATTAAGAAAGTGAATAATTCAAAACAAAACGAAAAAAAATTACAATAAGTGTTTAAAATGTGCACCATTAGATAAACTGCATAATCTAAATCTTTTGTGTAAGTTTTGTCTTATTTTAAATAATGAGTTTCTTTGGGCTCTAATTACGTTAACTCCCTCTACAATATTTTGCCATAACTCTTGACGGTTATTTATTTTTTTATAAACAAGTGACTTTAGGTAGCCCCACAAGTGAAAGTCTAGGGGATTTAGTTCGGGACTGCGTGCTGGCCATGGGTATACACTACCGCTACCAATCCACCTTTGAGGATTAATTTCATCTAGATAATTTCTAACTTCTAGACTATAATGTAGTGGTGCACCATCATGCATGTACCAAGAGTTCCGTCTCAAATTTAGAGGTATGTCTTCTAAAAGAGTTGGTAAATCTTTTCTCAAAAAATTTAGATACGTTACTCCGTCAAGGCTAGTTGGAGGAAAAACTCGTGTTGAAAATGATGTTCTTAAAATGCATAAGGATTTTCTGTCGCGTAGGTATGGCTATTGCGCCAGTTAAATACACCCCTTCTAGTAAATGTGGCTTCATCGGTAAATAAAATTTTATTATAAAACATTGGATTGTCTAAATGCCGCCCCATCATAAACTGACTAAATCGGAGCCTTGCTGGAAAATCCTGTGGTAAAAGATTCTGTACTGGAGTAAAACGATACGGATACAGATTTTCTGTCCGTATTATTCTTGACACCGTAGATTTGCTTATACCAGTGGCCGCAGAAACAAGCCTTGTACTGGTTTCTGGATCTTCTGCAACACGCACAACAATTTCATCCTCCATATCCGCATCAATTACTCTCGGTCTTCCAGCATTCCTGTTTTTGGGATGAAATGACCCTGTTTTGCCTAATCTGTCGAACAATGATCTAATAGTTTTATGGTTTGGTTGCCTTCTATTGGGATAAAGTTCGAAATAGAGTTCAGCTGCTTTACGGGAACAAAAATTTTCCTGGGCATACAAACAGATCATATCGCGCATTTCTACATTAGAAAATTCACTATGACGTTGCATTTTTCCTTTATCTTAAGTGGTTTATAAAAAACTTAATAGCACTTTGACAAATAATGACTCGCACTGCACTTTGACAACTAATAATAAATAAATTCGTAGTTACATCTTGACGTTGTCATTAAGTTCAAAGCATACTTGTTTTGCAAAAAATTAAAGAGAGAGATGCATCATTAAGAAAATACGTTTATTTCGAAAACGGTGTACTTTTTTTTATGTGAAAGAAGACTAGGTACCTTTTTTGTGTAGAATTGAATGTTAGTTCATGTTTTTGAAGTTGTACTTCTTTGGGTGCAATTGGGAAAAATGTTGAGAGTGAATTTGTATAAAAATGTGCTAGTTGATAAATCTTTGAATTTACGTATGTATCAGTGCAAATAAAGTGTGAAAAAAATATATTTTATAATTTTTGTGTCTTTGAATTTGTCTTCGTCGGATATAGGATAATAGATATTAAAATATGATGATAAGAAGATTAAAAGGCAATCTTAATATTATTTGTAGATATAATCTGTCAAAATAATTCACTTTAGTATGAATTGTACGGCCATAGCCCACTGGCTACACCAGTTGTCGCTCGAAAACGGGAGTCAAGCAGTGTCTACCCTGTCAAACTTTGGATGGGTGACCATTTAGGAACATAACATGTCATGTTATTGCCTTGCTATTTTTTTTTTTTTATTTTCGGTATTATTTAAGAAAATTTTTAGTAAGTATTAAAATTAGTTTAATATTTAAATAAAACACAAATAAACTGTTTAAAATATATTAATTTCGTTGAAGTCATATAATAGAAGTATAACTTCTTACCTGCGTACAAAGTACACACATATTCTTTTTTAATAATAGACTCGTACTTACGCCTTGACTTTGCCATTAAGTTCACAGCATACCTAGGTACCTGCTTGTTTTGTGAAAAACAAAATACGTTTATTTCGAAAACGGTGTACTTTTTTGATTTGAAACAAGAATACTTTTTTGTGTAGAATTGAATGTTATTTCATGTTTTTTTTCCTAGAAGGTTTATACAGGGCGGACAAAAAAATTATGGCCCAATTAATGAACCAATGTTACAGTAGGTGTAGGTGGCGCCACCTAGTGTCAATGGCAAAACTAATATCATTTTCTTATTAAGCCTACTAAATAATAGCAAGATACTAAATTTCACTTAAATCGGTTGAATAGTTTTCAATATATCCATAAAAATAATATAAAAAAAATATTAATCAATTTCCCTGTAGAACAAAAACTAGCAACATTTTTCCTAAGCAATTTGTGCTCATCGAAAAAGAGGAACAGCAATGTATAAAGAAGATAAGAACATACAGAGGACCAGACGCTGACTCAGATCACTACATGGTGGGTATCAAAATTAAGCAACTGATACCAGAAAACAAAAACAAAATAAATAAAAAGAAATGTATACATAACCCAATTCGATTAGCGACAAAAAAAGAGCAAGAAATATACGAGGAAACAATGGAAAGAGAACTAAAAAAGATACAAATAGAAGAGCAAACTGAGAACAAATGGGAAAACATAAAGCAAATAATGAACAAAGCAGCAAAAGAATGTGATAAACAAGAGAATAAAAAGATGAAAGACTGGTTCGACATAGAGTGCCAAAAAGAAATAGAACTAAGAAAATCATTAAGGATGGAAATGATCACGAAAGAAACAATAGAGACAAAGAATAGATATAGGGAGCAAAGACAAAAAGTAAAGAGGGTGCTGAGAGAAAAGAAGAGAAAACACATAGAAAATAAGCTAAAAGAAATAGAAGAGAATTACAGAAATAAAAAAAAATAAAAAACCTGTATCAAGGTGCTAGAAATGAAAAAAAAGGTTTCCAACAAAAACCCATATACGTTAAAAACAAAGCAGGAAATAATATAAGTGGGGAAGCAGAAATAGTCGAAAGATGGAAAGAGTATTTTGATGAATTACTAAATGGTAATAAGTCAAACCAAAGAGAATATATGGAAGCAGAAGCAAGAATTGAACACATAGACGACATAGAAGATAATTCACCCAGCAAAAAACAAATCGAGGAAATCATAAAAAATCTGAAAAACAACAAATCCCCTGGAAGTGATAACATAACAGCAGAGATGATGAAATATGGTGGAAAACTGCTAAATAATTGGATATGCAAGATCATAAAAGAGATATGGATAAAAGAACGAATACCAGAAGATTGGAAGGAAGCCAATATTTGTCCATTACACAAAAAAGGAGACAAAACAGAATGCAGTAATTACAGAGGAGTAGCGTTACTAAATACCATATCTAAAATCCTATCAAAATCGATAAAAGATAAGCTGGAAAAAGAAGCTGAAAATATAATAGGCGAATACCAGTGTGGATTTAGACGAGGGAGAAGCACAACGGACCAAGTATTCATAATAAGAGAGTTACAAGCAGAAAGCTATGAACACAACTTACCAACGATAGCGCTATTCATCGACTTACAGCAAGCATACGACAGAATAAAAATGAAGGAATTAAAAGAGACCCTTGAGGAACTTGGAGTTAGCAGAAAATTGCGTAACATGATACATCTTACTTTAGAGAATACAGAAAACAGAGTCAAAGTCAACAATCATGCATCGGACAAATTTATAGTAAACGAAGGATTAAGGCAGGGCGATCCTTTGTCATCATTACTCTTCAATTTATGCCTAGAAAAAATAATGCGAGAAGCGAGAATTAATAGAGAAGGACTCCTATATCATAAAAGACACCAAGTTTTGGCATTTGCGGATGATATAGTGTTGCTGGCAAGAGGAAAAAAAGAGCTACAGGAGATAGTACAGAGAATAGTAAAAGCAGCAAAGAAAATGGGACTTTACATAAATGAAACTAAAACAAAATGTATGCAGCGGACAGATGATCAGTTTAGGGATGGACAAAAGTTTAAAGTAGAAGTAGAAGAAAGATTATCATACGAATTCGAAATGGTGGAAAGATTTACATACCTAGGGACAATAATATCACGTAAACCTAACATTAAAGAAGAAATACAAGCTAGAATAATGGCAGGCAATAGAAGTGTACATGCTCTTAGTGGAATGTTGAAAAGCAAGTTTTTATCAAGAAAGGCAAAAATACAGTTATACAAAACAACTATACAACCAACAGCAACATACTGCAGTGAGACGTGGACAATGACAAAAAATGAACAAAATCTACTGGAGATATGGGAAAGGAAAATCTTGAGGAAGATATATGGAGGAATAATAAGGGACGGTTTATGGATAAGAAGATCAAATGATGAGTTAAAGAAATTATATAATCAACCTAATATAATAGGAGTCATAAAGGCACAGAGACTAAGATGGCGAGGTCACCTAGAAAGGATGCCAAACACGAGGACTCCAAAAAGGGTACTAAACTACAATATAACTTCAAAAAAGAGAAAAGGAAGGCCAAAAAATAGATGGAATCAGGAGGTAGAAAAAGATATGGAAGAAATTGGACTAGACGGCTAGAAAAGAAAAATGAATAACAAGAAGGAATGGAGAAAAGTCACATATCGAGCCAGAGAAGATCTCATTACATAAAGGAAAGCGAAAATGAAGAAAGAACAAAATTTTTTAAGCCATGGGTCTCTAAGGCCTTTAGTGCTATTGTATATATAATTTGAGCTCAAACGCTTTATTTTGCTCAGCTATCACCCATTAGCTAATGTCCAATTAATTATAGGACGCCCTGTATACTCGAACTTTCTTTGACCTTTTTATGTAGTCCAAAGCTGTCTCCCTTTTCTTGTATTGATTTCAATTCTTCACAACCTTCATTCATCCAGCTTTCCTTTGCGTTTTTAATTCTTGCCCTTATCGTACGTTGGATTTCCTTGTATTCCTGTTGATTTTAATGTATTTTGTACTGTCTGCGTTGTACATTAGATCAATTATCCCTTCCGTCATCCACTCGTTTTTGTGATTTCTTTTTATTTTACTTGCGACTACTTCGTCAGCCTCGTCGCAAGCTATTTTCATTTTCTCACGATTCGGTTTACTCTATGCAGTTGTATATTTCCTTGTTTCCAAAACCACGAAAACGATGGAACGACATTTTGCTGGAGGAACATTGAAAAAGGAGAGTCATGTCTACATAAAGAGAAGAAAATATTAATATATGAATGAAATATATAATAAATTGGGTAATATAGTCTCTATCAAATTGTTTATTCTATATTAAGCTGGTTCAATTGATTATATGAATATGATAGCAGTTCGTTGCTGCTAATAATTTAAGAGTTTTGTCGATTGCTAGTACTTGTATTTACAACCAACAAAATTTACTTTAACTTTTTTAATCAACCAGTTAACTTTATATTTTCTACATAGAACGTCTACGAATGTTATGATTATATTGTATTTCTTCGATCTCCAATCATCATAAAGAGCTAGAGAATCTTGGCATACAATTATTAAAGAATGTAGGACCTTATTTCGCACATTGGTATAATTTTCAATTTGTATTATAAGTTTTGATTCTTCTCTTATAAATACTTATAAGATTTACAAAATGTATGATGCAAGCCTTATACTTATATTACTAATAAATGTTCTAGCGCTTAACAAGTACCTTCGACAAAAAGTCTTGGAAAAAAATAGTCTTACCGTAAAAACAACTTGGATGACTCTCAACAAAGAACGCATAAAATCTTCAAACGACGCACTACCTGAAACAAATTCGACGATAGAAAAATTGTACAGAACTTCTAAATCTACCAAAAGTACATCTAAAACCAAAGCCAGTAAGGTTCAGTCAAATATAATTGAAGTTACAGTTTTCCCTCGTTGTGTAACACAGAAAAGTCTTAATAAAATGGCGCCACGGCACACTCAAAAAGAACCGTCGTTCATAATGTCTGCACCTTCCAAAGAAGCCGTCAAAGATGCACCCAGTATTTCTAGAGATGCACCCAGTACTTCTAGAGATGCACCCAGTACTTCTAGAGATGCACCCAGTACTTCTAGAGATGCTATAGCAAAGGTTGATCCTTTGCTTCATTTGGCAAATCGCATGGCTAAAGACAAAGAACTGGCTCTCAAAGCTATCGAAGATCTGAAAGCGAAAGAAAAATCGGCAAATCCGGTGGTGTCAAATCCGATGGTTGGTTCCACTTCCAATTTGAAACAGAGATCTAAAGAAGGGCTCCAAGGTGTGTACTGTTCCTTTTTAGTATTTTGTATTTTCCACAGATTAAATACTTTTGTGTTGTTTATCTTTGTTTGACTAATTGAAATGTAACTGATACATCTTTTTAATCATAGATTTCATAGAAAAAAGTATTTAATCAAAATGGCACATAGAGAATAAACCATTATTGGTTGTTAGACTGTATTGAGACCTGCTAATAAAGAATTACTTGGTAAGTGATTTTAAAATACTCTCGATACAATGTACAATTAAATTGCTCACCCTGTCTTTCCTCTCCAAAAGATGACAATTGTTTAAACAGTATCAAGAGTAGTTTAAAATTACCAACGATTAGAGGTTTTTTTGTAACTTACAGCAGTTTTTGTCGAAGATCAGTTTTCTTGTTTTTCTACAAAAAAAATGTTGTAAGTATTAAAAGGTTGGTCAACTACAGTTTTACAAAAATGTCTGATTAACACAATCTTCTGAGATTTATATGGACCTTGTGTCATAATATGGGACAATATTCAGAATTTTAAGATTATAAAATAAAATCAGTGGTCTGACATTATTTCTTCTTAAAATTAGCGTTGCGGTAACGGTTGAGGTTTTTCTTCCAGAGGGCGTGTAACTGACTATTTTGTGACGCTGTAGACGCCGTAGACGCTTGTGGCAGTGTCTATTTTAATAAACTCGCAAATTTTATTAAAAGCGGAACCTAATATGGTACAATGCCTTTGAGAAGCAGATTGTGTAGTGATTTACCTTTGGATCAACTAATACACATGAAGACACCACTGAAATTTGAAATTTTGTAAGCTTTGTTAAGGAATGATAAGGAATCAAGTGATGTTTGCTAAGTTTTAAGTTATTCAATTAAAATGGTAAATATATGTTGATTACCTGTACATATATATACCATTCATAAATTGAAGGTTTAACTCTTTAGGATTTCAGATAATTATTTTTGATAATAATTTTCTTTACATATATCTTACCTATTTCTTAAACTGTAGGCAAACATCACTTACTTAACCCCTTATTCTACTTACTCAATGCAAAAAAAGTTTAGATTAAGTTTAGCAAATGCAGATCACTAATCCAAATGGGGACTACCTCATTGAAATACGGTAAGAAAAACATTCAGCTATATGCTTCTCTTTAGGGATACAAAAAAGACATAGCTTTAGCATTTAGTTTGTTTGCGAATATTTATTGGCCGATAGGATTCTGTACTTGCTCAATATAGGTGGTGATTGGAAACTAGATCCCTTCGAAGATCTGCTTCAGTGACTATGTTCGAATCAACTCGATATTTTAAAACCACTGTAGAGGGCATTGAATAACGAGGAAATGGAAGCACAGAAGACGTTTCAATAAAAAACAGATCTATTAAGATGTACTTGTAATTTATTCTTAACCGTGCAAAATACTTAATCAAATAGTTAATAATAAAACTGATTTGATTTATACAAAATAATAAGTTACAGGAAAGACTAAATTACACTCAATCTTCAATTTTGGAGCCAAATCATTAACCTCATTTAGATTACAGAATGCAGCGAGTGGACCAATATCATCTACGTTGTATATTGCTCTTAATTCGAATCGTGACCTATATTGGTACTTGTATGATTTGGATCACATTTCGAGTTCAATCAAAAACAATTTTATGATTTACATTCGCTGTCATCATTTAACAGCAAATCTGAGAACAGTCTCTTATGTGCTGACGATACTGCCCTACTCTCCGCAGGACCTCCCAGTCGTAACTAGAGAAAACGTTCTGTGGTCGACAGGGTCCATCGACAGGTGGTGACAATAAATAGAGAAGTAGCTTTCTTTGACATGTGACATTTGAAATGACATTATTCATACATCCCAAAAGTTCTCAACCATATCTGGAGGAAAACAATCACAATGCTCAATGGAGAAATAATGATATTCAGACCATCGGTGTCCTATTTGGGTGTCAAATTTACAAAGACACTCAACTGGAACACCGATATCAAAAACATCAAGGAAAAAAAACACCGATATCAAGGAAAAAAGCTAGCCTTGTGTGGTAAAGTTAGGACTGCTAATAATGTTACTTTTCTACATACCTACAAATATTTTATCAGGACAATTGTCGAATACAGAGCGAGATTCTTCCCAGCGATCAATAAAAGGTGAATGAATCAACTCTTGGCAACGAAGAGGAGCATCATAGGTAAAGATCGTAATTATCAAGTCAAGTAGCCAACATCCCTAAAATCGGATCGAAACTCTCAACTAAAGGTACGTTTTACGACCTATAGAATAATCGAATATTAGAGCAAAAGAGATTCTACAACATGCTATTGAAAAGTACTCGTCAGAAAGCTATAAAAATTAAATTTCATTCTTGTCAGCTGCGCTTAGAAACTTCGCAAACATTAACCTGCAGTGGCCAAGAGCCGTTCCGAATAACCTTTACAACTTAGTAGCAGCAGTGGCAGAAATAGACCTTCACTGAACAACACTTGGAAGTCAGCTACCTTCCCATTTTTGCTTCTACCAATAATTCCAAGATAACACAACAAAACGTCTACGTAATTCTACCAATTCAAACTCGCGGAAGAGAAAAAAAAGGGAGCAGCATTTCTTGAGACGACAGCTTAAGTGAGGATATCATAACTTGTACAATAATCCTGAACAGCGACCTGGAATGGAAACCCATATTTTGTCTTCTGGCTTGTATAGTAAGCATTGTAAATTGTAAAATTATATTATAGAATCCATAATTGATAATAAATGACAATAGAGATTTCTTCTTGTCATTGCATCACAGTAGTGTCAACTAGCTGTAGTATATAGCTGAACTCACCTGAATCAGTCCTAAACTCAAATATATCCGACTCAGCTTTCATATTGAAATTAAAATAGAGATGGGATAAATCATTTGTTCTAGTGATTCTCGCTACCCATTATTTTCATAATAATTGTGTAATGTCTATTCTCTTTACAGTAGGGATTATTACTTTTCGCCATAAAAGTTCGTGACAAGAGCGAGAGTTGCACTACTCTAAATAGGTTGTATATACTGTGACAATATTCTTTTGGAGGATAGTAGTTTAAAAGCTAACGTGTAATAAGTTTTTTAACCTAAGACTGAATTTAGTAAATTTTATAAACTACGGATAATAAACATATCATCAGTGTTTGAATTCGGATGGTTAAATAAGTTAGCAATTTTGTCAGGTAAATAATTTATTTTAAAAGTTCAGCATTGTTCATTTTCTTGTAGGCGAATTATTAATACCGTTTTCTTTTCGCAGATTCTATTTCAAGAGGAAATTCAGCATCTTCAAGTAAACAAGTAAGTTTGATAAACAATTTTTTTTAATATATCATGAATGACACCAAACACGAACCTTCCAACTCCACCTCCTGGGGGTAGGACGGAGGGCAACTTTGAAATCTCAAATTTAAAACCCCATTTTTATTGTAGATTCGGATTTTAAGTGAAAAAATAAACAGTTTGTCTAATTTTTGAAGTTATACTTCTACGAAGTTCGGAACAGCGACACCTGGTGTCGTAAATCAGCAAAATTTACTGCGCTTTTATGTTAGATTGAGGTAACCGGATAACTGTCAAGGACGTGGCCCCAAAAAAGAATAAGAAGAAAAAGTAAGATTGAGGTTATGTCGGTATGTTATTAAAAGGTAAACGTTGATGTAGCGTAAATACAAATAAATATATTATTGAATTACAGCATTACTGTTAATATGGATTCAATAATCAAAACTGGATTTGAGAAAGTAAATCACCAAATAACTTTTCAACCAAGCACTGAGTCAAAGGGAAAAACTTTAATAGTGGCAAATGTCAAAAAATAATTGAAGAATTAAGAAAAATAAATTACCATAAATAATGCTAATGCATAAATTAGCAGGTTAAGCCCATCATATCATCATATTGTTTTGAACAATTAATGTTTTCCCTGTAAACTTTTGGACAGCGAATATATTTTAATGCATCTTCAGAAAAACTTGAACTTGATGCATTCTTGTAAACTTCACAAACTGATTTTTTCTTCTTAAACTTGATTTTTGGGTTAAAATGAACTCTAAGTGAGTGCTATAAAACTAAAATTTACACTTAAAAGTGAACTTTTATTTATTATTTATTTCAAACTGACTTTAAAATCGGGCGCAAGAATAATGCATAATTTAGGTTATGTTCCTTATGCATTTTTATGATATAAATCCACTTTTCTCTTTGTAGTAGCTTTGTGCTTCGAAGTTGGAAACGAATAAAACTTAAATTGACAATTTTTGTTGTATTTTTACAATTTATAACACAGCAATTCCTAAATCCCATTTTCTTCAGAGACAGAAGGTGTAAATGTAAATAAACAAAACGAATATGAAATATGACAATTGACAATATGAATTTATGAAATCTATGAAATGTACAGTATAAAATGCAAAATTTCTCCGCTACTCGCGCACGATCGTTTCTCGTATCCCCTCCAAGTACTTGCACGTCGCCAATACGCACGGTCGGCGTTGGAAATTTGCATGAGAGTAAATCTGTGAAAACATTACATATGTAAGATAATGAGTAAGAGAAAGACAAAAGATATATTTTCTCGCTCTTCCTCTCTCGAGAATAAAAATGTTCCTTTTGTATACAGGGTGGTGAATCGTCAAACGGGCCATAGGAAACTCAATGAGAAATTCTAAATTATTGAATTCCTGCTTCCCTAATTATTTTACACCAAAAGTCATGGGAAACTATTTGTAGAGGACTCAAATATGTATCGAAACCAATTGTTAAAGTTGTTCTACGACTTAAACGTATTCCAAAATTTTGCTAAAATATAATACATTTTTCAGGCCACCCCTAAAAGTCAGGCCAGACGCCGTGAAAAGAATGTGTATTACGTGTTGCGTTTTGTCATATTAACGTTTCTAATATTTGACAATATTTAAATCAACTATATTATATTTATCTATGATTTAAATGGCCAAAATTTTGTGATTTATTATTTAAAAGAAAAATTAAGTTGATTAAAAAATGTACTCAGTTAAGGAGAAAAGAGCAATAATAAAAATGTTTTATTCATGTTTTATTTTAACATTTGTTATAGTTTTATGTTTAGAAATTATCATATATTATTATTAGGAATAAAGATCACAGTAACAGTATATTGGAATTCATTGAATTGTTGTATAACTTAACTTGGAACTATAACATGGAATTAAATTTTAGTGTTTTAGAATATCTTACATTAATAAAGATCCGGTAGTGACAGAAAAAGGTTCGCGCTATTGCCTGAATACAACATTATGCGATTTTTCGTCAACTGAGTACATTTCATTATATTGATCGATTTGTAAACATTATAATTTATTGTTCACAAAGTAATATTGTTCAGTAGTAGTAGTATTTAGTAAAATTCATTGTTTATAATTTAATCATAAAATAAAAAAAAATTGACAATTCAAATTGTCAAACATCTTACATCAATATGATAAAACACACACGTTATAATATATTCTTGCATTTAGTGTGGCCTAACTTTTAGGGGTGGTCTGAAAAATCTATTATATTTTTGCAAAATTTTGAAGTACATTTGATTCGTAGAACGGTTTTAACATTTGTTTTTAATTCAGAATTTAGTCCTCTACAAATAGTTTTTTATGACTTTTGATCTAAAATAATTAGGGAAGCAGCAATTCAACAATTTAAAATTTCCCATTGAGTTATAGGTATGAGTATATATATATATATATATATATATATATATATATATATATATATATATATATATATATATATATATATATATATATATATATATATATATATATATATATATATATATATATATATATATATATATATATATATAAATAATATGTATTAATATTATTATTTATGTGATATGTTTTGTATTATTTATTAATATGTTTATAATTATTTTAAGCTTTTGTATTTCAAAATAATCACTGTTTAACTGAGAACTGTCAATTTTGAAATCCGTTATTGTTATGTCTAATTAGCAAATCCTTTACGTGTTTGGTTCATAAGCTGGTGACTGGTGGTTAAATACTTATGAATATTACTTATTTTAATTTATATTACATTTAATTTTGTTGCAGTGTATTTACTGTATTGTAATTTTTATAGCAATAACAAAATAAACAATGAATTTTACTGCAGAGTATGTGTAAAATTTTTTTTTACATTCAACTCCTTTTTATAATATATGAAAATAAAAATATATATTTTCATTAAAATATTGATACAATCCATCATTTACTGTATTTCTATTACAGGTCAAATGTTTATATACAGCAAACGATGAACCATATACCTATATACCTAATTATTTTTCTCTTTCTGCTCTCTCTTACCTATAGCATTAAATATGTAATGATTGTGCAGATTGACTCCCATATAGATTTTTAACGGGGAACGCGTGTATAGAAGTATAACTTCTACCGGCAGTCCCACTGGACTGCTTTTTTTTTTCATTGTGATGAAAATCTGTTTATTACAGATGCCACAGTAATCGCAGAAGAAAAATTACAGAGTCCAGTATCAGAAGGCTGCGAACTAATTTTTATGGTTCTGAATACAGTTTTTGACATAGAAATTGAAACTAATAAAAATAGGCGTTCTTTTTAAGATTTCAAAGTTGCCTCCCTCCCAACCCTCAGGGGCAAATGAACAGTTGTGTTTAGTGTCATTCGAAAAATTTAAAAAATATATTAAAAACCCGTTTTTTTGTTTTTCGTTTAACAGTGTATTTTCGAGATATTAGACTGTTTCCATAATGTTTACTTATAGGCGAGTGGTTTATGCACAACCGACTAATTTTTTTGCATTTCTACCGCACCAAACCTTTTTTTATCCGATTCTAATAGTGTTTCAAGTTTAAATGTATTTTTTTTTTAATTTTCCAAGTGAACCGGAAATTGTTATTAACAAATAACATAACAAAAAAACAATTTTCCGAATCGCTTTGAGTAACATTTTGTAGGCGTATCTCATCGAAATAAATAATTTTTCTATCTTGGTAATCTTTAAATAATGCTTAATTTTCGAGTTATTTGCAAGTTTTTGTTGAAAAAGTTACTTACTTTGCCTTACTGTTTTTTCTTTACTAAGTTTTTATATGTACACAGTTGGGGTCGGAGTCAACTAGTCGTCAATCAGATCAAAAAGGAAAGTTGGGGAATGAAGTTACATCTGGAAAATATAATAGACGCGATGAGCAAAAACCATCAACGAGTGTAACACCAGTTGTCAAGGGTACGATTAATAATGATATGATTCAGAAGATAAAAGAAAACATACAGGTAACTATATCTTTGTTTTTAATTTTTACATTCTTTATTTTGTTATTATGTTACATTATGTCAAAACCAGTTTAGATCTACAAAAGTCCAAGAACTAGTAGGACAGAATAATGTAAGTTTAATGTGAACACCAACTCCCAACTCATAGATAGTCGTAAGACTATATCGTAACCTCTCTGCACAACTTATCGAGATATTTGTGTGTAATCCTTTTATCTCTTATGTAATTTATGGTAAGTAACTGCCTTCTCTTATGTAATTTATGTAAGTAAACACCTCGTAAGAGACTTTCGTGCTATGAACTCTAGAATGTGCATCCTGAGACTAAGGGGAACATTTTTTAATTATAGCATCTTAAATGTGCATGCCTCTACAGAGAAAAAGGAAGACGATGTCAAAGAAAAATTCTATGAAGATCTAGAAGCTGCATACCATTCATGCCCAAAGAATGACATCAAAATTATTTATGGTGATCTCAACGCAAAAATAGGAAAAGAGCAACAATACCTACCAATTATAGGTAAGCACAGCCTTCATGAGGTATCCAATGACAATGGCATGAGACTAATAAATCTAGCAACTTCCCTTAACATGGTCATTGCCAGCACATGATTTCAGCGAAAAATATTCATAAGGGAACGTGGAGATCTCCAGATGGGGTCACAGTAAACATGATCGATCATGTTATTGTTGACTCTAGACATCACTCAAATGTAATAAACGTATGCAGCAGAAGAAGGGCAAATGCAGACTCGGATCACTACCTAGTGGAAAGTAGATTAAGAGCCAGAATCTCAAACATTAAAAAAGAAAAGGGATCCAAAATTGAAAAATATGAAATAAAAAACTGAGCAGACAACAGCAAAAAGGCATAATATAAAGAATATATAAAAGGAAGGCTAGAAAATAGACACAAGCACGAGGATATAAACAGAGAAGGGAAAGCGTTTTTCTTTTGGTTTTGGGTAGAATGGATTTCAGTGTCTTGGTTGTTTTGAATGTTGTGATGTATTTATTTTCTATCCTGTTTAATTTTTCTGATAAGCTCTTTACATGTAGTATTGTTTTCATCTTCATATCCTTTCTTGACATAATTTCTGGATTGCTTATGGTTTTATGTTATTTCTTTCCTTTAATCTTGTGAAATTCCTTGTTTATAAATGACAATGTTTTTTGTTAAAACCTTTCTAAGCAGGTTTTTTCTTTCTGAAGTGCATTTTTATTGGAGTAGGTGTTTTGGGGTCTATTATATAACGATCTGACAATTCCCTTTTTAATATTTATCTATGATTTGACTGGTAGTTTAAAGATCTGTTAAGTGATTATTTTCCCTAGACTTCAGTTACATGTCCTGTATCCTATTTTGTATTTAACATGCAGAAAAGGTAGGTAGGGAATCGGTACCTTGACGTTTATGTTTTTTTGGTGCGTAGAATCGACGTTTCGAGGGTACCAGGCTGAAAACCCGCCAGATAATTTCTTATTATATTTTAATATTATTAAAATATAATAAGAAATACATATGTACATACTATTATTTAATTATTGAAATGAGGTTGAATGCTCGAATAAATGAACTTTGAAAAATAAGGCTATTATCGAGCACAAGTTCATTAAATCTAGCCCAAGTACTTTCGCTTAAAATAGCATCTTCAGGGGCATTTCGTCAAATATAAACTATCCAGCAAGCGTAGAATGTGGAAACATTAATAATGACATAAAATTGTACAAAACACTACACTAAAACGAGGACAAACAGTTTAAAATTACTTTAAAGATTCTACGCTACATTCTTTGTCAGTATCTGGAGGGATAATTATCCCTCGTTTATATTTGACGAAATGCCCCTGAAGATGCTATTTTAAGCGAAAGTACTTGGGCTAGATTTATTAATTAACTTGTGCTCGATAATAGCCTTATTTTTCAAAGTTTATTATGTAATTGTTTAAATGATTGTATCTCCTAAATTATTAGACATATTTATTTTACTAAAATGAAGATTATTCCTTTTGAAAAAATGAACAAAATGACGTTTTGTTAACTTTGATCCGATTGTTAGAACCGGAATTATAACAAATTCCGTGAAAAACAATTGCAAAATAGGCATTCGATGGGACTTTTCCAAGTATAACTCAGCTTTCATACGTGCGGTTAACTTTCAAAACCCTCCTTATTTTAAACCTTTATTATTAAAAAAGTTTTAACAATTAAATCTTAAAAATTTCACTAAAAAGTTGCAAACTAATTTGTTTAGAGATTTAAACAAAATTAAGCTATAAATTTTGAAAATGTAACTAACGGTTGTAGGACGACTCAAAACGAACATTTTAACCTTTAATAAATGAATTATTAAAATCCTTTGTAAAAGGTATATATTTAAAAACCCAAACGGGCTATGTTAGACAAAACGTTTTCGGAATCCATATTCCATCATCAGTGTCCTAAAAAGTATATAACCACTTAATTAAAAAGAACATGAAGTCTGACCCCCTATACCTAATGTTTTTCATGCTTCTTTTCGACACCTCTAAATTTCAGATTAGATTATTCGTCATCCCCCCTTCAAACAAACTCCTCAGTTCTTATTTTACTCTTCCACACAACTTCCTCATGGTTTGGTTGGGGTTCTCTGGAGAACTCAGCCTTCTGAGATTCTAATTCTAATTTTAATAGAGCCACTCACAACCATTTCATTTTCACAATTAAGGTCAATATACACCTGCAACTCATTCAACTTATAACTTATCCTTTTATATTTCTCATGTACCTAGTGTTGTAAGTTAAATATTACATGGACATTATACTACAAAAGTTTTATTTTATTCACTCAAGAACACTTTCACATATTAAAAATATTCATTCCTATTCCACCGATAACAATAAAATTTCAAGAACCCAACTTCCCACATGTGTCTAGTTTCCATTTTCCAGGTACCAAATGTTGAAGAAACCTAAAAGGCCTTATATTAAAATCTTTATTTCACAACACTACTGTACACATGTATAGTTGGTTGCCTAACTATAATCACATAATTTTCTTACCACAATTTCATCTTATATGCATAATTTAAAACAACAACTTGATGGTTGATACTGTTATATTATTTTATCTCACTTTAACAATTTTAAATAACGTTGGCTTCTGTCTTAAGTAGACACATACAGTTACACTGACTGCTCTGTTACGGCTTCCGTCCTAACTTGTCAACATTGTCATTTCAATCAGTTGCTTTCATATAGTCCTCGTAAACACACCGTCTCAGGACTAGCAACTTCAACGTGGAGTCATATGTTGCCATGTTACCGGATCCAACGGTAACTTGAACGTCTTAATATTTTATAAGAAATAATGTAAACTAAATTTAACTAAATAATTTTTAACGAGTTTTTACCCTCATATTTAGTGGCTACATTCATGTACACCTAGTAAGTATTAACCACATTTTGCATTAACCTTGGTCAAAATTTAAACTTCATGTTCTTTTTAATTAAGTGGTTATATACTTTTTAGGACACTGATGATGGAATATGGATTCCGAAAACGTTTTGTCTAACATAGCCCGTTTGGGTTTTTAAATATATACCTTTTACAAAGGATTTTAATAATTTTTTTAATATATCGTATACAGCCAACTACAGGAACGTAGATTCCTTGTTGTTGTTTGTTTGTGTTTAAATGACTGCGGACACTAAATTCATTCGCCAATCTTACAATTTGAGGTGTAGTGTGTGTGTGTGTGTGTGTGTGTGTGTGTGTGTGTGTGTGTGTGTGTGTGTGTGTGTGTGTGTGTGTGTGTGTGTGTGTGTGTGTGTGTGTGTGTGTGTGTGTGTGTGTGTGTGTGTGTGTGTGTGTGTGTGTGTGTGTGTGTGTGTGTGTGTGTGTGTGTGTGTGTGTGTGTGTGTGTGTGTGTGTGTGTGTGTGTGTGTGTGTGTGTGTGTGTGTGTGTGTGTGTGTGTGTGTGTGTGTGTGTGTGTGTGTGTGTGTGTGTGTGTGTGTGTGTGTGTGTGTGTGTGTGTGTGTGTGTGTGTGTGTGTGTGTGTGTGTGTGTGTGTGTGTGTGTGTGTGTGTGTGTGTGTGTGTGTGTGTGTGTGTGTGTGTGTGTGTGTGTGTGTGTGTGTGTGTGTGTGTGTGTGTGTGTGTGTGTGTGTGTGTGTGTGTGTGTGTGTGTGTGTGTGTGTGTGTGTGTGTGTGTGTGTGTGTGTGTGTGTGTGTGTGTGTGTGTGTGTGTGTGTGTGTGTGTGTGTGTGTGTGTGTGTGTGTGTGTGTGTGTGTGTGTGTGTGTGTGTGTGTGTGTGTGTGTGTGTGTGTGTGTGTGTGTGTGTGTGTGTGTGTGTGTGTGTGTGTGTGTGTGTGTGTGTGTGTGTGTGTGTGTGTGTGTGTGTGTGTGTGTGTGTGTGTGTGTGTGTGTGTGTGTGTGTGTGTGTGTGTGTGTGTGTGTGTGTGTGTGTGTGTGTGTGTGTGTGTGTGTGTGTGTGTGTGTGTGTGTGTGTGTGTGTGTGTGTGTGTGTGTGTGTGTGTGTGTGTGTGTGTGTGTGTGTGTGTGTGTGTGTGTGTGTGTGTGTGTGTGTGTGTGTGTGTGTGTGTGTGTGTGTGTGTGTGTGTGTGTGTGTGTGTGTGTGTGTGTGTGTGTGTGTGTGTGTGTGTGTGTGTGTGTGTGTGTGTGTGTGTGTGTGTGTGTGTGTGTGTGTGTGTGTGTGTGTGTGTGTGTGTGTGTGTGTGTGTGTGTGTGTGTGTGTGTGTGTGTGTGTGTGTGTGTGTGTGTGTGTGTGTGTGTGTGTGTGTGTGTGTGTGTGTGTGTGTGTGTGTGTGTGTGTGTGTGTGTGTGTGTGTGTGTGTGTGTGTGTGTGTGTGTGTGTGTGTGTGTGTGTGTGTGTGTGTGTGTGTGTGTGTGTGTGTGTGTGTGTGTGTGTGTGTGTGTGTGTGTGTGTGTGTGTGTGTGTGTGTGTGTGTGTGTGTGTGTGTGTGTGTGTGTGTGTGTGTGTGTGTGTGTGTGTGTGTGTGTGTGTGTGTGTGTGTGTGTGTGTGTGTGTGTGTGTGTGTGTGTGTGTGTGTGTGTGTGTGTGTGTGTGTGTGTGTGTGTGTGTGTGTGTGTGTGTGTGTGTGTGTGTGTGTGTGTGTGTGTGTGTGTGTGTGTGTGTGTGTGTGTGTGTGTGTGTGTGTGTGTGTGTGTGTGTGTGTGGTGTGTGTGTGTGTGTGTGTGTGTGTGTGTGTGTGTGTGTGTGTGTGTGTGTGTGTGTGTGTGTGTGTGTGTGTGTGTGTGTGTGTGTGTGTGTGTGTGTGTGTGTGTGTGTGTGTGTGTGTGTGTGTGTGTGTGTGTGTGTGTGTGTGTGTGTGTGTGTGTGTGTGTGTGTGTGTGTGTGTGTGTGTGTGTGTGTGTGGTGTGTGTGTGTGTGTGTGTGTGTGTGTGTGTGTGTGTGTGTGTGTGTGTGTGTGTGTGTGTGTGTGTGTGTGTGTGTGTGTGTGTGTGTGTGTGTGTGTGTGTGTGTGTGTGTGTGTGTGTGTGTGTGTGTGTGTGTGTGTGTGTGTGTGTGGTGTGTGTGTGTGTGTGTGTGTGTGTGTGTGTGTGTGTGTGTGTGTGTGTGTGTGTGTGTGTGTGTGTGTGTGTGTGTGTGTGTGTGTGTGTGTGTGTGTGTGTGTGTGTGTGTGTGTGTGTGTGTGTGTGTGTGTGTGTGTGTGTGTGTGTGTGTGTGTGTGTGTGTGTGTGTGTGTGTGTGTGTGTGTGTGTGTGTGTGTGTGTGTGTGTGTGTGTGTGTGTGTGTGTGTGTGTGTGTGTGTGTGTGTGTGTGTGTGTGTGTGTGTGTGTGTGTGTGTGTGTGTGGTGTGTGTGTGTGTGTGTGTGTGTGTGTGTGTGTGTGTGTGTGTGTGTGTGTGTGTGTGTGTGTGTGTGTGTGTGTGTGTGTGTGTGTGTGTGTGTGTGTGTGTGTGTGTGTGTGTGTGTGTGTGTGTGTGTGTGTGTGTGTGTGTGTGTGTGTGTGTGTGTGTGTGTGTGTGTGTGTGTGTGTGTGTGTGTGTGTGTGTGTGTGTGTGTGTGTGTGTGTGTGTGTGTGTGTGTGTGTGTGTGTGTGTGTGTGTGTGTGTGTGTGTGTGTGTGTGTGTGTGTGTGTGTGTGTGTGTGTGTGTGTGTGTGTGTGTGTGTGTGTGTGTGTGTGTGTGTGTGTGTGTGTGTGTGTGTGTGTGTGTGTGTGTGTGTGTGTGTGTGTGTGTGTGTGTGTGTGTGTGTGTGTGTGTGTGTGTGTGTGTGTGTGTGTGTGTGTGTGTGTGTGTGTGTGTGTGTGTGTGTGTGTGTGTGTGTGTGTGTGTGTGTGTGTGTGTGTGTGTGTGTGTGTGTGTGTGTGTGTGTGTGTGTGTGTGTGTGTGTGTGTGTGTGTGTGTGTGTGTGTGTGTGTGTGTGTGTGTGTGTGTGTGTGTGTGTGTGTGTGTGTGTGTGTGTGTGTGTGTGTGTGTGTGTGTGTGTGTGTGTGTGTGTGGTGTGTGTGTGTGTGTGTGTGTGTGTGTGTGTGTGTGTGTGTGTGTGTGTGTGTGTGTGTGTGTGTGTGTGTGTGTGTGTGTGTGTGTGTGTGTGTGTGTGTGTGTGTGTGTGTGTGTGTGTGTGTGTGTGTGTGTGTGTGTGTGTGTGTGTGTGTGTGTGTGTGTGTGTGTGTGTGTGTGTGTGTGTGTGTGTGTGTGTGTGTGTGTGTGTGTGTGTGTGTGTGTGTGTGTGTGTGTGTGTGTGTGTGTGTGTGTGTGTGTGTGTGTGTGTGTGTGTGTGTGTGTGTGTGTGTGTGTGTGTGTGTGTGTGTGTGTGTGTGTGTGTGTGTGTGTGTGTGTGTGTGTGTGTGTGTGTGTGTGTGTGTGTGTGTGTGTGTGTGTGTGTGTGTGTGTGTGTGTGGTGTGTGTGTGTGTGTGTGTGTGTGTGTGTGTGTGTGTGTGTGTGTGTGTGTGTGTGTGTGTGTGTGTGTGTGTGTGTGTGTGTGTGTGTGTGTGTGTGTGTGTGTGTGTGTGTGTGTGTGTGTGTGTGTGTGTGTGTGTGTGTGTGTGTGTGTGTGTGTGTGTGTGTGTGTGTGTGTGTGTGTGTGTGTGTGTGTGTGTGTGTGTGTGTGTGTGTGTGTGTGTGTGTGTGTGTGTGTGTGTGTGTGTGTGTGTGTGTGTGTGTGTGTGTGTGTGTGTGTGTGTGTGTGTGTGTGTGTGTGTGTGTGTGTGTGTGTGTGTGTGTGTGTGTGTGTGTGTGTGTGTGTGTGTGTGTGTGTGTGTGTGTGTGTGTGTGTGTGTGTGTGTGTGTGTGTGTGTGTGTGTGTGTGTGTGTGTGTGTGTGTGTGTGTGTGTGTGTGTGTGTGTGTGTGTGTGTGTGGAGTAATTGTCTTGATACTTAGCAAAGTCGACGTCATTGTCTTTGCTAAGAGACGCTAATTGTATCCGAACGTCTGCGGTCCCTCCGGTGTGTACCGATCACACAAGGATAGAAATTATTTTCATTTATTAATTTTTTTAATAAACGAAAATTTCCATCCAGGTGGGATTCGAACTCACGACCTTTAGGTTTAAAGGCAGGCGCTCTTACCACTGAGCCACAGAGGGGGTATAACGTAGATTCCTTGTGGACTTTAATAAATGCTTTTATGCTAATTTTTGACCAAGATATGAAACTTTTAATAATGCACTCTGAGGCGCGCGGTCAGCTCGCATCGAATAAAATCCAGTACATACGTAAAATCCAGGTGGGTGTAGGTTCAGAGATGTGTAATACTTATTCGTTATTAAGGAGGGCTGTATGCACCGTTTGTGTGCCTACTTTTCAACATCTAATTCAGCTTTCAGGGCTACAAAAGGTGCTACAATAGTGTCTTATAGACTTATTTATTATTTAATTAAGTTTATTCATGGTTTTAGCGTTATTAGACATTAATTTATTAGTTGATTGATGCTGAAACATCACTGGGAAACTTTGGCTTGGATGGGAGAAATGAACGTGGCGAAATACTGTTTAGATTCATGCTGCAACATGAACTATTCCAACTGAACAGTTTTTTTTAAAGAAACCACAGAAAAGATGGATATGACAAAGCCGTAATGGAAAAACTTAAAACGAAATAGATTTTATTATCACGGACAAAAAACACACCGTTAAAAACACCACGGTTCTATTTTTGATACCAGTAGTGATCATAGAATGGTACGAGGTAAAATAGAAATAAGGAGAGTTATAAGATGATTAAAAAGAAGAACAACTTCTGTATCACCCAACTTATAGAAAAAAAGGTTGCTGTAGATCAAGAAGTCCACTTTTTGTTTGTTGATCTAAAAAAGGCCTACGATAGCATCCCTCAAAATAAGTTATGGAACACTCTCAGACAAACGAACATCAACTCAAATCTCATAACAGCAGTGGAAAAACTATATGAGAACGCCAACGCCAAAGTTAAAATAGGAACGAATGTTTCCAAAGGTTTTGTAGTAGACAAAGGACTGAAGCAGGGATGCTGCTTAGCGCCGTCACTTTTCAAAATATATCTGGAACAAGCATTAAAACTCTGGAAGCGGAAATGCAGCGGCATGGGTATACAATTAAACAATAACAACCTGTACACTCTATGTTTTGCTGATGATCAAATTGTGATTGCTAACGAATATGACGACCTAGAATACATGACTCGAAAATTAATCGAAGAATACAAAAAATGGGGATTAGAAGCCAACATAGATAAAACAATGTACATGAACATCGGTGGTAAAGAACAAAATCTAGTTTTAAACGACGGACAACGCATTAAGTACAACAATAAATATTCCTATTTAGGAGTAGAAATCACAGACGACGGCAAATCAGATCAGGCTATAAAAAAACGAAACACTCAGGGTAGAAGGGCCATATCTCAACTAAATAGTATTATCTGGGATCAACATATATCCAAAAAAAATAAACATCGAATATACAACACTATTATAAAGAGCATAGTAATGTATGGAAGTGACGTGTGGCAGTTAAAGGCAACTACTGAAAGAACACTACAAGCCACGGAGATGGACTACTGGAGACGGGCCGCAGGAAAATCAAAACTCGAAAGAATTAATAACGACCGTATACGAGAGGTTATGGGAGTCACACATACGATTGTCGAAGATATAAGAGTACAACAACTAAAGTGGTATGGACATGTGCAGAGAATGCCAGAACATCGTCTGCCCAAACAGATTATAGATTGGTCACCACATGGAAAGAGAAAAAGAGGCCGACCCAGAAAGAGCTGGAGAGAAGGAATAGACAGTGAGATCCGAGAGAGAGGTTTAGACGAAGATCTTTGGGAAGATAAAGATGCATGGAGATTGGGCATCGGAAGACGTCGGAGGACGTTTTAAACCGATTATATATATATATATATATATATATATATATATATATATATATATATATATATATATATAAAGAAGAACAAGTGAAAACCATGGATGAAACCATCAGATGTAGATTTTAATGAAGTTTTAATGAATTGTTAACTTAAGGCTCATCTATACCTACTGGAGAGTGGCGTTATAGTATGACTTAGCCCCCGGCGGTCCATGAACTAAATCCGGCAGTGGATCAGGGTACGAATAGAAATGGCAAGGGCAGCGTTCTTAAAATTCAAGCAATTGTTCTGTGACAAAAATCTAAATACTGCGCTGAGACTAAGGTTTGTTGAATGTTACGTCTGGTCTCAACTATTGTACGGGGTAGAAACATGGACGTTAAAAGTGCAAATACTTAAGAACATTGAAGCCTTTGAACTTTGGATAAACCGGAGAATGTTGAGAATTCTGAACTGTTTTTATTAATCTAATTTATTGTCTTTATTTATTATCAAAAGTTCTATATTTGTAACTTACAACTTATTTTAAAGTCTTTATTTTTACTAATTTATCTCACACTAATAATTACATAATTTATTTATAATACGAGCGTTACATTTAAAACTCGACGCGATATTATCTTCCGACTAACTCCAATAAAACCTCGTTCTTATATACAAAGCACGATTAATCTAGAATCTCGTCGATCTTCCTGACCCTTGGCGAAAAGACTAGAAGGTCACGTCATACTGATATTTTTAGCCGAGGGGGACCAGTTTGGAAGGAATCCCACAACAGGCCGGTCTCGAACAGCTGAGCGGCGAATGATTCCTGCTTCCGGAAAGTTCGAATCGTCGCAGATCGATCGTTTCAGGTAGGTATTACCTGGAATTTCTGCCAGCTGGTAAAATCTAGAGCGTATCAGAATTAAAAATATTTATGAGACATATTTATCGTAACAATTCCATGGACTGCCAGGGTCACCAATGAGGAAATGCTGAGAAGGATGGGTCGAGGCAAAAAATTGTTGAGAACAATAAAAGTACGCCAGACTGCATACCTTGGACACATACTGAGGAATGATAAATATTTTATAGTCTTCTGCAAATCATCATGCAGGGTAGAGTCGATGGCAAAAAGGGAATAGGTAGAAAGAGGAAGTCATGGCTGCAAAATATTCGAGATTGGACAAACATGACTGTAGACGAATTATTTCACGTTGCAAAAGACAGAAAAACTTTTAGAAATATGGTCGCCAACCTCCGTTATTAATGGGGACGGCATAGGAAGAAAGCAGTTAAAAAAGTTATAGCAGTTTATAGTTAAAATTTTCGGTAAAAGGTAGTGAATTAATTTGTTTATAAGAGTTTTAAACAAAATTAAGCCATAAACGGTGGCAATTTGGTTAACGGAAGTTATGGAACAATTCAAAACTAACATTTTAAGCTTTGGTAAATGTTTCAAATAAAATAAAATTAAAGGATACAAAAAAATGTAATGTGCAAAAGCTGAGAGATGCGACAACTGCAAACGGTACTTAGAAAACATCACCAACAGGCTAGGGAATCAAAATCTAAATGAAGAAGGCCAGATAGATATAGACTCCTACTGGACCAGAATAAAGGAAGATATTAAAGCAGCAGCGAAAGATGAAATAGGAACAGAAATTTGCGCCCGTAAAAATCATTGTTGTGACGATAAATGCAGACCAGACAAAGAGAAGAGAAGAAAAGAGGAGACACAAAAGACAAAAACGAAACCACTTAAATACGGAACTTAAATATATAATAAACCTTAACAGAGAGAAAGAATTCAGAGCATTCTATAAGAAAGTTAACATCCACAAGAATTCAAGGCAACCACAAGACAATGCAGAAGTCAGAATGGCGACTTATTAACAACAAGGAAAGATGTATTGAGTAGATGGGTGAAATACTTTAACCAGGCATTTAATATGGAGAAAGAAGAAGAAAACCTGAAAGACGACAGTAAGAGGAGCAGACGAGAGAGAAGAGGAACCACCAACGGTTCTTGAAGTTAAAGATGCAGTTGAAAAACTAGCCAGAAACAAATCACCCGGAATAGATAATCTCCCAGCTGAACTATACAAAGAAGTTGGCCGTAGAGAAATACAAAAATAAAACTCTACAAAACAATAATATGCCCAGTGCTAACATATGGTTCAGATACCTGGACTCTGATATGAAAAAATAATGAAAACATGTTAGGATGTTTCGAAAGAAAAGTACAAAGGCGAATATATGGAGCAGCGAATGACAATGGAGTGTGAAAAAGACGATACAACTTCGAACTTTATAGAATATACCAGGAACCTGATATCGTAAAACATATTAAGATAGGACGTCTGAGGTGGACAGGACATGTAATGTGGATGGAACAAAATGAACCAGATGGAAAAACGCTCATTGATAGACTCATTGGTCAGAGAAGAAGAGCAAGAACCTGAACAAGGTTCCTTGATAACATCGATGAAGACAGAAATATAGGAATACGTGCTTGGCGAAGAAAGGCGATGGATAGGGACGACTGGAGAGAGATTCTTGAGAAAGCTAGGACCAATTAATGTTAATTTTTTGCCGAGATATTGAAAATTGATTTACGCGCGCCCTCATTCGCTGCAAGCTGACCGTTCGTCTTAAAGCGCGTTATTAAAAGTTCCATACCTTAGTCAAAAATTGACATAGAAACATTTAATAAATCTTAAACTATTTGTTTTGAATTGTTCTCTAACTTCCATTAGTCAAATTTTTAAAGTTTATAGCCTATTTTTTTTAAACTGGTATAAACAGAAGAAATGTAAACGCTATTAAACCAACACACATGTGTTTGTTTTTTTATTGTCAATTCCTTTAATTTTCCATTTATGTCGTATTTTAGAAAGAAAAAGCGTGCACCGAGAAGTTAAAATCTATGACATTCGAAAAAGAAAAAAGAATAGCATTTTTCGAAAACAAAAACAAAGTATTTACAGACGAATTCAGAAATTATTTTACCGAAGACAGAGACGGAGACCCTATCGATGTAGAACTCATACTGTCATCTACAGACACTGAAGTCGGACAGTCGGAAGAGCCTAAAGGGAAAAAATTTAGGACTAGAAAAAAAAGAAAATCTAAAGCCGCTAGAGCCAGAGCTAGACGTAAACTTGAGGAACAAGGTGTAAGCGCTAAAGTAGGAAAAAAGACTAAAAAGGTTAAAAAGTCTTTTAGATACTTTAACAAAAAAATACCTGAAGACAGTCTGACAGCTGGCTTTAAAGATTCTCCAGCAGTTACTGAGAAAGAATCTAATCCTGCTAATGTAAAACAGTCTCAACTAGATGATGTAAAACAGTCTCAACTAGATGACGTAAAACAGTCTCAACTAGATGATGTAAAACAGTCTCAACTAGATGATGTAAAACAGTCTCAACTAGATGATGTAAAAAAACAGTCTCAAATAACTAACCTTAAGGAATCACACGTACTGTCCGAACCACCCAATACCGGAAAACTGGGATCCACTGCTGAAAAAGTAAGTGTTAATTATACTGAGATATTTACAGATGATTAACCAAATATAAAAAATGTAACTATATATTTTTTTACTACATCAATCACGCAGGGTTATTAGCGTCTATGGATTGTGTTTTAAAATTAGGATTTCACTCCAGTTATTGACAGTTACCTTCTACTTCACTTTTAGTCTTAAGTAAATGTTACTTGGATAATGAAAACCAACCCTTCTCGGTAGTGAAAAACCATACGTTCAAAATAAGTCTGGAAATTGATAAATTGACAAATTATAAGGAACTTTTATTCCATAGAATGTCAACATAAGGAGGTTTGGGTCTTGGCAAGAATGAACCCATATCTGCTCCCTACGTGCTCTACAGACGGCTTCGAATAGTCCAATCGAAGTTTTCTTCTCTGAGTTTCGGTTGCAATTTGGTGGGTTAGGTAATATCTTAATGGGGAGCATAGCCCCGTGAAGGGAGCTCCTAGGGTATAGGAGACTCTATGTTGGAACCGGAGCATTTTAGACTGCCTTGGCTTGGAAAATGTACGATTTTTATACATTTTCCTTTCATATCGATATGTCCATTTTCAAGTCAATTGGTCAATCTTAAATTGTGTAGAAGCTAAAAGGCGGCGCGATGCGCATCGACGTGCTCATTGGTCCACAGACAAAGGCACGCGATGACAAGAGTTTTCTTACTAATTCAGTACTTTTTGAGTTATTTGCGAGAGAAAATGTTCATTTTTCAAAAGAAAAACCACGTTTTCGGGGGTTTTTTACAAATAACTCAAAAAGTAAGTATTTATAAGTAAGTTATTTCGTAGAAACAAAGAATTAAGCACTTTTCTGGGAAAACTGATCAAAACTTTTTGAAAGTGTTATTGTTTATTTTTGATTTTTTTGTAAAAACATTGTGAAAATCACCCTCTAATTGGCACCCCAAATAAAATTAATCATTACTGCTTTACAATGTATTTTAATTATGTATTGTTTTTATGATCTGTAGGATTGACCGGTTCAAAGTGCTTATTTTTGAAAAACTTTGGTTTGAAATTTTTAAAAAATTTTAGAAATTTTGAAAAAAATGCATATTTGCAATTTATATTTGAATTTAAAATTGATAATAATGTTTCTAAACTATTACTGGTGTTTTCTGCTTCAAAATACCAAGATAAAATATTTTCAATTAGTGACCGAGTTAGTTCTGAAGTTATTGGTAATAGCCAACTCTTTGTTGTTTTGTTTGAATTTTCATTGTTTCTTTAATTATAATACTAAACCTTATTTTTAGCGCATCGCACTCAAATTTTATTAGATAAAAATAAATGTCATTATCTTCTTGATGTCACTTTCATTTCACTAGATAAGAACTTAACTTACACTTAATGAACTACAAAAATCCACTATAACATTACTTTGAAGAAATTTGTCTTGTTACTGCTCTCTACAATTAATTGTTTTTTTTTAATGGTACTGGTTTATTTATCATTTTCGTAGTTGTCAAATTTTTTGTAAATCCTAGAAATTTTTTTGGAACAACACTTTCCTTAAGAGTAGGTAACACACCTAGATAGGGTTCCTGGAAAAGTTTGTAACACAGAATGTTTATAGTTATAAGTGTCATAAAGTATAATGTCATCTTCACAAAAATGTTTCATAGAAACCACTAAAGCATGTGAGGGTTTCCAATTTTTTCGGGAGATACTTTTTAGCCATATTTGCTTTATATCACATCTCGAGGAAATTTGAAAGCACTAATATGTCCTTCTTTGTTGGAAGTACATAATCTAGTAGTTTATACATATTATATATACATATATAATATACTATACAGATAACGACAATGTTTTGTTGACCATAGGATTTAAGATTTATTTAATTCCATCTCTAACACATCTAAACTTCATCCGACTAAAGTTATCTTCCAGTAACAGTTCTTTTGTTGGTTGTATCTTAAAACAGTGATGCCCATTCCTTTTGAGAACTCGCTCGACAGTTTGAGCATTCACGTTAACTTCCCTAGCAATGTGTACACTATTATAGCTTCCACAAAAGGCACAAATATCAATATCCCTGTTTTGACGCTCCTCATCAACAGGTCTAAGACGTGGTTCATTAACTTCATGACACTTTTTACAACTGGTTACACATCCCGAAGTTTGAAAATGTTAATGGTATTTTTAACTGTTGTAACACTTGGTGGGGGTCTATTTTCGAAGGCAACAATAAATAAATCTATTACATCGCGTATCGAATGACCCTGAAAGTATCACGTTGCAAGTTGCACTTTTTCTTGGATGGTAGACAACGTAATATGCATTTTATTAATTATTTGTTTATTCTTTCAAAACTTCGTTTGACATTTTTAATGTCAATGTGACAATTACGACAATTCGTACATACTGTGAAATGAATAAAGAGGTGGAAACGTGTAACATGTCACAGCGATTGCCATTGTGTTGTATGGTCAATAAAACAATGTCGGTATCTGTATATGTACCTTAATCAACACTCCAGTGAATGTAGATCGTTGTTACACTAAAAGTAAATAAAAAGAGTAAAATGTTCGTATAAAATCAAATGTGTTGGTTAGAGGAATGCATGTAGAAATAAACACAAACATATATTATACGTAGTGTGACCAACTGGCCCGAAAAATCCGGGACATGGTCCGAATTACTAAGTCATGTCCCGGACAAGGCTTCCGGACCATCCGAATTTTTGATAAAATTCTATTTTGAAATTTTAAATATGTTATTCTTTTAAGAATTCATATCAAATTGAATTGTTGGGTCGAAGAAAAGTCAAAAATCCAAATAGAGTGCAATACTAATACCACATCCGAAACGCATGCATTTTATCGTGGTATTCTAACAAGACTCAAACTGTGCACTTTATTTCATTTTTTTAATTATCTTCTTCCGAAAAGATTATTCAAAAACGATAACAATTCATGTATTGTATACACATCAATCATGCCGACCAAGGTGTGCCGTATTTAACGATGTAATGATTGCTGTTTTTTTTTTCTCGGTTTTGTCAACCATTCTATAAGTAGGTAAACAAACTTTTTGATTTCATTCGCGCTATGTTCTTGAAGAATAAATTATTCATTTCCAAACCGTTATGTAGGTGCTTTGAACCAAGACTAAATCTGCTGCGTTGCAATGTGATTTTATGTAAACAATTAGTTTATGTCACTAATCAGTTTGAAGCCTGAAATAGATTAGTGATCATCTACGATGTACGAAGCATTTTAGTTGACTTTACATTTTTCATTCCATTCTATTTTTAATATGAAACCACAACCAGAAAGTAAAAAGAGAAAACGCTATTGCAATTTTAATAAAACATTGCAAGCAGCAAAAAATTGACTGAATTTTTCAAAGCAACAGTAACATCGAGCAATATTGATTTAGAGACATCACTCGGGAAGGTGTTTGAGCATATCATATGATTAAAGAAAATGAAAACTTTCGCTCAGCTGAATGCTTATCGAAAATATTTCGGAATTACTTTGAATTCACCAACTTTCAGTCAGCCCGTACTAAATGTGAGACAATTGTTAAAAATGTCTTTGGTCCGTACATCAAAAATCAATTGGTTGATGCAATGAACAACGCAATATACGTCAGTATAATTACCGATACATCTAACCATAGAAACGTAAAGATGTTCCCGGTTGTGTGAGATATTTCGTTCCATTAGAAGGCATGAAGACGAAAATATTGAATTTTACGGCTGAAGATTGGTAAACATCTGATATTATATAAAAGTACAACATCTTGTTCTCGGACGCGACTAGTTCACGTTCGAGACGCATCGCCCCGCCCCTTATTTTTCCCGTTGGCCCCTCCCTGACCTGGAAATCCCTAATCGCTACTGCGGAAAGTATAAAAATTGGCGATTTTCAGGTCAATCAAGTCAGTCCTTCACGGGCTCTGCTTTTCTTTTAGCCCTACCTTTACTCTGTGGCTGAGTTATTCTACAGTGCTTTGGTGTTTTATTTCGACCTTCATTTGGTCATGTAAGAAATAACTTGCCTTTATCAAGGCAAGTCACCGAGAGAAGAGAACCTGATGGTTTATTTCGTCGTGTAAGAAATAACCCGTCTTTTTCAAGACGGGTACATCAGCTGAAATTTCTACAAGTCTGTACCCAGAAAATAGACTTGGGTAGAGGTGCCTTCGTAGACGTTCTCGAAGCCCTCTACAGAGCACCCAGAGGCAGATGATTGACGATAGTCCATTTTATCACGTCCCCTGCGGTGACATGTTGCCGAGAGGGGGCATTTGGGCCTGTGGGACCCATCGCCGGCTCTTCGGACTTCTTCCTGTCCCCGGAATTTGATCGGGTGTTGACCATCTTTGTTTGTCGCTATCAAAAGGGTTAATAATCGCTACTGATATAAAGTAACAGTTACCGTGACAAGTATCGGTTATAGGTAACAGTTCCAAGGAACGGTTACGAAATAACGGATCCAAGATAGAAAACAGAACAGGTACAATAATCTAAGTATTCCTTGACTTACGGAAGGAATAGCTTAGTAAATCAAAATAAATCAAACGGTATAAAAATATAATACAAGATAAATGCTCCTAAGTGTTTCTTGACTTACGGAAGAAACAACTTAGGACAGAAATATAAAAGAAAGTGAAAAATATGCAAATGTGAAAATAAAATATGGAAATATTTCTAAGTGCTTCTTGACTTACGGAAGAAACGGCTTAGAAAATAAAACATTCAAAGTATAAAACAAGAAATGCAAAAGGGAAATAGATTATAGAAATATGTCTAAGTGTTTCTTGACTTACGGAAGAAACAACTTAGAGCAGAAAATAAACAAGAGAATATGGTAAAATAGATGTACAAATATTTATAAGTGTTTCTTAACTTACGGAAGAACAACTTATAATGGAAACAAGAAAATCAAATACAGAAAAGATGTGAAAATATTGCTAAGTGTTTCTTGACTTACGGAAGAAACAACTTAACGAAAAATAGAAAATAAAATAGTCAATAATATGAAATAATATCTTAGATAAAAGTATCAGAAATAATAATGCAAATATGAAAATACTTCTAAGTGTTCTTTTGACTCACCGGAAAAGAACAGCTTAGATACAAATACAAGAAAATAATCAATCAAAATAATCAAATAAAATATCAAACAATAAGTACATGAAAAATGTGTAATATTCTAACCTGAAAAGGTCTGAATATACAATATTGCTAAAATAAAAATGGTATATAGGAAATCAGAAATAAAACAATAACTTAGTTGGAACAATAATAGCACCGACTAGGTCTACAATAGAAGAGGCAAGCTCGACTGACCGATGAGAGAAATTCCGTCTGCGTTTATATAAAACAAATCCTTTGTTTTACGTAGTAAAAGTGGAATTTCCCTACATCGAGCCAATTAGAAATTCGGATTTGCCCACACTTAGAATTTCCAAGTATTTCTCCGAATTTCTAAATGCGTCCGGCACGGCGGTCAGCTTCTGCCTGACATGCCTCCGGAGACAATCTCAAGAAACTTAGTTTTATTCTGCGGCGGTAATACTAATTTTGGTGGTAAAAAATCGAGGTGGACAAAACAATGTTTGCTACAAACTAAAATCATAGGTGAATCCAAATTTGATGATGATGATTTTTCATTGATTACATAAATATGGACAGCCGAAAAATCGCAACTTGGCATTGAAACCTTAAAAAATATTTTGTTCGTAAAATTTAATTTGAAATATGAATGTGTTGCTTTTTTAAGTTTTTTTTAACACTGCCTGGCGTCTCGGTCTATGTGACCGAGAAAAAATTGCTCAGCACGCCAGCGAGGTCTATTTGACCGAGAATTTTAATGTAACTGTGGTATATCCGTGTACCGTCGCGGTGACTATGGCGTGAACGGAAAATATTGCAAATTCTTCTATGGCAAGCAAGATGGCTTAAAGCAAATTTTATCGCAAGACAAATATAATTTTAAAAAATAAGGCAATAAGTTTATTGACGTTTCAATTTCCACTTTGGAAATCGTTTGTAATGTTTGTATTTTAAAAACGATTTCCGCAGTGGAAATTGAAACGTCAATAAACTTATTTTAACCTGTAATTGTTACTTATTTCCATTTAAATAGTAAATTTCTTGTGGCATGTTTAACAATTATATTTTTTATGGGATTATCCCATAATTGGTTATAATGATAATGCATTCTTACGTTAACCTTACTTCTTCTTCGGGTTCCTTCTCCTATCGGAGGTTGGAAATCATCATCGCTATTTTAATTTTATTGGCCGCGCTTCTGAATAATTCTAATGAGCTGCAACCGAACCACTCTCTCAAATTTCTTAGCCAGGATATTTTGCGTCTTCCTGGATTTCTCTTCCCTTGTATCTGTATGTTAACCTTACATTAACATGGAAATCCAACATCAGTTGATTTTCTAATTTTTTCTCTTTTGAGAATGATTTCCTGATTGAAAGTCGAAACGTCAAAAACTAACAAAAATATAATTAATATAACCAATTATGGCTTAATCCCATCAAAAATATCATTGTCAACATAAAAATGGTAAATAATCAATAAAATGATGGTATTACAGTCCTTGTTTAAAAAAAATAAAAAATGGCCCGATTTTCATTGAAAAGTCCCGGATTTTAGATATTTTTAGCCTTGTGAGTTGGTCACACTAATACGCCTTCTATTCACTGTTGCTAAATTTCAATGTTCTGTCCTTTTGTTACGGGGGCTATGGTAATACCAATATCCCCTAAGCGTTTCCCCAGGTCTTTTTTTGGTGTAACTCTTCTGCTAATACCAGGAACCTGCAGATCAACAATTTTTTATTTTGGATGATTAACGTCTCGACGTTGAATATGTCCAAGCCACCTTAACCTATGTTCTTTCATTTTGGCACTAATTGATGCCAATCTCAGACTTCCCCTAATATACGCAATATTAACTTCATCGTTTTTTGTCACTCCACTCATCCATCTAAGCTTTTTCATATACTCCACATACATCCGTTGTTCCCCTTTCTTTTTAACTGTCCAATATTAGGTTCCGTACATCATATTTGATCTTTTGGCTGTTTTATTCTTCTTCTTCTTTAAGTTCCATATTCTATCGAAGGTTGGAAATCATCATGGCTATGCGGACTCTGTTGACTGCCGCTCTAAAAAGTTCTGCACTACTGCATTCAAACCATTCCCTTAAGTTCTTAAGCCAGGATATTCTTCGTCTTCCCACATTTCGCTTTCCTCGGATTTTGCCCTGCATAATAAGTTGTAATAATGCGTATTTTTGCCCTCTCATCACATGTCCCAAGTACTCAAGTTTTCGTCTTTTAATAGTTAATATTATTTCCGCCTCATTTCCTATACTTCTAGTTACTTCCATGTTTGACATTCTTTGAATCCGTGATATTCGTAGGATTCTTCTGTAACACCAAAATTCAAAGGCGGCCAGCTTATTCAGATGAACTTGTTTTAGTGTCCAAGCTTCCAGACCATAAAGAAGAGTAGAGAACACGTAACATCGAAGCATTCTCAGGCGTAGTTCTAACCTTATATCCCGACAACAAAGAAACTTTTTAAGTTTAATAAATGATGTACGTGCTATTTCAATACGTGTCTTAATTTCTTTGGTTTGGTCTACATCTGATGTTATCCATGTTCCTAAATATTTATAGTTATTAACATTCTCAATTGCAGTATCTTCAATAGTCAATTGGATATTTGCATGTGCAGATTTAGTCATGATCATGCATTTAGTTTTCTTTAATATAATTCTTTTATAGAATTTTCTATTCATCCTCATTTGAATGTTTCTGTCACACACCACTCCACTGGCTGCCTCCCACTTCATTCGTCCAACCCTAATTCCACTGCATGCAACTTCATCAGTTTCCCTATTAGGTTATAATATCGAATCTAGGTACTTATAATTATTACTTTTTACAATTACTGTGCTTAAAACAAAGATCATTTTATTTGTAGTAATCCGATATTTAAATGAACGTTCCAAACACTCTGATTAGCGGAACTATGGCAATTTTTAATATGGTTCCTTGAGGGGTTATATCACTAAAATCCGCTTCGAAAATCAATATTTGAGTACTCTTAGATCACAAAAAAATATATAAATTTGAATATTATAAATTGATATTTACTTATAGGAAGAGAAAGTTCAACAATTGGAAGTTGCAAGTGCATCTAAAGAAAATCTGGACACCGAAACAAATTCATCAACATCTCAAACTGTTGAAGTTTCTGGAGAATTAAAAAGATCTGTCGAAGATGCAGAAGACCCCGCTGTCAAAAAGCTAAAATTGACGACGGATACAACTACAGGTAAAAATATTATTTTGGTATTAAGTATTTTATCATATCAATTGATTAAAGTAGGAGAAAACAAGTTTTTTTATTCCATTAAGTAATTAAGTAGTTTCGGTTTTATTCATACTTTACAGATTTTTTTAGTAAATTCATCAAAAATACTGTGTTTTATTATAAAACGATGAAATGAATAGGGGTTAGGTCTTTTCAAGATAAAATGAGGCGAACTGATGTAACTGAGCGCATGGTAGTCTACCAATATATTATGAAGTTGATTATTACGACGTTTTTGTCACTAACTTCTAGAGAGCAGCAATTACTTCTCAATTTTACGTATGTAAGCATGTAACCGTAGGTCAAGATATGTACTATAAAAAATCACCTGCGTGAGGACAACTACGCCTGTAAGGCCTTCTAGATATCCATATCTTCCCAGACACAATCCCGCTGCGAGATTAAAGTGGAATCACTGGACTTTCAAATCTTTGATTATATTCAACAAACCCAGAAGCTATCGCTTCGATGTGGAAACAATATTGCGAAATACTGTTCTCTAACAATGACCTAGAAAATAATACACAGGAAAGATTTACACAAATACATTTGCAGGCGTTGTTGACCACAACTTTCTTATGTTAGTGTTTATCTAAATGTGTTCGTTCGTCCTCATGTTCATTAAAACAAACTGGAAATCAACGAGGGAATAGAAGTCAAGGAATGCCATAGTCAACACTATTTCAGTATCTCGATCCAATCGTGCATACGTGATACATGCTGTTAGAATAACGTAATCCTCAACATATGGGAAAACATACTTTTTATTTCTCAGAGCTTCTGACAGCAAAGTTGAAAGGTATATATATTAATAGGACATTGACTACGAATGATAGTTTTTAAAAAGGAACCTTATGAAACCTATTGAAATAAAAATCTAGTACCGTCTTTATATTTTATTTCCAGAAATTGAATTCATTAAAAATTTTGACCATGATGAACGGCATGTGGAATGCAATCTTCCACATTGCATTTTCATGAGGATTCCCTTACCGAGTAATTTATCAACCTGTTTGCTTTGCAAGTTTTAGAAAGCACAGTGGTAAAGATTTGAATTCGATTTCGCCAGGTAGAAATCGTAAGATTTCTCTTTTTCTTATTAGATGGCGTAGTTACGTCCGTATACAGTTTATAACTATTGTCTAAGACGGGATAGATATTATTCCGATCCAGAGAGGTGGCTATACCGCTCTAAACAGACCTAAAGAGGTCGAAATACATATAAGAAGCTTGCCGCCACTCTGTATTGAAACAAAAATCTAATACCGTCTTTATATTTTATGGAACCTTATGACTTTTCCTTTTTGTCTGATGAGCGAAGTGCAGCTGCCAAATAGAACGCAGTATTATTTCTACAATTGATCAATAATTAGAAAAAAAAAGATGGTACTTCACTTATTTATAATTCCGTTAAAGCTCATAATTGTACGCAATTAAAAAGTCGGCTTAATTGTCATGGACTTCCACAAAAAGGAAAAAGAAGGCATATTTACTTGTTTACCATACAAATAATATCAATAGCTTTTTATTCTAATGATTTCAATCGATTGTGATTACTTGAAAAAATATATTAATTAACACAATATTATTATGGTGCATAATCAATAAAATATTTTTAATATTTTAAGGCTTACACCTACAAATGTATGTGCTGAATAGTGTGATGGGTAGCCCTGTTACACAGCTGTAAAACACAGGTTTAATTTAAATAAAAATATATTCGAAATATTTCATCTAAAGAACCACTCATAATCATGGGCGATTTTACCGCTAAGGTAGGGGAAACAAGAAATGATAACATCCAAAATGTAGGAAACTGTGGAATAGGTATTGGAAACAGCTGAGGCGAACGTTTAATAGATTTTGCAACCGAAAACAGTTTGGCCGTTGTAAACACAATGTTCAAACATCATGCCCATCGTTTATCGTCGTGGACCAGCTTAAATTGAGAATACAAGAACCAAATCAACTACAGATTGATTAGAAACATATGGAAGACATGTTTTACAAACGTAGAAACTAGACCAAGAGCTGAATGTGGATCCGATCATAAATTGTTATGGGTTTGCTTCAAGATGAAGCTAAACAGAACAATACCGCACCAAAATTAAAACAGGCTGGAGATTTCAAATCCGAAAACATTTAGAGATGCATTAGGAGGAAAATCGTGAAAAAACTGTAAAGGCCTGATGGTGTCACCACATTCTAAAGGGATTAGGACTGATGAGGAGGAGGATATTCGAAATAAATAAATAGCAAAATAAAATTAGATCCTAGGTTATATGTACAATAAAAATAAAATGTCACTCCTGGCGAAGGTATTGACGCCGCTGTGATCCACTGTTGATACCTACGAAAAATAAATACTTTTAATATAAAAATAGAAATGAAAATACAATGCATTAGTACACACACACGCTAAAGATAAGGAGTAATCTGGTTTAGAAGTAAGCAAATCGATCAAACTTGGTCACGGAACGGTTCCGTCTCATATACAACAGCATTAATACTGTATTCGGGAACTGCCACTAGATCAACACCCGAGCAGAATATGTTGGCCTTCGATCAATGTCCTAGGGCCAGTGGAATTGTTCGTAGATTAGTAGTCTGGTGGAGGTGGAACTCGATTCTGACTTGCAGCGTACGTTGTTTTATAGCGTTGTCAATCTGAGGTAATCTGACGGTGATAGCTGCCGATGCACATCGTTACAAGAGTATTTATTACAAATAAATTATTGTAGGTATAGCACCAGCTGTTAATAAGGTATTTATAAAATAATATTAATTGTCTTGAAAGGATTTATAGCGTGTATCCCTTACACGTACTCCATAATGGCCGCTTTCTTTTCGTACAGATATCATAATAATAGATATTACAAAAATTGACTTGGTAATTAATGCACTAATTTCTTTATTTTCGAATTTTTTTTTTCAATTACTATACTTTCTTTGGTATTTCTTTCTATCTTAATTATGTATTCACGGGTACTTTAACATGCTTGTTTTAAAAGCAGTACGAAAGAAATGCGCTTTTTTTATTTAAATTAATTTTATTATATGAATATTACAACACATTTGAACACTACAAATTTATTATTTATTTTAATAAATTGACGAAACCATTTATCGATCTATAGAATTAACTAATAAATACTTTTCCAATGTGTGTATACCTTTGAAATTGCATTTAACTTGATTAGTATTCATTGGTGTGCCTTTTATAACAAAATATATTATTAAATTTTAGGTCACAATCTCGAAAACGTCAAAACGGAAATTGTTCCCGAAAAAATAGAAACTGCAACTGAAGAAAAAATAGAACAGACAGGTAACTAGTAGAGGTGGAAAATTATCGATATAAACTTATAATTTACATTACATTACCACTATCGATAGTTCCCCACATTTAGACGTTAGCTCATTAGCCAGTTGACTTCAGTCATAAACTGTAGGTAGGACGTCTAACATTAACGAACATCTACGAACTCCTATTGGAGTGGAGCGGACACGGATCCACGTTTTAAAAAATTTCGTACAATAGACTGAATCATTGATCGTGCAGGTGTCGGCTTGTTTAGAAACATATTTACAATTTGTTGTTTAATCATGTTGTCTGACAATCTATTCACATACCAGACAACAATTTGCACTTTTTCCTCTACCGTTAAAACCATTTTCACCAATTGTTTTTTCAACAAAAAGTTTCTGTTTACTGTGCAAAAACACTTCTCGATGTGTTTGATCGTTTGATGTTTTGCTGCCGCAGCTGGTATCCTGCTCGTACGCACCACTTCATAAACGGGTCGTGTTGACAACTCCAGTGTTCCTGGAATTGATATTAACACTGAGAATTTAAACAGTCTTCACCGGATTATTTTGTATTCAAAACTTCTTCTTCTTCCTGCTAGTATGTAGGCTTTAAAGCCTGTTACTTCTTCAATATTAGCCTCCTAAATTGTCGCACCATCTTTTTCTTGGTCCGTTTTCTTTTTTATTTAAATAAATTTTATTATATGAATTTTACAACAAATTTTAATACTACAAATTTATTATTTATTTTAATAAATTCGCTAAAACATTTATCTATCTATAGAACTAACTTGTAACTAATAAATCCTTTTTACAATGCGTGTAGACCTTTCAAATTTCATTTAACTTCATTAGTATTCATTGGTGTGCTTTTGATAACAGAATATATTATTAAATTTTAGGTCAAAATCTCGAAAACGTCAAAACGGAAATTGTTCCCGAACAAATAGAAACTGCAACCGAAGAAAAAATGGAACAAACAGGTAACTACTAGAGGTGGAAAATTATCGATAGAAACTTATAATTTACATTACATTACCACTATCGATAGTTCCCCACATTTAGACGTTAGCTCATTAGCCAGTTGACTTCAGTCATAAACTGTAGGTAGGACGTCGAACATTAACGAACATCTACGAACTCCTATTGGAGTGGAGCGGACACGGATCCACGGTTTAAAAAATTACGTACAATAGACTGAATCATTGATCGTGCAGGTGTCGGCTTGTTTAGAAACATATTTACAATTTGTTGTTTAATCATGTCGTTTGACAATCTATTCACATACCAGACAACAATTTTCACTTTTTCCTCTACCGTTAAAGCCATTTTCACAAATTGTTTTTTCAACAAAAAGTTTCTGTTTACCGTGCAAAAATACTTCTCGATGTGTTTGATCGTTTGATGTTTTGCTGCCGCAGCTGGTATCCTGCTCGCACGTACCACTTTATTAACGGACTTTTTGAACAGTCTTCACCGGATTATTTTGCATTCAAAACTTCTTCTTCCTTCTAGTATGTATGCTTTAAAGCCTGTTTCTTCTTCAATATTAGCCTCCTAAATTGTCGCACCATCTTTTTCTTGGTCTCCCAATACTTCTTCGTCCATTTGGTGACTTATCTCGTGCTATTCGTACTATTCTATCCTCTGCGATTCTACTGATATGTTCTTTCCACTCCTGTTTTCATTTTGTCACCCATCCGTTTATGTCTTCTATATTGCATGCTCTTATTATGTTTTCGCTTCTCTCCCTATCCAATAGGCTTCTCCCTGATATTCGTCGGAGTATTTTTATCTCTGTTGTTTCTAGCAGTCGTCTCGTTTTAGATATGTCTGGTCTTGTCTCCGCTGTGTATTTTAATATAGGTCCAATTGCTGCATTATAGATTCTGGTTTTTGGTAATAAATAAGTAACTGGATAGATAATAAGTTCCAAATATTAATTTCTACTATTTTTTAATTTTAAGTCCAAAAAAAAAGGGAATCTTTGGTAAAAATGGAACCCTAATCTGTTGGTCAATAGATCTTTAACCATTTTACCAACTCCACACAAAATAATTGTTTTCGGCCAGAACGTAACTTTCAGTTTAGTAAAATATTTTAGTTGAGTTATTTTTATGATTAGTTTAATTTATAATTAAAATAGCTACTAATATGTTTTTTACTTGCATCTGTCTTAATTTATGCAAACAGGGGAAATTAAAATAAAATGTTTTCGACGTCATACGTCTAATTATGACTGAAGTCAACTAGCCATGTATAATAACTAGCTTTATTTCGTACTATCTCACAATTTAATATGTCTTCCATCTTTTGTGTTATTTTACCGAGTCCTAACGCACTGATCAGTGTATATTCTGTGTTACACTTCCGACATGTATATCACAGATAATACTATTTTCAGACTGTACAGTTAATTTCCTTCGCTTTTTTTAGTTGCACTAGAGTTTATGCGCTTACAAACTTACATTTTGTTGTGTCGTATTTTCCTGACAAAACCTTCTTTTCCAAAAAATGTACTGTAAAAGACGGTGGCCTAATTTTTGTAAAAAAATGCTGTAATGATAATTGATTATTGAAAAGAATGTAGTGATAAATGTAATATATTAATTCGTCGTCGAATATATGAATATATTCATTTAATTCGTCGATTCACGTAAGATTCTGTGTATAGTCTGTATAGCTGACATTTTGGGTATCTGAAGTTACCTTGGTACTCCTGATCATCTCAATCCATTGACATAGATTTTACCAGGATATTTTTTTATGGAACTAAGAGTATCTAAATACAAATCTAAGGGAATTAATTAGTTTTTAGTGCTATTTACCTCCTACACATTAAACATTATCATATTCCTCGGATATTAGATTTAAATTAATTTTATGGTACATCTTGGAATTTAATTTACTGGAGTCTAGTGCAGTAGACAGTTTGATACCGGCAAGCAAAGAACTTGTTGTTGAAACAATGTTGTTTTTATGTTCTTAAATTTTATCGAATGTTTGTCATTTCCAATAACACAAGGGAACAATAAGGTACACGATTTCGATTCAAGAATTTTTGGTTTTGATAAAGGTTAAACCTTGGAGAGACCATCTTACGCTTCAATAATTTCGGGTTTTGATAAAGGTTTAACCTTGGAGAGACAATCTTATCTATAATCGAGAATCATTTATAGGTAGTCGACTCCTAGTATAAGTAATAGTGATGTTTCAGCGCTACTGTAGGTCCTCTAATGACATTCGAAAAATGTCGTAAGGAGTTAAGACAAAGCTACTTGTAATAAAGAAATCTTCTTCTTCTTATAGTGCCGTGCACCTATAGTACGTTGGTGAATTATCTTAAGGCCAGACGTCTGTCTTTTGCGGCATGCAAAAGATCGCCAGTGTTATTTTTGCTTGTCCAGTTCTTTATGTTTCGTAGCCACAACATTTGTTTGCGACCTATTCCTCCCTTGCCTCCAATCTTTCCCTGGATGATTAGTTGGGGGATTGCGTATTTTTTTCGTCTCAGAATATGGCCGAGGTATCCAATTTTTCGTATATTGATCAAATTGAGTAGTTCTCTCTCAGAATTTGCCTTTCTTAAGACTTCTTCGTTTCTCACCCTATCTTTCCATGGTAAGCGGAACATTCTTCGCAACGTCCACATTTCGAAGGCCTCCAACTTATTAATGGAAGGTACTCTTAACGTCCATGTTTCCATGCCTTATAACAATATGGACCATACATAGCATTTAACCATGCTGTTACATAGTAGCGTTTTAAATTTGATAAAAGCTTGTCTTGCTTGTTCGGTACGGCATTTTATTTCTTGTTGAGGATCTTATATGTCAGACAAAATTGTTTTCTTATTAGAGGATCTTATATGTCCGACATATAAGATAATTATTCCAGGGATATCCGTAAGGATCTTTAATGTAGTGGTTTCCCCTTACCTTCTACATCTTTATGCAAATTTTTGTTCATCCGCTCGATGACCATCACGTTCGATGGTGGTAGAGTAGCTAGACGAGTAGGAAGAAAAACTTACCCGCCACTTAGATATTTGGGACCTACGCTACTCTAAAACTAAAGCTTCCAGGAGTCTGGAAGGGTGTGTAGCCTTGAAGGAGTTCGAAAGAATCCGACCGGTTAGTAACTACACTGGTGCGTGGACTCAAGGATCCTAAGAGGATCAGCCAAAGCTCGAATATGGCGCACACTACCAGTCGGACACACCCTGCACAATCAGCAATCACTACTCGTCAATCGGAGTACGTGCTCTAAAAAGTGCCTGTATTTCCGATTAAACGAGTATGGATTCCCGGCTCTACCACGAGGAGGTCTGTGCTAGGACGATTTTTGTGGAAAGGATGAAACACGACGTTCACCCAAACGCAAATAAAACTGAAGAAGCCGCTTGGAGTAGGTTTGGAAAACTATCCGCTAACTCTTCAGCCAATTACGTCTGGCGAACGACGGGCCAAGCAAAACCACAATTGCAGAGCCCAGAGCCCGCGGGGATTTCTCAACCCCAGGACAAAAAGGTACCACTTACCAACTCCTACGCCCGAAGCCGTTGGTCAGTAAGTGGGGGACAGCTTATACCGGCAATCACTCGGTGAAATTTTTCGCCATGTCTGGCTACCCTTACTTAGTTTAGCCTGCAGACCAATGCCCTAGTTTAGCCTGCAGACCAATGCAGTTGCCCGTGGCGTGGCACGTGGAGCTATAACTGAGAGTTAGGTGTCTTATGAGGACCAATTATCCATATGAGAACCATATCCTGTCTATGACGCTCGATGTGGTCGTTCCAATAAAAGGTACTACCTCCATAACACAACCCTACACTCCACAATAAAGAAATACCTATTTATAATATGTATCACGTTAATGTAGGAATATGATTATTATTGATATTTGGGTTAATTACAAAAAATAATTTTAGGTTAGTATGTAATCGTTAAACCTCCCTAAAACAGCGATCGTCGATGAAAGCTGGCAACTTGGGGATTCAGTTGTTTTTCTATCGAAGTAACTCACATAAACACATTGTAAATGATACTTTTGATACTTGTTCTTTTGTGTTAGTTTCGTTCTATCGTAATAAATACTTTGTTTTTAAAAACCTTTAAATAAAATTTTGTTTCAATTTGATTTTTTGCTTGTTTTCTCAAACTTTTTTACGAATTGTATGCTGCATTTATTGAAACAAAAGATAATTAATTAAAGTAACTTTCATGGCGAAAAAACGAAAAATTATCAAATCTAGTTTTCTAGAAAACGGTGCATCTTACCGACGTACAGTAAGAGTACCTTTTAGTAGTAGAATACCTGAAAATTTAATAATCCAATATAACGAATGCTTAAAAGATAAGTACAACAAAGTTATGCGTTAAAATAACCGTTGACTAATACTACCTAAAAATTTTATTCTAAACTTTATCTTTGTACATTTTTTTAAGTTAAGTAATTTTATTAACTGTATAATCAATGTATCAAATACTATTATTCTGTGATTTACTTAATCTAGACTTATACATTCTTTTTGAGTTCATGATTTTGAGTTGTTGATTTTGTATGTTACAACTAAACGTTCTTTGTTGTAGGTGAATCCCAGATCGGAAACGCATTCAAACGTCCACGTCCAAAATTAAAAACCAAACAATTGTCGAGTATAAAGAGAAAACAAAAAGGTAAATGTTATTGCAACTTGTATTGCAGTTATAATAGTATTGGGTTATACATAAACATGGTGCAATTGCTGTTACTTGGAGTGGGGTTGAAACTCATTGTATGATCTACAGTGTAGGAAAAATTTTATGGTCGGTATGGACCTTACGTGAGATGGAGTGAGAAACAGCTGTTTAAAAAGAGAGAGGTATATTAGGTACGCCCTTTATATCGCCGAATGGAAATATTAAAAAAGGGGAAATTCAACGTTGCCAAACTTATTGGTTTTATTTGACCTGTTGTCTTTTTTTGCATTTGAACAATGTTCTATCAAGAAGATAAAATGCTCAAGATAATCAAATTTGGGCGAAATTGATTTAAATGGCAGGTTACTGTTTTTTTTATTGGGAATATGCCACAAGTTTTCTTTACAATAATTGTAATATAACATTTTGATTTCCATTTCGGAAATCGTTTTATATAAATAAAATTTATTAATGTTTCGTATTTTAAGTACGATTTCCGAACTAAAAATCTAAACATCAAAATAATTTCCCAATATGAAATAATAAACAATTAAACATGCATACAATAACGCCAAATTAAAAAATATTCATACACTAATTTATTTGGCAACGTCTAGTCTAGATAGTCGTCTGGTCAAAAGATCGTGTAACGAGAAGTAGAGGTGGGTCGTGCTAGTTTATCGTTAAGAGCGTAGGTGCAAAATTTCGGGGCAATGTTTTTTAAATGCATTCATTTTTTTCGAATCCTGAGAAAACTAATAAATATTTTTGAAAAAATTAAACGCAGAATGAAACAATACATTATTACCGAGAGCTGAAAGTCCCTGAAAACTTCTATAATGTTTATTTTAATAAGTTATAGGGATGAAAAAAAAAACAAAATTTAGTGTGATTTTTAATTTCAAATATCTCATTAAAAAAACTTTTTGTTTATTCTAAGGGACTTTCGGCCCTCGGTAATAATGTAATCTTTCATTCTGCATTTAAATTTTTCAAAAATATTTGTTAGTTTTCTCAGGATTCCAAACAAATTTAAATTTTTTTGAATGCTAAAAAGCATTTAAAAATTTTAATTTTCATAAACAAGTAACTATGATTGTTTAAAAGTAGTTTCAAGTAAGATAGTACCTACATAAACAAACATAACGGCTATTATCGTTTATGTGTATAATATCTTTTGAAGTGAAAGAAACAACCTAATGATATATTTATTATAACTTGAAAAATAAACTAAACAATCATCATCATCATATAACGGGGGTCCTACGGCGATTGCCGCTTCCCGCATTTCAGCCTCCATCTTTTCCTATCTCCCCAATCTCCCTCTTCTAAGCCTCTAGATTGCATTGTTTTTGTAATTTCTCTTCTCCAGGAATTTGGTGGTCTTCCCCTTTTCCTTCTTTCTGGCGGAACATACATTAAGGCTTTCTTTGGCCACCGCTCCTCCTCCATTCTCATCACGTGACCATACCATTGTAATTGCCTTCCTTGTATTCTATCTGAAAGAGTATCTCTAATTCCTGTACGGTTTCGTATTTCCTCATTCCTGATTCTTTCCATTCTCGATACTCGACATGACCTTCTAAGATAATCCATTTCCACAACGTCTACTTTATCTCGTTCATTCTTTGTCATCGTCCAACGTTCGGCACCATATGTGGTAATTGGTTCTACAATTGCTCTGTATACGCGAAGTTTGGTATGCATCTTTATTTTATTAGACCACAGTAATGAATTCAGTATTCGGATGCATTTTTTCCCTTGGGTTATTCGGTTTTGTACATCTATCTTAACTCTGCCATCTGCTGATATGATGCTTCCTAGATATTTATACTGGTTGCAGCCTTTTATGACTGCGTTTTCAAGCCTCAGATCTGTGGTATTTCCTCCAATTTTTAAATATTCTGTTTTAAATATTCTGTTCTAAACTAAACAATACAAATAGTAAATCGGACTTACATTTACATTACACGTTATTATTAAATCGCGAATAGTCTAAATTGACATAAAAACTATTGTCCTGTGTTAAATATTGTCCTGTTAATGCGAAGTAACTCTCAGTTACTCCAGATGTCCAGAGGTCAGTAGTAATACAGATATTTTCTACTTCTTTAACAACTTGCGATCTAATAATTTGCTCACTTTTGACATAACATTCCTGAAGTAATGAACCTGACAAAGTTTTTCTTGTTGGCGGTTTATATCCAGGAATCCACCCTGCAAACTTTTTAAAAGATGGTTCTTTAACTATGGAAAACGGATGAAACGAAAAGTTTAGTAAATCTTGAAAATCAATCAGTCCAAGAAAAAGAAACTAATAAAGATGACTTAAGTCCATGGTGTATTTTTGATGAATTAATTGGACATGACTCATCTAAACATACACCTGTATCGAGAGGTATAAAAGAAGTCGACATGTAATTGTCTGATGATATATTACCCACAAACAATTTCGAACGGAGATTGGAACTGTCCATTACCGTGGTGAAAAAACCATCGCCATGTATATCGTAACTTAACCACTATATTCATAAAATGTTGTAGTATTGTAACAAAATCTTTTCCTTGTGAACACATGTTTAACATCTGGTATAATTTTAAATAAAAGAAGAACGCGATTAACAAGAAAAGTGGAAAAACTTATGTTTTTAAATGTCAATTTAGACGATTCGCGATTTAATAATGTGTAATGTAAATGTAACTATTTAAGTACCATTTGTATTATTTAATTTATTTTTCAAGTTATAATAAATATATCCTTCGTTAGGTTCCTTTATTTCAATACTTATACACATAAACGATAATAGCTAATATGTTTGTGTACTCGCTAATTTGAATACTGGTAAACAATCAACTAGTTACAGTTTACGAAAAACTGTTCCGATAAAAATTAAAAAAACGAGAAGACCCACCTCTAGTTTTTTAGGTATATTAGGATCGGAACCAGAGAATATCTGATCGGAACTAATCGTCTCACTAATGGGCAATGGCCAATGAGTGTTAAAAGGATTTTAGGAGGGGAGACGAAGGGGAAATATGATTGTTATCTTTGTCTAATTCATTGAAAATATGATTTTATATCTGCGTTAGATATCCTGTTAAATTTTACCATACCGACCTTAAAATTTTACCTACACTGTATAAATAAATGCAATGAGCATACAGAAAACATCACATATCTGTAATCTTTCTTCATGAGTGTATTATTAATTCGAACAGGTGATTAAATTAATTGTTCACATCTTAGATTATGAAGATAAGATCGCTCTTCTTCTTCTTAGAGTTCCGTCTCCCTACAGAGGTTGGCAATCATAATGGCTATTTTTATTTTAAAACTTGCTGCTCTAAACAAATCAATCGATCTGCATTGATACCAATCACGTAGATTCTTTAAGATCGCTCAGTAGCTGCTAATGTGTTAAAATGGAAGGAAAGGTTAAAAACTCATACATTTTAAATAATTTATTTATTGAAAATACCTTTGATTATCCTGAATTCAGTCTTCCGAAGCAATAACAATATTTTTGCGTAACGATAATCAAATTCTAATGACCTTTTTGTTTGCCTTTGGCCTAGAATATTTTCCCAATAAGTGTTGGGCTAGATCAGAACTTCGGAGCTGTGGTAGAGGACACGGTAGTTTCCGATGAATAAATCCTGAAAGGCAAAGAACAGAACAGCCAGAGAAGATCCAGACAGGCCCATCACTAGAACCTTCAGGGAAAAGTACGATCACGGAATATCTGGCGGAAAATTCTTCACAAGGAAAAGAGAAAGTTAAACAATATTTGGCATTAAGGTACTTACTGGTAGGGAACAATAGAGGAACTTTGTTTTATTTCTATACTCTATCTAGAAGTGAAAGGAATAAGAGTGACAAAATACACTGATCATATTGTTGAACTATCAGCTCTACGCAGATAAACGATATAAATTGGATTTTTGACAGTGAATTTAGTTAAATATTAAGTAATAATAGACATATTACAATTTAATATCTAAATCATTTAGTATTTAATCAACGCTGGTGTCGCGTAGACAAATTCCAGATCTCGCAGTATATTCCCTAAAAGGAAATTCAGCAATTATATGCTGGATAGTCTGTCTCTCTATACCACAATCGTATTCAGCAGAGATTCTCATCTTTCATTTGTGAAGGAAGTGTGTGCAAACTCTTTGTCCCATTTGTAATCCTGCATGTTCTTCCACTGGAAGATCATTTGGATATGATTGGAATTGAAGTTTATTCTGGAGCGCAAGCGATGTGAGTTGGCATCAGTGATGCCTCTGTGTATTGGAAATTTCGGATTGTTAAGTATTTTTTGGAAATCTCTGAGCAAAGCATGTTAGACACGGATATCAGGAGACGGTATGTAGCTCAGCAGTGGCATTTGTTCTGTTGGTGTAGACTTAATCGTTCCAGATATTAGATATAAGGTAGTATTAAGCTGGATATCTATAATTCTTTGTGATCTTTATTCTCCTATATAGAAGAATAGTATTCAGCCGTGCAGTATAAAGTCCCAGAGCTGAGCACTAAAATGTACCTGCTTATGATCCCCATGTTATCTTGCAGAGCTTATGTATGATATTGTTGCGGGTTCTTAGCTGCTTGCTGCTTAGCGTGTTCTTCAGGTGTTTATTAAGCAATCCAGTATGATGCTTAGGTATTTGGGGCTATAATTGTACGTGAGCAGTTAGTTGTCAATGTACACATTAAGTTGTTTGTGGATCATTTTATTGCTTAAGGGTAAACAGCTAACCTTTGATTAGGATTAGGATTAAGTCCCAATTGTTAAAAGTACTTAACCATTACAATTCATCCATTTGAATTTCTTCAAAGTTTTGGATCGAAGAGTTTTGAGTTGCAATTGCCCAGTCATCTGCTTATCCAATTTTTTAGAGGAGGATCTTGTTTTTAGTTCTGTGTTTGCTTAATGTATTTTCCGTCGTTACACAAAAGTTTCTACCGTCCAGTATATTATTTAATAGTCTAGCGTTTGCTTTGCAGAAGACATATTTTCTATTTACTATTTTGAGGAACTTAGAAAAGTTAATTACTGCCACAGAGGTCTTCAACTATCGTTGGTAATCTGTCTCTATGTGAGTAGTTAGAGGTACTTGGTGGTCTGAATCCTTATTTTTCAATTGGTATTTCTTGAAGTAGTTTTGAGATAATTCTGGTGAAGATCAGTCTTTCGAGGAGCTTATAAAATGAGCTAAGTAAAGCGATGGGCGGTATATTATATTATTGTATGTGACTTATAATTTTTCAAATGTAGTAATATATTTTTTTAATATTTTAGTTGACTTTAAACAAGCGAAATGTTTTATTCCTGACTTCAAACGACAACTAGTTGTCATTTTGCATAGAATGACAATAGAGGAAATTAAAGCGATGGTACCACATCAAAATTTACCGTCCCATTTTATTGAATTTACTGAAGAAAAAAAAGGTAAGTTTACTTTTTTGAACTTTAAATTTTATAATGGTTAATATTGTACATACGTTCTTATTACTAATTTGTGAGTTGAATTGATTATCTGACTACTGAATTTGTATCCTGTGCCTATATATTTGCAAAGTACGCGAGAAGGGGGTATAAGTGAATAAGCACCAGCTCATCAGCTGCATTGTGTAAACTCTTCGAAAAATCATGAAAATTCCATGGGCGTGATTTGTTTGCTGAAAAGTAGTAAGCAAGTTAATACAAAAAGCTGCTCATTCCTTGCGTCATTTTTTTTATATATTAATAAAATGTCTAAATATACTTAAACCAGACCTACACCAAAATTGTTTTTTTGTATTTCTTAAGCTTGCATTTTTTACGAATTCTAAAAAAAGTAAAAGTTGTCTTAGAACACTTGTTGTGTGGCACGAAGTTAGTCCTTTTTTTAAACAATTGACCAATTAATATTGTTCTGAAGCTATTTTCTTGTGGCATTGTAAATTAATTACTATTAAACTGGGAATAAGCCACAATTAAAGATAAAAATACGTTTATTGACGTTTCAATTTCCACTTCGGAAATCGTTCTCAAAATACAAACAGTAAATTGTCAATAAATTCTCAATTTACTGTTTGTATTTTGAGAACGATTTCCGAAGTGGAAATTGAAACGTCAATAAACGTATTTTTATCTTTAATTGTGGCTTATTCCCAGTTTAATAGTAATTAATTGACCAATTGACAGCAGCTTTGTTTATAACAATCAATTAGCGTCATTTTAAAGAATATACTTTAAAGTTTTAATGTTACAAATTTAAATAGAGATTACCTTTCAATGGAATCGTTCACAAAACTTCAATCCGTGGTCCTTAAAGTCGGCCAGCTTTGAACCTCGCAGTTGAGTTTACCGAAAGTACAAGCTGATTATAGCCGCAAATGTCAAACAAACTGTGGAACAAAAAAATTTAGTATAGCAGTGTTGGCATGTTGTTATAATGTAAATGCTGTATGCTTCAAATATAAAAAGATAAAGCTTTAGAAAAATATATTTTGTTTATATTATGTTATAGGTAATGGATTTTAACAAGAGCTATGACCTTGAAAATAACAGGTAAACTTGTGTACTAAATCGGCATGACTCATAGCTCTTGTCAAAATCCATTACTTCTATGAATTCTGCAATTTTTGATTTATATAAAACAATAATGAGTAAATATTTGTTTCTTTTGAGATAAATTGCAGTTAATTACTAGACATTTTTTTATTAATTACTCTTTTATAGATTAGGGGATAGAATGCAATCGTCAAATCAGCAGTTGTCAGATGTTTGCAATTAATCTCGAAAGAGACAAATATTTACCCATATTGCTTTATATAAATTGAAAATTGAGAGAATTCTGTGTACATTACGAATATGTATAGATTTGACTGGAGACAGAACTGAAAGATGCAGGACGCTATGAACCGGACATTATATATATGAAACTTCAAAATTTATGGCTTTTAGTGATGTGCAAAATTCGAATTGTGAATCCAAATTTTATATAAAAAAGGCAATTGGTCTTCAAAGAGAGTGATGTGCATGCATATGATTTACACAACGCAAAAGTCTAAGGATATTTTAATAATTTGACAATACCAATGACAGAAATTTGACGACCATATAAGTTTGCTTGTACTATAATTGTTGATACAGACACTCACTTCTTATAAAAAAAAATTGAAAACTGAATAGCAATATGTGTTTTAGAATGTTTTTTATAAGGGACAAAAAAATCGACATTTTTATGTTTTGTTTATTTTTAATTTTAGTCACTTTATACCATTCTTGCTTAATAGGTGAGTTAAAGATATTGTCTTTTTACCATTTAACGTTGGACGAGATGAATAGAGCCGTAGGCCTCCTTCAAGCTGGTATGCGACAACCTGGTCAACTTGCTGACCAACTGGGTGTCCAAAGCGTTGTAAATCGTGTGTAGCGTCGGTTTAGAGACACTAACACTCGTATTCATAGTCGGTCTCCAGCGCGTCGCTGGCTGTTCACCACCATATCTGTGTTTCATAGTCGACCTACAGTCTGGTTGACGCAAGCGTAAAGCATCTTTCTGCGAACAGTCGCTGGCATTTCGCTGGATACGCGCCAGTCGCTTTCACAGTGATCTCACACTCGAATGACGCATGCCCTGTTTAGATATTTTCGAAGTTTCGCCAGAGAAGGTTTATGCATGCTCTGGCGATTCGCCCGTCAATTTGAAATACGCTTGCAATGGACGATTTACATCAATATTATGTAGTTATCCAAGAAATAAATGAACAAAATGATATATTACAAGTACCCAGAAGATATACAAGGGACATGCAAAATCCATTACACTTTTATAATGATAATGAATTTAGAAAAAGGTATAGATTTCGAAAACAAACAGTTATTGAAATAATGTTGCCAGTAATATATAATGAAATGGTGAAAATTATTCGACGTGGATTACCGTTTCCACCCATTTTATGTCTATTAGTTGCCTTGAGATTTTATGCTACTGGAAATTTTCAGGTAGGATAAATTAAAGAATATATTTTCAGAACATGATATATGTATATATTTTTTAATATTATATATGGTAGATCGTAGTATAGTTAATTTTAATTGAATTTTTAGATTGTAACTGGAGGATTTTCACAACCCACGGTTTCGAGATACATTTTTAAAATTTCCCGCCTACTTGCTCAGATATTACCCACATATATAAAATTTCCTGAAGGTCTCGAAAACCAAAGAAAGAACCAAAGGCTGTTTTACGATATTGCCAATTTTCCCAAAGTAACAGGGTGTATAGACTGTACTCACATACCAATAAAAAGTCCTGGAGGGAATATGGGCGAGGTATATAGAAACAGGAAAAGATATTTTTCAATAAACGTCCAAGTAGTGGGTGGACCCAATTTAGGAAATTTTCGATGTTGTAGCTCGTTGGCCTGGAAGAGTACATGATTCGATGATCTTCAATAATAGTTCAGTGAAACACCGTTTCGAGAATGGCAGTTTAAAAGGATTTCTTCTTGGAGATAGTGGCTATGCTTGTTTACCTTATTTAATGACGCCTCTTTTAAATCCTGGAATTGAACAGGAAGTAAGGTATAACAGATCTCATATTAGAACGAGAAATACCATTGAGAGATTGTTTGGATTGTGGAAATAAAGATTTTGTTGTTTGAGTCGGTTTAAATAATAAATTGGAAAGAGTTCCAGAAATAATTGTGGCATGTGCAGTTCTTCACAATATTGGGATCAAAGTGAATGATGTAAATGATGAACAAGATAATGTGGAAAAAGAACTGGATGATAATGAACCTCACATACCGAATCAAGCTCAAAATATTGGACATATTGTACGAAGAAGACTTATTGAATAACATTTTAATTGATTTCAATTTTATGTTACACCGTTTGGCGCTCTTTCACTTAGCCGTGTTGAAGTAATAAATAAATATCTACAATTCTCCCTTTTTAAAATTTCAAATTTTCCTGCTAAATACTACTCAAAATTCCTTAAAAACCTATCACTTTCCCATATCAATAAACTAAAAACAAATCAATAAAAATAAATGTATGTACGAGTAACATATGAATGTGTATAAAATAAGAGTAATAATAAACTGTAAATGTAATTACAAGTAATAATAACTTACACATATAAATATGAGTAAAATAATAATAGCCTTACCGAAATTAAACTAATAAAAAAATGAAAAAACACACATAATTAATCGACTGTTTTGGAAGATAATTTTTTTTCTAATTCTATTTTTTCCAAATTGGCTTTTTCAACCAGCATCCTAGCTTCATCAGCTAACAATTAAAAGGTCTTTAGAAAATAAAAATTTTATTTAAACTAATATACTGGATGCAATCTATCTGTTGGTTGAATGGTATTTGCGAAAACAATATCCTAGGCATAGTCCAGGTTTTTTTGTCACAATCAGCACACTCGTAAATTGTGTTTTTTCAAATTTTATCCATACAACATGTTCTACATCGTTTTTTGTCACGTACTGGTTATAATTCAATATTATTAATGGTCTGACATTCCATGCAAACCTCCATTCCATGAAATTCCAAACCCCAAATTCCTTCCCTATATCCCCACCACACTCGCCAACCCGTCTTGCCAGCGTGGCGAGTTATGGCTAACTCACCCCAAATGAGTTTTAAAACAAGAGGATTTGGTCCCCAGGTGGGTGCTCAATCCCACACCTCTAAGGAGGTCAGCCTCATGGAATCTGGGGGAGGCAAAAACTCATTAAAACACCGAAAGCAACATATCTATATTGCTAGTTTCAATGCCAGAACCCTCAAATCACCCGAACGAATGGAAGAACTGGAAGAAGAACTAACTAAGATCAAGTGGGATGTCCTTGGTCTAAGCGAAACGAGACTGCCAGGAGAACAATGTACAATACTCCATTCTGGACACATGTTCTACCAATTCCATAATGAGTACAATACACATGTCGGCGGTGTAGCACTATTGATCCACAAAAGACTCAAACATCTGGTCACAAAATCTGCTGCAATCTCGGAGAGGGTCATTTACATCGTTCTTAAACTATCAGAAAGGTACAGCATCCAAATAATTCAAGTATACGCTCCCACTAGTCAATCCACAGATGAAGAAATAGAGAAATTCTATGAAGATATTTCTAAAGCAATGACAGAAAGAGCTCATTTTAAAATAATCATGGGAGACTTTAACGCCAAAGTAGGGAAGCACAACACCGGCAACATACCAAATAGAGGAATATATGGGCTAGGAACTACAAATGAAAGAGGAGAACGGTTACTAACATACACACAGGAACAAAATCTATTTTGTATGAATACATTTTTTAGTAAACCAGATAATAGACGGTGGACCTGGATAAGCCCAGACGGGAAAACCAAAAATGAAATCGATTACATATTAGTCAACCAGAAACAGATAATAAAAGATGTAGCGGTGCTCAACAGATTCAGTCTGGGAAGTGATCATAGATTAGTAAGAGCAAAAATAATAATCGATAACAAATTAGAAAGAAACAAACTAATCTTGCAAAAACGAACCCTAACTACTAAAGAGCTTGGGCAAAACAGTACCAACTACCAGAAATATCTTGAGTCTAGTCTAGAGCCAATGGAACAGCTAAAAGAAAAAGACATAAATAATTTGGAAGAAACGATAAGAACGAGTATAATCTCTGCGATCAAAAAAACCCATACGATGCCGAAACCGAAAGATAATAAATTGAAGACAGAAACACAACAGATGATTAGGGACAGAAGCCGCATGGATCGAAATTCACCAGAATATAAGGAACTTAATAAGGCAATAAGAACAAGAATTAGACAAGACATCAGGGACAACAACACCGAAAAAATCGAAAACATTATAGAGAAAAACAAGAATATGAAAGTGTTAAAAACGCTAAATAGCAAAGGCCGACAACAAATACACCAAATAAAGGATAAAAATGGAATCATTAGAAACGACAAAAATCAGATAATAAACATTGTCGAAGATTATTATACAGAATTATACTCGTCCAGCGTAGCAAAACCTGAAACCCATGATACGGAACGAAGAATACTAAATGTAGGATCTGAAACACTACCAGAAATTACTACCGAGGAAGTTGTAAATGCCTTAAAGCAAATGAAAAATGGAAAATCTCCTGGAGACGACGGAATAACAAAAGAGATGATTACAGCTGGAGGTCAAACTACTATGGAGGCAGTTAAAATCTTACTGAACAAGTGCCTATTCGGGGGTGCTATTCCAACCTCTTGGCAAAACGCGCAGGTACTTTTACTACACAAGAAAGGAGACAAACACAAACTCGAAAATTACAGACCAATAAGCCTGTTACCACATCCATACAAACTGCTTACCAAAATAATTACCAACAGACTATCAAACAAATTTGATAGTTACCAGCCTGTTGAACAAGCGGGTTTCCGCAAAGGTTATAGTACAATAGAACACCTACAGACAATAAGGACACTTATTGAAAAATGTAACGAATACAATGAACCTCTTCATTTGGCATTTGTGGATTACAATAAGGCATTCGATTCCATAGAATTCTGGGCGGTATTAGACGGAATGAACAACGCAAGGATAGATTCCAGATATAGAATGCTCCTAAAATACATATACGACAATGCAACTATGCAAATAAATGTAGCAGAAGGCCTAACAACAAACAAAATAAGATCAGAAAGAGGTGTTCGACAGGGAGACACCATATCTCCAAAATTATTTACTCTTGCATTAGAAGATGTGTTCAAGAAGTTAAATTGGGAACAACTCGGAATTAAAATTGATGGCAGGTTTTTAAGCCACCTAAGATTTGCCGATGACATAGTACTCATAAGCAACAATACAGAGGAACTAATCTACATGCTGAAGGAGCTTAAACAAGAATCTGAAAAAATCGGTTTAAAAATGAATTTAAATAAAACAAAAGTAATGACAAATCAAAATATCACAATCGACTTAGATGGAAGTGAGATCGAAAGTGTCGAAGAGTATATATACCTAGGTCACACCATCAAACTAGGCAAACAGAATCAAACAGCAGAGATAACTAGAAGAATCCGAATGACTTGGGCAGCAGTAGGCAGACTCAGTGATGTGTTGAAGAACAAAAAGATACCAATAAATCTAAAGAAAAGGGTATTCAACAGTTGTATTCTACCGGTTATGACTTATGGAATGGAGACCATGACACTTACAGAGTTGTCAGCCAACAGATTAAGAACAACACAGAGGGCCATCGAACGAGCTATGTTGGGAGTATCACTGAGAGAACATATACGAAACGAGGACATACGAAGCAGGACGAAGGTGGAAGATGTAATTGGAAGAATTGCACAAATGAAATGGAACTGGGTAGGGCACGTGGCACGGCAAAACAACGACAGATGGACGAAAAACATTGTACATTGGAGACCACGCGAACACAGTCGAAGTAGAGGAAGACCACAAAAACGATGGCTAGACGACATCAAAGCAAAAATGGGGAGAAACTGGCACCAAATAGCACAAAACAGGGAAGAGTGGAGAACTCATGGGGAGGCCTTTGTCCAGGAGTGGATGCAAACAGGCTGAAGAAGAATGGTCTGACAACATTCCATCCTCTCTTGGTTTTATGTTCAGTCAAAGTATTGGCAAAAAAAAGAAGATACTTTTTCCCTCCTCGTAGATTCGCCACTGACTATCCAACGCTTAGCTACTCTTCATACAGTTTGTATTACTTATAAAAAAAAACCAAGCATTTGCAAGAAAATTGCAATTTCATTAAAAAAAACGAGTTATTTATCTCGTACTTTTTTTAATCAAGGCGCAGTATTTAATTACTTAATATTATTATTAATATTAAAAAACAATATTAAAAGCTTTAATAATATTACCAATATTAAAAACTTTAATATATTATACATTATAATATTTATATGAATGAGTAGAAACGATTACATTTAAATTTGGCAAATTGTAACTCCAGTCGACTAGTTCACAAGTACGATTGCGAGAAGCCGTGGATTTTATGACAATACGTCTACGTTTTCATATCGAGTAGTAAGTAACCGATCGCCCACTAGCGGTTCTCCGAAGATTAACTATGAAACAGGGGATGAAATCTCGATGGAGAGTTCGCTAACTGAAGAGCCGCCGACGACTCTTCCTGGCGAACAACTATGAATACCACTGTAAGAGTCCAGCCGAGCAACATCCAGGACGTGGTCACTCTTTAACCGTCGCTCAAGACCGATATTTAATTTTAAATGCCAGAAGGCAGCCAACATTCACAGCATCCGAGCTGGTTAATGAATACTGGGAGGAATCGTCTCCATGAAGCCAATCTTCGTAGTCGGCGATCACTGAGATGTCCACCTCTATCTAGAGGCAATCGCGCTGCAAGATTAACCTGGTGTCAAGAGTTTCAGAATTCGACTGACAATGACTGGGCCACAGTTTTGTTTAGTGACGAGTCTAGCTATAGATTTCAGTCGGACAAGAGTTTGGAGACGACCCGGAAATGGAGAACGATTACGACATCTTGTGTATACAGAGGTCGTACATTAATGGTATGGGGCGGAATCATGATTGACGGAAGAATCCCACGTGGTTTTCTCACAAGTCAGCAATATTTGGACACTGTTCTTGACCTATTGTGCGCCCGTTTGCTGCTGCTGTTGGAGAAAATTTTTACTTTATGCATGATAACGCTCGACCACATGCTGCGCATATTGTAACTGGTTAGATAACGAGGGTATTGATGTATTGCCGTGGCCAGCACAATCACCGGACTTGAATCCCATTGAACATGTATGGGACATGCTCGAACGACGAATTACTCCACATATGGGCAATATCTACAATGAGTGTCAATCAAAAGAGCTTCTGAGTGAACAATGGACACAACTACCTCAAGCAGACATTAACAATTAGACAAAATACGTCTATGTATAAAAATATCCCTAGACTTTTGCGTTGTATGTATTTTGAAATCGCTAGTTCATTCATAATATTTGATGCTGTTATATGCTGATTTAAAGTGAAAAACAGGTATTATAGATCTGTGTTAAAAAGTTTAAGGCTTCAATATCTCAAATAAAATGTTTGACAATATTTTAGTGGTGGTAACATATTAAGCATAGGCTTCATTTCTCTGATAAGGCTTATTATGATAGGTGCTCGTTAACTTGAACTTGCACTAGAGCAGATGGACCATATCCTGTCGTTGGCCGCACGTGCATAAGATGTCATTTTTATCGAGCTGGCCTCATCTTGCTCTGTTGGTCTTCACAACCCATGTACTCTAGTCACAGTTTAAATTATTCGGTGTGTTTAGTTTCGGACGATATCAGTCTGTAGTTTCCACGAAAACGCCACTTAGAAAACCTTTCTTGGATTTCAACCGTAGTGTCGGGAATACGTGATTCGTCTTCGTAATGTCTCTATGAAGTCTTGTTTCTTGGTTTAAATTCATTGCTTATCATGTTTATCTGGACATTCTCTCCATTGAAACAAGTAATTTTGTGATTTTGTTTCTTTTTTGTGTATGTGTTTCTCCTTTGTCCTCAAATATCTATACTTATGATAATATATTGTGTCACTCGTCTTCGTCGTTACATAATCCTCATATTATATTTATGTTTTATTTGATATATTTGATAATTTTTAATATTTTTTGTTTTAGCTCAAGATGTCATACCAAAACCTACAGAAAAGGCTGAACCAACTGTGGAAATGAAACCACTTAAAATTCTGCTTTCTAAAATATCTGTTGATGATATTAAGGAAGCATCTTCAAGGGCATCATCTCAGCCAACGGAGGAGGATAATATGACAGATAATATAACTACATCTACAATAAATCCTGTAGAAAGTAACCCACCCACATCTTTCCAAATAGTTAAGCAAGAGACAACCAGTATTACTAAAACAGATGATGCAGAACAAAACTTGATAGAATTAGCACCTCCGCAAATTAAGAAGGAGACTGAAATTGAAACTGTCTCTGCAATACATCCTATCGAAAGTGACCTACCTACAGCGGTGTCTCAGGAAGAGACAACCAGTAATACGAAATCGCATCAAGTAGAACAAAATCGATTAAGTCCAGCACTTCGATCACGTGGAAAGAAAGGAAAAAATAAATTAAACGTCAAGTCATCACCTGCTAAACATCTACTACCTAAAACATCAGTACAACCAACTGAAATGACGGATCGTGATGTTACTTCTATATTTAATCCCGTAGAAAACAAACTTCACTCAAAATTTAAGATACCGAAGTTATCTGAAAAAATTGCTGATTTGAATTCTGGTAAAACTGCTAAAGGTAAAAAGAATAAAGAAAGTAGGTCTGTTTTGCAGAACTATAGTGAGGACGACTTGAGTTATGAGAAAAGAAATGTTCAACGTATAACAGCTAATAAAGCGAAACAAAATGAAGATGGATGTTGTAGTGCCACTTCTTCGGAACGTCAAATGTTAGACAATGAAGAAATCAGAAGTATCAAAAATGATGTTAAACACGAAGATAAAAAATTATTGAAAAAAACTAATAAAAAAACACAAATGAAAATTTCTACACCAGATAGCAAAATTAAAAAATTAATTAAGGAGGAAGTTGATACAGTAGAAATAGAGGACATTAAAAGTACGAATTTTGATCAGATTAAAACACAAAATATAAAACTAAATTTAATATCAAAATTTAAAACTTCACCAAAACAACAAATTCACGAAAGCGATGAGGAAATTATAGCTATTGCAGAGGTAAACAGTGACACTACATCAGTTACTGATGGTTTGGGTACAAATATAACAGTTAAAGATGAAAAATCGCAAAATATTTTTGAGAGTAGCAAAACACCTGAAATACAAACTGAAAAAGCATTACCAACTGAAGCTAGTAAGGATTCGACTTCTGCAGCTGATAAATCAGATGAAGAGGATACTAAAGTAAGTACTTTTAATAGACAACTAAAGCTTATATTTTGAATATATTTTATATCTGCACAAGTTTTTGACAGTTTCCAAACGGCATATAAATAGTAAACTCTTAAAAATTGGGGAAATGTGCAAATGACTCTAATGTGTATCAATTCTTTCGCCGAACGTTTTCGCCAAAGAGAATTAATTTGGCTTCTTCGGGGCTGAAAGAGAAGAAATTATAATTAGCTACCATAATATTATCTATTTAAAAAAACACTGGAGATCTTACCGTAATTTAGAATTGTAGAGTTAGGATGTTAAAAAAACTTAGCTAGTAACAACATAGTGGTTTTTTTGTTACTATGTGAAAAAAGTTACCGTTAGAAATGTATGGTAGCTTTGAACTTGAAACGTAAAGGTGTACCCGAGGCTAACCGAAAAAACCTAATAAACTACATTTAAAAGGAATTAATTCTTTGAGTTGTAGACAATGTTACTAAGCATATCTCATCTTTGATCTTAGAATAAAGATTATTAATTGTTAGGGCTGATATACAAGCCACATTAAGTTCAATGTTGTTATTATTCTTCCCAAAGCTATTTTCAACACTTGAAATGGACAAATGAAAAGTTTCTGTAGGATTTGTAGGTTTTTTGGATGAAAAGAAGGATCTGATAGTTTTATTACTTTATTTTTCATCTGTTTAATTAAGTTGACTTTGGTAGAATTATTATGGTAAGAGTGGTAGTTAATGTATCTACCAGAATGGGTCGGTTTATCTGGTAGATACCTTAACTACCAGTCCTACCATAATAATTCTACCAAAGTCAACTTAATTAAACATATGAAAAATAGAGTAATAAAACTATCAGATCTTTCTTTTCATACAAAAAACCTACAAATCCTACAGAAACTTTTCATTTCAAATGCTTATCAAACTAGTGAATAAGATTTTGTTTAACACTGTCCATAACGAGGGTACTTCACCTTTCTTCGCGACTAACAATGCTGATTATGATGTTTTAAGTGGGAACCCAGTCTCGGATACTCCTATCAATAAATATTTTTTATTGCCATACTTCAGAGATATTACTCCGGGGTTAACAAGGATTCTGAAAAGTGTTGAAAATAGTATAGGTAAAGAAATAATAAATCAGACTTACTCACAATCAATTTAATTTAACTATCCGACGACCGGTTTCGCTTTCTACAATATGCAAAGCATCTTCAGGTCTCGGTACAAAGTTAAACAAATGCTGAAATGATAAAAACCCATATTAGGGTGTTGTCTAATAAAGATAAACAAATTAGATGTTATAAATTACAATAATTATGCCAATATTACCTGTCTGTGGTTTTATTTAAATGATTGAGTTGAATAAAAGGTATAAATATTTTTTAAAAAGTTAAAAGGACAAGGTAAGGCCCACAAGTTGTCATAAAATCTCTTCTATTGGAATAAATTAATGAATGAGCAAATAAATAAATGAAATAAAATAAAATTACTTACATGCCGGTACTCTATTAATAGATGGATGGTAGAACATGTTTGAAACTACTGTATATTGTTGAATGGAGAACTCAATACTATTATTGCAGTTGTTTGACAGTAAACGGGAAGTTCTTGAGGAGGTAGATTTGATCCAATTTGGCTATTGAGATTGTTTATCAAGATATTAAATTATAGATTGCTTGGGCAAGAAATGATGGATTAAATATTTTTTTATAGCCCTTTTTCTATCCGAATTGTTGAATAAAGGCCTCTCCCATTTCTCGCCATTCATTCCTGTTGTATGCTAGGCGTTTCCACATTGGTCCTGCGACTCTTTTGATATCGTCGCTCCAGCGCATTTGAGGTCTTCCTCTTGGTCTCTTCGCATCGTACGGTCGCCAGTTTCCGACTTCTTTGTTCCATCTACCATCTTCGAGACGTTCGTTGTGTCCAGCCCATTTCCATTTTAATTTAGCTGCTTGTTTCGCGGCGTCCTTTATGTTTGTTTTGTTCCGGATTGCTTCGTTCGTTTGCCGATCTATTAGTGAGATACCAAGCATCTGTCGTTCCATGGCTCGCTGAGTTTTTCGAATCTTGTCCATGTTCTTTTTTGTGAATGCCCAGGTTTGAGCTCCGTAAGTGAGAACGGGAAGGATACAAGAATCGAACACTTTGGTTCGAAGGTTTTGGGGTATCTTTTTGTCTTTCAGTATGTATGAAAGTTTTCCAAATGCGGCCCATTCCATTCTTACTTGTCTGCTTATTTCGGTAGTTTGGTTTTCTTTGTGTATCTTGATATTCTGACCCAGATATATGTATTCTTCTACATGTTCCACTTTTGTTCCTTGGATGGTTATCGTCGGTTGATCATCTTTATTCGACATTAGCTTAGTTTTACTCAGATTCATTTTCAGTCCTTTTTTTATGGATTCCGTATGAAGCTCATCGATCATCGTCTTCAGTTATTTCCAACTGTCGGCTATTAGTACTACGTCATCTGCATATCTTAGATGGTTTAAATACTTTCCGTTTATCGATAGTCCCTTCGTTTCCCAATTTAGTGATTTAAAGATGTCTTCAAGTGCGGCAGTAAATAGTTTTGGAGATATGGTGTCTCCCTGTCTTACTCCTCGGTTGATTTTTATTGGCCTCGTTTTCATTCCGTTATCCATCGTGACTACCATTTCAGCGTGATTAATAATCTATACCTGAGTATAAACGTTTATTTGGGATCAATTCAAGTGAGTAGCCCATAAAAAATAATATAAATAAAGAGAATGGTTATATCCAAACACAACGACAATATTTTGCTAAACTATCGAAATTTGGGCAGATATTGTAAAAACAGATAAAGAAGCTGTCACATCTGTTTTGAATTTACTTAATAGCTGTGCGAGACTCTGACCGAGAATTGATCTTTTCACAAATAAAATCTTTTTGAGAACAAAGGACACAAAGCGATAATAGATCAGACAGGTTGAAATGTTTCGGTGAGATTCGAAAACTTTAACGCACACCTTTCGTGTTCTGCTTCTTTTTGTTGTATCTTATATCAAATCGCACTATTGCAGTGAATTGCATTGCTCGGAAACAGTCGGGGTGTTACTGTGTCATGACACTTTATTGTTGCGGTGTCAATACACATGACGCAACGTAAAGTATCAGCACAAAAGTGTCATACCACACAGTGTTACACATGACTATTCTGGATGGGAACTAATTAAAATGACAGTTTTTGAACCGAAGCATGAACAAAGTAGTCGATGTAACTTGTAGTATGTCTTAATGTGACACCAGCCAACAGTGTGTGAATTGAGAATCTTTAAAATTTTCAATTTATTGTTCCTTATAGCAGTAGCAAACATCAATATGTTGGGGTTGAAGTGTGCTAAACCATTAAAATTATGTTAAACCTTGTGATATAACTATTGGAAAGATTTTAAAAATGTTTTAACCTAAAGTAAGTTTTAATCTATGTACCCGGTGAGACAAGGATAAAGTTATTAATATTACACTGATGATGGACCTTTTAGTCCGAAAACGATTTTTACGACCGATTTTCAGACATACGTACCTTCCTGATACACATAAAATTTCATACAAATCGGTCATACAAAGAAAAGTATATTAAAACAAGTATATTTAGAAAAGTATATTGGGCTTAAGTGAATGTACGTTGAAAATAAAAAAGAATATCTGAAAGAATTTGTTTTTTATCTTTCCTGTATTAAACCCCATAAAATTGAGAGTTATAAAAATTTTTGTTTAATTTTCAGGAAATTTCCTTTCTAAATATGGAAGTAAACGCTTCTTCTGACGAGGATGATGGCGATATATTAAGTTTTCTTAAAGATTAGTTAGTAGGATTGTAGTTTCTTACTTGTGTGATAATAAAAAGTTGTACAATTTTATATCGAGAATATATTGATTTGTGTAAGTAATTATTAAATTAAGTCAAATGTATATGTGGATTTTTATTACCATTATCTACAGTAATATCCATAAAATATTCTCCTTCTAAATGTGCCTATCTTCTAGAGATGTTGGCGACCACATTGACCCATCTTATTCTATTCACAGCAGCTCGAAATAGATCAGTTGACATTAGACCAGTCCATTTGGAAATAAACATCAAAAAGTTGAGACCTCCTCTTCACGTGAGCAATACGTAAAATATTTCAAACAATTCTAGTGAACGGTAAATTGCGGTCAAGGTCGGGAGGCTAGATATTTTGTTGTGCATTTCTTGAACAAAATACAAAACAGGTCGCATGCCAACGATATTCGTACTACCCCAAAAAAATAAACACAAAAGAATGCAGCGGCTCTCACACCATCAGTATAATGAGCCATGTATAACTCGACAAGCGAGAGCTGGCTGGTTGCGCGTAGAACAAATTGAAAAGTAGAATGGGCTGCTTATTTCTATTGCAGTCGGCTAGGAGTTGACATCGTGTAATTAGTGCTAGATTTCTGACAGTGTTGTCAAGTATTTACATTTTTATTTGGAGTGGCCCTATATTATAAACTATTATTTATATTTATTAAAATGGCAAGTGTATTAAAAGGCAAACCTTTGGAATCTCAAGCACGAGAAATAATTTTCAATATTTTTATGTTTATAACCGAAGAAGCTAATGCAGATAAAGTCTTAGTTGATTTAAAAAACATACAAAAACGTGTAGCTCAATTAACTGGTAATTATAATACTCATTTTCAACATAAATACAGATTTAAATAATTTAATTTAACTTACAATCAATAAAATTATAATCAATAAATAAATAAAAACTTACAGAACAAAAAAATTCCAGTAAATAGTAAGTAAACAATGGATCAGTTAATTAGTACTTTACAGTTCACTATTATTGATAATACAACGTATATTTGTAGCGACAAGCTAATTATTTCAAAAATTAATTAACAGTTCTTCATGTTAAAATTTACATTATCGCAATTGGTTATACACATGTGAAATAGAAATGACATAAAAATTGAAATGTGTTTCTCCAAAATGTTTATTGATATGCTGAACACTTTAATTATACATTTTAATACATTACATTTTTCATAAATAGGAAACGAAATATGATATTGCAAGCAATAACATCACAAGATAAATGGAAGATCATGGTACAATAAAATTCACATGGTATGGCACATAATGTTCCAAAATCGGTTCGCTTTGCGCACAACGTAGTCAAGATCCCCTCTTCGCGCAAATTTGAATGCAGTTGTATAGGAAAGACTGTTAATTTTAAATTTTTAATATAATTTGGTTAATTTATTTATAGTACTTATAAGGAAATGATAAAGTTGTGTTTTTATAATATTTAATCATAAAAAATAAGTTGTATCTAATTTAATTTTATTGATTTTTGGGTACAGATATTTTAGCGAGGTTCTGAAACTGTTATTTTATTTTGTTAACATAGGTATTCTTTATAAAACACGTTTTAATTATGTTTATTATACATACAGGTTGAACAACTGCTACTCTAGAGTTCCATATTTCAGTTGTTTTAAAAGATACAAAAAAAATTTATATAAAGAGTTTTGGGTCTTCGCTAATCTACAAAACAATGAAACTTTTCACGGGTATTCTCAAGGACAAATTGGAAAAGCAAATCACTAATGCTGAAGAACAACAAGGTTTTACAAAAGGGCGGTCTATAATAGACGCAGTATTTGTAATAAAACAAATAAAAGAAAAAGCTATAGAGTTCGGCATGCCAGCGTATATTTGCTTCATTGATTTGACGAAGGCATTTGACAGAGTTCGCCTGGGAGACATTCTAAATATATTAATAGAAAATAAAACACCGACCAGTATAACAAAGATACTCCATAACCTAAATAACAACAACGTAACCAAAGTTAGAGCAGGAGACGAAGTCACTGAAAATATTCCAACACCGGGAGGAATTAGACAAGGCGACAGTTTAAGCCCCTTCTTGTTTAATCTTCTCATGGGCAAAATTATCAACAAAGTAACATCTCTTAATCTCGGATATAGAATGGGCAACAAAAGAATTGGTATGGTGTGCTACGCAGACGATGCAGCAATTATTGCCGAATCAGAAGATGATCTCCAAAGGCAGCTCTTTCAGTTCTTTCAAACAAGCCGACTATTAAATATGAACATCTCTACCAACAAAACTAAATGTATGACAATCGCAAAAGATCCGCTCAGATGTAAGTTAGTGGTTGAGGACAACCCCATAGAACAGGTGATGCAATTCAGATATCTGGGCATAGATATATCAAGCACCCATGACCCAGTAAAGGACCTGAGGAGTCAGATCAACAAAGCATCTGCACTGTCAGGATGTCTGCGGGAGATAGTCTGGTCTAATCCGTATATGCGTACAGATAGTAAAATTAGAATCTATAAGACTTGCATACGACCGATCATGACATATGGCATAGAAGTGCGCGAAGATACCAACAAAACGAAACAGATGCTAAGGGTTGCCGAAATGAAAACCCTAAGAACAATAATGGGGAAAACAAGAAGGGACAGAGTGAGAAATACAAACATTAGAGAGCAGTGCAAAATTCAAGATATTGTAAGATGGGGAAGACAGCGCAAGAGGATGTGGTACAACCATGTAAGACGAATGGATGAGAATAGACTCCCAAAAATTGCCCTAGAAAACAATCCGCCTGGTTCAAGACCCCCCGGAAGACCACCTAAAAGATGGAGGGATAGTTGGCAATCTACCTCCCAAGAAATTAACCAGAGGCAGCTTCAGAATTAAACAGATCGAAAGATCTACAAAAAGTAGAAGAAGAAGAAGAAGCTAATCTACAAAATGGAATACATATCACCACAATTTCATTCTCTCTTAGTGTCCTAGCCACCGCAGCATGTTCATTTTTATAGACCTACCAATATTAGGCTCAAAATTGTAGCGTCTATGTCATAATCCGTTTCCCTGCACGCCTTTATAAATGTCCCATTTATACATTCAAAACAACCCAAACGTTCTTCATCACTTTTTGTCATCATCCACGTTTCTGACCAACTTGATTAGAGTTCTATATACATATCAATATTTTTGTTCTTTTTGTGACTGTTTGACGTTAAGTTTCTTTAATCCATAGTACGTTCTATTTGCTAGATATATATGTCTGTTAATTTCTGCAGTTACTGTATTACTTTGGTTGATTTGAGCCTAGATATGTGAACGCTTTTACTCCTTCAAAAGTATATGTTGCAGCTGTTCGATCTTTGGGTTTGCCTAATGACAGTAGTGGGTTCAACGGACACAAGAAGTAGTTAACAGATCCAACAGAAGTTCGTGTTAGTACTAAGCACATCCTAGTTTGGTCCAAATGTCACGCTGCTAAACACCCACCGATGATAATTGAACCTTCATTGGATGTCTGGTGGACTTACTTGTATTAAAGTATTTTGGGAAATAAAAAATAAGTTTTTAAAGGAACTTTATTACATATTACATTAATTTATTATTTTAATTATAATTAAATACTATCGGATCATGAGATCAATACACAAGGATCACCTGAAATTTTTTACAATTAGTTAATTTGATAATAACACGCCAATTCGCAAAACTGCCCAATAATTTTTGTAACCCAATACAATCAGAATGGTCTAGAATAATACGAAATAATTTTATGTCATGTGCATATGCTAAGACTTTAGTCACTCAATGATGTGATAGCATCATCAGCAAAAACTTCAAAGAGAAGAGGTAAGTACCAAGTTGGCATTTTGGACCACTCTAGAGGAAAGTTGAGCGTTGAGCGTTGAGCGTTGGTGTTATCGAAGGATGCTACGAATAGCATGGGTAGACAAGGTTACCAATATTGAAGTCCTTGATAGGGTTAATAAGAGGGAAGAAATTGTACAGACAATTAAGAGGCGGAAACTTGAATATTTCGGTCATATATTAAGAGGTCCTCGTTATGGGCTACTACGTTTGATTATAGAGGGCAAAATAAAAGGTAAAAGAGATGTAGGAAGAAGACGAACCTCCTGGCTACGAAATCTAAGGGAGTGGTTTGGTCTGAGCTCTAGCCAACTATTTAGAGCTGTTGTAAGTAAAGTAAGAATTGCCATGTTGATATCCAACCTTCGTTAGAAGATGGAACCTTAAGAAGAAGAAGAGGAAAGTATTCAGTTAATCATTCAAATAAAATCCTTTTAAAATTATCCTTTCTACAACAGGATATTATCCACAGTTTCCTGACCACACTATCTTTAGGAAACGTATGAAACCTTAAGGTTTTATCTTTATTGTCACTATTACAAGTAGCAACTGCACAGCGCACAGCGCAGATGAATAATACGAGTTTTGCAAAAAAATCCACTACACAATATAGTAATACAATTACAAATAATGGCTCACAGGGACCTTTGCTACGTCACACCCGCTTGACCTCAGCGGTCAAAAGTGTCAAATATCATGCGCAAGATTCTACCATGAGAGTTTATTGTACCATGATGGAAGATAATACTTGAGTTTACCGTCTGGATTAGAAATATAAACAAAGGATGTGTGTTCTGTGTTGTGTTTAGTTTAGTAATGATTAGGACACATAAGTTGTATCAGTCCGCGATACATACAAAAATACCTTCCCTTCGAGAATTAATTACGTTTTATGAAAATACATATTATTAACAAATTTTTTCTACGTTTTATTCAATATTATTATTTTTATTTTGTTTTCGAGGTAAATAAGTTTATCACACACGCAATGACACAACCACCGAACATATCTATTAACGTAATTTTCAGATCCCAACTAAATTTTTGATACGGCAACTACGCATTTGGGACACCAGCGATTAAGTACCTCTCCTATCTGTCTTAGAATAATTCCTTTTCTATTTTCGCGCAGCTCACCAGCCAGCTCTCGGTTGTCGGATAATACTGAATATTTCCTTAAGAATAAAGCAAAAAGTAAAAATCCAAAGATTTCTACATGTTATAAACCAAAATTCAGATTGTGACCCAAACATGTCCCTTCTACGATATACAAAACAAACAGATGATGAATAATCGACATAAGGAAGCTAAAATTGAATTTCCCCATCATACCGTTGCATCTAAGTACTGGCTTCTATTACTCAAAATGAAAGATTTGATGTAATGTTAGGGCTTGCTACTGAGGCGCTTTGGTGAGTCCTAAAAAGAACGAAAACAAACCATTTGAATATTGCGCCAAGACCTTGTTGAAGAACATGTTGTTGAAACCTTACTGGATACAATGAGCGGAAGATCAGTAGTGTAGACACCAAAAAGTAGCGGTCCAAGCACTGATCCTTGTGGAACTCCACTCTTGACTGGATTTAGTGAGTGGTCTTCCCCAACACGAACCCTGAAGTATCTGTCGGATAGAAAATCTTGAATCCAAATATTTAACTTTCCGCGGATACCATAGTGATCCAATTTAGCTAGTTATCGACGTTTTGGAACATGGTCGAAAGCTTTGGAGAAGGGTAAGTAGACTACATCGACAGGATTTCGATTGTTTAAAGATAATGGCCAATCATTTACACAATAAAGTAAGTTTGTGATCGTTGAACGACCTTTGATAAAACCATGCTGTTGGTGAGGGATGACATTTTCTTGAAGAAGAATCTCAGACATAGCTTCCGAAATAATCGATTCCATGACCTTGTCGACAATAGGAACCAGGCTTATTTAACAATAAAATTATTGCAATCAAGTTTATTTCCCTTCTTGAATTTAGTTGTAACCGAAGCCAATTTTCAGTACGAGGGGTGAGAACCTTGATTAAAAGAAGCATTCATTATGAGAGATATAGGGATGGCTACAGATTCTGCACATTGTGTGAGAAAAAAGGAAGTAAGTCCGTCTTATCCAGGTGATGAATTATTTCGTAGTTTCCTTAAATGAAGTTTTCCTCCTGTGTGAAAGATATATTGTCAGAGTTTTAGACAAACGCGGGCACATCTTTTAAGGAATGATATCGTAGGTTCATCTGCAAAAACCTGAGAAAAGTATAACGATAAACGTTCTGAACAGCATTTCAGTTCCTGAAACCTAAAGACCCGTAAGCATTTTTGAAGTAATGGTATGGAGACTTTAGAAGATAAAGATGAATGTACCCATTAACTTTTTTACTATTACCACTTCCAATGATAGATTCTTCAAATTCTGTTCTTAACTTTAGAAAATATTGTTTGACTCTGTTAGAATAATTACGGTGGGCGAGAAAATCATCAAGGGACCCAGTAAGTTTATATCTTCGCCAAAGCTTTCGCTTATGTCGAATTACATGGGCAGCTGAGAGGTTAATCCAAGGTTTTAGTCGATTTCTGTATAGCTGCCCTTCGGTTTTATGATCAGAAATTGTTGTAATAGCAGTATGAAGAAAAGAATTACACATTGACGATGGATCAGTGATTAAGAAAAATTGCCAGTTTAACTGGAATAAAACTGAATTGACATTAAAGAAATCAGAAGTGGCATATGTTACGAAATTATTTTTGCAAGGCGGTGTTAAACTAAATTGAATGTGAGCAGTAATAAGCGAGTGATCAGAAAAACCAAGAGGAGAGGACACTTCAAGTGTAGAAATTAATTGATCGTCATTTGTGAAAAATAAGTACTTAATAAAATTGAAGGATTATTGTTGGCTCCAAACCTTGTAGGTTTAGTTATCAGTTGTAATAAATTTCAGTTCATGATAAAGTTTTTAAACAAATTTTGGGAATTGATAGTATCAGTTTTGAAAATAATGGGTCAGCTTATCTCTGGAAAATTAAAATCTCCAACAATAATGAGATTTTCAAGGGATGATAATTCCTCAAGTTTGTTAACAAGCATATTGTCCTGAGTAAGTCCGGAGGTCGCTATATGCAAACTATATTAAATATGAAAGAGTTATTAGTAATAAGTTCGTGGATAATTTCTATACCGGGTACGTCTATTGTTTTATTACTGATGGAAAAAGTATTGGTAATTTCATTTGCTAAATAGATGCATACTCCTCCCCCTCGACGAGTACATCTAACTCTACGAAATATAGTAAAATTATCAATGTTTACAATAGCATCAGGGTAGAAGAATTAAGCCACGTTTCTGTTAGGAGAACAATGTGAGGTTTTAGAAGTTGAACAGTACTTATAAATTCATTAAATTTGGACATAAGAGAGTTTATATTCGTATACATAAGAAGCCAATCCGTAAATTTTGGTGTAGAAGAATTATAAACGAAATTTTATTATCTTTGGACAGCCATTCACATATTTAATCGTAAGGTCATTTTCTCCATTATTTTTACGAGGTTCAAGCTCAGTACAAAGTTCCTTTATACGAAATTGCTGCATAGGTGTCGTGTCATCAATAACATAATAAGTTTTACTAGATTTGTTTTCCAAAAGTTTATTTTTGTTACGAATAATTTTTCGAGGTGTGATGTTCAGAACTCATTATCACTTATTTTATTTTATGCGGGGATAACGTTTATTTTGAATTTGGTTTACCGACTCTATAAAATGTAACAGGACTTTCTTGACATCCAACGACTTGTAGGACTAAATGTATTTTATTCTTATCATGATCTTTTTTATTTTGTGCGTCTCTTGTAGGTTCAGGGGCGTCTCTAACCAAAAATTTTGGAACGAGATATGCGGCTTTATTGACATTGCTATCGGTAAATTCTGTTGTTGTAATAGAATCAAGTTGATTTAATTTATTGCTGAATTTAGATAGTTTAATATAAAAGTCTTCAATTTTCTTCTTAATGTCCGCTTTAAACTCGACTAGCAGACTTTTGATTTCAGTAATATTCCCTATGTTTGAACTACATGCATTGCAAAGTATACATATCCCACATACTTTTTGCCTCATAACTCAATCATCGACCGACAGATCCGTATAAGCAATGTGTATTGGTTTCTTACAGCCATCACACTGGAGCTTTCTATAGGAGGTAGAAGTTAGTTTTGAACAATTAGCACAAAACGATGTATTAGGTATGATTAACTTTGTGCTAGTTTTAGATATGAATTATAATAATTATTGGATTGATTATAAACAGCAAATTTACTGTTATCACTTGCTTGAATGTTTAAAAACACAATCAGAATAAATTATTTCTTTGGTTTTTTAAAAACACATTTAAAATCAATTAAATTTTAATTTGTCGGAGTGTAGCAAAATATGACCCGCTTCGATTGAAGTCTGATAGTGTTACGAATTGCCTTACATCATAACACGTACAAAAGAAAGGAATAATACTGACGAAGCTTTCACCATGATATAATTTCAAACTTTATTCGCTATATGTATGTTTGGATTTAATTCTAAAATGGGATTTTACCAAAAAAGAATTTATAAAAATCAACGATTTATTCCAAAATTGAATGTATTTACAGTTTTTACAGAAGAAATTTGTACATTTCAAGAATCTGAATCTTACGTAAGATAACACAGATTCAATATTTTTTGAATTTATCAAATCCTATGCCTGCAGTCACAATGATTACAGAAGTTTAATAATTTATTTCATAATTTTGAATAATGGCCTAAATATATTCCTAAATTAGTATAAATTTTATTAATCGAGCACCGCTTCTTAACATAAAGAACTTTCCCTCGCGTCCTCCTGGCCCGGCTCGCCCTGAATTGATCTCCCTTGTAAATCAATAACAATAAGGTCGATCAATCATATATTTCATTAATTTGTCATAACATCGTTCATGGTTGTGTTAAACCAGTTGTTCGTTGCTGTTGGCAGAAAGATCAAGGAGTCTCCATGCCGCTCTAGGATCAGGTTCCGTCACATCTCTGCATAGTACCCATACATAGTTAACTCTCATCACTTTATCAGGATCTCCCTCAACAACTCCACCTGAGGCATCTCGGACAGCCATAACTTGCTGGGAGGTAAAGGATATTATTAAAACTGGCCCTTGTTCCATCACTTTGCCCAAAACTAAATCCACATGATCAATATCTAAAATTTTTGATTCAATTTTGTATCCCTTCTTATAAGCTTCTTTTATAGGAACAGCAAAAAGATTAAATGGACCTTCATGACACCAATCTTTAAGAACCTCTAACTCTCCTCTTGTCATGGCTTCAAGAATATTGGGAATAATATCAGTCTCACATTGTTTCAGAAATCTTTTGGTATCAAAGTCAGGATCTATCTTACAGATTTCTGTAAGTGTTTCAGATAGTTCCGTTTTCTGAAATAAACCACCCATGATATCACCAACTTTTTCTGTGAGTGCTCTGGAAGCACGGATGACAGGATTTTCACTTTCATCATATTTTAATTTCCAGTCCATAACTTTATGTACATATGGATTGTTATCTTTGAAATTTTGCCAAGATTCATAAAACTTAGAATCTTTGTGTAATTCAACACCTGTAGCATCTGTGTTTGGTTCATAATATTTTTGATGGACAACTGCACTTGTTTCTGTTCTCTTCCGTAGTATTTTAGGACTGACATATACTCTACCTGCAACAGAAAGGGTAATAAATATTTATTTAATTAGCTAAAGTATTATTTTAAAACAGTTGACAATATTTGTAGGTCCAAAGCTATTTGAATTGAAAAAATATCAATTATACATGACATTAAGACACTTGGTGCATAGATAAATTAAAAGGAATTTTTGATATTTAGAGCAACTAAACAAAAGCAATAGAAGATAGAACATTATTGGCGAGCTTTATGGTACCACCTAGAGAGCATCAGCTTAAACTCTCTGCTTTATTGCTTTGTGTCTTGTTTTCTCAGCTGTTGAATATTGGGCTCTGAGATTCAGAAACTTGAGGGCGATAAAGTTAGTATTGAATACATAATGAAATAAAGTAACTAGGAAATACACTATCTAGCTATGAAGACCTTGGAAAAGAGGTAAGAGATCAAGTACAAAGAGCTAATAGATTAGTAGGATGCCTTAATAACAGTGTATGGCATAACCAACACATGTAACTGTGAGATGAAAACAATGATACTCAGAATTACAGGAAACACAGTGAGAGACCAAATAAGTAGTGACAAGATCAGAACCAAATGTAATGTACAGAGTATAAACAAGTGAACACTAAATAGAAAAAAGAATAGAACAATCACATCAATAGAATGGCAGACACAAGCATCATTAAAATAACAAGGGACAGATAACCAAGTGCTAGAAGACATATCAGCCTACTGCGCAAGAGATAGAGTAAAAATCTTTTATAGAGGCAACAACCCGCAAATGAACAAGCAAAATACAAGTCAATCCAATCTAGTCTTTGGTTTTATGTGTTTTGTAGATTTGATCTTATTCATTTTCCCTCTAACTCTGTATTTATGAGAGTGCAAAAAAATCCAAACAGGGAACTAGATTTGAAATAATCACAAGGACAATCCCTTGAATTTATAACATAAATAAAAAAAAAATAAAACAAAGAAGTAAGCTTGAGGTAAAAAAAATCATAAACAGTAGTGAGAAGGAGAAATAAACAGTAACTGAGTCTACAGATTCCCTTCAAGCTATATGGGATGAACCACCACATATTGTTATAGGATTTAATTTTCGATTTCTGTTAAGGGATTAAATATAAATTATATATTAAAAATGAGATAAAATATATAATAAATAGGGATCATTATGATTATTAACTCAGAAGAAAAAGTGTTATATACACAAAAAGTTAATGAAAAATCTAAATCTTAACAAAGCTGAGTATATCACATTAAAAAATTAAAAAGGCGAGAAATTGAGGTCAGGAAGATTATGCGAGTTAAATAACAAACACAACAAATTTAATTACATCTACAGATATCAGGAAGTTAGATCTAGGGAAATATCCTATTTGGGTCTTATAAAATCTCTTACCTTCTATACTAGTATTGTCTATTTCTTGTTTAACAGCCTTAGTAGCTTGAGATATACTTTGAAATGCTCCAGTTTTACTAATTTCTTGAGCTGTTTCACTTATTTTATGTGTAGTTTTACCAACTTCTTCTGTGAATTTGCCAGCCTTCTTTGCTAAATCTGACTTACTAGCTTCATCTATAACTCCTTTAAGTTTTTCCTTAACAGAACCTAAACTTTCTTTAAAAACTTCACTACTTTTACTAGCTTCTTTTTCTACACTTTCAAATTTCTGCCTAGCTGCTTTTAGTGCATCACTTTGTTCTAATTTTTGAGCTTCCTCTCGAAATTTTTTAAGGGATTCTTTCATTTCTTTGTTTTTGGCCATCTCATCTTTGAAATTTTCAAAGAGCCGGCCAATAAAGGAATTTCTCTTTGCAGGTTGTTGGGAATAATGTCGAAACTAAGGAAAAGGACAAATATTAATATAAAAAAGTCGTGACAGTTTGTTGTAAAACTTACCCCATTGCGAATATAGATTCGGTATGAAATTCTTTGTAATCCATACATTGTTAAATATAAATTTCTAAAATAAAATCACGTTCTTGACATTAACATAACCTAAAAAAGTTACAAAATTAAGGATTGTATTTTACTTATTTATGATAGTCTGTCTATCAGAAAATTTTCCTTGAGAGAAAAATTTAAACTTTTATTTTAAAATAGAGAAAAATCTTATTTTTGTGACATTTTCTGTTGACCGAACTTGACGTGGGTTTGACAAATTTTGTAAAGGTTAGTGTCAATTACGTAATATTTATCCTGTAACGTAACCTTTATTGTGCCTTTATCCTTTATGGTTAGCATACCACTTATGGCTTACAGCTTACTAAAAATATTAGCTTTATTATAAATCCCCCTGTCTTTTGTTTTATTTTATTTCAATTATTAATTGGCTTTGGAAAGGAACTAGATTCTCCATCTTTACTGAATATTTAAATTCCAAATTTTGTACGTTTGGTGTTTTTAAAATCATGGCGGATGGCGGTAAAAAAATACACTGAAGCTTAAAGAAGAAGGTATAAAACCAAACGAAATTTATAGTAATGTAGCTTGTTCTTGTTCGTCCGAAAACGCATTGTCGTAAAGCGATGGATCAAAAGTACGATCTAATACAGAATCATATCATCAGTATCAAAAGGATCAAAATCTGATGAATATACTTCTCGTTCTAAATTAACTTGTTCGGCTTCATTTGTTCGCGATGATGCTAACAATCTGTCCACTCTGAGTTGAAAATCTGATGAAGATCCTTGGCCTTTAAACTCAGCTTGATCGTCATTAACTACACTTCTCCGCGATAATTTTAATATTTTTTGCGCTCTATAACCTTCCATGGAAAAGAGTAAATCACAACTAAACGTACGGGTCTAACAATACTGTAATCCCCTACAAACATGCCTATGGGCACGCTTGTACATATCTCCCGAGATATGTAACGCACCACAAGGATAAAATATTCTTGGTGCGTTACATATCGCCGGGGATATGTACTTTAATATCTGTATAGTTGGTTGCAGAATTTAAAATTATAAAGCTGGTTGCTGAAAACAAAAATCTATTACGAAAAATAACGAAGATGCGTACTTCGCACACTATATCGGTTACTGAATTTGAGCTTAACACAGAAGTAATACAAGATACATACCGCCGGGGATATGTAACGCAGTCAAGGTGTTAAAGCATTTTTCTGTTTTTATATTCTTACCACTAATGTTTAATTTATAAAATGAAGATCTACAGTTGCAGAAAAGATATCTCATTTAGGCTTAGTATTTCTCCTTCAAAATATGAAGTTTTATTCTTGATGATGATGGCGAATTTTAAAATTTTTATTTATCTGACTAGATTTGGGGTGAATCACAAAAATTTAATGTCCTCTCCAGTTATGAAAATCTAATAACAATACCAAAAAAGATAAATTTGAGAATATTAAAGCAATTCAATTTTCTGACAAATTTCTCCGGATAAAGCACATAGTTTTGAAAACATTCTGATTTGGAAATTTAAATTTACCTGAATTTTGAGTAACTTTTCAGTGTATAGCTACCTATTGGCCGAAGAAGTTATTCTCTGGATGATTTTTTTGTAGTAGGTATGTAATACTAGCAAGAGTGTGAAATATTCACCAGCAATTAATCATTTTCCCCGAAATTAAAATCTCTATAGTACTGTGCAAAAGATAATAGGGGGTAAAAATCAAATTTTGAGGCATTGCCGGTTTTTTTACTTTTACTATAATAATAAGAATTTAAATAACAAAATTCATACGGCTTATATTTGTAGTATTCTTTTATAAAGTATTCGTAATGTAAAATAAATATTCTTTTAGTATCGTTTATTGGTTAGTCTAATAAAAATATTTCTTATTGGTTGATAACTTCGCCCAATATAAATTTTTTTCATGTGTCCATTAATGCCTCGTATTCATCTGACTGATTCATCCTAGAGAAAAGTATTTACTCAGGAAGTTGTTTGAAATACCTTCTGTTGATATACTATGCATTAAAGTTTTATTTTTGCCGTAGCTATAGCTATAGCATTTAAAAACAGAGCATATTTTCAAATAAATCGCTTATTTCTGTTTTAAGATTAGCTTACCATGTATTAACCCTTCCGAAAAGTTGGTTTGTACGTCCATGCAGGATAGCAGAGGAATGAGACAACTTTGAAATTTTGAATTAATTTACAACAAAAAATTACAGCAGACCAATTCAATCATTGTAAGAACGTTTATCGAATAATATTAAAAATACAGAGGAGCAGCTTTATTTTCCAGTTGTGGGAACTAACTAATATTTCCAATTGAAAACAAAATATTTTCTATCTCGGTTTTCGCCACCTTTCGCTTTTGCCCGCTGTATTCATAGCCAAATAAAACTAAATATTTAACAAAAACAGCTGATAAAACGTGTTGGTGTTGGGAGCAAAGTGCTCATCTGTGATTCGAATTTTTTTTGGACAAATCAAAGGTACAAAAGTTTTCTGGAAGATAAAGTTAAGATTAAAAAGTTAATATAGATGTAAAAAGATACAAAAGACTGAAATAATGGCCTTAAAATTAAAGACTTCCAACAATCTGGGTGAGTATTTTATTATATCTTTATTTTTTTATAATATGAAATAAAATGTGTTATAGGAGCCCCACATAGAGCCCTAAAGACATATTGTATATCCTATTAGTTTTATTTCATATTAGATTGACCTTTGAACCATTCCTGATCAAGAAAAGTTGAATAGGTTATAATTACTACATTCAAAATAATTATTCTTTTAGCAAAACAAGTTCATGTTTTGATAAGAAATTATTCTAAAATTACCACACATTATACAATCCACCCAAGAGAAAAAGATCCAAGATGGAAAGGTAAGTGTTTAAAATTAAAAATGTAATACAAGTCTTTCTTATTTTAACTAAAATTGAAAAAATTTCAAATTTTCAAACATCTTTCCACAACCCTTAATAAGCAAATGTATATACCAAATTATCACTTTATATGTAGTATAACAGAAGTAAAAAATAAGTAAGTATATTAAGGGAAATAAAAATATTAATGTAATACAAAAATGAAAAATTAATGATTAACAAAGCAAAAATAGTTTTATGTGCACTTAATATTCATTAAAAAACATACAGTTGCCATTATAACTACAAAATTGAGAATAATTAGGTAGGCTGATTTTTATCTAGAATAACAAAAAATTGCTACATACAGTGCTGATCATAAAATTAGGGTCACCCCGTAATTTGAATTTATTTTCGAAATTAATATTCTTTTTAACTATTGTCAGTTGTAAGGAATGGATAGCATTAAAGAAAACAATGTTTTTGTCCTTCACAATTGATTGAAAGTGAACTTGTTTTATATACTAAATATTGAAAAGGGATAATTTTGATTTAATTATGCTTTTTCTTGAAACAAAAGAAATTTTAAGAACTTAAGTAACGAAACAAAAGAAACAGTTTTTGTTGAAACAAAAGAAATTTTAAGAACTTAAGTAACGAGTATTCCCCCCTTTGACTATAATAACAACTTGGAAAGGACAAGCCATGCTTTGGGTCAGATTTTGAATCACATTTTGTGGAAGATTGTTCCACTCCTGCAATAATATTTCTCTAAGTTCTCTTGAATTTCTCAGGGCCGGTTGGCTCTCTAAACATCTCTTCATCTCATCCCAAACAGGTTCTATTGGATTGATATCTGGACTGTGATAAGACCAAACAAATCGTGTGATTTGAGTCTCGTCAAGGTATGCAGTAACTATCCGAGCAGTGTGGGGCCATGCATTGTCATGCACAAATGTTGGGTAGTCTCCAAGAATAACCATAAACAGCAAACTAAAGTCTTCTAGAATCTGTGTCAGGTACCTAAGTGCAATCAATGTCCCATTCTTGATAAAAACCAACTTCGTATGAGGCTCAAATTCCTTCTCATTCCATAACTGACCTTCAACCAAATGGACCTCTCTCAGCAACACATGCCTAAGCATATCTAAAAACTAATTATTTACCATTGTTAAATCAGAACAGGAATACAATTATATACCAACATAACAAACGAGAAGGTGTCACTAAGAGGTCCTCTTTTAGAACTTCTGCATAAAAAATATAAAAATAATCCCATAAAGGAAATATGGTGAATGGCCATTGCTTTGGGAAGCCAATAATCACCAAATACACATACACACAATATATTGTTATGCTACAGATTCCTAACTATAACTGTTAAAATTACTAATCTAGACCAGTAATCTAGTTGTGGATGATTGGCTGTTATTACCCTGTTTGACTTCCACCTCATTCTCAATGGTTCGCGAAAGGTCATCAGCAAACAAGTAAACTGGTTCCAATGAATCGAGAAGCGACAATCAAAGGTAAAAAACCGGATCCTATCCTTCTAGCTAAATCTAGGGAACACTAGGTTAACATAACTTAATATAAATACAGAAATAATTGAGATTCAGGCAGTCAATGTTATAAAATCGTTATTATAAGTCTCAAATAAATGGTTGTTGTAAATAAATAATATAAATTAAAGTAGTTGCATTCTCGTCTTTAGTGATAAGGGTTCGTAAATAAGTGTACATAAATTACATAATAAAGACAATAAATTAGATGTTAATAAAATCGTATATATTAATTAATTAATTAATCGTAAATTCTTTTATATACAACGGGTCTGCTGAGGTACCAAGGACTGATATGTTAATAGAAGAGTATAATAAGACAATTAGCTGCGGTACGACTACTAAAGAACTGACAGTTTCCAGAAAAAAAACTTGCTTTCCCTTGATTTCTATTTCTTTATATTCATAAATAGAGCAGCCATGTTTTATTGCTTATATGTCCTTTAAAACTCACAGTGTTTCATGTAATTTTCAAAATTTTATAGAAATATTCCTAAATTCCTTTTTCCTAAATTTCAGTTTCCCTGTTAGCCTCTAGATGTTTTTTCCGTAAATGTAAATGAATTTTCTTCCTGAAGTGTTTTTGCCGTCTGTTCTACATTTAATCTCAATTGACGGGAAACCATGAAAACATGAAACATAAAAAATAAGATTATTAACCAACTAAAGTATGCATTTATTAAATAAATTTCATTTGTTTCTGTTTTTAGAAGTAAACATGGAACGTTTTACCGACGAAACAGACATCTTGATTGTAGGAGGTGGTCCAGCTGGCATGAGCGCCGCAATTCGTGCCAAACAACTCGCCGAAAAAGATGGTAAGGAACTTAGGGTATGTTTAGTTGAAAAAGCGTCTCAAGTAGGTGGGCATATACTGTCTGGAGCAGTTATACAGCCTACAGCTTTAGATGAATTAATACCAGATTGGAAAGAAAAAGGAGCACCGCTCAACACTCCCGTTACCGAAGATAAATTTGGTTTTTTGACAGCTACGGGTAGATTTAACATTCCAGTTTTTAAAGGTAAGTCATTATAACAGTAAATAATGCTTTCTACATAATTTTAAAAACAATAAATGTACAAATATGAAATTCTACATAAACTGTATATTCTATTGACTAAGCAAAAATCTGATGGGGAAAATCTGAGAATCTGAAACTTTTAAAATTACATTTTCAGGGCTTCCAATGGACAACCATGGTAACTACATAGTCAGGTTAGGTCATGTTGTCAGTTGGCTGGGAGAACAAGCGGAAGCCTTAGGTGTTGAAACGTATCCAGGATATGCAGCTTCTGAGATTTTATACCATCCCGATGGTAGTGTAAAAGGAATTGCCACTAACGATGTTGGTATCGCCAAAGATGGAAGTCCCAAAGATACCTTTGAAAGAGGTATGGAGTTACATGCTAAATGTACTATTTTTGCGGAAGGATGTCATGGGCATCTATCGAAACAAATTATTAAGAACTTTAATCTCAGGAAAAATGCTGATGTGCAAACGTATGGAATTGGTGAGTATTGTAACAGGTTTTTTAAAAACTGATTTACCACTCGTACTATATTTCCAGCAATTTGTTGATAGTAAAATTAACTTGACATAAGTTAATAGTATTATGCTGTGGTAATGTGTCTTGTTTATTTTATCTTTTCAGTTATTAACTTTTAGTATGAATTATTTTATTTATTCGTCGTATTTACAAAAGCTACTGGAGTATAGAATTGATAAGTAGTGTCCATATTAAACCGTTCATTGCAGTAATCTATGCAGTCTCCCCATTTCTTGAAGGGAGCTTGGGAAAATAAGCAAAATGTAAATATTATCATTTTGAAATAGCAAAATAAACAAATTGTGAAGCTTAAAATCGATTAAAGTAGCATTTAAGTTTGATATTCTTTTCGTATGGTGGCTAGTTGCTGGAATAGTAATTAGTAGTAAGACTAGTTACACAAATTATATAGGAAGCGATATTACTTATCAAAATAAAACGATAATCACAAAGGACTTAGACCCCGAAAGACTGTATGAGGTAATTAAAAAATATATTCATGAAGCGGCAAATGAAGCACTGGGAAAAGTTGAAAATCGGAAAAAAGGAAAACCTGAATGGTTGTCAACGGAACTAGAAGAGAAAGTTCTCAAGAAAAAACAAGCATATCACATATGGCTTCAATCCAAAGATCCTCAAGTAAGAGAAATATATGCTAAATGGAATAGAGAAGTTAAAAAAGACGTGGATAAGGCGAAAAATATAAACTGGGAGGCTAAGTGTGATGAACTGGACAGATTTATGGGTGGAACAAAAGTGGCGCAAGCTTGGAAAACATTAAAACAGTTTAGGAAAAATGAGAAAAATGAAGACAACATTTCTCTCATAAAGTTAAATGAATGGGAAGAATATTATACGAAACTGCTGAAAGAGGATAGAGTAGAGTACAGATGGGAAAAGATAAGGGAATTAATAGACAACAGAGACGAAAGACAGGAAATCCCTATAATAACATTATCTGAATTGACGGAAACCTTAAAAGAGGTTAAAAACGGAAAAGCCGCAGGGCCTGGAGACATTCCCATAGAGCTGGTTAAATATGTGCCGACTGCACTTTTAGAATTAATAGTAGACCTTTTCAATAAATGTATTTGTGGAGACCAGGAAATTCCTAAAGATTGGAATAAATCTTATATAAGCTCCATATATAAGAGAGGGAATAAAAGAGACTGTTCCAATTATAGAGGTATTAGTGTGACGAGCTCTGTGGGCCGGTTGTACGGCAGAATATTAAAGAAGAGGGTTGAAAGACAGATACAAGATATTGAAGAACAAAGCGGCTTTCGTACCGGGAGATCCTGCCTTGATAATATATTTATCCTACGACAAATAATTGAAAAGCATGTCGAAAGAAGTAGAGAGACCCATTTGGTATTTATAGACCTTGAGAAAGCATATGATAGTGTCCCGTTAAAGAAAATGTTTGAGGTCCTCAAAAGGTCCGGATTGGATTCGACGTATATCCGAGCGATATATAAATTGTACGAAAATGCAGTTAGTTGTGTAAAAATTGGAACCAGAACCTCAAATGAATTTAAAGTCACTAAAGGCCTAAAGCAAGGATGCTGTTTGTCACCGACACTCTTTAAAATATACGTCCAAGAAGCATTGAGGAATTGGAGAAATAAATGTAGATTTATGGGCATCGAAGTGGGACAAGAAACTCTGTATACATTGTTGTTTGCAGATGATCAGGTGGTGGTTGCATCCGATGAGGAAGATATAAATTATATGAATCGAAAATTATTTGAGGAATATGCCAAATGGGGTCTTACTGTAAACATAAGCAAAACAGAATATTTAAAAATTGGAGGAAATACCACAGATCTGAGGCTTGAAAACGCAGTCATAAAAGGCTGCAACCAGTATAAATATCTAGGAAGCATCATATCAGCAGATGGCAGAGTTAAGATAGATGTACAAAACCGAATAACTTAAGGGAAAAAATGCATCCGAATACTGAATTCATTACTGTGGTCTAATAAAATAAAGATGCATACCAAACTTCGCGTATGCAGAGCAATTGTAGAACCAATTACCACATATGGTGCCGAATGTTGGACGATGACAAAGAATGAACGAGATAAAGTAGACGTTGTGGAAATGGATTATCTTAGAAGGTCATGTCGAGTATCGAGAATGGAAAGAATCAGGAATGAGGAAATACGAAACCGTACAGGAATTACAGAAGGCAATTACAATGGTATGGTCACGTGATGAGAATGGAGGAGGAGCGGTGGCCAAAGAAAGCCTTAATGTATGTTACGCCAGAAAGAAGGAAAAGGGGAAGACCACCAAATTCCTGGAGAAGAGAAATTACAAAAACAATGCAATCTAGAGGCTTAGAAGAGGGAGATTGGAGAGATAGGAAAAGATGGAGGCTGAAATGCGGGAAGCGGCAATCGCCGTAGGACCCCCGTTATATGATGATGATGATGATCACCTTATCGTTAGGTGTTATAATATTCATTACTTGATCAAATTTATTGACATAAGAGCAATTGTTATCTAACTTCTAATTGACATACGATATATTGCTAATTTTGTTGTTGTAGATTTCTTCTTCTAGTTCCATGACCGTTATCGATCGTTGGATATCATGTTGGCTACCATATTCGCTATCGTGACTTTATTGACAGCAGCTCTAAATAACGATGTAGTTGATTTTCCATACCATTGTCTTAGATTTTTCAGCCATGATGTTCTTCTTCTACCAGGACCACGATTACCTTGGATCTTTCCCTGAATGATCAGATGTAAAAGATCATATTTTTCAGGGTGTCTCATAATATGACCGAAGTATTCCAGCTTGCGTTTCTTTATTATATTGACCAGTTGTGTTGTTTGGTTCAGCTGTCTAAGGACCTCCTCATTTCTAACTCTGTCGACCCAGCTTATTTTCAGTAGTAGTCTGTATACCCACATCTCAAAGGCTGTCAAGCGTTTAAGCATAGCCTCAGTTAGGGTCCACGCTTCTACTCCATACAGCAGGACAGGAAAGATGTAGCAAGATATCATACGAACTCTAAGGTCAATGCTAAGATCATGACTGCAAAGTACGTTTCTCATTTTTACAAAGGCAGCTCGGGCTTGTTCTATTCGGCTTTTAATTTCTGCGGTTGGATCCCAGCTCTCATTGATATTACTGCCGAGATACACGAGTTTCTCTACTCTGTCCAGTGTGGCATCTCCGACTTTTATACCGTCATCATGCATATAATTTTGTTTGCTAACTATCATATATTTTGTTGTAGATTTAGTAATATGTATACAGGAAATATAACTAGGCGCATGGTACAACTGTGTCTTCAAGCAGCTGGTATAGAAAGGTCAGACACTCCAGATCCTGAAGAGAACATGAATATTTCGACGAGCATGATAGACCAAGTTATTTTTTCTAGTACAAAAAGCGACAACTGCGATAAGTCAGATTTGGTTCAAGATTCCACCACAATTATACCGAACGAAAATCTGTTAAAATCTGGAATTAGCGTTCAAGAGAGCAGCATTTTGAATGATAACTATTGTGGGGAGTCCAGCCAAGGCAACACTGAGGTTCAAGAGGCATCCACATCTGAAACGAAAACCCTTTTGAGGATTCTGGGTCAGAACACCAACCATCAAAAGGTGAAGATAGTGAAGTTATTGAAAATGAAGAAGCACATAATCAACCAGAGAGACGGAATCTTAATTCAAATAACGAAAACGATGGTCGAAGAGGCAACAAAAGGAAAAGTAAAGGCCAAGGTATTACTAAATTATGGAAAAAAATAATAATGCAGATTTAAGACTTCATGGAAAGACTTATACAGGATTTAAGAAGGATGGTGATGGAGTTTACAAGCAAAATATTTTAAAACATTAGTGAAAGATAGGGCCGAAATGCAACGGGCACCCACAAAAAGCTGAACAAAAGGGAAAATGGAGGACCAAGGCAAGCTTTTTTATGTTGTGAAATAACTGACTCACCGGGGCAAAATTTGTTCGACGACTTTTGGAAGTTATTGGGAAGCAGAATCTTTTGTAAGGACTCTAGTTCTTTCAGTAAAACCTAAATATAGACGTACAACAACAGATCAAGAAAAACGGAAGAAGGTTAGTTTGAAATACTATTTGATTGTGAGCAATCGAGAAGATGATTCATTCCAAAATACTAAATCCAAAAAACAGGTTTGCAAAGCTATGTTTTTATGTACATTAGATATTGGAGAAAAAACGGTACAGGACTAGATAACGGAAAATCACCAGGATTATTCGAGCAATACTGGCACTCAGGAATCAAAAGAGCGCATTCAAGGTGGTTCAAAAGAGGTTGAAGAATTTCTTTCAAATTTACCACACTTAGAGTCTCAACTACAAAGCTATACTTAGAACCAGTATGGGATAACTGCAGATATGTTTATCGGATGTATCAAGAAAAATGTCGGGATGCAGACAAAAAGACAGCATCGTAGACCACTTTTTTCAAAATATTCAAAAAGCTAAATTTAGAAATATAGACACCAAAGAAAGATCAGTGCAATACATGTTCGGGGTACAAAAGTAGACCCATATTGGAAGAAGTTTACCAGGCTCACCTACTTAGCAAATCGGAAGCTCGACAAGAAAAAATAATGACAAAACCGAGTGCCAAGAAAGTGAGAATATTTTAGTTTTTGTAGTAGATCTTCAAGCACTGCTTGGAGGTCTTGAAAGTGATATTTTCGCATCCATAGCGACAAAATTCCTAAGCCAAAAGATTAATGAACATTGCCCTACAAAGATAATTATTTGGAGCGATGGAAATTGCTATCAAAATAGAAACATCACACTATCCAACGCCTTACTCGATGTTTCCAAAAAGTATTCAGTTACTATAGAGCAGAAATATCTGAAAGTGGGGCATACCCAAATGGAGGTAGACTCGGGTGGGCATGTTTTCGACGCTGAAGTACCTGAGGGTCTTAAAAGTACCCTTGTTTTGGACGCTGCCGGAAGGATTATCGCAGGTACCAGATATTAGATATAATTAGGGTTTAATGATGGTCATTGAAATTTACTTAGTTACTAGTAATTAGTTTGTGAGAGAATAGTGAAAAGTGAACATGGAAATTTCAACGTTAGTAAGTAATCGTGGTAAAGTTTTGCTCAAAGTGAACAGTTTTACTTTTTCTCAAGATAAAGTAATCCGAAGTATTCTAGAACATAATCACGAGTGTGATATCAAGACGCTTAATAGACAGATTGTGCGTAGCAGTGCCAAAAGGAAAGCTAAGGATAATTTGACCGAAAGGCCGTCCAAAATCATACATAGTGCGTTGAAAGAAAATGTAGATTGCTTGAGCCACATGTCTGTTAAAGACGTTAATTTAATACGAAATCAAATATACAGTGAACGGCGAATGGCTCAACCGAAACTGCCCAAAAGTAAAGAAAAAACTATTGTTGCGGTAAATATTATGAATATTAAAACACTTAAAGACGAGAATTTTATATTTGCGGTTGAACTAAGTTCTAACATTATCATCTTCTCGTGTAACACTAACATGCGTTTTCTGTGTGGCAGTGAAACGATTTATATGGAGCGATTACACCCAGCGTCCAAATCATGTATGCAGAAACAGGTAATTTTATTTTTCAGTGTCGAATTTTAAATTTAGCGTCCAAATCATGCACGCCCGTAGACTCAGTACATAGTATAACAGAATGAAAGTTGAGACGCAGAAAGGAAATCTACCTCCCTTCTGATTATTTGCGTATTATGAGAGAAGCAAGACATACTCCCTCTCCTTTGCAAGTAGTTGAATTGACGCATACAGATTTTTATAAGTTTGGATCAAATTTTTATTCTAGCATAAGGCCCGGCCGTAAAACAGAAGACCCCACGGTGACTGATATCTACGCTCTCCAATATAACCCAAATGGAGCAATTTTGTACAAACTGCAGTTCTCAGATACTTGGGTCGATATGCCTCATTGTCAACCTTCGATAATTACTAATGATCAACTGTCTCCTCTTTACGAAGGCCCGTGTCCAATTGAGCGTACGAAATACGCCCATTTACAGGAACTAGAAGAGTTTATTCCTGCAGATTGCAGATTATTTTATGAAAATTTGTTGCATAAATAAGTTTTAATTTTGCACTTACATAAATAAATAGTTTTGTATATTATGCCTTGTTTTATATAAAACTTAAGAGGTCGCTGGTTAAATGATATTAGATAAATAATAATGAAGAAAAATGCAATATTTTGTTTGTAAATAAATTACGAAATTAACTGGTCTTACTCATTATTGTTGTCTGTACAAAGAATATAAACTTACTCTTTGAAATATTGATGTCGTAAGATTCTTAGCCAGTGGAATCTCGTTGGTACCGCGTCAGGACGCCCGCCGAAGCTCGATGGCACGAGAACCAATCACTAGGTCCGTTTCGGTCGCTGTCTTGGGATGAAGTAGCAAAAGAACCCTCTGGCCACACTTCGAAGCGGTTTTTAGGAAGAGGGTATATCAATAAATTACTCTATTGTATTGTGATTTCGAATGCGATAATTTAAGCTAATTGTCACGGTAATACGAAACTTTACACTTGTGTGTATTGGCGAAACAAAATAACAAAAGAAGTCAAATTCTCCGTACTTAAAACATAATAAATGAGATAGCCAGTTTAACAGGAAGCAATATATTTTAACAAAGTCGTTAGAATACAGTATTTAATTAGATCACATTACAGTACAGTAACAGAAAAATATTAAATATAAAAATATGAAAAGTACATACTTTCCCAAAGATGCCTTATATTTCCCTTTTATTACTCAAAAAATAAAATATTTAAATATACAATTAGGTCTCGGTTCTTTATTGCAATACGTCATATGTCAATAAATGTAACAGCATGCAAATTATCTTATGTTATTAAAAACGGGTTTCTAACCCTGGTTAGTTGATCGGTTAATATAACATTAATATAATTCAGCAGAAGTATAGTTTGTCCCAAAAAGCAGATCAAAAATACGAAAGTTCTAAAATTTATATTATTTGTTCATCCCCTGAAAAATCGTCTATTTCGACATACGACGTATTGCAATAACGGCGACGTTATGCTAAAATTTCGGTTAGAAATAAACGTGAGGGGCAAGAGATGATCACGTGGAGTTATCACAATTTTGTACTGCTTCAGTGTATACACTGATTTTCCGTATATATTATACAAAAATTTATAATTATCATAATTTTTCCCATTATAAAAAAAATATTGTACAAAAACCATGATTAGTAAATAATAATGTTTATACATAGAATATACTTATTTTAGGATTGAAAGAAGTATGGGAAATAGATCCCGCTCAACACAATCCAGGACGAGTAGAACACACCTTCGGTTGGCCTTTAGATATTCACACATATGGAGGTTCATTCCTCTATCACTTAAATGAACCAACTCCTCTCATTGCCGTTGGGTTTGTAATAGGTCTTGACTACACGAATCCATATTTGAGTCCTTTTAGGGAATTCCAAAGGTTTAAACATCATCCTTCAGTTAAACATTACTTTGAAGGAGGTAGCAGAATCGCTTATGGTGCTCGTGCTTTGGTGGAAGGAGGATTCCAGAGTGTACCCAAGCTTAGTTTTCCTGGTGGCTGCTTAATTGGAGACTCTGCAGGTTAGTATTTAATTGTATATATAATGCTCAAATTACATATTTTTGCCAATCATTTTTCTTTTTAAAGTTCCTTTTTCTTTACGAAATGCCATGCTCTTATTATTAATTTTCCCTAAATAGTCTTTTATTACAAATATAAATGGATTAAATCATGTAAATAAAAAGATACTTTTCTCTTGAGTTTATAGCTTGAAGAACAAGGAATAAAATTTGTTGTAAGAAAGTAAATATCTTTATTTGAAACCTTGGTTTTGCTTTCTAGGTTTTATCAATGTTCCCAAGGTAAAAGGTACTCATAATGCCATGAAAAGTGGCATGTTGGCAGCAGAGAGTGTATACGAAGCTATAAACGGAGAAAAACAAGAAACTGAAGGTTATGAGCCTAGGACATACGAAGAAAATTTGAAGAACAGTTGGATATGGAAAGAATTGAAAGCAGTTAGAAATATTAGACCCAGTTTCCACAATCCATTAGGCTTGTACGGTGGTTTAGTACATAGTGGAATTTCCATTGCGTTAGGAGGCAGAGAACCCTGGACTCTGAAACATGGAGGTAAGAAAATATTACTATATTACTATTGTTAGTTGTATAGTGTCATAATCTCCTTCTAGCTCCATGATCGTTATCTTTGTTGAATATCATCTGGGCTACCATATTTGCTATTATGACTGTACTAATATCATCGAGCAAAAAGACAATAGAGGGAATGTAAAGGTAGTGGGGGCAAACATATTGTTAGACAGGAAGTGCGATCTTTAGAGGCCACTTTAAACAAGGAAAGAGAGTCTCTCTCCTTGTTTGACATCAAATTTAGTTGGGTTATGTTATTGTTTATCCCAAATGTCACATGAAATCTTATTTATATTGAAGTTTTTTAAAAATTGTGTCGCATTTTAGACTCTTATCATTAATAATTAATTAAAACTTTCTCGTCTAAGACACATTTTGAAAAATATTATATAGCTACTGTTGATAAGTGTCGGAAAATTTAAATTTCGCGCATTCGCATTTCCGGATATGTCCGCCATCAGAGGCCACTTTTTTGGTCTCCTTTCCATAAGGATTAGATTCCCTCTTTTGTCTTATTGCTCGATGACTAATACTAGCTGTAAATAATGATATAGCTTATCTTTAGTAGTCATTTGTATATCCATATATCAAAAACCCAAGCTTTAAGTAGTATGACCTCACTTAGAGTCAACGATTCCACTCCATATAGTAGCACTGGAAAGATATTGCAATGTATCATTCGAACGTGAAGGTCAATACTAAGATCGAGGATGTAAAGGTAACTCGGGCTGGTTCTATTAGGTTTTTTAATATTTCTAATATTTTGATTTTCCCGAAATTTAATTCTCTGAACAGAGACATTGTTGCTAAGGGTGCGTTCATTACGGAGACCATCGCATCGTATCCTCGTCTAGAGCATAGCACTGACAGTGAACGCTCGCATTTAAAATAATGCATTTATTTTACGTAAAATCGATAATATGATACCAGCCTATGGTACTACCGAGGGTCGGCGCCTCGTTATGAACGCACACCTACGAATCCAAGTACTGAGACTTATAATATAATATACGATCGGTAGAATCAGTACAGTTCGCTCTCAATCGACAGTCTTCTTCAATGCTAGTTGAAATTAGCTATTATTTGAAGTTTCACAAATTCTAATTTTTGGATAAGTAAAGAAATAATAAATAAGACTTACTTACAATCAATTTAATTTAACTATTCAGACGACCGGTTTCGCTTTCTACAATATGCAAAGCATCTTCAAGTCTCGATACAAAGTTAAATAAATGCTGAAATAATAATAAACACATATTAGGGTGTTGTCTAATAAAGATAAACAAACTAGATGTTATAAAATTACAATATTATGCCAATATTACATGTCTGTGGTTTTTCAAAATGAATAAAAAGAAATAAAAAGGTATAAAAAGTTTTAACAGGCAAGGTAAGACTCACAAATTGTTATAAAATAGTCTATTAGATTGTAATAAATTAATAAATGAGCAAATAAATAAAACATTACTTACATGCCGGTACTCTATTAATTGATGGATGGTAGAACATGGTTGAAACTATCATGTATTGTTGAATGGAGAACTTAAGTCTGCTATTGTAGTTGTTTGACAATAAACGGGAAGTTTTTGAGGAGATAGATTTGATCCAATGAAGTAGATATCACATTAACATTAACAAACACATTACACCTATCTCTATGTGATAGAAGAAGCGCACTCTAGCGCGCCGCGGCGCGGCGGCTGAAAAATCGAGTGTACGCGCATATTTAACAATTAAAAAACAACGGTCTAAATTAAAATAAGCCCCGATTACTTTTCACAATCTTGAAGTTGAATGTTTAAACTTCAATTTAGGCACTTGGTAACCTCAAAAATAATAATTTACATATGTGTTTTCAAGCCTCAAAAATGCGTATTTTCGCGTTTTTCAGACTTTAAATCGCTTATAACTCGAAAACTATCAACTTTAGAGAAAAATGACAAGAGACCTTTTTTGTTTAAAATGACCCAAAAAACCTAAAAAACGTTTTCCAGATTAAAAAAAATATTTTTGGAATTTGTTTAAAAAAAATTGTTTAAACAATTTCTGCCCAAAAATTTCGCCCGGCACCCTTCAGATTTGTTTAAAGGGGACATTTTTGAACCGGAATCCGCGAAGAAACCGAATCAGAAACATTTTCCCAACGGGAGCGGCCTCACAGCCTGGACTATAGGTATCTGTTCACAAATCAATTTGATTATATACAAGAATAAGTTTTGTTTTCATCAAATAAAACTCCTTTGGTTCTGAATCTATTTTTAAATATAGAAAACTAGAAATTAATAATTAAATATAGTAAATAACACAAAACTCATTTATTTTAATTTTTTTAGATCCTGACAACAAAAGACTGAAATCAGCAAAAGAATGTAAACCTATCGAATATCCAAAACCTGACGGCAAAATCAGTTTTGATCTTCTCACCTCCGTTGCTTTAACGGGCACCAATCACGAAGGCGACCAACCTGCTCATCTTACATTGTTAAACGACGATGTTCCAGTAAATGTAAACTTGAATACTTATGATGGACCGGAAGGAAGATTTTGTCCTGCAGGTAAGGTTTAATTATGTTATGGCTAAATTTTTGTTGACCAACTATTACAGCTATCCAATGTTACCAATAGATAACGCCACAGTTGTGGCATCACAGTATTCGCAAACATTAATTTATCTTACTATTGCGAAGTCAACTTAGAAATGGACAGAGTAGGTTGCTGATAGTGAACGTTTAAAAGAAGTAAGTTTGTGCAAAAATGGAAATTACACGTGAATTTCTTCATGGTAATGCGTCCGTTATAGTGTATTTTTATGTATGAGAGAGTAATAAAACAATAAATTATGTATGCAAATCCCTAAACTGTTGATACGGGTGACTCAATGAAAAACAGATATTTGTCAACAAGTTTACAGAAGTATATAGGAAAACAATTTTAAATTGAGTATGACCACCAGGTATAAAGGTTAGAGCAGAATAGAATACAATAGTTGTGAGGGTTACTAATCCCTAAATAAGGTTGCCAGTGTCGGAGTGATGGAGGTTAACAGGTACTAATGAATTTGCAAGAAATGTAAGATGTTTATTTTATTGGTTATATATAACCAATAAAAGTTTAATAAGTACCTACCTATTTGCAAAATAAAGTTTAATTCTTTAGATAAAATAAAACGTTTTATTTTATCTGAAATGAGTGCATTCCACGAAGTAAGGGTTTCAACAATCAAACATTTAATTCTTTAATTCCAGGAATCTACGACAGTAATTGACTAGATAATTACCTTCTAAACTTATTCCACAGAAAATGTGATAGTGGGTTTTTCCATTTTGTAGGAAGGTCCAAGTGGCGTATTCAAAATTCTTAACAGTTCACTAAAAGTAGGTACTTCAGTTGCAAGGTGCAGTTTATTGTGTATACTAGTGTTATGGAAAATTTGGAAGTGCCGTGTAAACGCCGAAAAAATGGGCCTTTAACAGTTAATGAAAAAACATTAATATTTAATTGTTTTAAATTATTTACAGACAAACGTTTATGTGAAAGTGTTGATGAGACCGTTGAGTTAGTTAGCAGTACACTTGGTGTTGGGAAATCTACGATTTACAGAGTTATTAAAGAAGAGAAATGTGGTAGTTTTCAAATGCCACGTAATGCTCCAGGGAAACCAAAATTTCAAATAGAATATCATTTTAAAGAAGGACTTCGACGGAAAGTGCATGAATTCTTCTTTAGACAAGAATTTCCAACATTGGATAAAGTTCTTGTCTCAGTTCGAGATGATAAGGATTACCCAGAAATGAGTCGAAGTACGTTATGGAAACTTTTAAAAGAAATAGGCTTCCGCTGGAAAAAGAATCCCAGAAAGTCTATTTTATTAGAAAGAAGCGATATTGTCATATGGAGAAGACATTTTCTAAGAACCATAAAGGAAATGAGAAACCAAAAAAGAAAAATATTTTATCTTGATGAAACATGGATCAACGAGGGTCATACACCAAATAAATTTTGGCAGGATGAAACTGTTACAAGTCAAAGGCACGCTTTTGTAAATAACTTATCTACTGGTTTAAACCCACCATCAGGAAAGGGACGCAGGCTGATAATAGTACACATTGGCAGTTCAGACAGTTTTGTTGAAGGTGGTTCATTAACTTTTGAATCAACTCGTACCGGTGACTACCATGAAGACATGAACGCTGATGTCTTTCAAGAATGGTTCGAACAACTGATAGATCTTGTTCCTAAAAACTGTGTAATAGTAATGGATAATGCAAGTTATCACTCCAGACTTATAGAAGGACTGCCCACAACCAAGTGGTTAAAAAAAGACTTGAAGAATTGGCTGAGTTCAAAAAATATTACGTACCATCCCGGATCTTTAAGAAAGGAACTTTATTCGTTGTGTGCCCTTCATAAAGAAAAATTTAAAAAATACGAAATTGATGAAATTGCCAAAAATCGTGGAATGACAGTACTTAGATCCCCACCATATCATTGTGAATTAAACCCGATTGAACTGGTATGGGCACAGATAAAGAGTGAAGTTTCAAGAAAAAATACCACTTTTAAAATTCATGATGTTAAACAGTTGTTTTTGGAGGCCGTAAATAATGTAAAACCTGAAAACTGGGAAAAGGCAGTAAATCACACTATTAAAGAAGAGGAAAAAATGTGGAAGCTGGACAATATTACTGATAAAATGATCGAGCCAGTTATTATAAATCTTGGTTCTGAAAGTTCATCTTCTGAATCTGATTTGGATTTGTAACAAGTAGCTGTAAGTTTTATATTAATATTTTTATTCATCTATTTAACATACCTTAGACGGTTTTAAAAACTCTTTTTCTCTTTTGTAATTTTTAAAAATTAAAAAAAATGTGAATTTTTTAAAACCCTTTTTAATGTAGGCCAGTCAGTTCTAATATAGTGTGTGATAAAAGAGGTCACTTTTGTTTACATACACATAACACTTTATAACACTGAAATAATTCATTTATTTTTTACAATTATTCAAAGTAATTTTTCAATTAATCTTGAGCACGCCCATGGAGTGGTCGAAGGTACGAGTTAAAATTATGCTAATTACTCTCTCGTTCATAAAAATAAACTATAGTGATAAATTTCATGATGGTCGACCAAAATCCGTAGTAGCTTCAAGAAACATCGGTGTTGTGCACAACATGATTAAAAAACATCGAAATGTGACTTACATCTACATAAAGGTGTCTGTTAACATAACGAAGATTATAATGCAATAGATTTTCCATGGAAATTTAAGTGTGAGAAAGATTCCACATAATTTGACCAAAGCGCAAAAAGGCTTGTATTGTGTCAGAAATATTCGTATAAACCTGAGAGCAAATACCAAGCTACTGTTTGGCTGCTTGATAATGAACCAAATCTCAATAAAATTGTTCATCTACGGAGTACTTGTTTGTTTTTAAACGTCGAAACTATTCCTTTAGATTATCAAATAACTGTACAAAATGACAGTAAGGAAAAACTACAAAATTCTTCATTATGGCAATATCAGCTTCCATACAGATGAAATATTTAAAGGAGAACAACCGTTGCTCGTATTCAACCGATTTATCGTCTAACAACTTTTCCATGTTCCTACTGCAAATAAAAAGTGTAAACAGCGATTTTCATTATCTCAAGAAGCTGTCGTAACTTTTATAACCATGTTTCTATGAGTTTCAGAGAGAAGAAAATGTTTCCAGAATTTATTTTAGTACTTTTCTTAGTACTAAAATCTTCCCTTCCCATTTGTATTATTGTTATATGTGTACAGTTGTTTTGAGATTTCAAGTTAGACCTATCGTGAGTCATCATCATCCAAAGCTTTTTGATCTTTAACATCAGTTTGACTGCATAGACCAGGGCTGGGGAAACTTTTTCTTTCGCGTGCCAATATTTACTAAAGAAATCTATGGCGGGTCAAGCTGTAGCATTTTTGATTTTGATGTTTGCTGAAATAAAAATATCGATTTTTTGGAAACACTTTTATCGTGCAATATTACAAAATAAACAATTGAAATACAAAAGCAATCGTAGGTAACTAAAATAAAATGTTACGTTAGCTGTGAGGTAGAAGAGATATGTAGGAATATGTGGAACTGTAGAATGTGACATGTGGAACTGTTTTTGTTTTTGCATGATTTCATTATAATTATGCTGCATTTGTAAGGCTGAAGTATACCTTACTATACTATACTATACTTAGTATGCCAAATTTCAGCTTAATCCGTTGAAGATATCTGCTTCAAAATTGAGTTGCCAACATTTTACCTCAACAGAAGATACGATATTTAAACTACGTTGCAACGTAAATAAAAACTTTTAAAAGGCAAGTATGTAATTAACACTGTCTGTTAGCTTACTGTTACAGCACGTTGTAGTTTCGAAAGTAAGAAAGAAATTATACTGCAGACGAACATGTGATTTGAAGTAAAATAAAACTCTGAATGAGGCTAGTGGTAGTGGCGCTAGTGCTAGTACGAGTACGGGAGCGAGCGGAAAGTGGCCAGTGGCGATGACATGACACGCACCAGCCGAAGCGCGCGCTCACTCAAGAACACCCACACACTCGCAGGGCCGGATTTTAAAGCTTCGCGGTTCGTTGTAATCAGGACGAGCTAAAGCATAAAAACTTGAAAAACACCTTGCTAATGTCAACACCCTGTGTTCCATACCTCTCTTCTTTGAGTGTATTGATTGCTAAGATACTTTAAGTTGCTCGATCATTTCTGTAAATATGAGACTGGTAACTCTCCCTTATTCTGCTGGGCATTCATTTTAGAAGTTTTTTTAGTTTCTGGATATAACTGCAGGGCAGGACGCACCTAAATGGGTACGTAACTACAATACATGTTTGCGCAGACTATAATACGTCCTTTATCTTGCTTATTGCCATTCCCTTGGTTCAGTACTAGCAGTCAGCCAGGCTCAAGCCCCATCACCACTTCAAGGTGGAACACCACAATGGAGTTTGTGATATACAGATTTGGAAAAAATTTTACGGAACATAGGATTTCTAATACAATAACTCAGATCCACTGATTTGCAATTAACCAGTGAAAATTTCAATACAACATCGCGATGTTTTTTAATTAATTCGATTGTTCGACTGGAGTCTGAATTCATGCCGCGATGCTGCCAGTGTAAGTGTAAAAACGGAACACGGTTAGAGTGCATGTCAATTCGCCGAAAACGTACGTATTTATAAATGTAGATATTGAATTAAAAATATTATTTAACTAAAAAAAGGTTATGTTTTATTGTCAAAAAGGCTTGAAAAAAAAGTAGATTTCTTAAAATAAAAATAAAAAGGAATTTCAAAAATAAAATAATAATACACTCTTTTTAATTTGAAATTATAAACAATATTTAGAATAATAAATGTAGTTAAGTATAAATTTGATAATTCAAACAATACCTAATAAACACAAACAAAATTGATGTTAATAAAACATTATTTATTATCTGCACAAAACCAGACTTTCAGGAAAAATCGGTAGACGGAGCAACACTGTCGGCGTGCCACAAACGCTACTACAAACTACAGAGGAAAGGCAATCGAGTGGAACAAATAAATTAGTTATAAAACATCGCGACGTTATATAGAAATTTACACTGGTTAATTGCATATCAGGGAATCTTAGTAATTGTATTAAAAATCCTATGTTCCGTAAATAAAATTCCAGTTGTGTATATGTTTATGGCGATAACCTGTTTCAGTTTTTACATGATTTTATTTTGGTTCAGTTCTACTTCTATGACGACACACATTTATCATTAATGACATGGAAAAGAATACGCAGTAAAAAGTACTATTTCTTACTTATATTGATTATTATATTGTTTTAGGTGTTTACGAATACGTACCACTGGAATCCGGCGATGGAATGAGACTCCAAATCAATGCTCAAAATTGCATCCACTGCAAGACTTGCGATATCAAGGATCCGACTCAAAATATTAACTGGGTTGTACCCGAAGGTGGTGGCGGACCAGCTTACAATGGAATGTAGTTAATTACACTTTTACGTTATACAGTCCATGAAAAATTGTTTTGTAATAATATGTTCCAAGATATGTAATTATGGACAACTAGAACTTCTCAGATTGGATATTAAAAAAGAGTTGGTACTTTTGTTCTACATTTTCACGTCAAAATAATATTTCCAATGTTATTTATTCTAAAATAAATTCGGGTAACTTCTCTTCTAATCACATTTTGGGTTAGATTATTATATTAGATATTTGTTGATAGACTTTTTTAACCCTTCGAGGTATGCTACAATTTAACTACAACGACCTGTGCATTCAGTAATTTATGCTTAATATATTGTAAACCTACTACTCTTGGTATACATATCTATATATTTTTACATAATTTATATTGTTATTATTTTTAATAAAACTAAAACTGATGTATATGATTGTCGTTTGTGACCTGGTCCTCTTTGATCAATGTTATCCATTAAAATGGTTTTAAAAAATTATATTTGTTGCCTCTTAAAATAAAGCCAAGATATGAGACCTTACGTGGACATAATATGTAGCATTTTGGGACGCGAATAAGGAAATCCAAAGAAGTTTGGTAAAAGTATTTTTAGCTATTACTTCTCGTATCTTCTTTTTTATAGCAGTCCCACTTACTGTTTAAGACAGCTCCAAGATAGTTAAATTTCTCAACTATGTCTATAAGTTGGCTGTTTATTTTAAATTCTGCTTACGTATGGGGTTTTCCAATAATTATCATTAATTTCGCTTTTGTGATGTTATAATATAATCAACATATAGCTAATTATATATTTATGGGAATTCCATTATTGATACCTGCATATGGACTGTTGGAGATTATTAATTTTGCCGTTTGATTCCAGTAGAGCTGTGGGATCATCCTCATCTTTTCCATCAAGGCCAATCTCCCTTAACGCCAGCATTAACACACATTAATCATGACTCACATTGTCAAAATCTTTTTGATCATTGATAAAGCAAATAAACATTCCTTCTCTGGTCAAATATCCAATTTATTTAATTATCTCAAAATACTTTCGAAGAACCGCGATCCCTATAAACTTTTTCTGTTTAGAGAACTCTTTTCCAGAGTATACACCGATCGGATCTGATCATATTCGACTTTCACGTTCCTATCTACATTCATATATACAAACTCATAATAAAACTATATGATAGGTAATCATGATAATAAAACTATCTGATCATATTCGACTTTCACGTTCCTATCTACATTCATATACAGTATAGGTAAAAGTTTATGGTCGGTATGGACCTTACATGCGATGGAGTGACAAACAACTGTTTAAAAAGAGAGAGATATATTAGGTGTCCGCCTTTTATATCACGGAACATAAATGAGTGGATATGGAGTGGATATAATAAAAAGGGGAAATTCAACGTTGCCAAACTTATTGGTTTTATTTGACCTGTTGTCTTTTTCGCATTTGAACAATGCTCCAAGATAATGAAATTTGGGCGAAATGGATTTAAATGGCAGCTTATTGTTTTTTATTGGGAATATGCCACAATTTTACTTTACAATAAGTGTAATATAACATTTTGATTTATACTTCGGAAATCGTTTTATATAAATAAAATTTATTAATGTTTGGTATTTTAAAAACGATTTCCGAATTAAAAATCTAAACATCAAAATAAGCTTATTTTAAAGTGATATTATGCCTTATTTCCAATAAAAATATTAAACTGCATATAAATAAAAAAGCTTCGTACAAAACTATTTGCCAACGTGGCGTGTCGCGTGGTCAAATCACCGAATCAAAACGTAAACAGGTATTTACGAATAGAGGTGGGTCATTGACGTCGCAAAACCGATTTTCGTAAACAAGTAACTATGATTTTTTAATAGTAGTTTCAAGTAAGAAACTACCTACATAAACAAACATAATGGCTATTATCGTTTATCTGTATATTTATTGAAGTGAAGGAAACTAATAAAAGATTTTATTATAACTTGAAAACTAAACTAAACAATACAAATAGTAAATCGTACCTACGTTTACATTACACGTTATTATTAAATCACGAATCGTCTAAATTGACATTTAAAAACATAAGTTTTTTTACTTTACTTCTTATTAACCGTGTTTTTCTTTTATTTAAAATTAAACCTGATTTTTAACATGTGTTCACATTTACAATACTTTATGAATATAGTGGTTAAGTTAGGAGATACATGGCGATGGTTTTTCCACCATTGTAATGGACTCTCGCTACAGGTGTACGTTTAGATGAGTCATGTCCAATTAATTGATCAAAAATACACCATGGACTTAAGTCATCTTTATCGGTTTCTTTTTCTTATACTGGTTGATTTTCAATAGTACAATCTTCTTGTTCTTTAATTATAGAAGTAACCAGCTTCTTAACTCTTTCTTTTGTTTTTTTTAGCGTCATTTTTATCAGAAAATCCCTGCACTTTAAATCTTGAATCCATAAACGTACATAATGACAATATGCCACTGTATTCTATCCCTCTAAATCTTTTTGCTAAACCCGAGATTAGTAATTATCCCGTAATTAGTAATAAAAACCCGTACTACGTCGGATACTAACTATGGATGTAAGGTTACTGTTTGCTAAAATTTTATTGCAAGATTTTTGCAGGCAGCGTACCAGAACAATCACTGAACTATCATTCAAGTATTTTTGGCCACTCATTGTACTTGTTATTTCTTTAAAAGGCCGTAAAATTTAGGACAATTACGAAAAAATAATCCAGTCTTCATTATTTAGATTTGGTCGAAGTCTGTATTAACTGATACCAATGTGGAACGGATTGCCTCTTCTAACTCCGTCATTCTTTCTAACATGTAATAGGTGAAGTTCTACCTAGTTTCCACGTCTTGGATTGGCCGTTTGGGATCTTTGTTATGTTGTAATTGATACTTTAAAAGCGTTTCTGAAGATAAGGTACTTTTTTAAAATGTGTTTTTTGCCGAATTGTCGAAAAAAAGACTTTTTATTTTATCTATTTGTACACGACAGCATTTAAGTGCGTCCTCCATCAATAAATTTAACGTATGAGCAAAACAATTTAAATGTTTTCATTCCAAAACATATTTAATAGCTATGACCATATTTGAGGCATTATCAGTTACTGCAAAATTTACTTTTTGTTTTAGACCCCACTGAATAATAATTTCACTAATTTTAAAAGCGATGTTTTCTGAATTATGGTTTCCAGAAAAATGGCAGCAGTCTAATTAAACCGTGTTAAACTCTAAATTTTCGGTTAAATTCGTTAAAATCAACTAGTTGATGGTTGAAGCTGGTTACTTCTATAAAAAAAAGAAAAAGAATATTATACTATTGAAAATTAACTAGTACAAGAAAAAGAAACTGATGACTTAAGTCCATGTAAATGTAAGTACTATTTGTATTGTTTAATTTATTTTTCAAGTTATAATAAATACATTCTTCGTTAGTTTCTTTCACTTCAATACTTATACACATAAACGATAATAGCCAATATGTTTGTGTACTCGCTAATTTGAATACTGGTAAACAATCAACTAGTTACAGTTTACGAAAAACGGTTCCGATAAAAATTTAAAAAACTAAAGGACCCACCTCTAGTTTCTTAGCTTTATGAAGATCGGAACCACAGAATATGTAAAATATCTCTGATCGGAACTAATCGTCTCACTAACAGGCAAAATGGGCGTCAAGAAGATTTATGGAGGGGAGACCAAGGGGGAATATGATTGTTATCTCTGTCTATTCGCTGAAAATATGATTTTATATCTGTGTTAGATATCCTGTTAAGTTTTACCATACCGACCATAAAATTTTACCTACACTGTATACAAACTCATAATAAAACTATATGATAGGTAATCATGATAATTACTTAATGGTCCACCTTAGATTTCTGTTCACTTCAACATCACACTCTTTTTTAAAGATCTAACCTAAAATGTACTGGAACAAAGAACTAATAGAATATTTAGTAAATAAGTCGTGGACTATATTTTCATACATACAAATAGTGATTTTTTATTTGCACATATGTAAATATTTTTTTATTAGACTTTTTATATCCATAAACAAATTGGAATGTTATTAAATAAATATATTTACAGTATTTTATTCCTATCTACTTTTATTGTTTTCTTCTCCTAATTGTACGAATTTAACGATTATTAATACGAAATACTAAAAGTTCAGTAACAAAATAAAAATATATTACCGTAAATTGGGGCTACTTTGGACATATGTCTATCTTGGGACAAATTGCATAACATATTTTTGTTATCTAGTGTGGCACCTCTGTTGCCAGTATTGCATCTTCTAAACACGTGAATGTGACATAAATAAACTGGTGATTTCATTAACTATATTTGCTGGTCGTTAGTAGCGAAGGTAAGTTTACAATATTTAATATAATATGAAGCATTAACACAACCTAAATTCATCTATCTTTTCATTTATTCATGTATCTCTATACTTGGTTATATTTGGGCAATTATGTTATTTGTGCGTTAGTCATAACCTTACTTAAGTTCTTTAGACCATATGTTCTAGTGGGATAAGTGTTGCCTACTTATTTCTGTAAAATAAAATAAACATAAAAGTAATACATTATTGGGGTAACTTGGGACAACTGTCCCATGTAGCCCCACACATAATATTATAAAGTAAATATCAGTTATTTTTCTTTATCTTTTTTTTCAGGCCGAGATATGGTGCGCAAGTACATAAGAAAAGTTGGTGCACGTAAATACCAGGATTACACACAAATCCAATTAGATAAAGCTGTATCAGAAGTAGTAAATAATGGGTTGTCGATGCGAAAAGCATCTGAAAAATTTGGTATATCAAAATCAACAATTAACAGAGCGGTTCGTGGCCAAAACAGAGGAAAGGTTGGAAAACCATTTGTACTCTCAGAGGAAGATCAAATTAAATTAGCCCAATGTTTGTGCATGGCTGGTGACTGGGGTTTTCCCTTAACAATTCATGATATTAGAATCATCGTTAAGTGTTTTCTTGATCGTTCAGGTAGGACAGTAAAACTATTCAAAAATAACCTTCCTGGTAAAGAATTTGTAATTTCATTTTTGCAAAGACATAAGCAAATTCTTACAAATAAATTTTGCCAAAATGTTAAGCGATCGAGGGCAATGGTTGATGAAAATATTATAAATGATTACTTTGATGAACTCCAGGTAACTCTGGATGGTGTTGATGCAAACCTGATTCTAAACTATGATGAGACGAACATCACAGATGATCCAGGAAGGAAAAAGGTTGTAGTTAGACGAGGGTGCAGACACCCTGAGAGAATTATTGACACCAGTAAGTCAAGCACATCTGTAATGTTCAGTGGTACGGCTGATGGAACGATGTTACCACTTAATATAGTTTACAAGTCTGAAAATCTATACAACACTTGGACGGAGAATGGTCCTAAGGGTACAATTTATAACCGATCCAAAAGTGGCTGGTTTAATCTAGAAATATTTGAAGACTGGTTTCGCACTGTCGCTCTCCCTTATTTTAGGAAATTCCGCAATGATTTGATTAAAGTAATGATTGGCGATAACCTGTCAAGTCATATTATCACCTTGGATTATTGAAGAATGCAAAGAAAGGAACATAAAATTTGTTCTTCTCCCTGCTAATAGTACTGGGTTAACACAACCTCTCGATGTGGCCTTTTTCGGCCTTTGAAGATGAAGTGGCGTGAAACTCTTGATGAGTGGAAGAGCGAAACCCGAGGTACCATTCCAAAGGATAAGTTTTCCCGGTTACTAAAGAAATGCCTTGACAATATTGGTGTTGAAAATATTTCCAAAAATATTATGAGTGGTTTTAGAGGAGCAGGAATTTTTCCTCTCGATAGGAATCAAGTGATCAAGAGACTTCCTTCTGCAATGAAAATCCTTCAGTCTGATAATGATTCACAGACTAACAGTCTGGAGTGGGTTCAGACATTTCAGACCTATTTGAAAGAAAGTAGGAGAAAGGAAACCCAGCCTTCAAGAAAAATAAGGAAAAAGAAAATTAATGTTCCTGCTGGAAGAGGTGTAATGTGTATTGAAGGAGAAGTGACGGAACTTGGCCAACTTGCTACTGCTACGACTTCTAAATCCATCAAAAACCGACACTTAAGGGACAATTGTGACTCAACCGATGAAGATGATTCAAATTATTCATTAAGAGACTCAGACACTGACCTTATTCTCAGTGATATAACAAATGAAGATGATTTTGATGTAATACCAGTAAGTAATGTGCAAGAATGTGTAACATCAACTCCACTTCGGGTACCGAAGTCTATACATCCCATAACAATTGATAAAATTGAAAAGGACATGTTGGTCATTGTTAATTTGGTATTTGATGCTAGATCAAATAAAAAGACTGCTAAGCAATTTTATGGACAAGTGCAGGAAAAATTTTACGATAAAATAAATGTAAAGTTCCTAAGAAAGAGTTCAAAATCAGTCGGGAACGTGTACATGTTTCCCAATGTTGATGATGAAATGGACATTAATTTAGAATCAATTATAATGATGGTGACACCAACAAATGTAAGGAGAGGAAGATACACATTTCCTTACGAACTTTCAGCTTAATTAGTAATAGTTTTATTATAATCATACAGAGATCTATCTCATTTCTTACCTACATAGGATACCATTTTCTTTATTATGTAGATTAAAAAAAATCTATTTTCAACTTAGATGTATTTTCTTACCTTACTTATTATAAATGTCCTTTTTTACCTTTTTTGTGGGTTACTTGAACCACATCTTATTTTAACTAAGTTTTTACATGGATTTTAGAGTGTTGGCCCATGTTACCCCACTTAGGACACACACTAAATTAAAAAAAGTGTGTTGAATACTTAAAGAAAATAACTATATTACATATAATTTGAAAGTACAAGTGTACTTCCCAGTTTTGAACGTGTTTTCTTTTTGAAAGAGTTGTTGGTTGTTCAGTGGTAATGTTTCAAATGTTAAAATTGTCCCAAGTAGCCCCAAATTACGGTATAACAACAATAATCCACTGAATTCATTAATAAATATAAATGAATTATATGAAGCACTGAAGAATGTTAAAAACTCTATTCGAAACAATTCCCGAAATCTTGGAAACCAACAATTGTAATCCCTGTTTTAAATCGTAATATAAATTCTAATAGAGGAAAGACCCACCAGCATCTAATGAAGAATTAGCATCAAAAACTTTGCTGTGATGTGATCATGTGACAGTCACAACAACCGATGAAAAAATCGCGTAACTACCGTATAAAAGTATGCTGAGCATTAAACTAGAAGTTTTTTGCAGCTAAAATTCAATATACCTATAATTGGTTTCAAATGAGTGTAGAGTAATAAATCATGAAGTGTCATAAAATTTGCCTGAATTTCGGTGTCGTCATGGGCGTAGGCAAATGGACGGATGTCAACTTCGTCGTCAAAAATTGATGTACCTCAAAATATCGTATTTTGGATATTTTGTGATAACCAATTTTATTTAATTTTTCGATTAACTTATTCTTCAAACTCGTATTCCATTAAATGGTCATTAAAGCTAATTACATTTTTATTTATAAAAACAAACTCACTTCCTTACTGAACGAATAAAAGCATTAGAAGAAACTGATAAGGGTATGACGCACCTCCTAATATTACTAAGAACTAAAATAAATCAACATGAAGACTAATAACGCGTAATGAGGTTTTACCTACACTTTCATTATAATCCCTCTTTTATTTTATTATTATCATTCGACATTCGAGTTAGTAATTGTTACTACACCAATTAAACGTACAGTAATATTGTGATATAGAAATAGTGAAAAAGTTATAAAATGGCGACATTTACTCCAAAGAAAAGAGGTGTAAAAAATTCTCCGCTATCTGTTAGTGAAAAAGTTATAATTTTAAATGTATATGATTGCATAAAACACGATCACCCTAGTTTGTCTGTGCAAGAAAGTGTTGAGCGATGTGCCCGAATGACTGGAATTGGACAGTCCACGATTTTTAAATTATTGCGAGAAAGAAAGATATCAGGCCAGTTAAGTCCATGCAAGAGAAAATCAGGAAGACCAATAAAAATCTTAGGTGAAGACACCAAACGTGACATTCGAAGAAAAGTTCATTCGTTTTATTTTAAAAAGGAAATACCCACCCTTGACAAAATACTAATGGAGATAAGCCAAGATAACGATATTCCTTTGATATCCAGAAAACTTTTATGGAAAACTTTAAAAAGTATGAATTTTTCCTGGGAAAAGCACAATCGAAAGGCACTATTACTGGAAAGTGATGAAATCATTTGCTGGAGACGAAAATATTTGAGAACTATAAAACAGTACCGCAGAGAGCACAAGAAAATTTTTTATCTTGATGAGACGTGGATAAACAAAGGTTATATAGTCCAAAAAATGTGGCAAGATAAAAATTTAACAAGTGCTCGAAAAGCTTTCATAGAAGGCCTTTCGACGGGTATTAAAGTGCCTTCGAGAAAAGGGAAGAGGCTTATAATTGCTCACATTGGAAGCGAAGAAGGATTTTTAAAAGAAGGTTTGTTAAGCTTTGAGTCGTGTCGGACGGGAGATTATCATGAGGACATGAATTCGGATGTCTTCGAAGACTACTTCGGGGAAATGTTAAAATTTCTTCCAGCTGATTCGGTCGTGGTTATGGATAATGCAAGCTACCATTCAAGGCGCATAGAGAAGGTACCAACTTCAGCTTGGAGAAAGCAAGAAATTATTAACTGGCTGTCAAATAAAGGTATTCAGTTTGAGACGAATTCAATAAAGAAGGAACTACTAGCCGTAGTAAAACAACATAAATCTCGCTTCATAAAATATGCCGTAGAAGATGTAGCAGAAAAGTATAAAGTAACTGTGCTACGCCTACCGCCATATCATTGCGAATTAAATCCCATAGAACTTATATGGGCACAAGTTAAAGGATATGTTGCAAGGCACAATACCACATTTAAAATGAAAGATGTCAAGGTATTGTTTGATCAAGCCATTATGGAAATCACATCAGAAAACTGGCAAAAAGCAATCCAGCATGTTTTAAAAGAGGAAGATAAAATGTGGGAACTGGACAACTTGGTCGATCAGGTGGTTGACCCTATAATTATAACACCAGGGGATGATGACAGTTCTTCGGATGAAGACTATAGTGATGTAGAATTGTAATAACGTATCCAGTAAAGTTTTTGTAGTTTTTGTGAATAAATTGATTTAAACTCCCCACAAGTGTTTCAATATGTAAAGTTCATTCGTGTGTGTTTGTGAGTATTTCCCGATTTCGGTTCGTATATATTTTATTGTTACATTTTATATTTTTTTAATAACACGGTTCTGCTGTATTACATTTTTATTTCCTTTAATATGATTTTTAAGAATGCATATTCTTTTGTCAATTAACCCACTAGCGCGCCTCTGGCTCAGTGTTTATCTGTCGATAACAATGGACTAATCCCTTAAAATAGGGTGATACCTACCTGCTCTTTTATGAAACGACAGAATTTTGCAATGCGGACGGATTATTGACGGATCACCCTGTAGCGCTTTTGAATACTTCATGAGATTTTATTACTCTACACTCATTAGAAATAGATTATAGTTCAGTTTAAATAGTGCAAGTAACACTAAAAATGACTAGTTATTTAGTATATTTTAATAATTTCTAAAATGTATTGTGCTGCCATCTTCCAATTACTAACAAATAATATCTATATTTTGAACTTTATGATGTCTACAATAGATGGCGCATCTAAACAAATTTTATGTTTTTATTCTTTATTTGGAAATATAGATTATTGTTATTTACCAAAATTTCAATAATAAGAATAGATATAGCGTTAGAAAATTGGTGGCATCCAATATATCGAAAGATTTTAGTAGGCACCTAAAATATTAAGTTTTATAAAATAGTACAAATTTTGTAAAAAATAAATAAATTCTCTAAAATATATTATGCTTTCATCTTTTATTTCAATATTAAATCTTTAACAGGATAGCGATTATCCCTAGATTGTTCAATAGATGGCGCTTTGGAATCAAGTGTTAATAAAATTTCAAGAGGGTTTCATTAAATGAAACCCTCTTGAAATTTTACACTGACCTGTAATTTTACAAATACCTGAATATTACCTACAATTACTCAGATATAATTTAATATTTTAAAATATATCATTTAAAACTAAAATATGAGAGAAAACAAAAGTTTTTGAATCAAAATAGACAATATAGGCAGCAATAAGTATTTTCTACTTATCTACTGCGGCGTTTAACTGTTAATTTCTGTTAGTAAGTAAGGAGAACAGATAATGACAGTGGGGTTAGACCTAAGTGCTAAGTCCTATTTTATTCTCATCTTAGTCTTAGATGAGATAACAGGAAAATCGCAAAAGGAATACCTATATCTTGGCGTTTTAATGCACTCATATCGTCGCCTCAAAGCAACAGTAGTATATGTAAAAAATGACTTTTGTGATATTCTTGTCAAATGATTCGAAATAAACCCTTCTGTTGAGTGTAACATTAGGATAAATAAAAAGTGCTATAGTTTTTTCATAATATTACATATCCTTGTGTAGCTTAATTCCTTTTAGCCCAAATTTTATAATGCAACAATAAGACAACATACATATCATGCCATTATATTTTGTCGTTTACCCATTTTGGTCATCATCATCAATATTAATGCAACACCAAGTTATCTTACGCACATGTCCTACTGTTGCCATGTACTGATAGCTGAGTTACGATTATGTTTTTGTTTATACTATCCAGCTTGCGGTCGGAATTTTATCTTCAGTAATCTTAAATAATAGTTCTATTGCATTAATGTTAAAAGGTGTATGTTAAAGAGTAAAAATGAATAATTCGGCCAATGTAACTTGTATAAATTATGGGGGTTATCTAGAAGTCAGTATTTAGTGTATTTAGCGAACAAAAATAACACTGATTCTGAGTTTTTATCTGGAATTTATCAAGCACAGGAAAAAGGTAAGTTAAATTCATGATAAATTCCCCTTTAGAAATTTTGGGCTGATTTAATAAAATGCAATAAATTTGTACTTTCACAACTTCCAGTATCAGGTATTACCATTACTGATTCTGATGATTTTTTCATTTTATTTTGTTTATTATCTTGTCAAATGTTAAAATTTTTGGAAAATAAGTATGTTTATGTTATTATTTATGTAATAACATGTTTGAACAACAAAATTGTTTTGTTTTTTGTATTGAAATGTGTAAAATTTTAAACAAAACTTTAGTGCAATATAAGTTTATATAACAGAACTTTACGGATATCGTTAAAAAACAGATTATCTTTGAGGGCAACAGTAGGACAACTAACTTTTTTTCCAATTATTTTTCACTTTTTTATTAATTAATATAAATTGTTATTTGACAGATGTAAAGTTAGGTACTCAAACAAAATTCCATGCTAATCCATTCAAATATAAAAAAGTTGTTAATTACTGAAGTTTCGTAAAATTTTCAAATGCGTTTTTCTCGAAACTACATTATTTTACATATCCTACTATTGCTTTGAGGCGTCGATATGTTGATGATGTTCTAGAAAATACTGAAAGGGGTTTGGAGGAAAGAATGAGAATATGTTTATTTAAAGATGTAGTTACTACAACAAATAAAATGACATTTTTGGATAGTAAAATTATTGTAACGTCCTAAGGAAGATCTCAAACATTAAACCGGAGAATGTATAATGGGTCATAAATTACTTTGCTCCTTTTATATCTCCAAAGAAATTTATAATATTTCCTGCCATAATACAAAAAGTATTGAACATTTTATTGTCTATAGATAACAAAGCTCTTTAGAGCTAGCATAGCACTAGGTTATATACCAAGGACTTACACAACTGTAAGGGTGGTGTACATACACAAAAAGTCCTATCTAAATTCTACAGGACGACCAGGTTTACATCATTTCTGTTAAAGGTAAAAGAAAAAATTCTTGATAGATATATTAAGGAGAGGTCATTAAGGGATCATCCTCTGAATGGCAACTAGCATGTCTATTGAGAAGGAAAATAACAGAAACAGCACTGGCCGAAGTAGTTCAATAAATTAGTCCCTCCATTAATAATAGAGAGATTGTGTTAACTGCCTTTTAGATATAGAGGCACTTAATAGTGCACCAAATTCTCTTATGGTGTAGCAGCACCAAAAGAGATATCCACTACCGTACGCAACTGGATCAAAGCAATGCTGGACAATAGGCTGATTTTAACACATCTACAAGGCGAGAAGATTGTAGTAAAAGCAGCTAAGGGGTGTAAAACAGGGGGCGTGTTTGCTCCTCTCTTGTGGTGGATGACCTGATCTCGCTTTCGTAAGCGGAAAATACGGTAATATTCTATCCAGCACCGTTACATTTAATGTAACATGCTTAATATGTCGCCAAATTCAATTTCAATTGTTATAAATATTTATGTGTCAAGTCTTAGCTCTGTGCGTCAAATACGGCGTTTTGTAAGTACTGTTTTTAGATTCTTTTTGTGTGGTAACGATTGCTGGTTTTTCCCTTGTAGAAATAATGCAGTTAGGTCCGGGAAAATGCGGATATTTCTCCTGTAGGCCTTTAAAGTTAACGAAATATGTTTTATGGATTTTATCTACTACCGATAAATTTTAGAGATTGGAGGTTGAGATTAGTGTCTAAGGATATATCATTATTTATTCCTGGTATTATAATATTGAGGATGTTCCTTGGGATTTGAGTTGGAGTGATTTCGAGAACTGAATATTATGTATGGTTTGAACAAATTTTCATGGTTTGAGAACATTTCATATGATTGGCTGCGACGATACGTGTCATGGGCTGGGAACGTGGCAAATGTTTAATTAATTTAAATTAATTTAATTAAATTAAAAATTTCGTTAGTTTAATAATATAATTGTAGTTCGGTACCGAACACATCGTACATTTTTGTTGAATTAAGTTATCGAGTGATCAGGCAAAAATTATCTGATAATTTTTTGTCTGATTATTTTCATTGGCGAAGGGTTCAATACGATTAACCTTGAATTAGTTTATTGAAAGGTTTGAAAACATTTTGTATTTTCGGTCAAATTGTTTTGAAGAAATTGATGTTATAATTTGATTTTCCTTTAGGGATACCTAAATATAAATGTGATGATTTTATGAATAAACTGTTCAGTTTTTTTGAGATTATTGTTTCATTTTTATGACATTCCATTTAGTATACCACAGGATGTATTTTGTTCAACATGAACCATAAATATTCTGTTTTTTGTGTCTAATATTGAGTACTTATTTAAATACCTGGAGGTATTCACAGGGTGATAAATGAATACCTACCGCCCATAAAAAATATTGGTTGCTGGATTCCTTTTTGAAGCTCTAAAAGGAAGAAGCAATTTTCCTAAAAGAATAATCCCCTTGGAGATTAAGGGTTCTCTATGAAGTACATTTTTATTCTACTACAACAATTTTCAATTGAAAATGACTCATCTACACATTGAACTGAGAGCTTACGGCAACAATGTTAAATTCAAGTGCAATCTTACCGGGCTCATTTTTATTGTGTAGGTATGCTTGGTCAATGTGGATAAGCGAAAAGTAAGACGGTTCCATAAAAGTTGACCCCGTAATAATATACTTTCTGAATACCGGTGCGATTTATGAATTGGAGACGAGTACCAGAAAAAAATTGTCATTCTTTATTTTTTAAAATAAAGAGCCGACCCTCGAATCCATTAGGACAGATGTAACGGAGAATGATCTGATTCCAAAAATAAGCAAAGAGATGTTAAGGATAATAACAAAAGGAGATTTAAAATTTATATATGCCAAACGATCCCGTAAATCTGTCTTAATAGAAAGAGAAGATTTAGTCTCATGACGAAGATATCTTCGATCTATTAGAGAGGTTCATTCTATCCACATAAAAAGCTTTATTATATGGACGAAACGTGGTTGAATGTTGGTCACACAGTGTATAAGATCTGACATACTACTGCAACGATAGTACTGCAACGTAGTCAAGCATTTGTAGACGGTTTATCAACAGGGTTACGAGGACCAACGGGTAAAGGACAACACCCGATATAGGTAGTGAGAGTGGCATTTTAGATGATAGTGCACTAATTTTTTAACCAAAAAAAACTAGTGATCATCACGACGATATGACCAAACGCTTTGAAAAATGGTTTGAATCCCTTCTTGCACGAGTCGAGCCAAATTCGGTAATAGTAATGGATAAAGCTTCTTGTCACAGCCGATTAGTAGAACATCTGTCAACTATGGTCACCAGAAAAGCAGACATGCAGAGTTGGATAGGACAAAAAGGAATTCCATTTTCCGAGGACATGGTTAAGACTGAACTTATGTCATTAGTCAGCATCGTGACAGATATCGCCAGTATGTTGGCGCCAGATACAATGGCTCGTGCTAAGGGCATCACCATTATGATACTTCCTCGTTACCATTGTAAGAAACTCGATAGAATTAATTTGGGCTAAGTATAGGGTGACATAGCTCGTTAGTACGTGATATAAAAATTTCTGATGTAAAAAATTTGTTAGAACTCGCAATGAAACGGATACGGAAAGAATATTGGGCTAATGCTGTAACCCATGTGATCAAGGAAGAAGAGGAAATGCGGATATTGGACGGGATGGTAGACAGTGTTTTCGACAAAATTATAATAGCCTAAGTGTGACTGGAGATTTCTCTTTGAACGAGTCGCTAAATTCCGAAACTTCATAAGCATAACTTGGGTGATTATTTCTTTGCTTTGTAGTTCTCCTTCTATAATATGGAATATAATTATTATTTTGCAAAGTTTTCTGCTTTTAGAAGTACTGTATTAGGCACTCTATAATAACAATAAAATTTTACTTTATTTTGTTAGACAAATATAAGATACCTGTCAAAACACACACGATAATTTAATAATTATATCGATCTTAGACTTATTTTTTACGTAATTACTTATGTGTTTTTAGTGTTGTGACAATTGTTCATTTTACGAGAACCGAATCAATCAGTGACTGACTCCGAACACGATCGAATTATTTCAATCGTTCGTTAGTTTCAATACTTTTCGTTAGTATTTAAAATAAATAACGAGTAACTGATTGATTGAGCTGAATCCACTGAAAACCGAGAGTATTGCTTACGGTGTTTCATGTGTATTCACCTTCACCTAAATTATTGGAATATCACGTTTATTTTTATCACCTAAATATATATTTTTTAACATTTAAGTTCGTACAGATTGTTAAGAAATTATTCGAAAAGCTAGAATTTATTATGTTTTTGTTGTTAGATTCTTTAGTGTAACTCAAAAATGACTATAAATTTAAATGAAATTTGCTACATCCAAATATAAATATTTATTGTCATTTAAACTTTTGGTCTCGCCCCAGCTTTATTTAATTTAAAAGCCATTCAATCAAATAGATATTTTATGGTTTTAACTACCGATCAACTATTTCTAATCAAGTGAGGACCGAAAGTAATGAGAGTATTGGCTATCGTTTGTTTTTTTTGTGGGATTCGGTCGTTCAATACTTTGAAGTGATTGAATAAAAACGAACGAATCAATCACGATTGATTTGACACTACAACACTAGTTTAAATAAATAATAAATACATAATTAAAATATTATTTTGGTACGCCTCTGCTAAGTTAATAAGGGGAATATTGGTTGGTAGTTTTAGGTGCGATGTTGCCAATGAATCATCTTCAATTGAAAATTGGTATAGTATAGCCGGGGTGTTAAGTTTGAATAGAGCTTTGATTACTATCCTACCAATTACTGGCGAGGCACTTAACTCAACTTTCCACTCCAACGAATATCAAATATCCTTACTAGATTGTGTGACAGGGAAATATTCTCTGTCAATCGTAGCAAAACACTAGTTATCAGTTTCACAAGGTCACGGAACCTAGATAGCATCTGGATGCACGGCCTCTATAAGGAAACTGTCATTAGGGAAACTGTAACCTATTAATTACTATTTAACTGGGAATAAGCCACAATTAAAGGTAAAAATACGTTTATTGACGTTTCAATTTCCACTGTTTGTATTTTGAGAACGATTTCCGAAGTGGAAATTGAAACGTCAATAAACGTATTTTTATTTTTAATTGTGGCTTATTCCCAGTTCAATAGTAATTAATTTAAAACGCCACAAGAAAATAGCTTCAGAACAATATTGTAACCTATTAGGTATATTGTTGCGCCAATTGATATTTAAATGAATTTTCCGCAACAAGATGAACCGACGAGAAACTTCTTGCATTCGATTCGCAAAGTTTGTAAACAAAATCCATTGTGGTAAAATGAAAATTGTATTTTGTGCATAAGAAAATAGTATTTTCAAAGTAGAAAATGAAAAATTTGCAACTAAGAAAATATCTACAGGAATGAGTTTAATTATATTACTCGGGAGTTTCGAAGTCGCTGAACACGAATATGATAACGACGACGATCCTTGAACTACCTGGTGGACCTCGTTTCCTGAAGTATGTTAATTTGATTATAAATCAGTCGATAGTCATAATTCATGGGTTGTACAGTCGCTGAATACAAATATGATAACGACGATGGTCCTTCAGTTACCTGGTGCCCAGGGTGGAACTAGTCTCCTGGAGTTTTGTTATTTTCATACGAAATCAGTCAAGTCATTATTAGGAGGGTTTTCTAGGTCGGTGAACACGAATATTATGACAGCGATGATCATCAAGCTACCTGGAACTCATTTCCTGGAGTTTTCTACTTTTATTCGAAATCAGTACACAGTTTCGTATTCAGTGACCTCGTAAATCCCCGAGTGATAACTTTCTACTTATTTCGAATGGAAAAACATAAAACTCCAGGAGACGAGGTCCACCTACAACCTGGTAGTTCGAGAACCGTCGCCGTCATAATATTCGTATTCAGCGATCCCGAAAAACGTTGAGTAATAACTTTCGACTGATTTGGACTGAAAATAACATAAAACTGTTACGATAAATATGACTCATACTACTACAGAAACTGTAAACATATCTTTCTAATACGTATTTTTAGTTGGGTCCCCTCCGCTAAACCTGTTCCATGGCGTGGATCCAATAATTGTATCGAGTCGAGTTTGAATTGTAACGCGGGAAATAAATGTTGAAAATAAGGTATAATTAGAATAGTGTCAGTTAGTGTAAGATTATATATAAATTAAATAAAGACTCTAATAAAGTAAGTGTTACAACATTTTATAATAAATAAAGTTAATAAATTAGATTTATAAAAATAGTTCAAAACTCGGAGACGATGTCCATCCTGAGCACCTGGTAACTCGAGGATCATCGTCATTATCATATTCGTGTTCAGTGAGCTGGAAAACTGACAAGTAATAGCTGTCCACTGATTTAGAATGAAATTAACATACCTCAGAAAACGAGGTCCATCCTGGGCACCAGGTAGATCGATGACCATCGTCGTTATTATATTTATATTTAGCGACCTCGATAACCGCTGAGTAACAAAAATGAACTAACTCATTCCTGTTAATATTTTTTTAGTTGCAAGTTTTTAGTTTCTATGTACTTTATAAATGCATTTTCATTATGCATAAAATGAAATTTTCATTATATCAGCATGGATTTCGTTCACAAACTTTCCTGACACTTGCCACAATCGAATGCAAAAAGTTGCACAACGAACATGTTTAACGTTGAGATTACAATCACCCATACGAAGAATTACTGAGTGTGCTTGGAAGAAGTAGCTGAGGAAGATCTGGTATGAGACGCTTAGGCAAGACATGTTCTTAAAAGGGGTAAATGTCGGTGTGATCCAAGACAGAACCTTACAAAAGAATGCAATTAACGAAGCCATTCCTGCATATTGTTATGTGAATGTAATTAGGGTCATGTAATATCTCGAAATTTCTACCTGGTATTCCATCAATGCTTTATCGCGGAATTAAGTGTTGAAATCGAATACTAAGCATTCACGCCCTCACTGGGGATATCTAGAACATATGTTCGAGTATAAAAACAGCTGCGGCGTCACTTTGAAGAGACAATTTACATGTGATTAGCGAAGTGCTTATCTTGTACAGTAATATCCGAGACATTTGTTATTTATATTATACTTATTTTTTTTGTATTTGAGTGTTATAACAATATGGATAAAGGCAAAAAAGAATGATTATGGAGTCCCGAGAGTTGTAAATGTCTCCCTAAATACTATTCCAGAAACTAGTTTTTTCCTTGGAGGCAGATAATATTTTATAGTTTTTGACAACTTTTAATGCTATATCCGAATACGCTACCAGTTTCTCTGTATTTGTAGCAGCTTTTGCTGTATTAATCACCAGAGTAATGGTGAGATAGACAGACGGCACAAAACTAAAAAATTTAAATTTTTACTTCGATCCAGAAATACAGTTTTTTAGTTTAAATTTTTTAATCCAAAAAAATTAAATAGATCTTGATTTATGCACATAAATATTATGTGATATCATTCCTAAGAAAGCTATACATCTAGTGGAGACAATAAATAGTTTTCGACCAATTTGGAGAAAAGGTAATTTCGAAAAAATAAAGTCAAATATGGCATATGCTGTAATAATATATTTGAAAGAAAATTTTCGGTCCTCTTGTTACACATCACCTCAAAAAAGTATAACTGATCTTAAACTTTATGTATAAATATGTACAAGGTACTGATGTATTCTTTTTCATTATGATCTAGTCAAGGTCACTTTAAGTTAATTTTGGAGTCGACTATGAACGTTACTGTCAGTTACAAGCAGACAAGGCATCTTCGTGGTAAACATCTATGAAGGGATAACATTTATCGAGGGAACCATTAGCACACAAACATAGAAAAACATCTACTTATCTAATTGTAACTTTTCTGATTTTTAGTTGTTCAGTCTTTGTGGCTAAGTTGCTGAATAATGAAACAAATCTGTGCAAAAATTATGTTTCTATTAGTTACGGTAACAACTAATATTTTATGTTACAGCAAAATCCTACTTAAAAACACAGATTGTTCAGAAATATTTTAAATCATTTTTAAAATCACAAGATAAATTCATCTCCATAAAATTTGTAATAAAATGGATATTAAAACAGAATTTAAATTTTTCTAGTGGGTTCAGAATAAATAATTAATATTGCAACGGCTCACCTCCCATTTAACATTGTTTGCCACACTAGATGCGAAGTCTTTACACAATAATTCTTCTGAAGGACAGACCTTAGTTTGGTTACACGTTTCACTAGCGATTATCAACTTAATAAATAACAACAAAAATATAAATAAATAGTAATATATTTCAAAACAAAAACAATCTGTTTCAGTCGATATGTTTGGATATATTAACCAATTGAGAAATAAAATGCGATAGTACTTAAAATAGAATAACTTATAATTTACAAAAATATATAAATAATCAGTATGAGATGTTTATCATTTTGCATACCAAGTTCTGCTAATTAAACGAAGATAATTACTAAGAAAAATAATAAGTAAAGCACTAACTACACATCCCAACAAAAAAAAATACATAACTACATAAATATTTTTGTAAGAAACGTTTTGTATAAAAAAGCTGTAAAAAGTGAAATATTCTACTCGAGGACTACACTACAATAATAAAGAAGATATTTAGTGTGAACCAATTATAGAATATAAATATTGGGGTCGCATTTAAAAATTCTAATAAATGCTACGATATGCCAACTGTGGTCCAACCTCACCTGATCAACCTCAGGTTGGTCAAACACATTTCAAAAATATTGCCATTGATAACTTTTACCGGTTCCAACCCTGTTTAACTTTCCGTAATATTAAAAAAGTAGTTAACCTTGAACACCCACTCCCGATGAGCGGGTAGTTAGCTTCAATCAGCTGCAAGTGTCGTGTTGAATTAACAGTGGCGAATAGAATGAATGTTAAATTCAGAATGAGTAGTGCCAAAAAACGCAAAATTTTTGAAGAGAATACGTTCCAAGGAAAATGGGAAAATCAATATTTCTTCATCGAAAAGGCAAACCTCAGTGCATTATTTGTTGTCAAGTAATCGCGGTATCAAAAGAATACAATATTTAGTAGACATTATGAAACCCAGCACAAAATAAAATACGACAAATATCTACGTGAAGCTCGCAATACTCCTGTAAAAGAACCTAAACTAAATTGAATAGAGAAAAACCGACAGCTGTTCAATTTAGACGCTGTTTAGAGCTTGTCCAAAGTAAAAAAGCATTTAGCACTAAAACCCAATGTTTTAGTGTGATTTTTCAAAAGTGTGACATTTCAAAATAATCAACAAATAAATAAAACTCGATTTATGGACCACATTTTTAGACATTTTTGAACAAACGAAATAGAAACTACCCAGATAGTGACAATAATTAAACCAAATTGGTAAATATTGGTAACTGTTAGTTCTATTTCTAACAGTCCTGACACTTTGCATTGAAATATTAAATTTCTAATTGAAAACTTATTTGTGCTAAAGTAATATTGAAATACTTAAATAAAAATCATCCAACCTAAATCTTAATGACGAAGTACAAGTGACAAACTTATTTAGACAGAAGAATTCTCAATTGTGTAATATTTTACAAGAAACCTTAAAGTTAAAATGCAAGCACAGTTCAGAAATATTGCACTCGTTAAAACATGTGTTTTGTGAAGTGTTGGAGAAAATGCCACATCAAGTAAACGCCATACAATGGTTTTTTTATACAAAAGTAAAAACCTCATCCATATTAAATAACTTTTATTACTAAGGACCTAATAGAAGATCGTAGAATGAAGTTCTGTTTGAAGATTTATAAATGAGCTAGACAGAAATGAAATAGCTTTAGGAACCATTATTTTTTCCGATAAGTCAACTTTCACGTTAAATTAAGAGGTAAACTGACAATACGATAGATATTGTTTAGCAGGGAACCTTAATTGATGAGTAAGAAATATACTTAATATTCTCAAAAAATTAATGTTTGGGCTGTAGGTGACCATACAATTGGTCCAATTTTCGTAAAGGAATATTTGACAGCTGAAAACTATTTGGTTATAATTAAAACTAAGTTGTTCCTGTTTGGACAAACATATCCAAATGCAGCAGATCAGAGCTTACCAAATCAAAATGTTTGGTTTCCACAGGACAAGGTAACACTTGATTATACTAGAATTCTTTCTCTCAGAGATTCTTTAAATTAAATATTTCCCAATAGATGAATTGGACAAAGAGGTACGATTGAGTGCCAGCTGGATCCCCAGATCATACGACGTTGGATTTTTATATGAGGTTACCTCAAGGGCATGCGCAACACAGCCAACTAGCATTGCAGATCTCAGAAAGAATAACAATAGAAATAAGGAATATTTCACCTGAACATTTTATAGACGAGTTTTATAATAGACTAGGATATTGACAAAAATTAGGTGGAGATAATTTTCAGCATACGTAATTTAATCAAATAAATCCGGAATTTTGTGTTTTGTTTTCCATAAAGGAAAATGATAAATAATTTACAAATTTTGTTCTTTATTATTGATGTTGATCATAAATATTAGAGTTCTTTCAAGCCACCTTATTAAGGAACTTAAAAAATAATGTAGGTTGTTTCATTGAAAAAAGTGTATAGATAGCAGTAATGGTTCGTGAATCACCCTATATATATTTTTGTCATAGAACGTATAATTACGTTCAAAAGTTGATGTATCTGTGGTTTTATTTCATTTTCTAAAAAGACGACAAAACTAGTTGTAATCAATAAGAGGTTTCCACACTGTATAAAGATATAAAACGAAAATGTGAAAACTGGTATTATTCGATTATTTCAGAATAAAGAGGAACCAAGAAATCTTTGCAGAAAAAGGATAGTTGCAGGAATTTTAAACTTACATATTTTTACCAAACTGTATACATGTATAACTGTATTAACTACACAAATAAGAATTGCTGTTGACGCAAGTAAGCCTGATGTAACATACGCTACAAGACCGAGGAAGATTTAAGCATCAGTAATTTAGTTTTAAATCTTCTCCATCCATATTCTGATTTCGATTTTTCAACCATACTCAATATATTTATTAACTTTTACAATACAAAACTTGTAAAATAAGGATATCATCGTGCAAAACCCAAAACGAAGGAAGACACAAAGAAATTAAGAGAATAATTCCAACAATTATGAAATAAGCAAAAAAGTTTAAAAATAGAATCTGTAGAACAAAAACATGACATGCTTAAACTACATAAGAATATAAATGCGAGAACAGGAGGAAATAGCTCCCCGAGAAATAATTGAATACTAGAAAAACATAATCTGTTTTACGACAATGGGAGAATACTTAAAATTAGGAATGAGTAAATGGAAAAATTATTCGAAGAAAAGACAAAAATCGATGATATAGAATGTTCGGAGCCAGAAATAATTCACTTCGAGGTAGTACATGCAATAATTCTTGAAAGTCCAATAATTCACATGGACTGGACAATATATAGGCAAAAATATTGAAGATGCCCAACTTTATCTCTTTAACAAGTCTATGTAATTAGCAAAATTTGGTGAATTGATTGGAGGCTGGTTAGTTTCCATCATCATTGCAATCCTAAGAAAACAAGTGCCACCAGATAAAACATCAATGTTTAGCTTGGCTTTAGACGTGGACTTGGAATGTATGAAGCATTATTTTCTATACAAACTTTGATGCCAAGAGCTCGGAATGTAAACTGCGATGCTTTATTGATTTCGAGGAAGCCTTTGATAAAGTACAACTTCAGAAGTTTAAGAAATCTCTTATCGAGAATAAAGATTTCTACCTAATCAGCAACTTATACTTACAACAAAAGCTAATATATAAATGTGAATAAAATGTGAGTAAAAAGAATAAAATTCTTATAGTCAGCAAAAACGATGAAATACAGCATCATTTTAGAGCAAATACCAACTTGAGAAAGGCAATGAGCCGAAACAGTGAAAAGTAGTGATGTAGTGATAAGTTAAAGTGATACAGCTGTAGTGATAGTTAAAATAAATTTTGTGGAAGTTATCAAATCACCATCAATCAAATACCAACAACTTTGGAAACAATAAATAAAATTACATATATGATAAAATATGAAATGGCACCAGTCCAAGGAAATTAGATGTGACATAGAAAAGGTACGAACTCCTAATAACTAATAAGAAAACATGAGGCTTAAAATACTATGTTTTCCATCATTTTATATGAAGTGAAAAACGTAAACGACCAGAACCATTCGAAAAGAATTTAGGGATGTTGAAGATCTAAATTTAAGGAGAAATACCTCTAATTTTCCAGAAACAACTTTTTGTAATGTTTGTTGCTCTAAATTGGATATGTAAATGCTTTACTTATTTATTTTTATGACTTGGGTCGACTAAATTATCACTTGTATGCAAAAATATTTTTTAAAACACCTCAAACAAAAAAAATGTTATCAACTGAAAGCAGGCTAGCTAGAGAGATTACAAAATATTCATAATATCAAAATACACATATCTACCTTATCACGCTTATCGTATACAACATCCCTTAGATATTAACCATTGGTCCCGTCCAGCCTACCTTTCTCAGAACCTCCATTTTAAAAAGAACAAAAAATATCAGATTAATAAAAAACAGATAACGATTAACCTTTCTATATACATTGTTTAGTAACCAAACTTAGCTCTGTACATTATTTAATGCATGACCACTACAATTTTATAAAGAAATTACTGGTATTTGATTATAAGAAATGCACAGATTTGTAAATATGTTCAAGAATTGTTCTAAATCTGTAGCATAATACTTTTGTAATCTTTTATTGAGGCAATACAACAAAAATGTATTAATTAACTTTTTGGTTTCCATGTGGAAACTCCAAACTTTACATAAAGTTTTTATTTTATCAATTAATTCCCATAATACTTAAATAAATGAAAAAAACTACCCCAAATCCGGGAGCAGTGATTTAGAAGTTAACTTTTTATAACTTCTAAAGTTTAAAATAATTTTCAGTTACATTCCGTTTAATAAATATTATGTATTACCTATGCTGTATTAAATTGCTTCTTTATTTTTAATAAGAAATGAAACAGATGGACAAACAACCCCGTCATCTACTAAGACAGTTTTACAGAAATGCTAATTATGCTAGCGCAGATTTAAAGAAGATACTACGGCAGCTTTGTAAGTCAATCGTTGCAATGAAGCAGTGGCGGTGTCAACTAACACTTAGCAGTAACTAACTCCTCGCTCAGACGCTACTGAATAAATGTCTGGTGGGCTCGCTAGTCGGAGGAATCCGACAACCCTAAGTACATCATTTTGCACACCTCACCGTAAGTAACGTTTCATGAAGTAAAACATAATAATGTAATTACATTTTTAAGCTTGAGAAGTTAACGAATGTCCCATTTTTTCTGTTAGCCGAACAGTACTGATAATTTCCAATAAACTTTTTTATATAATATGAAGGGTTGTATTTCCGCCAGTTTCACTCCATTTTTATTGAAATTACTAGTAAGCTAATTCACACTAATGGATAATAATAGATAACGGACTTCCAATGAAATTTCCAGATAATTGACAAAAGGTCAATATTTATCAAAACAATGTGCCTTTAGTTATTACCACAATATGTTTACAAGTTTCTTCTGGCAACTACAACAGCACATGAAATAGAGTAAGACATTAAAAGCTTTTTGATTTTTTATATGTTCCTGGTCCGATTATCACCTTTCTGTGATAAGCATATTAAAAATTGGTCAATAAAATCAATAGGTATATGTTAATTTTGATATATGTTTAGTTTTGATTATGTTGTTAACACTTTTTGATATGGAAAACTATCCAAAAGTGGATATTTCTAGTTACAGCATAGGTACACTTTTCTGTCTAGATACGACAAATATCTGTCATTTTTCATAAGATTCTGTCAAAACCATACACTTTGTCAGCACATTAGTTAACAGCATATACTTCATTTAATTTACTTACCATTGCACGTCATCCGCGTCATACTCTATGAGGTTACATGATACCAACACGAAATATTTAGGCGGTAGATGTGTTCTTTTTTATAATCACTTTGCCGAGTACACTGGCATTACAGCCACTAGACATATTTTATTATATACGCTTAGAAATAATATTTAAAGATTTCTATTAATGTTAACTTAAAGAAATACACAATAATATGTTTCATTTAATTTGTATAAATGCATTATAAAGATTTTTTATAAAGAACATTTGTTCGGAACACACTGTAACTGTAATCGAACGAAGGTGGTATTTTGGCATAAATTGGTAACACTTATTCGACAGTTGCGGAGTTGACACTTTTTGTACTTTATTATTTTGAATTTTTAAGTGAATACCTCTTGTTTTATATTTTTACATATTTAATAAAATCTGTTCTTTTTAGAACAAAATTAGTGTGTTTTATTTCAAAAATGTCACGTAAGAATTTAAATAGTCGTTGTAAAGAGATGGTAATACTTTTGCAATAATTATGTGACCTATTTGATTTAAAATTGAGTCAGGATTTTTTTATAATTTGGCAACTATGTCAATTTCGATCTCTGTCAATGATAATGACGTGCAACGGTAAGTAAATTAGATGAAGTACATTTCAATAGTTCTAGAGTGTTGCGGCATGTGTACCTTATATTTGAAGCTAATATGGCATAATGGGATCCACATACAAATTTAAACAAAAATAATTCTTTTGGGGAAATTACGAAACCTGTAGCGAAAACTAGAAAAACACATTAATTACTGAAATAGTATATAAAGGGAAATATATGCACCTGCTTTTTCAGTATATATTAGTATGTGTTGGTATTATCGCCACTCTATTATTTCGAATGTACATGGTATATGTCTTCCGTTGAGACGATCGGTATTCAACAATTTTACCTACATACAAACTTAACAGTGCTGAACTATTGCCCGGCTATGTATCATCTTGGCTTCAGTGAGATTGACAAGTGCATGACAGACAGATGACATGTGCGATTGACAGAAAGGTTTGTTTAACCATATAGTTCCTAATTAGAATGTGCTGGTGTTACATTGTTTTACACAATTTAAAAAATCATCTAAATAAAATTGATTGTCATGATGAAATTGTAGTGACCAAATTAAACAATGCTGTATTCACAATATTTAATTTTATTTCAAATAAAGTCAACAGTTTAAAGAGCTGTTTGCCATTATACAATTAAATTTAATATCATAACAATATAAGATAAAAAAATGATACGTTTTTTCCTTAGTTTGATTTCGTTTTGTAAATGGCCTTAAGAAAAATACTTACAATAAAAATAAAAATTAAATAATTTAAAATGAATAAAATATACAGGATATACATACATGTTACAATATATGCACGCTTATTTTCTAGAATATATATGCAAAAATAACAATGACTCGTAGGAGAGCCCCCAGGTGCGGATAATCTAATTAGAATTTATATATTTAGAACCATTTTTATATTCTTAAATATTTTGGATGTAAATTTAAGAAGACTAAAAATTATACTAACTCAACGAAAACTATAAGTGAAACACCTATTTAATACCTTCTGTTTCTTAGTAAAAATGTAATATATCCAAATAAAGCATCCAAATTCTCAAAGACATGTTTATTAACAAATTAATACATGTAATAATCAAGAATTCGTTTGTTGAAAATATGTGATAACAATTTAAAAATGCTACAAAAAACTGTAAGATAAAATATGCGGTATGTAACAAACTGTTAAGTTAATTAGACATTACTCGTCACTCAAGCTCAAGGGATAAAATTTGCCAAATGAAAGCTGACAATTAGTGACTAAATTTGGGGCTATCATCCAATTTTAATAGCAAGCGGTTCCCGAATTAATCGAAAAAAATTCTTGGTACCTAACCTAAAAAAAATGACAAAAGCATTACTGGAACTTTCATGCTTCATTGTAAATAAAATAAAAGCAATGATAAAAAGACAATGTCAATTTTCTGCAGTGTAAATAGAAAATTGGTGCTAATAAATCCAAATAAAAGATGGTTTTGGGTGGAAATATAATATACTTTGAATAAATAAATCAAATATAAAAAAACCTGTACACAGTAATGGGGTAAATGTTGCTTATACTGTTTCTTCCATTAAGAACAGATATTTTTGACCAAATGGTTAGAAATAAATTACAGAAGACAAATTGAAACGTTGAAAACTCTGGAGCTGTAGTATGAGAGGCCCAAAAAATTTATACTAAACTGTGATAAGTTTTTAATTAAAAAAAAAAACGATCACGTAATGTAGTTAAGGTAGCCTTATAACGCTCAACGTTCTCAAATTAACGCTCAACGTGGAAAGACGGCAGCTATTACCATACGTTTGTATTTAAACAATGGATTTGTCTGCCATTAGTACAGTCTTGAATCATATCGAACATGTTTAGATTAGATTAGGTTAGGTAGATTAGGACGAATCCAAACGTCACCTAAACTTTCTTACTGTTCAGATACAAAACATGTCCAGATGTCATGAATGTATTCAAAACTAACTGTATAAAAAGCTTTAGAAGCTTTGATATTTTATTATATTTTTTTCTACTCAGATTCTTATAGGAATAGGTTTAAAGAAGTTAACTCTACATCAGCAGGAAATAAATAAGCTGCTGGTATTAGAAAGAATGGTTCTTAGAATAATATTTGGATGAATATCAAAGAGATGAATTAAATGACTCTGTATGGCACTGAAAACATCTTCAGACATATAAAAGCTAACCGTTAAGATGAGTAGGGCATGTGGTAAGATCAGAGGAGTACAGAGTGTCAAAAGCAGTGTTTTTTGAGAGACCAGACGGTAGAAGATCAGTAGTCCGTCCAAGAAAAGGATGGAAGAATGATGTTAAAGTAGATTTATCGAGGACTGGGGTACCACAATGGGTACTGGCGCAAGATCGTAGAAGATGGAGGGCTATAGTGAATGCGGCGAACACACCCTGAGTTGTAAAGGTAGTCAAGAAGAAGTTAGTGTTCAGAGCTCAGTTTAGACAGAAAAGAAAAAACAATACGGGGTATGACAAATAAGCAAAATCGGATATCTAAAGAATATGTAAGTTTAACCATGGGACAAAATAAAATAGAACTTTTGCATAGATCACAATTCATCGCATACTACAAAACCCAGAGGCAGAGGCCGACGATGTACACCATTTTACAATCCAACAACCCGGCACAACATGTGTACTCTTTTCGATGGAGAAGACTCGAAATAGTACAATTTAGAAAAATTAGCTACAGTATTTAATTTTAACAAAAGGTCAAATATAATATCAAAAATGACAAATATTTTATTGAAACTTCTACAAAATTTCCAAATATATGAAAATATATATATTTACAATTACTTAAAAAAAATTAAAAATTGAAATATGATATGAAAGACGATGAAATAAAAGATTCAAAAATAAATAATTCAATTACATATACATATTATTAAAACGACTTGTAACAGATACCAAAGATAAATGTTTATGTTAAGAATAACACAATTTGAATATGATTCTGACAATGATAAAACTACTCAATTTGAGGATAATTGTTCAAATGCGGTTTATACCCAACATTAAGTTTTTAAACTCTTAAATGAATTGGAGTTCAAATATATAAGAGAAACAAAACACTTTAATTTCCACAGAATATTTTAGCTTGACATATTTTGCTGAAACACCATCATTTTAAGCTATTTTTGTATTAGCCGTCTGTATACACTATGCTATCCTTATAGCAAACTGAACATTACTTAAGGTTAAGATACGTGTCAAATGAAAGCCTTCAATTATGAGATCAATTTTGTCATAAGCATCAATTTTGTTAATATGCTTCCAGAGATACTCAAAAAAGGCACATGGCTGAGTTTTTACCGCGGTATAAATTCAAAATTGGTGTTAATATGTCCAACAAGAGTCAGTTTTGGGGCAAAATAAATATAATATGTAGTTTTCAAACTATTTAAAGTCAATTCTAGTAAAAAAAGGTTTTTATTATTTTATACATTACAAAGTACCTACGAAAGACAGTAAAAATAGATGATATACGATCAACGCTACTGTCGCTAGCAGATACTTATAGTACGTACAAAGTAACTGTCAAAAAATGGTTAAAAGCACGAGATTTAAATAATCTTTCAAGTTTTCTAAATTTTTAAATTTCATGTGCTATTTTCTTAAATTTTATTTTTTGGTTGTTATACACAATTGAGAAAAAAGGTTATTGAAATCGGAAAAGTCGTTCCCAAGTTATGGCATGATATAGGGAAATTGGAATTCATTTTTATATAACAGATTTATCTTAGAGTTACTACCTAAGGTCGATTTAAAGACTACGTCTCCAGATGTAGTTTACGCTTCCATGAAGTGAATCTACTTAAAATTTTAACATCCTATAAAATATTCAGCAACCATGTAATCTAATACGAATTTAATAACATTTAAAGAGTTTTCGCCCGTGTATTTAGTGGCTTCAAACATGCACACCTAGTAGCAGCACTGAAGATGGATTATTTATTCCGAAAACGTTCTGTGATTTAGTCCGAAAGTGATCTTTTAAATAAATATATCTTTTATAAAGGATTAAAAAAAAATGTGATGTATGGTATACAGACAGCTACAGGAAACTAACTTTGAACTGAATTCCTATGAGGAAGCTGACGTTTCAGGGAAATATGTCAAGTTGACTACACACTGTGGAAATTAAAAATAGTGTTTTGTAAATATTATTTATTGCAATTATTGTTTTACAATCATTTAAAAAAATAATATCACATATCTATAAAAAAATAATATTTATGATTCTGATTGCAGAGCGGAAGCTGAAAATACAATTTGACGAAATATAGATCAAATTTTTGATCATATTTACGTGTTTATTTTAAAAACGACAGCTCCGATATCAGAATTAATAATTGTCATAATAAAATTAATAAAATCATACAATAAGATAAATATACATCCAAAATATAAAGAAAACAACCAACTTTTAACTAATTACAGAAACAACCGGAGGCTCTCCTATCACTATTCTTTTAATTAATCTACATCCATGAACCACAACCGATTTGAGATGTAGTGATTTGATTTACTAGGCCTAAATTCTTTAGCATTGTACAAATATAGCAAGTTGTAAATATATAACTTTAGCATACAATATTTACAAAAAAAATATACACTATGTACGTGGAATTTTACTAATGTAAAAATATTTTATAGTACTGCACCTTATAAGTTCAGCCGATCGCATTGTCGACTATCTGTTCTGCCATTTTTTGAAATGGCGTTTGCCCTATTAATTTAACTCCTGGTACATCCAAACTGCTGAGTTGTTTATCTGATTAACTATAAAATGTCAAATGCTAAATATAACATAGTATTGATAATAGATTAGAATAGCTGCAGATTGTATTGAATATTTGAATTATTTTAAAATAGCAGTCAACTGTCAGATCTGCTATGTAGTAACACACACACATGGAGAGGGCCCTACCTATTTAGGTATTCCACCACCCCCTTATGCTCGTGCATAAGGACCTCTCATTGGAATCTTAGCGAACTATGATATTGCACCTTGATTCATGTATGTGTGTGTCTTCATTTGGCTGTGTCTTTATTTAAAGGAAGTTTTTCGATTGTCTGCATAATCTCTGTGAAATGTTCCATTACTTTTATCTCCATTTTTATTTGGGTGTTCATATTAGCTCAACTTCCATACTATATGTCAAATATCTGTGCAATTCACTATCTATTAAATGATATCAATAAATGTTATATGAACTAGCGGAATTGTGATAAACATACCCACAGTTTGTAAATGAGGAGTAAGTATTTAATATAAGTAAAAATTAAGTCAATTAGCTAATCTAAGTTTAGAGTCCGCGATGAAAAGCGTTCATCAAAATCTAGACAATCAGTTTTCTACAAATTAAATAACCAAAAATAAAATTTATACTATTTGCTAGAAAAAGTCCATAAATCACCACTAAAAAGTAAAACAAAGGAACAAATATTCTTCCGCTAACACATAAAAATCCTTGTCTCGATGTTGATGAAGAACCGTAATTTCCAGGAAGGACTCGATTCACAAAATGTTAATATTCATCAAAATATAAAAAGGTATATTTTCTCCTACACTGACGGCCGATTCCATTGACGAAACAATTGACTTGGTGCGTTCTTTGGCATACATTTTCTTTATGTACAGATCGTGTGAAAACCACTTCTAACTTTCGTTTTTCAGCCTTGTGATTCCCTCTCGGACGTAGCGTACTAGATCAATGAGGGAGCTGTGCATCGTTAAGGGTTTGCACTGTCTGTCCAATTCAATGAAAAAATCTAAAAAAAAACAAATATAATTAATATTACATTTTGATATAATATAGCAATATTGATAAAATTTATACTAATAGGAAAATCGAAAGAGAATAGAGCATAACTGGATACAACTTGCTTATGTCCAATATGTGGACGCTAGAAGCTGGAGGATGATACTAATACAAATTCCCATTTGAAAAGATATGACACAAATGAAAAAGAAAAGAGAATAATATAATATTTGAGTAAATAAGGACATTAAGGAAAAAACGAAGACCACTTAATCAGCAAAACAAGAAGTGGACAGTAGAATCTATGGATGAATAAAACTATCAAGAAAAAAAATAAAGAAGCAAAAAATAAGGAGAAGATGGGAATATGATTCAGCAAAACAAGTGAAATGCTTATGATCAATACTAAAAGAATAGAAATAAATGCCATTAAAAACAGCCACGAAGAAGAAATAAATGACAAGTGAAATAATAGCAATAATGCAACAATATTACTTATTTAATTAATATCAATAAAAACAACAATCACAATTTTTTTGCAGCCATAAATCAAAAATAAAAAAAAACACATTTCAAAAAAGAAGTGAATTTCCAGAATGCAGAATAGTTTTTAACGCCTATTTTTAAAGCGGAAGATAATTCATTGGTGAATAATTAAAGTCAATATAAGGTTGAATGTTCGAATAATTGAACTTTGATGGTATACAAGGCAAATATCGAACACAGTAATTAATTAAATCTTGCCCAAGTACTTTCGATCAATAGATCATCCTCAGGGGCATTTCGTCAGATGTGGCCTATCCGACATGAGCAGAATGCACAAAGACAAACAAACACTTTAAAATTTTTAAAAATGGAGAAGCCACATGTTATATACAAGCCGGAGACAGAATTCATTCATTCTTTCTCCGGCTTCTATATAACATGTAGCTTCTCCATTTTTAAAAATTTTAAAGTGTTTGTTTGTCTTTGTGTATTGTATTGTTATGTCCAAATTTACATGTATATCATACTGCTCATGTCGGATAGGCCACAACTGACGAAATGCCCCTGAGGATGATCTATTGGTCGAAAGTACTTGTGCAAAATTTAATTAATTACTGTGTTCGATATTTGCCTTGTATACCATCAAAGCATTTGAATAATTAAAGGCCCATTAGTATAATTTAGTGTAATACCAAAGATATTTGAATGTTTTGTATGTGACAGATAGTAGACCAACAATTTGGACTTCGGAATAGCAGATCAACCGAATGTAATATTAGTGTTTGTGGACTTCCTGAGGAGCCCAGCCATGGAGAATGCTGTAGGATACATGCACTATACACTAATTTCCCCAGAGCCCTTGATCGGGTCAACCATAATATTTTAATAGTTAAACTTAAAAAAGTGGGTGTTGATGACCCACTTCTTAGATGGCTGAGAACATACTTAATTGACCGAGTTCAGATGGTGCGTATCAGGGATTTTGTTTCCAGTGAGATTAAGGTTTTAATCTCTTTTTTATCGATTTCAAGCAAGTTTAGGTTTCGTTGATAAAAAGATCTTTACCGAGCTCTAAGAGCACTTGAAAGTCAAGAAAAAATGATAGTTTTGGAAAAATAACACTACTAAAAACTGACAATAGAGTGAGGATAGAAAGAAGAAGATAGAAAGAAGAAGAAAATTAAAGCCAAAACAGGATTAAAGCAAGGTGACCAATTGTCAACAGTACTTTTCAATTTCGTGCTGGAGGTAATATTGAGGAACATCAGAATACATACGACAGAAATGGTCTATGACAAGCCAGGTTCTCACATTTGCCTTTGATGTCCTAATATCAACAACAAAAAGGGAATTACTGAAAATATTCAAATTATTTGGGGAAAATGCAAACAATGTTTTCTAGTTATTAAGGAGCAAAAACAAAGTATATGGCAATGGGGCAAAATGGTTATGAGAACACACAACTCAAGACCATAAATAATGAGGGTAAAGAGTATACTTTCAAAAAGGTGCATGAGATGGAATACCTAGTGGTTTCTCTGACAAATAAAGGGGAAGAAAACCAAGAAATAGAAGAGAGGCTTGCGAAAGGAAGAACAGTTGGAGATTGAAGTATACTTTATTGAATCAATTACGCTTCAGGGATTTATATGAAGAAACTAATGAAAATTATACCAATGGAATCCTGAAAGAACCTAGAGGTACAAGCCGAAAAATCTATTTAATATTTACAACACAATAAAATAAAATAACATTTAATAAAACCAATTGTATTTACTTACCGGTATATTTGCCTCTAACGACCAAAGAATCAGCCATCTCCCAGAGATCTTGGTATGACATAAGATATGTAACGTGCTGATTTTGCTTGGAAATGGCATTATAAACAGGAAGAGGTACCCACAAACCAGCGTTCTGTGAGTGTGTAGTTGCGGAGACATTGCCTCTGGTAGCTAGTTCCCCACTGTTGTATCCCGAAGATTGGCTACCGACAGAACCTACCGAACCGGCAGGTGAGGGAGTTGGAGATAGCGGCGAAGGCGTTCCTTGCCCTTGCTGATGGTTCTGTGGATCTAAAGCACCTTGGTTCTGAAAAATAATTTTTTTTTATATATTAAATACATAAATTATTTACATTTTTGCATATTTTCTGTTTCAGTTTCTCCTTCATGAAGTTAGTATCATTTCAAAGACATTTGAGAGCCATGTTCAGATGAAAAGATCTTTGTCCATGAAGATTATGTCTCATTTACACTGAATTATGGTCGATGTCTCTAGTATAAATGTTGTAAAATCAATAATACTTTATCTCTCATACAAATTATGTTTTCTTTGTCTTAAGAAGTAGATTACACGTCCAAAGCGCTCTCTTGTACTTATTAGTAAAAACTTAAAGCTCTCACTTCTCATTAGAAGATATTTTATGAACAATACGAATCAAAAGTATTGGGAGCAAAGATAAATCATTTAAAATGAAAATTAATGTATATTATGCTTACCTTAGTACAGTAGTCAGTGATGATCTTCTGATAATCTCTAGCTTCTTTTGTTTTCAGCTTAAATAATTTATAATATAGGAGAGCTTGGCACCGGTAACTAAAATATTTTACACAAATTAGTATCCAATTAAATATATTAATAAGTATACTCCGGCAATTATTTTTCCTATAATTGCCATAGTAGTCGGTGCGTTTTGGTTTGGTTTGAGTCTTCTTACGAGTCTCTCTGATGACGAGTAGACCCAGAAACACGTGTTAGAGAATGGTAAGAGACTCAATTAAATCGAAACGCAACCGTCTATGTATATTTATTTTAATAAGTTTTCAACCTTCTTACCTTAATACAGCAAGTTTATTATATACAGGTGGGGCATTTTGCTGCTTTCTGAAGTTGAGCGAAATGTGTCTGAAACAACAAATAATAGTCAGTATAAAATATTCAACAAAAGCCATGAGATAAGTACCAAATTCCTCAGATTATAATGAAAGGTAAATTAACACACCTAAGCGTACCACAAAAGTCCTAACCAACAAAATCAATAAACTTTATCAGATGAACAACAAGGATTCAGATCCGAAAGATCCTGCGTAATCGCCGTATATGTACTAAGACAAATCACAGAAAAGGCCATCGAGTACAATAAACCAGCATATCTATGTTATATAGACCTAACAAAGGCTTTCGATCGCATCCAATTGGAAGACGTATACTGTGTAAAACAAACATACCAATCAACATTATACAAACCATCGAAAACATCTACTTCCGTAATCGAATACAGGCAAAGATAAATGGAAAACTAACACAGTGTATACTAGTACAAAGCGAAGTCAGACAGGGTGACTCGTTAAGCCCACTTCTCAACATAATAATGGACGGACAAGCAGTACATAAAGGTCGTGGTTACATAATAGGGAACAAAGAAATCGAAATATTATGTTATGAAGACGACGCCGCATTAATCGCCGAGACAGAAGACGAGCTCCAAAGATTATTACATATCTTCAATACAACAGCCAAGAAATACAATATAGTATAGTATAATTGAAATTGATGGTAAAATACTAAAGCAGGGAGCAAGGTTTAGATATCTGGGAATAGATATAGCTAGTTACGAAGATATTGAAGAAAAGGTACGACAAAAAAGCTTAAAAGCAAGAAAAGAGACGATGAATCTCGTTGCTGAAAAATATAAGACGGTAGACAAAACACTAGAACTGTTCAGAGCCACTCTACAACTTATATGGGTAAAAATAATATATAATGTCAAATGAGGATATAAGGCTAGAAGATGAAGTTACAGAGAGGAAAGGTATTCCTCAAACAGATTTGTGGAATGTTTCATGACTGAAAGTTTTAATGAAAGGAATATAAAATAAAGAAAGGCAAATGGATGCATCTCTAAATAAAACAGTTAAATAGAAAAGAAATCGAAACTTTCAATCGTATTATGATTCAAATTATTAATGTTGCTAAAACAAAAGTTTTTAGAAACCAAACGAGTTCTAAGTGTATCAAATTCTGCTTATAATACCTAATAATAAAAAATTAAATCAGGACCACCGATGAAGCAAATTGGACAAAAGCATTAAACAAAATTGCTAATTTTAATTTCTAAAAAAATTGTATGTACTTACTTGATTAAAGAGAGTGTATCTCTATACATTGTGTAGGCCGATTTTTCTGTAACTCTTTCATGTTCCATGGCATTTCCAGTTAGCAGGAAAAATAGTACAGCCTCAAGGTACAACATACACTGCTTGATAGTATCGGTTTCTTTGTCCGCCATATGTTTAAACCTTTTTGCATCACTCAGGTACAGGTTTTGATCCCTGAAAAAAAATAATATTCTTAATAAAAATGTACTAATCTTTGTACAAGATGAAGAATGTTAAAAAATGGTAATAACCATTTGTATGGGCGTATCATAAATTAGGTTAAAAATGGTTATTTGTTAATAGTCTTTTATGAGATTTGATAGTTGAGAAAAGAAACATATCTAATTTAAATATTCTGTTCCTTACCTTTCGTCATATTCTGAGGGTTGCTCTGGGGTCTCAAAATATGAATGGTACTCTCTAGTAGGTTGAATCTTACTAGCCGAGGGGGTCGGATCAACGTTAGAAGCAGTTGGTAACCGGCTTGCTTCCCGCTCGTGATTGGTGGGTGGAGCATTTGTTAAACTGAGATTTTCTGGTTGAGATCTTTGTACATCATTATTTTTTCGCCTCTTATGCTTAATGTTTTCTTTAGACTTTTCTTTTTCTTTTTTGTGATAGTCCTTTTTATTACTACTATGAGACAAACTACTACTAACTGTTGAGTGAGAAGAAATAGAGCTTGAGCTGTTTCTTCTTTTCCTTTTCTTTGATTTATGCTTATGGTCAGGAGGATCATCTAACTGTGATAAAGGCTTTTTGGTTTCTTTAACCTCTTTAACAGAAGGTTTCTGCTTTACCACTACTTCTTCATTATCACTTTGTTTTTCTTTCACCTTTTCCTCTGGTTTAGATTCCAGTAACCAAGGCTTTGTAGATTCTAAATGCTTCTGAAGAATAGGTATACGACTAATGTTAAATTTTTGTAGATCAATTTTAACCCAAAGTTGAGGTTTCTCTTTACTATCAGTCTTGGATAAACTATTTGGTTCGATGGGTTCTTCAGGCGAAGAAGGACGACTAGGAGGTACCGGAGGACTCTTTTTAACTTCCTTAACTGGGGGAACTGGTTCAACAACTGTCGAGACAGCCGTAGGCATTGCTTCGTCTTCAACAGAAGAACTACTTCGTTCATAATCCCCATCAACAATTATTACGTTTACACCACCTTTTCCTGAAAAAAAAAACAAGTATAAAGCAATTACATTTTTACAATTGAAGATCTCACTAAAATCTACAATTTTTTGTTTAATTAAAATCTTATCAAAATTTAAAATTGAACGAATGAATTTGAATTTAAAATTAATCAAGCGGATTCCGAATAGGCATGAATTATATTGAAACATAATAAATACTTTGAAAATCTCACTAATAATATAAATGATCACTGGAACATCTGGGGATAAAAACACACAAAGTAACTATAAATATTGAGTTCTTGGAGCAAAAGTAATTAAATGTAATGGAAATTTGGTTGAGACAAATTGGTGAAGAGGGTGTTAAAAAATGAAATTTGCTCCTTCTCTTATACATAAAGTACAGAGAGAAGAAGAATCTGAATGGTTAAAAAGAACCTATGAATGTGAAAAGAATAATTCCGAGCCTGCTTTTACTAATTATTTCTTACTAAGTATTTATTATTACAGTGCTATTCATAAGTAATATATATTGTACATACCCTTTCCTCCTTTGCCACCCTTTCCTCCTCCTTTCCCACCACCTTTGCCTCCTTCCGAATCTCTCTTGGGAGTAAACAATTTCCTAAGTGTATCGCTTTTCTTCTTGTCTGCGATGGTTTTGTTTTCATCGACTTTAATTGTCGAATCTATTTTGATGGGAGCCTTCTTTGATGGTGCATTTGTATCACTATCAGAATCACTGACCTTTTTGAGGCATTCTTCAGACGATGACCTCACTCGTTTTGGTTTAACAAGAGGTTTTGTCTGAAACAGTAACAAAGGGATATTTTAAGTCAAAATTATAAAATTATTATTATTAGGCATAAAATTTTGGATCGTTTGAAGGTGGATTCCAAAGGAAAAAAGAAATTAAGTAATATATGAATTTTTGACTGAATTAACAAGTTATAAAAGATATAATTACCTTCGTGTCAGTATCACTAGTGTCTGAAGAGTGTACAAACGCGGCACTTTTAGGTTCAGGCATTATCTTAGCACTTCTTTTCCGCCGTGGAGGTGAAGAAGCCTCTTTAATTGGAGGTTCCAAACCATTTTTACCATCTTTGAAATGGTTCTTTAAAATCACCTTGTTCTCCTTGCCCCATTCATCGTCATCAGAATGCTTTTTGGATCGTTTGCGATCTTCTTTGAATCGAGCCTTCTTGGGAGTTTCCTTTTCAGATTCGTGCCGTATGCTACTGATACTACTGCTGGATTTCCTTCTTACTGGGGCTGGACTGTCAGAATCAGAACTGCTCGTTGAGGCAACTTTGGACTTGGTACGACGACGTGAAGGCGGCGGAGGTTTCTCGAACTTTGGTCTGTCTTCTTCGTCGGATGAGCTCAGCGATCGAACTGCATGTTGCTTTGGAGGACGACCTCTTTTTGCTTTTCGAACCTACAAAGTGGGAAAGATGGTTTAGCAAAATGTATCACATAAGAAACAAATTAATGTGATAAGTTAATATATATCTAATATATAAAAAATATCGAACCACATTATTACCTCAGTACCAGAAGACCCGCTGCGTGATCTTCTAGGTTTATTTACTTTTGCTGGTCGACCACGTTTCTTTACTTCTTTTGGTTCTCCCGTAGCCGGTAATTTATTTTTTCTTGGTCTTCCACGAGGAGGTTTAACAACTTTTTCCGGAACCACGACCGGTGCAGGAGATTTTGGCTTCTTTATCGCTGGACTATATGGTTTAATGGGTTCGGAATCAGAGTCACTATTTGTATCGACCGATTTCGTCCTTGGACTCGCCCGACTCACCGGCTTTATCCTACTAGTCCTTTCGTTTTCTACGTCACTATCACTATCACTAACTGGTGGATTGGTAACTGGTTGTATGGTACGTTTCCGTCTTTTTACATTAACGCGGCTGGTGTCGTCATCTGAATCCGAAAAACTGGACAACAAAGGGATGGAATTAAAAGCCGCAAGAGCTTTTGCTTCTTCCATTACTTTGTCATTCGCCGAATCGCTGGTGTCTGATTCTTCCGTAACCCTTTTAAGTTCATCATCGGAAGAGACTTTAGGTTGAGAAGAAGGCTTTATAGGAGAAAGGAACGGCGAAGTAGCAGTTCCTCCGAAATTTTGGCTGTTCGATGAGACAAACGACGCAAGGTTCCATCGCTGCTCTTCTTCCGCCTTTGGAGACGCCGGTGTGGTAGTTTCTGGAGGTGGTTCGACTCTTACACTAACTGGATGGACATTTTCATCGCCAGAGTCATCGGTGGTGGAGTCGCTATCCGATCCTGAATCAGAACCGGAATCACTAGACGAACTCGCTATAGGCGAAGAAGGCATCGGTGCTAAAGGCTCAGGCGGCCTTTCCATTCTGGAGGTATGAATGGCAGGGGTTGCTCCTAGGGGCGACAACATTCTGAAATAAAAATGCAAATGTTACGTATTTGGCATTTCATTACAAACATTTTAAACAGAGATAACATACAGAGGTAAAATAAAATAAAAATTCATATTTAATGGAAAATTGTATGCTACTTAGTAGAACTGATAAGGAATGTCGTTGTTATAAATAATACTATTAAGATAATAGAAATAGGTGCTCATTAGTTATTGGTTCAATAATGGTTATTACAAACCTTAGATATATAAAAACAGTGACGATAATCCAGGAAAGATAATAACAACACAGTTAACTGCACCGCGATTGTGCCCTGAATATCTAAAAAGCAAGCAACAGCAATGAGAGATAATAGGATTGATAGACATAGACATTATAAATGCTGTCCTTCAGTAATGTATTGAATGAAACTGTCGAAGAACTGAAATAAAAGCATATAACTGCACATTATACATAAAAAGAAGAAGCAAACAAATTTTTGCGAAGAATAAGTCAAAAAAGTTGAATAACACAAGAATTCCATTTAATTAGGATAAAATTTAGTTCATTGCATTAAGTCCATTTAGTTTAAATAAATTATACTTTAGAATATGTGTAAAAGATACAAAAAAAGAACATTTACGTCAATTTTGCTTGAGAACAGTGGATGATTTAGACATTTGGGAACTTCCAACAAACGGGGGGAGGGGGGAATTTTTCAATGAAACGCCAACCAAAAGACATAAAAACGAAAAAAAAATCCAACGTATCTAAAAGACATAAATAATATATATATATATATATATATATATATATATATATATATATATATATAAGGTTCTTGAACTCCTAAGTGGAGCATAGAGCTTCAGTGAAAACGCGCCATCGGGTTCTATTTTGCGCTAAGGCCTTCACCTCATTCCAAGACTTTCCTTGTTTTCTTATCTCGTCCATGATGGATCTTCTCCAAGTTTGTACTGGGCGACCTTTTTTTCGTTTTCCTTGGGGATTCCACTCTAGGGCAGTCTTTGCAATACTGGAGTTATTTTTTCGGAGTGTGTGACCGATCCAACCCCACTTTCTGGACTTTATTTCATTTACTACCCTCTTTTGTTTGGTCAGGTGTAGTAAGTCTTCGTTTCTGATGATGTTAGGCCAGAAAATACGAACAATTCTTCGTAGACATTTATTAACAAAGACCTGCAGTTTGTCTGTAAGGGTTTTTGTCGCTTTCCAGGTTTCACATCCGTAAAGTAGTACAGACATGACATTTGACTGGAATATGCGGATCTTTGTCCTCGTAGTGTATTCTCCAGACCTCCAAACAGGGTTGAGCATGCTGAAAGCTTGTTGCGCTTTTCGTATCCTCATACGAATATCGTCTTCTGTACCTCCGCTTTCTGTTATGACACTTCCAAGATACGTAAAGTTTTCCACATTTTCAATCTGCATGTTATTAATGGTGAATAGCGTGTTGTTTCTTGCATTTATTCTCATGGATTTGGTTTTACCAATATTGATTTTCAAACCTATTTTATTGGCTTCAGTGGAAAGTGTTTCCAATTGGTCAGCCACATCTTGGAACCTTTGTCCTAACAGGCAGATATCGTCGGCGTATTCTAGATCGCTTAGGCGTGTGGTTAACGTCCATTGTATCCCTCTTGTGTCAGAGTCTAGTTTGGAGAGAACATAGTCTAGAGCTATGTTAAAAAGAAACGGAGAAAGCACGCATCCCTGTCTGACTCCAGTAAGTACGTCAAATTCGTCACTGTTGATCCCATTGTGTGTCACGCTGCATTTCGCTTCAGTGTACAGTAACTTGATAATGGAAATTATTTTATGCGGGATGTTTCTTAGCTCTAAAATTTTCCATATTGCATTATGAGATAAGCTGTCAAAAGCACGCTCGAAATCAACAAAAACCATGTATAGGGGTGTGTTCCATTCAACCGATTAACCGAAAAGACATAAATAATAGGTTTTCTTTAATTTTGGACCTTCTTAAGGGAGAAATTTTCCCATTCCCGTACCCGTGTATCCGCCACTGCTTGAGGAAGTTACTGAACAGAAAACGGAGTTGGGAATAGCCAAATTATTTAAAATAGTCAGTTATAGATTAGGATACAGATTGTCATGATAAATTATGAAAGTGAAATTTGTCAATGTTTTTTAGTGACTTTGGTATATTATCATCGTCAGTATATTTAGTAGGTACTAAAACTTTTAGGCAGAGCAATAAAATATTTTAATAATACATGTGGAAGGTACTAAAATAGATATATTATTGCTAATATCACCACAAACACAAAAATACTGATATTACTATGAATACTAATCGTTTTTAAGTATTGCGATAACGAAAAATAGATAGGATCCAGAATTTAACTTACAACAAATGCATTCATCTGATTCCCACATACAAACAGAATTAATGGAGGTAATAATGTTAAAAACATTGAGGGAAGCAATCACAAATACCATAACTGCAGTAACTTTAAATAAAAACAGCCAAAAATAACAGGACAATATAGGATTTAATTTAAGAAAATATAAATTTTGTTACTAATTTTAAAGTAAGTGCAACAATCAAAATAAAAATAATGCAACAATCAAAAAACGAACATCATAATAGATCGATCCCATAGTTATAAACCTCAATTTTGCAGTTATTTCTAAAACGAGATATTGAGCGAAAAGTTTTTCCTAGTTACCGAATATCCAATAATGTTTTATTGCCTGAATTTATAAAAGCATAGTAAACTTAGAGGATACGAGAATATATAATAAAGAATGGCATTTTTATAAATTCACATAAAAATAACTCTCTACTTGATAAACTGAGTATCTGAGAAAGGAATGAACAAAAATCAAACAGAAAACTAGTGTTGGAAAAGTTGCTCTGAAAGTATTAAAATGAAAATAATCCAGATATGGATGTAGAAAATCAACCAAGATGAAAATATCTCACTAAAGAATGTCGAGATTTCAAGTTTAAGCGTGATGCTATTATCAGATATATATAATTAGATAAGAAAAAAAAACGAAATGGTATATTGACTATAAAAAAATAAATGGAATATTTAGGACCCCTTATGAGGAGACAAGACAAAATAAATTCATAAAAAGATGCAATGTAAAATCGAAGTGAACCATAATTATGTCAAGATAGCCGATCACGATAGGAACGGCACAATGAGAAGGAAAAGATATATTAGCTTAATAATAGAAAACAAAGAAATTTACACACAGCTGAACTAATTTAAATAGTAAAATAAATATTAATCACTAATAAGGCCAGCGATACTAGTCAGAAACGTGGTCACTTACATAGAACGACCGAGAATTGCTTAAACGTTTCGAGAGAAAAATTCTAAGGAAAATATATGGAGGAGTCCAAGAACAGGGTTTGAGGCGTAGGTGCTACAACTTTGAGTTATACAGAAGTTTTGGGGAACCTGACGTTGTAAAATGTACTAAATTAGCACGCCTTCGATAGATAGGACATGTAATTAAGCGAGATGAAGATTCAACGATCAGAAAAATTTTCTGACCGAAGAGGACGAGTGGGAAGACGAGTCAGAGGAAGACCAAAACTTAAGTATCAAGATAACATAGACCATGATCTAAAATTCATCGCAGTTAAAGCATGGAGAAGAGTTGCCAGGGACAGGGGCGAATGGAATATTGTTCTGAAGAAGGCTTTGGCTCATAACGAGCTGTAATGCCACTGATGATGATGAACCAATTTAAATGTCTCGGCATAGATTTATCCAGATAACATGATCAAGTAAGAGACCTAGGATGGTAGATAAGTAAGGCCGCAGTCGCATCATGTTTAAGAGATGTTGTCTGGTGTAACCCATATATGCGAACGGACAGCAAAGTTAAAAAGGGATGTTGGTTGCCACTGTTCAAAAAGTGAAACAATATTTTTCCATCAAAATTGAAAGTTTCCAAAAACCATCAAAAAGACAGTACATTAAGAGACTCCAATATTCCATTAAAAGTTTTTGTTATGGTGCGGGTGTAAGCACTCATCCACCTACAGAGAGTTGATGCAACCAACAGTGTGATTTTTTTTTTCTTCAAATTCTGTTTGTCGCCTCACCTCAACTCTCTCCAGATGGATGTATGTTTGCACACATATCATAAACAAAACATTTTTATTGTGGAGACTTGTTTTGTGAGATGTGCTGGCTTTTTGATGTTTTGAAGAACAAAATTGTTTTCCTTTTTGAATAATGAGATCCCTCTTTTATAGCGTAACTTTTTAGATTTTGACTATAGCTATGAAAATGACTATAGATTTGTAAGCCGAAAGTACTCACTTAGCAATTAAATGCATTGATAGAGATGCAGATTGTTAATCGAAAAAAAAAAGATCAATAGGACGACCTAGGAAAAGATGGTACGACAACGTCTGTTGAGGCTCAAATCCGATGTAAAACAGACTTATCCCATTTAAGACAGTAAATAATTATGTATGTAAAATATTATTATTTTTTAATGAATTCAATTCAGTATAAAACTTTTTGTACGTATACTGTAACACGTATTAAAAAATCAGGACCAATAAAATCATTTCATACATTTCATAACAAGCAATCTATTTTTTATAAACGTAAATATAAAGTTCATGTAAGTGGTTCCACTCAGAAACTAATTCTCATATAGCGAAAATTATTTTGGCAAATTTGTCGTGAAATTAATTTTTGAAGTACTGAGCGTACAAGGCAAACGTGACTCGAGGACAAATTTCGTTTAATGAACCTAGTAAAATAAGGTTAGAGACTACATTCCCTATTTCTAAATGTCTACTTCAGTGCTCAGTAAGTTGTACGGTCCATTAAATTTATATTTAATGTAAAATACTCGAGTCTTTTCTGTATGCACATATTTCTAATAGTTATGTGGCTTAAAATATTTGCGAAAGGTACGGAATATATAGCTGAAGTTGATTTGGGACAGTCAAAGCTTAGAAAGATTCATTCGGTGCTCGCTAATTTTTTTTTAAGAAACAGAAATCATTTTTTTATATAGTCCGGTCATCAGATTTGATTTCTAAAATCGAACAAGTTGAATTTTGACGAGAATGTCAATTTTGGGACCCAAAAAAGATGCAAAAAATGTACCACGTAGGGACGCTCTACTTACCAAGAATCTGTACGCCGTAGGAAAAATAGTTTCAAATAAAAATTGTGTCTGAGTTAACTTTGAACTAGCACTTTTTGTGTAGAATGAATCGTTCTCTCAGAAACAACGCTTGAATCGACCGGCGATTTTGAATGTCAGTTACGCGCTCGAATTCAATTTATTAATAAAATTGGAATTGTGTATCAACTCGACGATAAAATTCGATATTTTTGATCAGTGTTCTTTCGTATGAAATTTTGCAGTAAATGAAGTCAGTTTCTATAATTCTGCTAAATAAATAAACGTTTCGAAATTTTTGCCATTTTTTACGATTTTGGTGAGATCAATAAAATTTATCGCTTCCATTGACCGCTCGTTGTGGAAATTCCATTGTTAGAGCGTAATCAAAATCTATAACATGAAATTTCGATTTTGAGTTTTGGCAACAAATGAGGCATTTAAAATATGCCTAAAAAACGATGAATTTACTTTTACATTACAAACGATCACACGTCACAAGAAATGCTTTTACGAAGACTGTATTGGATGGATCATTCGTAAAGTGAAAGCTTATATTCACCGTTTTTAGGCATATTTCAGATGCCTCACATTTGTTGCCAAAATTCAAAACCTAAAGTTCATGCTATATATTTTTAAGCCTAGGCTGTAATAATGGAAACTCCATAGTGGCCGATCAATGGAAGTGATAAATTTTATTGATCTCATACATTTGTCGTAAAATATAAAAATTGCATACAAAAGTAGCACTCTTCAACTTTAAAGCGCATTTTGATTTTTGTCGATAGGACACTCTAACAAAAGATTACCGTCGAGTTTATACAAAGTTTATTTACATGATTTTTATAGATTCAGTGGCATTTTCGCCTCTGAATGAAAGTTGTCTGATGAAGTATGAGAACTTTGATAAAGTAACCAATAGTCGGTTGCACTGCAAACGAGAAAATAATGAGCTAGTTTGACTTAGAGATGGAAGAATAGGGAGGTCTGTATAAAGATTATCAGAAACTGTCAAACATCCAGAACTAGAAACTAAGAAGAAAAATACTGGAATATAAACTGGAAAACTGAAAAAATTTGGAATATAAACTCTAGAGCACAGATTTTTTTTGAAGATTCATGATAAGCACAGAAATGGGATGCTTACAGATACTTGTCAAAGTATCCATCTGAAGTTGCATGAGTATCTTATCCATGAAATGGCATCTAAATTTTGGAGTGAAGGTCGAGATTCTAAATGAAAAAAGCGTTTGAAAGTAGAAAGGAAGCCAGAAAATAGCAGATGTGATAATAAATATCAAAAAAATTGACAAAAACTAAATGAACAACTGGAGTATGAAAGTTTAAAAAATTTTCGGCATCCAAATAACCAAACCCAGAAAAATATACTTTGACAAAATATCCCTTAGTAAATTGTATTAATCTAAACCTAAACAGAACAGACTAAGACATGGTCATAAAGGAAATAAGACTGAAATAAGGTGCTGGAGGATAAATGAAAACAGAACAAGAGTACTCTACCTTGTACCAGACTGTACAGTTCTAAAGGTTGAGTGTCATACATTTTTGGTAGTCATGCAAGAATGGTTGACTGTTTCAAGCACTTTTCTGTTGTTGAGTACAAGATTGTTGTAATACAAGATCCAGAGGAAAGCTTATATATACAAAGATCGGAAAGTTTAGATATACTTTAGATAAAAAATATTAATATACTTCAAAAACTTTCAAAATGATAAGCAGATATTTACATGAGAGCATTTAAGTAAAAATTGCTCAAATTGTGTACAAATAACAATGGACCGGTAATAACATATGGTTCCGAAACAATAACTTTAACCAAACATTCTGCAAATAAATTGAGAGTAACCCAAAGAAAAATGGAAAGAGCAATGTTGGGAATAACTAGAGGAGATATGGTACCAAATAGGATAGTGAGAGAGAGGACTAAAGTGACAGATGTCATAGAAAAAATTGCACAAGCCAAATGGAGATGGCCTGGACATATAGCACGTTTAAATGATAATAGGTGGACCAAACGACTCATAGAATGGAGACGTAGAGAAGACAAAAGACACCGAGGCAGACCACCAAAAAGATGGATGGACGACTTGAGAAAAACAGTCGGAAATTGGATACAGAAGGCGCAAGATAGAGAACAGTGGAAGAACATGGAGGAGACCTATATCCAACAGTGGATGCAAGACGTTGAGGAATGATGATGATGAACAATGGACCAGAAGCACTGAATAATATTTTGTTGTGTTAATCACACAAGTCCACAGTCAAACAAGAGTCTATAGAAAAGCAACCCACACCAAGATATTTTTAATTTACCACTCAAATCACCGCATAAATATCAAATCATCCAAAGCACGAGGTCTATTCTGTCCAAATACCACACCAAAGAACACACGGGTGATCAAAGAACGGCATCTTCTCATCACCGTGTGAATGCAAACATTTTTACGTGAGAAAAACCGCAAGACAGCCCTTTTAGAAGAAATGAGCATGAATCATAAATCAACAACAGACTTTAAAAGATTATCACATATAATTCTGCGCCTGGAACAATAAGCGCAGAATATAATGGAAATATGCAAATATATCAATAGTCATGAAAGAAACAGAGTAAAATCAAAGAAGTGGCACTCATCTTACATCTAAATGAAGAAAAATGTTTAGCAAACTCATGAATAGAATGTAGCAGCCTCTGGTTACAAATAATCAAAGAAGTTAGCAATAAGAATATAACAACCTTTAATGAGTTAATAGAAGCTCAGAGAATTATTATCTACAACTACATAAGCATATGCTTATTTGCTTACAAGATTGGGGCCAACTAAGTCAACTGTCAAAGTGGTTGCCGTCAAGCGACAATTAATAAACATTTAAAGTTTAACAATTTATTAATTTATAAAAATGTTTTCAAAACTACTTCCGGACTGAAAATCGGAATGTCAAATCAAACAAAAAATGCAAGTCTCATACAATTAATTGTGGTTTAATCTCATATAAATACGATATGTTGAATATAATTGTATATATTGTATAATGTAGTAAAAATGAAGAGCTCGTTCTATATATTAATTTGATAATACCACAGCCACGGTATAATAAAAGTTGAAGCCTAAATAATAATAATAAATGAAAAGGAGGCAATTTTTGAAGCGATACGAAAGCTAACAAAATAAATAGTTAGAAAGAAACATTACAAAGATACATTTATAATACCTACATTAGATAATAAGGAAAAAAATAGAAAACAATGAATAATTCGAATTTCTGCTTAAAATTAAAAAATTGTATATGGGAATAAACCAAATATAAATGGGTAAAAAAATATCCATTAAAAAACATCAAGAAAATAGTTTTAAGATAAATAACTAAAAAAAAAACAAATGATGAAAAACTTTACCGATAGGTATATGTTTTGGTTGATGGATGGTGAAAAACCTGAATATTCTTCAAAAAGTATATACGTATGATTCGTAAAAAATAACAAGAAAACACTCGGATGAAGAAAAACCATAATGAGATATTTAAAGTGTGAAAAAAATAATGTAAAATAATAAAAATGGGGAATATTTTCAATAAAAACAAACGGATAGAAAACTATAACATTTAAACAAACAATTAGGTATATAAAAACAGATTTTTTTGCTTACCGGATAGGATTCTTAGAAAAAGATCTTCCAAAAATTCTGTGCAGCACTGCTTTCTTATTCACACATTCAATCTCAGGAGAATGCAGTAAACCCATATTTTCACAATAAAAAACAAATTCACAAACACAAACTAGTACGATCGATAGTACGTAATTAACAAGTGTAAGACACGAGTAAAACTAGTTCTGGAAGACCGGGATGCAGTATAAGTAACAGGTAGTACCCGCCTCCGATTGGATAGTACCCGCCTCTGATAGGTAATACTGCAGTCGGGGGTGGGTCTGTGATACCCTGGCGAATGAGTACCGTTTGGGATAGAAAGTTTAATTGGAATTTCCAAAGAAAAGTGTTTTTCTGAGATACATTTGCATCGACCAATTTATTGGAGGGGATTTTGTGTCATAAAAAATATTTTCCTTTAGAAGAATTGAAATGAAATAATTTATCAAAAAATAAAAAAACAAAGATTAAAATTCTAATCTAAATCTAAATTTATTATTTACTGATTTTACCCAATGTAGGTACTATTTTTTCCACGTATCAATTGGACCTTTATATACTTTTGAAATATACCTGTACCAATTGTTCGACGTGGATATACAAAATAACAATACTAAAATTGCAATTTGCAGAACATATCAGATATGAAGATGAAACATTCTATAGGATTCTGTAGGGACTATAGGATTCTGATGGAACTTCAGATATGAAGATGGAACATTCTAATCGCACATTGGAGGAGACAAGATTTGCAGGCAATAACTCAGGATAAATAATAAAATGGTAGAGATCCGTTTGCCATGTAAAAAACTTATTCGAAAATCAAACCAAACATAGCTGCTCGAGGAACAAATATCGTTCTCGCCTTTGCAAATAAGGTAGATGCAGCAGCATATATAGCCAACATTAAAAGTTAAGAATATTTTTTCGATTTTTGGAGCAGCTGCATTAAATATCTGTATAAAAGTAAATGAAGACAAAATAAAATACATGGTCGTTTCAAAACAAGAAAGATGACGAATACGGTAAATTATTAGATACTATAAATTACCAGGTGGTCATTCGAGCTGGTTAAAGAATATAAATATCTAGGAACGACAATCACCAATGATAACAAAGTAGAATGAGAAGTTAAAACAAAAATACTGGCAAGAAATATATCTTTATTTGCAATGAAGATGCAGACACAACAACGAATTGCGAGTCTGTCTTCAGAAAGGAAAATCTTGTGGGATATATAAAGGCTAGTAGACTAAGATGGTCAAGACATGTGATATACAGTAATGAAAATCGCCTTATAAACAATTGGTTTTGGGTAAGACCAGATGGGAGAAGATCTGGAGAATCTGGTAGTGAGACAAGGGAAAATAATTGCAGAGGATCGACAAGAATGAAAGACAATAGTAAACGGTAATACTCACGAAGAATTGTAGCCATGATAAACATAATTAAAACTTAAAACACAAGAGAAACAAAGATAAAACTAGTCCACGATAATTAGTCTAATCATAGGTTATTAAAGGGATGATCTTGAAAATGCTAAATTAATTTATTTAAAATATAAACTTAAGATAAATAAGATTTTATATAATGCTAGCCATTAATGCCTTAAAAATTACAGACTTACCTTCCTATTGGATTAGATGAAGGTAATCCATTTTTGTGTTCCTCATCACTCTCATCTGAAATCTCGAGATCATCTCTTAAATCCCTGAAACAATAAAAATAATATGAAAAATATACTGGAACAGTGTTAATTTTTTTAAACAGTTGTAATTTTTAAATGATATATTAAACATTGATCATACGTTTCCGTAAACTCATCACCAATTAACATAAACGCACCCTTAGATAGTATAAACCCATCACCGTAACAAAACTTGGATTTTAAAATAGACCTGCAGAAATGTGCAAACTGATCACCGGCATAACTGCAATCATCACAGCTATTTTCACTGCAATCCTTGGCAGCTATAGACAATAAAATGACCTTTGGCCGTTTCTAAAAACCAGAAAACAGCACTTGAGCATTTTGATACAATCTGTCATTGCTAGATACACCAAATTTAAAAATTCCCGGCAATAATGCCATAAACTGTAGAGTTTTGTGATTGTGTAAAATTAAGTTTCTTTCGTCTTCTATGCACTATTACTTCCAAAAAGTCAAATAACTCCAAAACGCCACCACGTAGATCGAATGTATACTACTTCAACTCTTTCGTCATAGCCTTCCTTTAAGTATAAACTGTAGTATCGAATATCTGCTAGCTTTTGCTATATGCCTAAAGTATCCCAAGAGATAACCTAGTCTATCTCATGTTTCAATAAAAACTTCTTCGATCGTAATATCATCAACTAGAGGCTTTTTTGTACAAGATTTTTACAAATATTAAATTTCTATGACGTCTGCCGAACCTCTAGATACTCAAAAAGCCTATCGTGTTGGACCCTATCAAATGCTTATTCAAATTCTATTAAGCAGACTAATTCTTTAATTCTCAATCCGTGCCTGAAACAAAATTGTTTTTCCTATAGTTCCGTCGCATTTATGTCTATTTATATGGCAAATTATCCTTCAAAACAATTTGCAAGAGTGACTCAAGAGACTAATTCTTTAGGTACCGTCTCCTCTAAGGAGGTTGGTAATCATCACAGTTATTTTCACTTTTGAGATTGCAGCTCTGAACAAGTCGATGGAACTACAATTATACCACTTTCTCAGATTGTTGAGCCAGGAGTTTTCGCTGCATTATGGTTTGTAGCAACACATATTTATCCCCTCTCAGAACGTGGTCGAGATATTGTAAATTTCTTATCTTAATCGTATTCATGATTTCCATTTTCTTTTCATCTTTCTGAGGACCTCAACATTTGATATTCAGTCTGCCCAACTTATTTTTAATATTCTTCGGTTAGTCCCCATCTCGAATGCTTTAAATCGATCGCTCACCTCTTTCTTTAAGGTCCAGGCGTCCACCCCATACAGCAGCACCGAAAACACATATGAACGTAATATTCTTATTTTGAGTTACACTAAGGTCTCTACTGCATAATACTTTTCTCATCTTATTAAATGTTGCTCTAGTTTGTCCAATTCTCATTTTTATTTCTTCTGTATACTCGTTATTTTCATTAATAATTGTACCAAGATATCTGTATTTTTTTACTTTTTCTATTGGAACCCCTCTTACGTTCAAAATGTCTTGTTTCTGTTTTGGAAATTGTCATAAATTTTGTTTTCTTAGCATTAAGCGTTAGTCCGCTTTCCTCACTAGCATTTACTACATTATCTAATACATTATCTAATACCTACCTACCTACTTAAGTTAATACCTACCGAAAATACTATTTTTATGGTATAACCTGTGACAATATTATATTTGAAATTAAGGATCGATTTGCTTTTAGAAATCATCTGTCTGGTGCAAAGTTGTTTCAAAGAGAAAATTATGAACATTACAGAAAGGAACTACTGAAATATTTTCTCTACTTTAAAGTTGATCAAGACTTTTCAATTCAACGAAAAAGTAATGGAAAGGTTGGTCTCCGATAAAAACAGAAGAATTTTAAGAAATTAAGCTATTTGGTCTAAGCTACATATTTTTTTGTATTATGAAATCAGCGCTTCCCTGAAATAATTAACACCAGCCGCCACTGATAAAGAATCAAGAAGAATATCACCAAATAAGCTGTAAACAAAAATACGTAGTGACAACGAATGAAAGAGTGACAAATGAGGGGAATCGATAGAGAAGTAAGCATTATTAAAATACATAAAATTACATGCATATAGAATTTCCAAACAAGATTACATAAACGCGCAAAAATAGCAAATAGCAACATAGTCAAAAATAAATTACATAAAAAAGTTTAATTTGAAGGCTCGAAAATAGTGACAGCTGCCCGAGTATCACAAAGTCTGTCTTTAGATATTTTCAGTGGAATACAAGGGAAATTTCGCTGGCCAAGTGTTTTCTACTATTTATTTAAAACCTAATGCAATATGTAAATTATTATGCACTGCTGTCAATTCAACAATCAACACAGGCGCACTCATAAGTTTAAAGGAAAATTTTACAATTAATAATAATAATTCCTATATTAGTCTCGTATACTTAATATGTTTATAATAATATATTCTTTTAAATTTTCTGTAAATAAAATTTGAATTTAAACACAAATATTTACATACAGAAATGTTTTTTAATTGCTTTGTTTACTTGTTACACGGAAAACCCGAGTTTTTTTACCTGCTTCACGCCCTTATCAGCAGGTGTTTGATTGTTTAGAAAGTTTTGAAGAGTTGAAACAAAAAGTACGTTGTATTATTTAATAGTCATTTAATTATATTTTCTTTTTCTTGTTTACTAAATATTTGTCCTTTATTTAATATATTTAATAATCAAGAATTATAATCAAGAAACATTAAATAAGTTTACAGCGCCAAGACAATATTATTAAAAAATTAACTATATATATATATATATATATATATATATATATATATATATATATATATATATATATATATATATATATATATAACAATTTATTGTGTTGGAATATCGGGTATGCGGTCTGTTATTATTTAAAAAAAAACTCCTTTTTCTTTTAATCCTCTGTATTTCGCTGATTTTTTGTCAGCTTCATCAGGCGACAACTAAAATATGATTAAAAGTTATATAAAAATCAGTTTAGAATAAACAATGACTCACTTACAGATTTAGAGTGGAAAATATTTAAACAAGTTGTTGAACATAATTTGTTCAAAACAGTACTGACAGTATTGATTAAAAGCACCTAGGTCACTAGTAATTAAATATAAAAACAGAGCAAACAAAAACAACCAAGAAACAATTAAAACACAATAAAATTTCACATTAAAAATATATAGGGTCATTTAAAATTGACTGAAGTGAAGAACTTCACTGGGTCAAAAAACTGAAGTGAAGAAAATCCTAAATCCTAATGATTCAAAAATCTTCAACTTTTAAAATGTGGACTGGACTCTCTACTGTAACTACACGCTTTTGGGTGTAATTGCTTTTTAAGAGTGACAAAGCAAAATGCTACAACTATTAAGTGTAACAAACTCCGTTTCCAGATTCTTACAGCAAGTTTATAAAAGAAAGAATAGAGAACAAAGTTACTGATGATGAGGAGCAAAGTGGTTTCCATACAGGAAGTTCTTGTACTGACAATATGTTTTACGTAAAACAGTTTTTAGCTAAAAGAACAGCCGGAAACACGTATGATATTCGTAGATTTTACGATGAAGAAATTGTGACTCGCAATGAAGAAGAATGGTGTAAGTGATAAATGTTCAAACTGTTAAAAATTTAAGTAGTTTCGCAACTGTATATAAACTTTATTAAAACATTAAGAGACTTTTGTATTAGTGTCTTAAAGGGTGGAGGTTGGTCCGCCATCATCACGAGAGTCGTTCCATCGACCAAACAAGGCAGTCGTGTCTTAGTGAAGGGTGGAGATCCGCTCCGCCATCATCAATACTTTTGTGGTTCCTGTAGGTCGAAGAAGACGTCGTTTTCGATGGCAATTGGTGCGATTATTTCAGGGGTAAAGTAAAACCTACACAATTTGTTACCAAAACTATTTGGTGTGCCAAAACTATTGTGTTACCAAAACTTGTGCCGCGAATCAAGAGCCAATTTAGTCTTTATTTGGAACATTTAAATTTAACTTTATCAGAACTAATTTCGGTGGTAAATCCACTAATTTTTCTATGCTTCTTTGTTAACAACAATGTATGAAAGAATAGTCTTTTGTTTGCAATAATGTATTAACAACCGTTTATTTCGATAGCGTCTGTTTTTTACTCGAAATCTTGGCTAACTGTACTCGAAAAGAGGAGAAGGAGGGAGATTCAAAACTAGCAAACAGTCTCTTCATTATTTTATCAATGTTTATATACCGTTGCGAAAATGCAACAATGAGAAATTTTTCCCTTTGCAATTTGCTGACAGCCATATTAGCTGAGAATGAGAATTATATAAGATCAGAAAATAAATAATTAGGAATGTTAAGTCATACAAGTACTTTGGAGTTACAACTACTAACGAAAGCTCCAGTGAGACTGAAATTAATAAACGAATTGGATAAGGTAAGCAGGTGGCGAAACATCTAAGTCGCTTGCAGTAGAACGCACAAATACAAGATACAAAAATCAGAATCTACAAGACCATAGTCGAAAGCACCGCAACTTATGGAGTTAAGGTCTGGCAAATCACAGACTGTTTAAAACATGCTACTGTTGATGGTAATGCAGTTTTGGAGACGTTGCTGACAACCTTGTGTCTTACAATGCACTGGAGATATTAATAGAAAAAGGATCTTCGGAGGAAAAAAAGCACCTGTTAATAAAATGTGCATGTTATTTTCAGTTTCTGGAATACGTAAGTACATTTCAAACACATCCCAACTTGTAAGCCAATAGAATATGACAATAGAAAGTTGAATCTAACACAAATTTTAATATATCTGCAGACTATTAATTTAAGAATAACGTGGCGGATATAGATTTCTACGCAAATAGTCCAAGAAAGCCGGATATATACGACAGATACATTAAGAAAATAATATATATTATACTATTGAAATATATTTTGTCTGTAACAGTTTCTGATCATCCGTATTAAACGTAAACGTTTTTTTTTTATTATTATTTTTCGGAAGTTGTTTTCGACAAATTAATAAAGATGTTTCATGAGCGAACTATAAATGCTAGTGAAGTTATTTTATCTATTCGAAATTGTACACACTTGGCCGACAGCCATCTTTTTCTACCAAATAAACTGAATCAATATTATTAGACTACCAAGACTATGCGATGTCGTATGAACGAGGTGGGCAAAACGTCGCAAATCTGACGTCGGAAACGTTGGGAGTTGTAACAGTAATTTGTCAGTCGGTAGATTATTAAGTATGCATACGTAATACGCCACATTAGTGTGACGAAAAGCTTCATTGTTTGAGATTATCTTGAATCTAAACAAAACTAATTGTGTATGTTATTTTCACAACAGTTAATTTTAAACTCTTCAAATTCGATAGTACTTGGTTTTTATTGCTTGTAAATAATAAGGTAAAATAAGACTTAAGCAATATCCTAAGAAATGGATTTTAATTTAGATAATAATACTTCTTAGGAAAACTGTACTCTTATTAAAATTGTCTGTAAAATAAGTTTTTTAAATTTCGAGTTCAGTATATTCTAGAATATAAATTTTTCTACCGTAATATGTTTTTTATTCTCCCCACATGTATACCCTGACTATTCAAGCTTTTATATACCTAGTCCCCACGGGAAAGTAAGAGGTACTATATACTCTAAATAAAATAATAAAAGGGCATATACTAGTTCATTCCGGCGGTCAGATTTTAATACCCTACAGAAAAGGGTCACAAGTAAATTCGCTCCAGCCAGGTATTTCTTAGAAAAGATATTTTAAAAATGCCTTTAGTAGGTACACAATGAATAATAATAATGAATAGCCAGGGTCAGCGAAAATAGAGAAAGTTGTCTTCATAAGGCAGGAACTTTGATACAGATTAGTAATAAAATTTTTAATAAATATATCTCAAATTTGTCTTTTTTCAAATTGAAAAATATTGAATTTCGCCTTTCGGATACCCGGCTAGCGTTCGTATGCTTCGTTTCGAGCGTCAACTTACCTCCAGCCTGATTCAATTCGAGGACACTGAAAGGCGGGGAGTTTGACTGGGGCGGTAAATCTGTCAAAGAATAACGCAGGTGTCAGGTGTAAGGCCAGCTCAGCGAGGACAGAAACCTCGCGTAGAGCAAAAGGGCAAAAGCTGGCTTGATCCTGATGTTCAGTATGCATAGGGACTGCGAGAGCACAGCCTATCGATCCTTTTGGCTTGAAGAGTTTACAGCAAGAGGTGTCAGAAAAGTTACCATAGGGATAACTGACTTGTGGCGACCAAGCGTTCATAGCGACGTCGCTTTTTGATCCTTCGATGTGTCGGCTCTTCCTATCATTGCGAAGCAGAATTCGCCAAGCGTTGGATTGTTCACCCATAGACAGGGAACGTGAGCTGGGTTTAGACCGTCGTGAGACAGGTTCGTTTTACCCTACTGATGACTCGTCGTTGCGATAGTAATCCTATCCTGCTCAGTATGAGAAGGACCGCAGATTCGGACATTTGGTTGACGTACTTAATCGAGCGGGTAATGATGCGAATCTACAATCCATGGGATTATGCCTGAACGCCTCTAAGGCCGTATCCGTAGTAACGCCTCTAGTCAAAGGTGGCAACGATATCTCTTGGAGTTTCGAGAGTCGCAAGGCTCAAAACAATGTGACTTAACTAGGCATTCGTAGTTCGCTACGATTGTCGCACGAACCCTTATTTCCGTTGAGAGTATCGGTTTACGATGGGATCGATCCTTGCCAGTAGACCAGATCTTTAGACGGACGAACATGGGTATTATACTCTTTTTGATGTTGGAACTCGGAATTGTCTGTAGACGACTTACGTACCTGGCAGGGTGTTGTACCTGGTAGATCAATTTCCACGCTGCGATCTATCGAGACTCGGCCCTCAGCTTGGGAAGTCGTCTTGTCGACAAGACGAGACCCCTTGTATTAAAAAATTACGAAAAAAAATAATAAAATTCCTATGTCATATCTGGCTCTAAGAATGTTAGACCAAATGTCCATCTTAAGATTAGGCCGATATCTGAATTAAGATTTTTGTAATCAGGGATAAAACCTAAGTTTTGAATTTTTCACAATGCCTGAAATAGATAAAACCTACATTCTATTTTAGCTTTAGGTCACGTTAACAGTACTGTTAAAATTGGCTCTTGACAATCTCAAGTTACATTTTCTAGTTGAACAGTAAATAAAAAACTAACGGTACATAATGGCCATTTCAAACTCTATGAATGGAAAACATTTACAAAAAAAATTGCGCAATAAAAAGCTTGGAATCCAAAGATGAAGTATCTCGGTGAGAAATTTGGACAATCTATTATAATTTGTTATGGAATTCCAAGAGTATGATATAAGAACACCAACGGAACAAATCATTCATGGTACATACATAAATACTATTTGTTATCTCTTCATCTCTTTCATACAAAGTTATATTTCATATTTCTTCAGGTTTTTTAAATTACCTTTTGTACTCATAAAATTTCTAAAGAATCAAAAATAAATTAAACAATTAGCAAGTAAGTAGACCATAGAAAGACGATAATATTATATTATAATGAAACTCACGGAAATTAACGAAGCAGATTTCGGACAACGTCAATTACCTGCTCATTAGGAATCGATTAATTACAATAAAACCCATCCAAAATATTTACTATTGATAATAATTACAAGCGCAGGTGTGCAAACTATGTATTGGCCAATAATATGTACTTAATGAGTTTGTTTACTATTAAGTAAGGAGAAAGTGTGATTTGCAGTTAAAGGTTGGTAAAAGATTATTGTTCTTATACTGTGTTTTAAGATGTTGATAGGTAAATAATTGCAAAGAGAAATTATTTAAGTTTTAATTGAAGTCTTTTCTATAAATATTTTTATCATTGTGGCACATAATTTTAGATCTTCTTAAAACAAAACATTTTATAAAATAAAATTATCTAAGACTCACAGGTTGTCATTGTTGATGGTATGTTGATGTTGTATTAATGGTAGGATCTTTATCAGTATGTTCCTTTTCAAATAATCTAATTTCACGAAAAGTGGGCAATCGAAACTAAAACAAAATTCAGTACAAACCCTTTTACTGCAGACTATTCAATTACATGTAACTTCTAATGAGGAGTTCTCTTCTGGCTCATTGTTGTACTCTTACTCTATTTAGAAGGCTTTTTAATAGAAAGTTAGCATTTGCTAAACTGTCTGTGAGGATCTTTGTTATTGCGTCGACTGTTCAGCCCAAATTGCTTAATAGGTACAATTTATATCTGGCCAGCAGGATGGTCACTGTATTCCTGTCCTTCCAGGATAAACAGACAATGCCTATATTCCAGTTCTTCTTCTTCGCGTGCTATATCAGAATTATTCGACGTTGGCGATCACGTTGACTGGAATTTATTATTTTTTAACAAAAGCATTAATGACGTAGTTAAAGATTTTTATGATATTTTATTTTATTTAATAGAATTGTTTATACCATTAAAAAAATTTAAAACATCTACATATCCCAAATGATTTACATCAGAGTTAAAACATTTACTTTATGAGAAGAAAAAAGAACATAAAAAATTTAAAATGACTGGTGGTGATGAGAACTATTGTCTTTTTTCCGATCTCAGGGAACAATGTAAAGAGCTTAGCAAGTATTTACAAAGGCGTCATGTGAATGAAATTGAGGCTAGCATTTTTCATAATTCTTGTTCTTTCTGGAAATATATTAATAATAAACGCAAATCTCATGTTCTACCATCGAGTATGAGTTATGGTAATGAAAGTAGTGAAAATGGTTCAGATATTGTGAATTTATTTGCTGGGTTCTTTTCGACTGTCTATAATAAAGGAAAAATAAATCAGATTCCTAATTTTAAGTACGAAAATTATGTTAATGCTAATAATTATTTAATTAATGTTAAGGAAATTATTGACAAGATACAGAATAATCCGGGGAAACTGACAGCTGGTCCAGATGGTATACCAATGTATTTAATTAAAAAATGTGTATTTTCTCTTGCTAAACCTATTCAGTTATTATTCAATAAGTCATTAACTTCTTCTACATTTCCTGATTTTTGGAAAGTGAGTTTTTTAAAACCCATTTTTAAATCTGGTCAAAATAATAATGTTGAAAATTACAGGGCTGTTTGTTTGCAGTCTGAACTACCAAAGTTGCTTAATTTTTTTGTTAACCATATGTTAACCTACGATTGTAAAAATTTAATTCTCGGTCAACAACATGGTTTCTATCAAAAGAAATCTACTTGTACAAATCTTATTTTGTATTCAAACTTCATTGTTGATTCTATGGAATCGGGAAACCAAGTTGACTCCATATATGCTGATTTTGCCAAAGCATTTGACAGGGTAAATCACGAAATATTAATTGCTAAACTTCGTGAAAACGGAATTGGAGATAATTTATTGGGTTGGATCACGAGTTATTTAACAGATCGTTCACAAATAGTAAAATATGGTGATTTTGTTTCTGAAGCGATTAATGTTACTTCGGGTGTACCTCAAGGTTCTCACTTAGGCCCACTTGTATTTAATCTGTTTGTGAATGATATATCATCAGTAATTAATAATAGTGAATTTCTATTGTTTGCTGATGACATAAAGATCTTTAAAGCAATTAAAAATACCTCTGATATGGATGCTCTTCAGTCTGACTTAAATAATTTATCTCGTTGGTGTGACATTAATGCCTTATATTTAAATATAAAAAAGTGCTATAAAATTACGTTTTCCAGAAATACTAAACATCAGTTATATACAACATACATACTTAAGGGAGTATCGATTACAGAAGTAAATCAAATTAGAGAACTTGGAATTACATTTGACCAAAGACTAATGTTTGATAGGCATATTAATAATATTACATCGCGGGCTTATAGAATGCTCGACTTTGTTCAAAGGAACTCCCGAGAATTTTCAATATTTACTTTCAAAATTTTGTATTGTTCTCTAGTTCGGTCCATTTTGGAATATTGTAATATTATTTGGTATCCATATTATAATATGTATATTGATCAGTTGGAACGAGTTCAAAATAAATTCCTAAGAATTTGCAGGTATAAAATGGGTTTTAATAGAACTAACTGTGATTATAACTATATTCCTTGTCAACTTAATATGAAAACTTTAGAAAATAGAGAATCTGAGTGTGAATTGCGTTTTTTGCATAAAATTCTTAATGGTTATGTTGATTGTCCGGAACTGCTGGAATTAATTGTTTTTAATGTAAATTCTAGAAGAACACGCTCTCCTGACCTGTTTAGACTAAGGTTTCATCACACTAATTATGGTAAAAGTGAGTCAATCACAAGGATGTTGAGAACTGCCAATAATTTGCAAGATAGTGTTGAATTGTTTAATTTATCTGTGTCCTCGTTCAAGAATAGTTTAAAGAAATTGAGACATTAATGTTATTAATACTTTTTAAATTGTAATATATGACTACAGTTTATATGTTAATTATATGTGTATATTGTAATTTTTGTAAGGAAAAAGGGTTCATCCCGTTAAATAAACAAACAAACAAACAAACCAGTGCGAAGGTTTCTCGACCTTCTGCAATATGAAATAATTGTCCTGCATTTGGTATCTGAGTCCATTCACGAATGTTTTTTAACCAAGAAACTTGTTTTCTTCCTACACTTCTACGGCCCTCTATTTTGCCTTTAAGGATCAGATGTAAAATTTTATATCGACTTCCCCTTACTATATGTCCCAGATAAGACACTTTTTGATGTTGAACAGTCTTTAGCAGTTCTGTTAGCATATGTAACAGTTGCTCTAAAAAACATTAAAATGAAAACAATCCGGACATGGATGTAAAAAAAATCAACATAGATGAAGAAAATACAAATATTGTGTCTTAATGGTATAGAATGGTATAGCTTATTTCCCTTTAATTAATATATTAGCTAGATCCCTTTTAGAAACTTACGGCGGTAAAAGTTGGCGAACAGTGTATTTAGCATACACTTATAATACATAAGTATATAAACTTTTATGTCACATTACGGTGGCTTTGGCATTGAACAGTAAACATCGTTTGAAGGGTCGGCCCTCAATTCGTCCCGAGCAGGTACTAGAAGATAATCCTATCCTTAATTGCTACCGATGCTAATTAAGGAGCTGTAATGACACCTCTTAACCGGTCCCCAAGCCAGCATTAGGTTTGCAGAATTAGATAATCACCCAAGCACGATCATGCGAAAGATATGATGCGTTCCATTGATGGAAGCACAAAAGACCAAAACAGCAAATCCTGAGAAACACATCTAGATAATTCGTAGTCCTACCTACAAAAGAAGCCCCAGCACGCAAAACTGGAAATTTTAATAATTTATGTTTATTTTCAAGACAACTTTCAAAAATAAATAAATACATAAACGCTTGCTTTAAAAAATTAAAAAATACTAACAAAAAGATGACAGCCATCCAAAAAAATTAACAAAACCCCAAAACCTGGACACGAAGAGCCCACATCATCGGGCAACGACCACATCCTCGTCGAACTGATGAAACGTCACTAGAGAAAGCAGGAATAGAGTGCCTCACACTAGTTTACATTGATCGAGTTAGGATATATCATGTTGGAGTTCTTGTACCCAGGACTTACATACGAAAAGCATTTGACTGATAGTGAGCACCTATCGCGCAACAGAGTGCTATGGGGGAAAGAGATGGCCTGGAGATTTGGAGAACGGTGGAGTATTTATTTATTTATCGTATGGCTTACAACAAGAACACATCGATACATTTTTGGCACAGTAACGTAAGTCACCAAACACGATTTGTAGAAAAAACAATTTTGTAATTTAACCTGGTTAAAATTATTTAAATTATGACTGAAAAAACTTGTCCTACTTGTTCTAAAAAAGGTTTAAAGTAATTCTACGCTTACTACACTTTGGCAGTATCTTTTTAACAATAATAGTGTTAGTTTAATTGAAAAACATGATTTTCGCCAAAAATGTCACTTACGTTACTTTGCCAAAAATGTATCGACATAATTAAAAATCAATATAAAAGGTTGCATGAAGAATTACGAACGAACATCTAATGTATTATTAATATAGTGTAAAACATTTTCGGTCGCATTCAGGAACTCATCGAAAACTCCAGGGAATCGCCTTCGGGGGCATTCTTCAACAATGTGAGGGACGGTCTGTCGTTGCGCACCTCAGTCACACTCAGGAGTAAGAGATTTTCCCCATCTATATAAGCTGTCAGTGCTTGTTCTTATTCTGTTTAGCGTTGCACATGTATTGTGGGTCAGTTCAAAGCCTGGCGGTTTCTGATCGATACAGCCCATTTAATGTGCTTCCTGTGGTGAGTAGCTCTCCGATTGTCTTCCTAAAGCGTTGGTGAGGTTGAGATGTTCCTGATGTAAGGAGTTGGCTCTTAGCAATGGAGGATATCTGGAGCGCAGTCTGTTTATTTCGATATCAAACTTATCATGGTGGATGGGTAGTTGATGGTTAGCCTCGATTTTTCGATATTCTCTAAGAGAATGACTTCTACGCAGTTTCAGCTAAGGAATGTGACTCATAATGGGAAGTCAATAGTTCGGTGTGAGTCTATTGACCTGAGATCATTCGCATTGTCTGACTTAATTGGGTGTCAATAATCTTCCTGTGTTTGCTATTGAGACTTACCGGGGAAGCATATTCAGCCACCGAGTATACAAGTCCGAGAGCGGATGATCTGAGTACGGAGGCTGAGGACCCCCATGTAGTGACCCCCGTTTGGACTATATTATTTCTCGTTTTCAGTTTTGCTGTCGTTCTTTGTAGATGTTCTTTAAAACTTAATGTTCTGTCCAGAGTCACTCCAAGATGATGGAGTAGTTCCTGATAACAAGAATCAATATACCCCGCTTCAATGAATTGTAACACCCGAATGTCATTCTAAGGGTTGTGCAAGTCTTTCAGACTGGGTTAATTAAATTGCTTGCTATAAACTTGAATTTAAGAAAGTTTGAATTTATTTTCACGTTCATTTTGTAATAACTATTTGCAAGCAAAACATTATGGAATGCTCTAAAGGGTTTAGTGAACGTGGAAAACCTGTATTAATAGTAGAATCTCAGAAATGTATAAGACATAAAGTCTTAATCTCAATCTTATACATTTTAGAATATTGACAAATGCCCTGCCGAAACGTTGATTTCAAAGGCACAATAATATCTAGTTCCAAATTTAATATTACTTATTGATGTACCTAACCTAACCCAAGAAATACTAATGTTTTATTAAATATAGTATGGTTCAAGAAACTCTATAAAGCTTTACTATACAGATGTTTATTAAAAAAATGTAAATAAGCATCACTTATCAACTACTTTAACTAAAAACTTTCATTGCACACCAACAGAATAGAGCATTGTTCATGAATATTTTATATTAAGAAACATCGTAAAGCAATACTAGACATCATGTATGAATTTTTAATAAAGTATTGAACAGCAAATTTAATGATCATGAAATTATTTTCTTAATAATCGAAAATTACATACTAACGATTACTTTAGTATGTAGCATTATTTTAATTTGAAACAAGGCAAAATGCCAAGTCATCACCATAAAAATTGCACGATATGGACTGACAAGAGGAAGTCTTAATTTAAATTATATTATGGAGTAAGACAAAAGACACTTGTTGATGTAAATAAAAGATTAATTTCTAAGTTTAACTAAGTTGAAAATTAACTAAGATTAAAAATTAATCAAATAAAAAATAGATAAAAAAAACTAGAACAGACGGAAAGCAAATTTACAAAAGAGATATTGTAGTAGCAATGTAGTTAGAAAGATATTTGGTTATTGCGGGACTATTTCAGTATCAGTTTGAATTGTTTTTAATTATTTTAAGTTGCTTGCGCGTCTGGATCTTTTTCTTCTAGGCATCAGCTTCGCCTCTCGCTTTCTGATACAAACATTAGTACCTTTTACATTGACGAATGGCTACTTATGGTAAAGTTTGTAGCATTTTAAATCACCTTGTATAAGTTTAAACACCGAAATATTATTTCAATCCTTTTGCATCGCTGGAGTTGATAATAAATACATTTTAAAGATTGTTTTCTTTCTTCTATTTCTTTGATCGTTTCCGCTTAAAATTGCGCGTTAAATAAATATCTACTTAGCTCGATTGGAAAAGTATGCAGGGAGGCGAATAATTTTTAAAGATCATGAGGTCACTCTCGCTGAGGTCAAAGGCAGTTGGTTTCGGTGTTCGTCCAAATTTTTCGTCAAATTTGTAATGAATTTTCGTTTTTCGTCTTTTTTTGTTGGAAAATGTGTAGTACTGGGGCAGTTAATTATGCAGTAAATGAAGTTAAGTAGGTTTGGGGGAATTTTTGAAAAGACAACACGCGGCAAGTGTCGGCGTTAAAAAACCGGCAAATTTGTTGTGAAAAAGTTAATTATACTCAATGTAATGTGTCAGTTTTGATAAGAGTAGTCACTGTTTTATTTTTATGTCGTCTCTCATCTGAGATATTTCTTCCTTCCTGAATAAGGAAGAGCCTTTATTTCATCGAGCAGGAAGATTCTTCTAAGCGGCGTCCTTATTTTAAATAGCTTGAGAACCTTCTTGTATTGTATTTGTCCAGGAAATTAATGTAAGTACCCCTTTTGTTTCATTTTTGGAAGTTACCCCATTTCAGTCCCCTTGTTATTCACTTATCCATGACCCCAGCTCTCCAAATAAACCCTGAGTAGCTGTTCGCAAACGTTCCGGTTTATTTTGCTTACCTTATCTCTACCCCAATAATTTTTGTCCCCAATTTTCAACCCTTTATAGTAATACCCTATGTGGTGGGCAAAAAAATCGTTACAAGTTTGGCTCCACAAGATTTAAAATGATCATTTTAGCTGCATAAGTAAATCGTGGTGATGAAGCAGTAACAGTTACAAGTCTGTTTGAAGAGACTGACACTTAGTAGTAACTTACAGTTCCCAAATACGACACTAAATGAATGGCGAGTTTCCAATAATTTTGCTGGTGGGAGGAACCCGGAGTTTGTTGCTTGTGGTGGGTGGTTGGCTTAGAGAATAGATCTATTATACTCTTCAGGAATCAATTTTTTACAATGACCAATTTTTTTTCTTGTATATCTACGTCTAATACGTATTTACGCGATCATGGAAGTCCAGAAATTACGGAAACTCTGACTCAATTCTCTTATTTAATGGAAATCGCAGCGGAGTCGAGTTTTCTATCAGGGTTGGTGTATATATTATAAATTCATTCCATTCTGTTCATGTTCATGTTTTCTATCGACATTCTATAATATTGATATTGGTTGAATATTTTCTGATAATTTATATACCAATGGATATGTTTCTCATGTTATAAAATGACATAAAAATCTTGTATCATTCTGGCGAGAGATGATGTGTATACAACGTCGATGAGTCATCAAAAATGACGAATGTCGTATCGTCGAAACGACTACCAACTTTTCTAATCAACGAAAAAAAAAAAGTATAAACATAACACCCGGAAATATCCGAAAACACCTTGTCAGTAATTTGCCTTATTACATATTAATTAAAAAACAGTTTATTTAGAAAAAAAAATATTTTGACAAAACTATAAAGGCAAACTTACATCATTTATTAAGAAATATGTCCCCCTTTGGTGGCAATTACTACTTTTACCCGTTTTGATATAGATTCTACAAGCTTCTGACAGTTCTCAGATATCCTTTCAACTCGAAACTAAACCTGAATGACCGCTTCCATCATTTTTAATTTTGCATAAATTTTCAATGGAGTTGAGGTCTGGAGAATTACCGGACCAGTCTAAAACATTAATATTCTTGTTTTTGAAAAATTCCATCACTTGCTTTGACTTGTGATAGGAAGCAAAGTCCTGTTGAAGAATCGCTCCCCCTTGGTGCTGACATTTTTGGAATTCTGTGTCCAAACGCTTTTTTAACATTGATTTTTATTTTTGTGTGTTTATAATAACTTCGTTTGGTACCAAAGATCCAATCCCCATGTATAAAAAACATCCCCAACGTCTTTTTTTGACTGGCTGTTTTACGATTTCATCAATATGAGATGGTTTAAGGTTTTCTGATGAATTTCGATCGCTGTCCCTGAATTATAAAGTGGGTTTCATCTGTAAATAGGACTTTTCTCCAGTCGTCTACAGTCCAATTAGAGCATTTTTCAGCCTACAATAGCCTTTGTTTCTTCATTCGTTCTTTTTCTTGGGTCCAATTTGTTCTTTCGAATCTTTCCTCTTCTGGTGTCTTTTTTCTCTTTCTTCCGCATATTCCTAACCTTTTCATATCCATTGATCCCGTTTCTCGTTTACGCTTCAAAATCTTGCTTGCTACCCCCTGACTCACTCTACACAGTCTTGAGATCTCTGTTTGTGACATAGAAGTGTGTTCACTTAATGTGTTAACAAAACACAAACTTAGTGGGAAATGTTCTTTATAACCCTCAAATAAAAGGCAGAGAAAAGTAAGGTTATGTTTTCAATGCTTGGTCAGTTGTAAATGTGTGGACAGTGTTGCCAACTGTGAATATTAAAAAATGTCTCAATGATCCCATCAATTCGCACAATACTGTATAAACCAATACTTTTAGATTTGCCTTATTAAGAGCATATAACCGAATATTTTTAAAACATTAAACGTTTACTCAAAAAAAAAATATATTTTCTTTTTGCATGAGATCTTAGCCACGAACTTGCATATAGATCTAGAGCTCTTTGGACTTTAATTATGGCTTAAGCGAGGAAATTCCGACTTCCTAAATGAAGTTTCTCAACTATTAACATTTCGCCTGATATTAAAAGTTTCTAACAAAAGTTCATACAAATTTGTAATTTAACTTGAAAGAGGAGTTATTTCACTTAACTATATAGAAAAATCATGTTTTTATAGTCAATCAGCTATCGTAATCTGCTTTGTCGTACAATTCATCAAGGTACTTTCAAGTTTCTTTAATTAATACAGAACAGTTCCCTTCAACATTAGTTTTTTTAATAAAACATAAAAAACTTTAGGAATAAAGTTTGTTTGTAAATTGTAAATTGTATAAGTTTAGTCCATAGTTTGAATATGAAAAACATAAAAGCTGTCTCGTTTTAATATATACCTAGTTGTTTCCATTTTACTTCCTACCTTAACATCTTTCACGTTTTTTAAAAGTTTTATCCTTGAAACCATATTGTTCTGATATAAGTCACTCACGTCAGTTTTACACTTTAACTTCCGCAATTTGGTTTTTTGAAAGAATCAAGTTTTTATTATATTGTCTTTGTGCAACGGATGACAGTCATCATCCTCATCATCATTATCATTATCAACGCTAATCAGTTCAATTTAATTATTGCACACATAAGTATTTTTTCTATTTGTTCATACTGATTTTACTGCAATATTGTTTATTGTAAGTTTTGACATTGTTTTTTCTGTAAAAAGTTTCTGACATAGGGCAGTTACTTAAAACAAGAACCAGAGACAAAAATGAAAGTTGGATTTTCTTCTTTGTCCCCTAGCGGCGAGGACTGTTTCAAAATTTTGTCACTGTACAAGAAGTACGTTCGTCCCAGCAGAAAGGCATTTCTGCAGAGCCAGCTTGACCATGAGTAACCAAAGAAGCCGGCTAAGCGAGGATTCAGTTGCTACGTTCCTTTGGGTCCTTTGTTTAAGATAAAAAATATTGTTTAATTTAACTAAAGAATACTTGTAGATCTCTCTGTCACACCCTCCGTCATTTGTTATTAGGGATCCCAGGTATATGAAACTACTTACTACTACAAAGTTGTAGAAGATTATTCCGAGCTCTGTCTACTATCATGATCATTCATTTCATTATGTCTTCAATTTATTCTTGATTTGTCGTGATTATTAAAGTATCATCAGGATATTTCAAGTTACTGATTTTTTGACCTCCTACTGATATTTCACTCTTCCATCCGTCTAGTACTAGTCATCATCATCATCAACTAGCCTCTAACGTCCACTGCTGAACATAGGCCTCTCGCATGCTTTTCCACTTAGTCCGATTTTGCGCCATCTGAATCCAATTTGTAGTCACTCTTTTTATGTCATCTGTCCATCTCGTTGGGGGGTCGACCTCTATTTCTGTAAGCTTGTATTCGGGGTCTCCATTCCAAAATTCTTTTTGTCCACCGGTCATCAACTGATCTTGCTACATGACCTGCCCAGTTCCACTTTAGTGTTGTTATCCTCTCAATAACGTCTGCTACTCCTGATCTTTTGCATATAGTAGCATTGGGTATTCTATCACGTAGAGAAATCCCTAACATAATTCTCTCCATTGCTCTTTCCGCAACTTGTAGTTTACTCACTGTTGTTCTTGTGAGCGTTAGGGTTTCTGCGCCGTAGGTCATCACTGGCAAAATACATTGATTAAATACTTTTCTTTTCAGACACATTGGAATCTTAGACCTAAAAATATCCTTCATCCTTCCAAATGCAGCCCAAGCGAGGTTTATTCTTCTTATCAGCTCGATTGTTTGGTTGTCTCGACTTATTCTGATCTCATGGCCTAAGTATTTATAGGAGTCAACTGGCTCAATATCTTTGTCTTCTACTGAGATGTAGTACTAGTACCTTCCGCATAATGTGTTCGCTGTAGATATTAAACAGAGTTGGCGAGATTATGCATCCCTGCCTGACACCAGCCTCTGTTCTGAAATGATCGGAATGGGTGTTGTTTATTTTTACTGTGCACTTATTATTTTCATATAGACTTCTAATTAGTTGAATTAAGTGGTGGGGTGTTCCCATTTCCGCTAGTATGGAGCATAGCTGCTGCAGTTTGACTTTATCGAAAGCTTTGTGTAATCCACAAAGCACATAAGCATAGGAGTGTTTAATTCACGAGTTTTTTCGATTATCTGTCTGACATTAAGGATGTGTTCTTTGTGTCTTTTCCTGGGACAAATCCCACTTGTTCTTCTTATATCTGAGGCAATAGAAAAGCTTTTAGTCTTTCATGTATTACATGAAGTAGAACCTTTTTATATATGAGAGATTTGATTCTTCTTTGCTTTTCGAGAAATTGCAGCGTTCTGTCTGTCATCGAGTGTTTCCTTTTGATGATCTTTTTTTCAGTTCTGGTTCTTTCTACAGAGGTTTCTATGGCATCTCTGACACCTTTCCACATTTCTTCTGGGTTGTCTTGTGTGTTCAACATACTAGTTTCCTTTAATGCATCTCTAAATGTTTTAGGATTTGAAATTTCCCGCCTGTTTTGATTTTGGTGCGGTATTGTGCTTTTTAGCTTCATCTTGAAGCAAGCCCACAACAATTCATGATGGATCCACAATCAGCTCGTGGTCTAGTTTTCACGTTCATAAAACATGTCTTCCATCTGTTTCTAATCAATATGTAGTCGATTTGGTTCTTGTATTTTCCATTTGAGCTGGTCCACGTTGATAAACGACGGGCATGATGTTTGAACATTGTGTTTACAATGGTCAAACTGTTTTCGGTTGCAAAATCTATTAAAGGTTCGCCTCGGCTGTTTCTAATACCTAACCCATAGTTCCTTACATTTTGGATGTTATCATTTCTTGTAGTGATGAACAGTAAAGTAGGTACCTTTATTTTTAAAAATATAGACAATTCTTATTAATAAAAAATTGATTTCAAATTAAAAACTACGGTTTATATCATCCATGCAAACCGCAGTTTGTATAGCTGGTTCCTAAAAAAACTTATATCACTCTTAGTAAGATTTGATCATTATGGGCAGTGTATTTGATTGGTCTGACATTATATTATATTTATTATCACAGAAAAATAATAAAATAAACAAACAACAAATAATTGATTAGATATGTTAATTCATAAATTATAATAATTATTAAGGTCCAAATTTTGATATTATTTTGAAATCCTGCATTTTATGATACATAAAAAGATACATTAAAAATTGGGCACTATCAGAGGCAGCAAAAATTTTTAACATAAACAGAACCACAGTTTTTATATTAATAAAAAATGGAGGGAACAAGAAACTCTCGAAAGAAAGCGAGGGTCTGGAAGACCAAAACTATACTAAATTTAGGTATGTAAAAATAAAATTAATATTTTGTAATATCTTCATCAGCATTGATAACAGATTGTAGTCTTTGGTCCATCTGCGTAAGGAACTATGAAATTGTCTTCTTCAGACAGCTCTTCCCAAACCTGTAATTACGCCAATACAACCTTTTTATAATATCCCCCCACACATTCTCAATTGGATTTAAATCTGGACTGTAGCTGGGTCATGGTAAGGTCTCGATGTTGTTATTCTGGAGCCACTGGTTTATTATATTTGCAGTGTGAACAGAACAATTATCTTGTTGGAGGATAAAATTATTTTCTGGATACAACTGTTCTACAGTGGGAAACATTATGTTTTCTAGAATATTCAGATAAGTCTGAAATAAATTCATCACCATACTTTGGCGCTAAAATGACTAGTTGCTCGATATCTATCAAGATATAGAGGATTAAACTATTATTATCTGGTCTATACACCCCAATTTTTCCTTTTTGAAAGATTGAAAAATTTTCTCATCTGTAAATACCCTGTCCCAAAAATCTGAATTTTGTAGCTCATGGTTTAAAGTAAATATAAGTCTTGATTGCTTGTGTTGTGGTGCAAGAGCTTGTTTTTTTGCTGCAGTTCGGTTCCTAAGACGCGATCCTTTAATTCTGCGCCAAGTTGTTATCTTTCTTACCGGAAACTGTGACATAATTCTTGCAGTTTTCGCATCTTCAAAATGATTCTCTTCTAATCTCTCCAAAAGCGTACCATCTTCATGAGCGGTAGTTATTTTTGGTCTTCCAGAACCTTGCTAACCAAAACAGCATACAGTACGTGGTAGCACGTACCTATACAATAAAGTGCAAAGAAAAAAATTTATTTATTATTTAAAGTTAAGAGAGTTGATTACTATTTAAATGGGAATAGGCCACAATTAAAGGTTAAAGTACGTTTATTGACGTTTCAATTTCCACTTCGTTCTCAAAATACAAACATTAGTAAATGTTTTAATAGCTTCAGAAAAATATTTAGAGTTGATTGAATTTCAATATTTAAAAGCAAACACAAACACACGTGCTCCATCATTAAAAAACCGCCATATATGGAAAAGCTACATTATCCAAAGAAGGTGGAGAAGAGAAAAAGATGTCGTGTTTGCTCTTCAAAAAAGAAGAGAACTCAAACGACGTACTTTGTTTGTGCAGACTGTAAGGACAAATATGGAAAAAGAAACTGTTGGACTTTGTGTAGACCCTTGTTTTCGTGAATATCATCACGAATCGAAGATCTAATTTCTTTTTAACATTATGAATGCTCGTTTTATAACAAGAGAAATTAAAAATAAAAAAAAAATCCGTCGAAATTATTATTCTTAGAGTGGCTCATAAGTGTGACACATGGATCAAAGAAAAATTCATATAATAGACCAGTGTCTCATATATGAGTCAGGTTCAAAAATCCTTTCAAATGTCTTTTTTCTGCATCTGATATTTACTACATTGGTTCACAGCACAATTAAAATAATTTAATTTCAAAATAATAAAAAAATGGGGTCCCTTAATGTCCAAAATTTTAAGATCTTGGTAGCGAACGTGTTAATGCTATGTACTAATAAAATAAAATAAGTCATGTTTCCTTTGCATGTATAATCTTGGTAAAATCGATATGGATTCGTCGGCGCTTCAATTTAGTTACCTTCTAATTTACTGTCCAAAACGCTCATTTTCCAATTAATAATGCAAACCCTACAAGGATCGGCCTAATTCGGCAGCAAAAGCTTGTGAGAATCTTGGGCTAGTAAATCATGGGATTATTTCTCCACCTCCACATCCACCGGCTTCTCTCCCCGTCAGTTTCTTGTCTACGAAAATTCGTTAAGTTCATCGATTGAGTTGTCTCGTTTGAAATTAGAAGTCGAAAACAGCACAACGATTTTATCTTGTTCATGTTTTTACGGCAAGTCGCCACCGCCGGTGCTCGCTTATCTTTTTCGCTAACTTTCCGTTAATGCACAACCCGACTCACCGCCACCGGTCGTTAAAAACGAGTTTGTTTTTGGTAAGAGCTATAATCCACTGAAATAAAAAGGTATTTTATACCTTATATATAATTTTGGTTAGTTTGATCGAGATACTGAAGGTAAAATATGAATGAATCTTCTGTTTAATCAGAGATAAATCATTATTTTTTAGTAACTACAGGCTTATCTTATATATAAATAACGGTCGTATGAATCTGAAAGCAGAAAATGTTTAGCCCTAGCCAGAATAAGTATTAGGAAATGGATGGAAACCAACGAAATTATGAGGAAACAATATTAAATAACCGAGCAAAAGCAGAATTGTCTCAGAAACAATTTAAAGACAAAACCGAACTCTTACTGGGTGATTCTACAAAATTACCCAATCTTGACTTCTCACACGAAACAACTGATGAATAATACATCTCTGCACATCTCAAAACTCACAGACATCTCAAAAATCCTCTTGTTAACAAATTCATAATTATTCAATGAACTACGATGGATTCTATCCTTGCCTAGCACGCATACAACGGCTTATTTCCGAAACCAATCCTGACTTTAGTTGTTTAAAAGAAACAAACTTTACAGAAGAAACACACAACCCTCATCTAAAAAACTTTGTTAGTTATCACCATATCAGAACTACACACCGACGCGCTAGCGGAGGAACATCAAATTTTCGTATCAACTGAAATTTTTCACCGTAAACTTCACCTAACCACTGCTTTAGAAGCTGTTGCTATAACAGCATGGTGTCCAGAACAAATCACAATATGTAGCCTATATATTCCTCCTAATTATACATTGACAAGCACTGAATTGGAAAACCTGATATCTCAAATTTCTGGCCCAATTATTATGGTTGGAGATTTTAACGCACACAACACGATGTGGGGCTACAAAAATACATGTGATAGAGATAAAATAATCGAAAATGTCATTAACAATACTGATATTAACTTATTAAATACAGGAAATAGTACATACTTTCATATTCAGTCAGGAAGCTTCTCATCAACAGACTTAAGCTTATGTGATCACAAAAAACACCCGTTACTAACTTAGTAACTTGGCATACTCTACACAGCTTTTTCGATGGCAATCATTATCCCATTATCATTACCAACAATGCAGTCAAATCAGAATATGCAAAAAAGAGATGGAAAATCTCAGATGCTAATTGGGAACTCTCCAAACTAACTGTAAAAGGGGACATGTGTACTCAAATATTAAAATAACATAGATGAAGATATAAAACAACTAAACCATTGCATAGTTTCGTCCGCAGAGGAGTACAAATACAAAATTAACCTAATAAAAAACACGTTCCCTCGTGGAATGACTCATGCAAAACAGCAATACAAGAAAGCAAAAGAACTTAAACACTCTAGCTGACTTAATCGATTTCAAAAGGCTCAGAGCAAAAACAAAACGCATAATAAAAAACAGTAAACAAAATTCATGGAATCATTTTACCAGCTCTATTAACAAAGATACCCCACTGACTCAAATATGGTCAAAAATAAAGAGAATGAAAGGACATTACACATCATACAAAATTCCAGCTCTCACCATTCAGGACATAATAATTACAGATGACCAACAAATCAGTGATATGCTTTCCCAACACTCTCTCAATAAATCAAATAATCCTACTAATCCACATAGCGAAATTGATGCTACTCAAAAAACTTGCAATACTAATCCTCCCATTAATATACCTTTCAGTTTCCAAGAACTAAACGTTACCATTTTTTCGACAAAAAACTCAGCTGCAGGCCCTGACGATATTCCCTCTATCTTGTTAAAAAACCTTCACCAAAATGCATACGAGAAAATACTCCAACTGTTCAATAACATTTGGAGAAAAAAACAAGAGAATATATGAGTAAAAAATCAGAAAAAGATAGACCAGCTACTAAACGAAATCTGAGAACAACTATAAATCCATGACATGTTCAGTCCACAAAAAAGGTGATACCAGTTGAGAAATTGATTTCGTCGAACATCATTTTTTGAATGTCGGGTTCTACAAAGACGCATTCTTAAGTTTAGCTTCTGAAAGGTTTGGGAACTTTTGGAAGAGTAACTTGAAACAAGGTCACCTTTAGGCAATGCCTTTACAAATGCCCTTTTCGTCAGGTTTTAAAGACTTCCTCACAGGTCAATTCTATCTGCACCAATGTTGATCTCTAGCTATACTGTCCCATTCACACTAGAAACATGGAAATTTGTTAAAATCACCTTGCGGACCAAAAAGTTGTTAATTTTAAATCGCCATATATCATCCAACCACGAGCAGAATAGCCAACAAGTATAGAGATGCAAAGTGTTATCATTATGTAATAAAACAGCTTTTTATCTAGCTTGGATAAATAAATAAACAGTCTTTTTTGTATTCAATACCTAACTCGTTTATTATTAGATCTGGAATGGCTGAGCAGTAGACTAAATCACCTTCATGTTCAAAAAATGTTAAAAAAAATTCGTGCAAAAATTAAAATTTACTAGATGAAAATTCCATTTATTTGGATATTGAACACAAAAAACTCAATAAAACACATAAATTCCTTCACTGTATTCACGCCCACTCACACCTTTACAGATCTTTTTTTTTTCAATGAAAAGCTTTTAACAAATATATTGTAAAGCAGACAAGTTCGTTGTGCTGTTCAAAACAGATCGTTCAGACAAAACATACAAAATTTCTCCGTACCTTGAAAGTCTCCGCAAATCATTTACTGAATACACTGTATGAAACCGAATCTAGCATAGATGAGGCCATGATACCATGCTATGGCCGTCATGATATGAAACAACATATAAAGGCCCATATGCTTTGGGTATACATCGTGGTGTTGAAATCAGAAATCTGGTTACCTCATAGATTTTAATATTTATCAAGGAGCCAAGGGAAAATCCAATGAATACAAAAAAGAATTTGGCCTTGAAGATGACATAATATGGCAGTTTGTTAAACTTATTACTAAAATGCTGAAAATTATTTCATCTCTATGAAACTAATTGATTTTTAAACATCGAAGGGAATAAATTACGTAGGAAAAGTGAAACGTTTAAAAAATCCATTCCTGGAATTTACAAAAATTGGTACGACGAGAAAAATGAGGTGCTTTTATGTAGGTGGAATGACAACAGCATAGTTACTTTGGCATTGAATTACCATAAAACGACGGGAGTTTATCAGGGTTTTTTATTATCAGGAACAGATACACCTTTGCTCAAAGCAAAAAAAAAAAATAAAGTAACACACATCTTTTTCGGGCTTATAACGAAAATATGGGAGTAACTGATCAGATGGATCACAATTTTGCCTATTACAGAATACAAATAAGATCCAAGAAATGGTATTGACCTTTATTTATTGGGGGTCTTGATGTCTCCATACAAAATATTTGGTTAATTTACGGTAGACACACATTATCCCTGAACAACCCGAAATGGATTGGCTGCAGCTTCTTCTAAATATAACCAAAGCTTTGTTAACGATATTCGGAATTCCTCCAAGCAGACCTGGTTCATCTCAATCTTCCATAAACAACATTACACAAGATGTTCGATTCCACAACATCGACCATCTTATTTCTACCCAAGATAAACGAACCCCATGCGTCCTTTGTTACTCAACAACCAATAAAAAATGTATTAAATGTAAGGTTGCTGTTTGCCTTACATGAAAAATGTTTTATTAAATTTCATAGTAATACGCAATCATTTGTTTTTACTTTATTTAAATGTCAGTTTTGAACACATGGACTCGTACATCTACTTGGGAGATCAAGCGAAGGAAATACGTATAAGAGTAGAAAAGGCAAGAGCATCGTTCACTAGCATGAGGCAAATTTTCACCTCTAAAAGCCTCACCCTACCTCTCAAAATTCGACTTCTGAAATGTTATTTTTTTTTGGTTTTGTTATATGGAATGGAGGCGTAGACAATGACCGCAACATTGATGAAAAAAGTAGAGGCCTTCGAAATGTGGGCTTACCGACGTATATTACGTATATCTTGGACTGAGCACGTGATCAACGAAGAGGTACTACACCGGATAGGTAAGAGAGAGAGATAGGATAAGTATAAAGAAAAGAAAGTTGGAATACTTGGGTCACGTTATGAGACATAATAAATATAGAGTACTACAGCTGATCGTTCAAGGGAAAATAGACAGCAGAATTGGTCCAGGGAGGAGAAGACACTCGTGGCTAAAAAACTTGCGGCAATGGTTCGGATTATCATCTGCTGAACTATTCAGATCTGCCGTAAACAAAGTCAGAATAGCCATGTTGGTTGCCAACGTTCGGAACGGACAAGGCACATGAAGAAGAAGAAATGTCAGTTTATTTAAAACTCTTTTAAATGATTTAATAGAACATTCCAAACAACGTATTTTAAAATTTGTTTTTTACATCCTACCTGCCAGTGTTACGTTTTCGCAACAGCCAATTATCAAAAAAATTGAAGTTTTTCATTGTTTAAACATATTTTTGTCAAGTTTGTAATTTTTAGAGCATACATTTTTTAGAAATTAAAAAAAATAAGCATAATTAGTTCTGGACATGAATGGGTTAAAAAATCTATCCAAAATGATTTGAAAGTGATTTTTTTGGATTACAAAAAATATGAAAAGTAAGCAATGTTTAATTAACCGTTTAAAACGTACCATTTATCTATAGCGACTGTTAAAAATAACAGTGTACATCATTTAATCATTTTTTCCATTTGGTTTTAATATATTAAACAATGGTAAAGTAAATAAATTATGCAATAAAATATGATAATAAATCATGTGAGTAATAAACAACACCTGCGTTGCACATCAATAAGAATAGAATTCTTTATTAAAAAAACATCAGTCGTGTGTTGAGAGACATGACTTTTCTGCATAGTTTTTTATATCTCTTTTAACAGGTTGGATGCCGCTATTTTGTAACTTACTTTTACGTGGTCCCGACTAAGAAATGTAAATAAATATATAAATACGTACCGAACGCTTATAAGCGACGGAGGTACCCGAGCAAAGTACACAGTGACGCTTATAAGCGTCAAAGGCATCCAACCTGTTAAATACATTAATGCTATTAGTTAATGTTTATTGAAATACCGATATAACTCATTTAAAACGTAATATGTTAAATAGACAAGGCTTCTTCTTCTTGTAGTGCCTATCCGTTTCGGATGTTGGCGACCATCATGGCAATCTGCACTTTGCACACTGCTGCTCTAAAAAGATTTGTGGTTATTGTGTTGAACCACGTTCGTAGATTTTTCAGCCAGGAAATCCTTCTCCTTCCTGGTTCCCGTTTTCCTTCTACTTTTCTCTGCAAGATTAGTTGCAGCAGTCCATATCTTTTGCTGTTCCTCATGATGTGACCGAGGTATTCGATTTTGGCTGTTTTTATTGTGGTTAACAGCTCTTTTTCTTTTTTCTTTCTCAACAGAACACCCTCATTAGTAACGTGGTCGGTATACGATATCTTCAGGATGCGACGATAAAGCCACATTTCAAAAGCCTCAATTTTCTTGCAGGTGGCGTCTGTGAGAGTCCATGACTCAACTCCGTACAACAGTATAGGAAAGATGTAACATCGTAGTAACCTGATTTTTATGGGCATTGATAAATCATGACATTTGAATAACTTAGCCATTTTTTGAAATGCACATCTAGCTTTCTCTATTCTACATTTGATTTCTATGGAATGGTCCCAATTTTCATTGACGATCGTACCAAGGTAGGTGTATATTTTTGCTCTTTCTATTTGTTGACCGTTTACACCGATTTGTACAAATTGCTGTTCCTTTTTAGAGATCATCATGCATTTTGTTTTCTTAGTGTTTAGTGAAAATCCGTATCTCTTACTGACCTCTGTGATTCTGTTCATTAACTCCTGGAGGGTTTCAGAACTGTCAGCGAATACTACCGTATCGTCCGCGTATCAATGTTATTGATAGATTCTCTGTTGATTCGAATTCCGGCTTCAACATCACCCACTGCTTCTTGAAAGATTTCCTCAGAGTATATGTTAAACAGCAGTGGTGATAGTCTACATACCTGACGGACGCCACGTTTGATTTTGATATCGTCGAATTCTCCTGCCTCTGTCCGGATAGATGATGTTTGATTCCAGTACAGATTGCTGACAATTCTTAAATCACAGGTGTTTATTCCAATATTGGTTAATATCTCCATCAGCTTGTCGTGCTTTACTGTATCGAACGCTTTATGGTAGTCAATGAAGCATGCATAAATGTCGCAGTTCACGTCTCTACATCGTTGAAATGGACAAGGCTGCTTTAGAGATATTTAATTACTAAATCGGTCAAATTGGTCAGATAATGAGATCTCAAATCTTGCAGAACAATTTCTTTAACGGAAGTTATTCAGGACGGTCCAATATGCATCTACATCCATCCATCCATCCAATGGCACTACAGCCCAAATCGGGCCTTGGCATCCTTCAACAAGCTTTTCCAATCATTTCGATTTACCACTGTTCTTTTCCATGAACGCGTTCCCAGGCAGTTCCTGGCACCCTCACCCACTTCGTCTTTCCATCTCTTTTTAGGTCTTCCAACAGGTGTTTTTCGCTGCATTCTTGCATTTAGTAATTTTCTGGGGATTCTATTCTCATGCATGCGGACCACGTGCCCTGCCCACCGTAATCTCTGCAGTTTAGTGTATTGTGCTAGAGTTGATTCGCTATATTGATCGTATATTTCTCTATTATACCTAATTCGTCAGTTGTTGTTTTCACTTATTGGGCCCAATATCCTACATAATATTTTTCTTTCAAACACTTCTAACGCATTGGCAGATTTCTGTGTTACCACCCATGTTTCACAACCATAACTTACTATGGGCCTGATTATTATTTTGTAGACTCGGAGTTTTGTTTTCCGGTGTACGTCTCGCGATTTGAATATGTGGCCCATTGCGAAATAGGCTTTATTTGCCAGCACAAGCCTTCTATTTATTTCCGGTTCTTCTTCATTGCTTGAGACCAGATCCATTCCTAGGTATGTGAATCTATTCACATGTTCTATATCGTCAATAAAGTGTTGTTGCGCCGGTCTATTTGATCTGGTTTGTATGAGTAGTTTTGTTTTGTTTGAAATTATTGCTAGCTCTACTGCTTCTGCACTCTGTTTTAACTCAACGTAGGTTTCTTCCGCTGCATTCACTGTTCTGCTCATTATATTTATATCATCTGCGTATGCTGCTAATTGGGTAGATTTGTTTGTAAGTATGTTATTTCCGCTCACCGTCAACCGTCTAATTACATATTCAAGAACAAGATTAAAGAGCGTTGGATCCAGCCCGTCGCCTTTTTTCAGTTTTTTTATGGTATGCCAAATTCTTCCAATATATTAGGTAGAATTGTTCTATATATTGAATCACAGGCTTGTTTAAAATCTACAAAGAGATTGTAAACATCCATGTCATATTCCCATGCTTTGGCTAATATTTGTTTAACTGTAAATAGTTGGTCAATGATAGATCTATTTTGCCTAAACCCTACTAGATATTCCCCGATGATTTTTTCCGTCTTCAATTAATGATGTTTGTGAGTATTTGGTATCCCGAACAAAGTAAAGAGATGCCTCTACATCTCTGACACAACAGTTTGTCTCCTTTTTTATGAATAGGGCAGATTATACTTTTCTTCCATTGTTGGGGTATTTTTTCTTCTATCCATATCTCTCGTATTAGCTGGTGCATCTGTTGCATCTACATAAAAGGCATATATCCTTTTTTTTCTAAAAGTTTTTGCTCTGGCCAGTTCATCGGCCATGTTTTATTATACTTGGATCTTATCATATAAAGGTAGGCTAAACTCAAACTCGAAGGCAGGAAGAAAGTCACGATTTTATGCATTTTAACGTTTAAACACATCATTAGAGACATTGACATTTACGGAAAGAATAACACAACTTGCCTCGTATATAATTCCCTCGTACACAAAAATCTTTTGTATGCAAAACATGTAACTCATGTGTATCAATAATGTATATTTTATATTCCTCTTGACCTTTGTAATCGACTAGAAGTTTTGGATTATATTTCCATTACACAGATACTTTTTACAATTAAAACAAAAAGGGCTAGATATGAATAGGTTGCTTTTGTTATAACAGTAATATTACGATAGGTTAGGGACATGTAGAATTTATGGAAGTTTAATAGTCGATTGCAAATTAAAAACAAGCAGTTTTTATATAAATATATAAAAATAGTTTTAATCAAGGTATTCTCATTCACGACAGGAAATAAATCACGAGATCGCGTTATTATACATTTTACATTACTGCTTCACTTGTAGTGACAAATTATTATGATTACATATGCTTGATAATACAACAATATGTATTATTGTTTACAGATTTTGACAGAAAATGTGTAACTTAATGGTACTTCATGTCTTACTTTGTCAAATGCTTTTTCAAAATCAAACGTAAAAAACATGCACATTAATGTTAATATCCATGCATCTTTGAGTTAACACAATAAAAGCAAATAACGCTTCTCTGGTTCCTAGTCCGTTTCTGAACCCAAACTATCATCTATTTCTTCTTCCAGTTTTTTATTTATACGACCACGTATTATTTTCAAGAATAATTTGAGAATGTGACTTATTAGTGATATTGTTCTGTATTCACTGCAATATTTAGCGTTTGTATTTTTAGGGATAGCACAAAAGGTGGAGAGTAACCATTGTTTCGGTATGTGTCCTGTTTTGTATACTGAGTTAAATAACTCTACTAAAATGTCTAAGGTTTCATCATTTATGCATTTTAAGATTTCTATAGGGATTTGCTGCTTTACCATTTTTGCTGTTTTGCTAGTCTTATTTTGTATCATGCACCTATTTATTATTGTTTTCTAACCTTCACGTATTTCTGATCTATCTACATTGTTCTATCCATAAATATTTTTTTTGTAATTCGTCTTAAGATCCTCATTATTTTTGTTTCTAAATGCTATTTTGCTGCGACTAGTTTTAAGCCATTTTTCATTTGGTTTTTGAATTTGGAGTTAGCACCTTGTTGGTTCTTAAAGACTTTTTATTTTTAGTGGCAAGTCTTTTCATACTGAATTGCTAGTCTTTATACTGAACTGATCATTATTTAGAGATTGCCTTCATGTGCTTTTGACCTGCGTCATTTGTATATCATACTATCTTGGTGTCTTTTTTATTTTCTGCTTGTTTTATGACCTCGTCCAATATTATATTGAACGTTAGTTGGCTTAAAGTTTCTCTCACTAATCCCAGTTGTTATTTCAATTGTTTCTGTTGTTCGTGTATGTACTTGGTAACAATCTAACAACCAATGTATAATAATGGAGTTACTACCTATATATTGACTGCTAAGTGCCAAATGTTCAACAAAGGTTCGTATAACTATAAAGCGACAATTGAGATGACAATTTTATTGTTGATACTTCGTCTAGCCCTGTCTCAGTTGTAAATACGTCTTATCTTTAATGCAAATCTGAACAATGACAAATTTTGGTAGACACATATAGATATTTCTCTTCATCTTCTTCGTGTGTTAGGCTTTAAGGACTGTTGTTTCTAGTGTGATTTATCAGTATTTGCGATGTTGACTGACAGCTATCTCTCCATCTTTTAGGGGGTCTGCCGTGTGGTCTTTACCATCTCTTACTATTCGGACAAGTCTAGGTTTTCCCATTCTGTTAATATGTTGGTTCCATTCTCGTCTTCTTATAGAATAAAAATGGGTTTAAGAACTAAAACTTTAGTTTAAATAGACGAACGAATTTTATATTACTAAATAAAAGTAGCAGAAATAAGTATACGGGGTGTGATTACTGGATAAACAAATGAAAATTTAAATTGAAGAATAAAGATTAAATAGAATAGTAAATAGAAAAGTTTTGTGCCAACTCTTTCTAGAATAGAAATATTTACCCAGTGGCGCTGGCCGACGGGTAGTTTAATGACAATAAATGCATTATTCTCCATTCAAATTAGTTTTATTAACATGAACTAACTGACGGTACGTTCATGAGACTTGACGTCACGAAGGCGATAACGATCAAACTAAGCGCCAATGATGAGAAACACGTTTCACTATTAGATTTTAGTATTTTTTAGCAATTTTCATTAAAGTTGGAACACGCTTTTCTCGATTATTACTGGACACAGAAAGGTGAAAAAAAAATCAACGATTACAGAAAAAAACTTTTTCAAGTGATTAGGGGCGTAAACAGTTTGGTTATAATAGAACGTTAAACAGTATAATCCAATTTTTCAACACAATAAAAAATAAAAAAAGTAAAACCATCATTTTAAAGGCAATATAATTTCGAATAACATGTCCAAATTTCGAAACATTTTGTCGGTAAATAACAGAGAAAACACTGTCCCTAGGTTTTGGTGCACCGATAAAACAGCCTTAAGTTGCCTTTTTTACATATAGCATTTCTTAGTTTTGTAATATACCCCGATCATTTATGATGTATTGTATAGTAGTAGATGTATTACATTTGATATCCGTTCTCTGGCAAATATATTTCTCAAGTCTACGGGCCATAGGTAGTGAGTAGGTTTACAACTGAATCCGATTTCATTTCATCTAGTGTCTGATTCTACCACGAACAATTTTATATTCTAAAATAAAATACTGAATGAAAATTATTGCTGTAAAGTGGCATTGCCCCACATTGGATCTTTTCAAAATAAATTTAAAATTTAAGTGCAGCTCACACAAATTTTCCTCGTTTTGTTTACACAACTGAATCAGTTGACATTATTTATCAAAAGTTTGCCAAGACAATGTTCTCGATATTCGATTCCTTGAGGTTTTCAGCGAATTCAAATTTTCCTTCTGTCAACTATAAAAGTGTTATTTTATGTGAATCGTCAATTTTATTAGTTGTTGATTCTGAGATATATTTTTATATAAAATTTGTTCTACAAAGTATTCAAAATATAAAGCATATGTGTATTTCCACAAAGACGCCAAAAGTACTGAAGTATTTTTAATGTAAACATTTTATTTGGTCTGTTGTATTAAACAGTTAAATGAAAAACTTGAGAGTGAACATTTTTATATTAACACTATAGGACAACAGTAAAAAGCTAGATAATCATTGTTACGTATTTCCGCAATTCATTATTATTTTACTATCAGTGAAGATATAGATAGACCGTATAACAATTTGAGAACAATTTATCGAATCCTATAATTTTATGTATGATGTTGAAACACATATTACTTCCAAACGAAATAAAGCAATCTATGGTATGATACTTTTATTCTTAACTTTTTTTTTGTCCTAGACTATCGTCATACAGCCAGACACAAAAGGACTAAGACAGTCATCATTATAATTATTTATCTAAATGCCCTATCAAAATAAAAGATTACATCGATATTAGGAAAAGAGGGACACACTCTTCTCGCCTAGGAACCTATCAAGGCATTGATTTATATAAGACACAACAACACTAGGTCACGGAGAGGAGGAAGTTGGAAGTTATACAAATGGTTTAAAACAAAGGTAACAAGATTAACTAAATCATTTTTAGAGAATTATAATGATAATTTGCTGTCTTTTAAAGATTTTATTAAAGAGTTGTAAATATCTACAGAGCCAAGTGATAATAATTGTAGCATATTCCAAGGAGCTGCTATTTTATATTTTAATAAATCATTTATAAGTTTGGATGAGTAGCCTCTGTTTTTAGAACAACCAAATAATATATGATCTAAATCAATTTCCTCTCCACAATACTCACGTTTTTGTCATCATCCAAAACCTTTATTTTAAATAAGTGCTTTGGATAACATGCGTGTCCGAAACGTATTCTAATAATGGAAGTTATGTGCCTCCTGGAAGCTCTAAAAGACTTGTACCAAGGAAATTTGGGAATATCTGGCTGAATTATCGAGTATCTATTTTGGTTCACAAAAGAGTATTCCTTCCACTGGTAGCTCCACTCTCGAAGCAATGTTGTCTTGCAAGAAACAATACTGTCAGAAAGCGTTACTTTATGTAAAATACCAGTATCGGTTAAAATGCTTTCTTTGGCTAATAAGTTGACATATTCATTATGTTCAAATCCTGCATGTGCTTTAATCCAGAGACAATGTACATTGATTCCTTTGGTTAAAAAAGTTTGAATATTCTTAACTTAAGATCACTACCTCTAGCTAACAGCTGAATGTAATCTACCCTTAGAGCCTGAATGTAGAATATCCCTTAGAATATGACCTTCCCGTGCGTGTCTTGATTTGAACTCCCGTACGAAAGCTCGTGAAGAGAGACCCCAACAGAGAAATATTTAAAGATATAAAAAGTAATGCAGTGTTTAAACAATAATAACTACCAATACTTTAGATGACAGTGTACAACCACTACTCTCTCTAGTCGTTACTTCCTACCATACGAGCAACTAGCTCTTTCCATCGGCTTCTATTCTGGGTTGCTCTCATGGACTCAGAGAATGTTTTGCCACTGCATCTGCACTTGATCTGTCCATCGAGTGAGTATGACCTCTGCCTCTGCGACCTTCAACCTATTTCTTCTTGAAATATGTCCGAAAAAGACACCTGCGAGACAAATATAGAAGAGTCTAGTCTGAAAGTTAAGCTCTTTGAGGACTGACTGATTTATTCTGGGCTCTGTCTATGAGATCCAAAACATTATGCTCCAGCGCCACATCTCGAAGTTATATATATATATATATATATATATATATATATATATATATATATATATATATATATAACCCTAAACCCTTTTGCTCTAAGGTGTCGGGTGTAATGTCTTTTTTCTCCATTGCTTCTTATTATTTGCTTGGTTTCTAGCTTGTTCTTTGCTAATTCCTCTTGTCTCTAGGATTGAAGTTACATTATCGTCTCATCTCTTCATTGGCCTACCCCTTGGTTTCTTAATTTGTTTTCTCGCTTCCCATACTGGTCTTTCTTGATTCATTTTAATCATGTGTTCATACCATCTTAGTTGGGCCTCTTCAATTTTCTTGATAATTGGTTGGACCTTAAGATGTACACTAACTGCCTCACTTTTAATCTTGTCTAAACTGCTTATGCCCATTATTCTTCTACGAAACTTTATTTCTATGCTCTGCATTCTCGATCTTAATTTATGGGTAAGCGTCCAACTTTCACTAGCAAAATTTAAAATAGACACAAACACCATCTTTTAGATGGCTACTTTGGCTTATTGGGATACTTCTTTTTTGGATAAAAACGTACTTTTGATTGCGTGGTAGATCCGAGCAGCACTTTCTATTTTCGAATCTATTTCTGTTTCTTCAGGTCCTCTGTTCTCTATTTGCGCTCCCAAGTATCTACTGGTTTCAACTTGTTCCGGAGTGTAATTCAACGGAGTGTATTTCCGTTAATTTTTATCTTCGTTTGTTTTCTATTTTATCCGCATACCATTACTTTCGTTTTCTCTTCATTAATCCTCAAATTTCGTTTGCATACTTGTGTAAATTTCGATTAAGTGCTTGCTTCTTCGTTTATTCCCAATGTTATAAGACCGTCTGCGTATGCAGACTCTGAGATAAACACCGCATCTAGATTTCTATGTCCGGCATATAATTTCAGTGTTTCTGTTCTGGTTTCTTTAATTATTATGTTATCCAAGACGATGTTAAATAGTATGGGGTCCAGGACTTTCCCTTGACGTGAACCCTCATTTACTGTAAACTACTCGGATTCCATACTATCAGTTCTGACCATGTTCCTTAATGGCTGTATACATTCATAATGGCTTTCATGAGTTCGATATTTACAAATATCTTTTTTAAGCATATATCTATCACCTTTCTTGGTTCCGTGCGTTTTGTATTAATTTCTTGATAGTAAAAATGTGGTCTTGGATGCTTCTGCCTTTCCTGAATCCACTCTGCGATTGTTCTGTTTTAGAATCAACTTCTTGTAAAATACGTGTCTGTAATATTCCCTCGTACACTTTGGATGGGATGCTCAGTACTGTTATACCTCTGTAGTGACTACATTCCCGCCCACCTCCCTTTTTGAAGATAAGTAGAATAACCCCCACTTCCCAATCATTCGATATTTTGCTCTCACTCTTTACCTTATTGCAAACTTTTGTTAGAAATTCAATGCCCCTGTCGTATATGTTTTGTAGGATATCCGCTGTGATGTCATGAAATTCAGCCGCCTTATCTTACCCTTCTAAAATTTTTGTATAATTTCTTTTATTTCTGCTACAGTTATTTTGCCTGGATTTTGGTCTCCTTACTCTACCCCTTCTGGTTCTTCTTGGTTGATATCTACATCATTTTGAATGTTCAGTAGATCCTCGAAATATTGCTTCCTACTATCTAAGATGTGATCATTGTCATGCAGTAGGTATCCTTCGTTATCTCTTATTTACTTTGGTGTTTGTGGAAACTTTTCGGTTCTTAGATTTTTTAGGGTTTTGAAGAATAATTTTTGGTTAGTGCGGTAGTCTTCTTCTATCTTATTCATTATTTCCAACTTTTCCGTTTTGCTGCTAGTACCATTTCTTTGATTGGTCACAGTCGTTCAGCTTGCTCTGTTACGTAGTAGTCCATATAATTATCAAACTTCTATCTTCTTGTCTGCTAGCTTATATGACTTGATTGCTTCTATACTAAGGGTATTATGGATACATATGTATATGGTTAAGCTGGTCCTAGCTACAACTAGTGGTCACTATTTATCTCAGCTCTACTTAGTTTTACTCTAATACATTCAAGTTATTCTGCACCTTTGTAAGCTCATATTATGTGGTGACCGTAGCACGGTGGCTATGTTATTGGCCGTTGGAGGATCCAGATCCGATTCTTGGCACTGACACCAAGAAATATTTGAATTTCTAATTTAATTGAGCCACCACAATGCTTTGGAGGGCACGAAAAGCTTTCGGTTCGGATTATGTAAGTGGTCATTAAGGCATGTTAGTGGCGCTTGCGCGACCTCGCAATCTTAACACTTTACACGAACTATATTAGATACAACTACACATATCTGTGTAAATGAGAACAGTGACCAAAGTAGAGAAATAAAAACACTAATTTAATTTGCGAGACAAACATTTGAAAAATACAAATGATATTCACTAAATGGGACCCTAGAATTGTATTCTCCACTATGCTGTTTGTTGTATGGAATGAAAAGCTGGATAATATAACAAAATCGTTGAAAGCCTTTGAAACGAGATAATACTGACAGATTCTGAAAATACCTTGGATTCATCGAGAATGCCGAAATATTGACACGACTACAAAAAGATTTCGAAGTCATAAAACATATTAAATTGATAACAATAATATTAAAGCAGTTCATATTAATTAATTAGTTTAAATTTTTTAACAGCACTGATCAGAAACCTCGTTATAACATATTCACTATGTATATGTATATGTATATGTATATGAACCTATACGGAAGAAAGCTACCGAACAAATTCATAATTTTCAAGCAAATATTAATACTCTGTATAACACTTAAAGCTTTAGGTATTCTTGGCGAATAAACTATGACAAGTGCTTAGTTCACTAAGAAGTTGCGATAATAAACATGATTTAATTGTATCATACGTAGAAGCTACTTTACATTAAAGCTCGTACTCGTACATTAATAAAACCTTTAACTCGCCGAGAATCCGATTTCAAGCTACAAAAGATGGTTTAATTAGAAATTCAGCATACGCACGCTACTGACTAACATTCATGGTGTCACTATATTTATACTTACGTTGATTGACGAGGTACAAGTTGTCGTTCACGTTCTGAAACAAAGAAAAACCATTTTAACTACTCGTCAAAGTTAATTATCGGTTTATAACGAAATAAACAATAATTATTATAAGCCTTTAAAATGTTATTTATATAATGTAGTTTTAAGTTACGAGATTATTGCTATATCTACTATACTATTTTACTATTTTATTTCAAAGTTATTTTGATTTACCTAATTAATAATTGCAATATTAATAATTGCAGTGTTTCATTTACTTCAATTTGTTTTTATTACGCTTTACCAAAATCTAAATCTATTTCGTTCTGAAAATTATACGCAAAGGCAAATTTTGTCTTTATGTATTTCTATTAAAATTATTTCCTACAGTCAGTCGGCATATTTTTTCATATTAGTAAAAAAAGACTTAGTACACATGGCGAGTTTACAAGCTACAAGTCGGCTTTTCCACAAGCAGCTCGTAAACTAGTCCAGTGCATCTGTCAGCTGCTTCTAAAAAAACCTCTGGAAAAACTCACGGAGAAGCCACTCGCCGCCTTTTGAGCGAGCTAGCTTGAAAAATAGCCCTGTTTAATCACATTAGCTTGTGCACAAGTAGTAGTATTGGTTTTAAAGTCTTTCCCACACGCCAGGTAATTGGCTACTGAGCAAGTGGGAAATTTTTGTCTGTACTTTGTACTCACTACTCACTCGACTACTAGCGCACTCGCGGAATCGTGGCTTTTACAAACCGGCTTATTAGCTTCTAAACTCGCCCCATGGTCTGTGATATCCCGAGACAACAATATGATAAATGGCGTTGTTTAATTTGCTGAGTAAAGGTTTTTCAAATAAGCTCGCGCTGATTAATCTAAGTAGGCACTTTTAAAATTTAAAAACTCATGGTTGTTTATACACTTGTCTGCTGCCAAAGTTAATTAGGAAAGCGCTTGTAATAATTTTTTTTTCGTAGATTAGATATAGAACAGGCAGTTATTCAGTAATACACAAAAAAGGAAACAAAAAGCAATGTATTAACTACAGGGGAATAACACTCCTAAACACCACCTACAAAATCCTTGCAAACATCCTGCTAGAAAGAACCAAAACATACACAGAAGAAATTGTTGGAGATTATCAATGCGGATTTAGACCGGGCCGCTCTACAATTGACCAGATATTCACAATAAAACAGATAATGGAAAAATGCTGGGAGTTTGATCGTGAGCTTCATCAGATGTTCATAGATTTTAAACAAGCATTTGATAGAGTATGTAGGGACAGACTGTGGACAGCGATGCAGGAACTTGGCTTTCCAAAAAAACTAGTCCGGTTGATACGGATGTGTATGGAACGGTTACGATGTAAGGTGAGAGTTGGACAACAATACTCGGAGACATTTGAAATAAACAATGGACTAAAACAGGGAGATGCACTTTCACCACAACTCTTCAACTTAGCTCTGGAGCACATAATCAGAAGTGCAAGAATCGAAAAACCGAATACAGTATTTCATCGAGAAGGACCAAACTTACTACTGGCATTTGCAGACGATATAGATCTAATAGGAAACACGCGATTAAGGATGAAGGAGACTTTCGTAAGGTTTGAGAAGGAAGCAGAGAAGATGGGGCTCCAAATCAACGAAAACAAGACGAAATATATGTATATGAGCCGCAATAACCAAAGCAGAGACAGAATCGGTCAGAACATTACCATCGATGACTTTAACTTTGAGCGCGTTAGGGAATTCAAGTATCTTGGAACAACAATAACTAAAGACAATAACGGATCACAAGAAATAAACAACAGGATTCAGGCCGGCAACAGATGTATTTTTGCCCTCCAAAACCTTATAAAATCAAAACAACTAACACGACGTACGAAGATAAAGGTCTATAAAACAATCATACGACCCGTTGTGATGTATGGAAGCGAAACGTGGACGATGACAAAGGCAAATGAAGAGAGACTACGTGTTTGGGAAAGAAAAATCCTAAGGAAGATCTTTGGTCCGGTGCTTGATGAAGCATCAGGACAATATAGGATAAGAACTAATAAAGAGCTTGAAGAACTTTACCCAGACGCCAACATCATAAAAGAAATAAAGTCCAGAAGACTCCAATGGGCAGGACACCTCAGAAGACATTCTGACGAACGAACAGTAAGACTGGTGTGGCAGGAAGTCCCAACTGGAAGGAGACCACGCGGACGCCCTCGTCTCCGGTGGCGAGATAATATAGCAGGAGACCTAAGCACTATGGGCGTGGAGAATTGGATGGAGGTTGCTCAAGACAGAAAACAGTGGAGGCATGTTGTCGAGTCGGCTAAAACCCACGAAGGGTTGTAACGCCACGGAGTAAGTAAGTAAGTAAGTAAGTTATTCAGTACTTCTTTCACTTTCAGTATCTCTAAATAAATTCCACGTAGCATGTACAACAAAAAGTGCAAATAAATCAGTTGCTCTTTTAAAAAATCCAAATGTAAAATTCCAATTTGGAATTCCGACGATAGTATAATACAGGATATTTCGCAGAGGTTGGGCCTCTTGAGCCTAGCAAAATCTTGCCAGCTGACCTTGACGGTAGAGGCTGTTAAGTCGTGGTCATGTCAGCTGTCAATTCTTCTTTTGTTCAGTCTGTCAAAACTTTTACTTTTCCCGTTGTCGATTCGTCTTCTTTTCCATCTGACAAATCAACTTTTTTTGTCTTCTTTCTTATCTATCAGGCCATCCTCTTCTTCTTTTTGGCTGTCACAGTTCTTCTTTCTATGTCAAAATAGCATTAAGACAAAATAACTGGCTCTTCAAATAGAGAACAGTACCAAAATCAGATAAAAGATTATTTAGAAAGCGATTTAAAAAATTTAGATTTTAATAAAGAGAAATATGAATCATCTAATTAACATTGTAATTAACAACAATAATTATAACATTAATACTAATAATATTAATAGTGATTTTATTAATAATTGATGATCATCGCCGTCTATAGAGGATAAATTATACTTCCAGGCTGTATTTATCCTATGCAATCACCTACTCTTTTCTTGTCTTTTTGTTCTGGTAAATACCAAGCCACGTATATTTTGGCTAGCATTTTCTTCACTCAGCTCTTCTTTTTTCAATCCATTAGTGTTTTCCTAGCTTTTATACGTACAATAGTAGCATTTCCGTTATCTCTAATATTTACTTGTGATATTTCAACTGTGTATATCATTATGATCTCATTTTGATAAATGCAGCTTTTGTCATTTCGATGCACCTGTTAATATCTATGGTTTGATTATGATTAGACACTAGCATTGCTCCTAATTACATATTTAATAATAGAGTCGCTAACTTTTAAGTGATATTGTCATCAAATATAGTTTTACTAATAATAATATATTTTGTTATGTTATTTTATATAATAATATTATTAATTAATCTCTCATTTATAGAAATTAATCCATTACATGTGGTTACAGTTTTGCTGAAAATATGCTGTTCGGTTCAGTAAAGCTCCTTTATTGTACTTCTTTTGTTGCTTGTCTTGGCAGCTCGTACGGCCTCTGCTACCCAATATTTTACTGTTGTAAACGAAGGAGCAGATTCCCCAGAGTAGAGTCCACTTCAGCTTTTACATTGGCTGGACTGAGACCTTTCAAATAAAAGTATAGTGGATATTATTCATGGATAACAAACAAATGCTAAACAACGTGGCGTCTTCAAACTTGAAGTATATACTTTTATGATTTTTTTTAAACAACTACCGCCATCTCTAGGTCAGACTGGGTACTTCTGGGACCTCCGAGATACATATCGAAGTTTATCTCCAAACAGCTTTATATTAATACACCGATGGCAAATTGTGCTCCCTGGTTCCTAAGTTATTTCTGAAAGCAAATTGGGTTTTACTAATGTTACCATCTAGTTCTTTATATATCAGTTAGTGGATTATTCTTAGAAACACTTTCAAGGTGGCTCATGAGACTTATTGTTCTGTATTCGGAGCAGTTTCTGAATTACTTTGGGATGATTTCTATGGTATGTATAGTATTAAAAGGAGCTAATATCTTAAGGTAATGTTGATGTAGACACTAGTAATGATATTAATTAATTTTGATGGCATACGTGTCATTTGACTTACACGATAATATTATAATAATCTTTCAGTTTGTTTCAGTTTTCAATATAGCAGGATTCTTGTGGCTACGATGTGGGATTTCCAAATAAGTTTTGTTGCCACGTAAAGATATTTGACTTCTGGTTTTTCAGGTATGTGAGTTTTATTTTAATAAAATTAAAGGTCACTTGCACAGAAGGACCAAGAACTGCATAAACGTTTCGAGCGAAAAATTCTAAGAAGACTATTTTGAATGGAGGAATAAAAGTAAGGTTTGTAGCGCAAACGTTACAACTTGGAGTTGTACAGAAGTTTCGGAAAACCTGACGTTGTAAAATGTAGGGCCCTTAGATGGATAGGGCATGTAATCAGGCGAGAGGGAGATGAAATTGTCAGAAAAGTTTTTGACTGAAAAGAGCCAATTGGAAAACGAGCTAGAGGAAGACTGAGATTTGGGTATCAAAAAAAACTAACAAGGCGATTAAAAAAATATTGTAGTTAGAGCATGGAGAAGACTTGCCCCAGAGACAGGAGTAAATGTAGGATTGTTCTGAAGAAGACTTTGGCTAATAACGATCCCAGATGCCACTGATGATGATGAAAATTGAAGGTAGCTACTTCTTTTTGTACTACATGTTATTTGAATCCTACTTCTGGTCGAGTTCGTCTTCATAGTATCAATCTGCTTCCGAGGCCGTACATTGTTTCTTTGAGCAGTATTTGTTTTTACGATTGGTAGGCTGCTAACCTTGCCAATCACCCATCACATTTTATACGGGCTGTGGTAACCGCCGAGCTACTTAATCCACCCCGCAATTACCCCAGGAGTTGGAGTTAATTATTGTTGTGTGGTCAGGCAATTTCGCCATTATAATGCCCTTGGCTACTGAAGTACCTGCACGAAATATTATAGTATGATTGTGATTGTAGAAATACCGATTTTGAGAGGACGAATATCTGTATAAGTATAAAGCTCTAAACAGGCAGAGACCATATAAAAAGTTTCAGTAATCCATTTTTTTATCACTATCACCATCACCATAAAAATCCATTCTCCTTACTATTTTATGTAAATATGTTTTCATAATTAAATGTGTCCAATTTCAACCGTATTCATTAAGTCCTTAAACGCAAGTCGCATAGGATATGAGTTCTGAACGTCACTGAAGAACTATAATCTCATAACCCTAAAATATCCGAGTACACACATAACAACTTGTCGGTAACATTATAAACCTATTAAAAAACAAAAGCATTACGTATATTCCAGAGGCGACTCGGCTAGGCGTAATGCGGTTAACAAAACGAAAAAATAATAGAATGTAGTCGGTTGGCGGGAGGGAGAAATATGGAAGCGGTCGGCGATGGCAGTAAGTAATCCGGTGCTGCCATCGGCCATTGGCGGTGGCTAGCGGGACCACCTGTTAGCGCGTAACACCTGCGAGCCAGGTGATCGGGCAGACTAAAAAGAAGAAAAGATAAAAAGTATGAAGTAAGTAATAGACTCCCGGTGGAAAAGTCCTCGCCGCACCGTGTTGAAGTTTTGACTTACAGGGTGTATCAATTAAAGCAAAAACTAAGATTTCGGGAAGATGTTTCGTTATATTAATATCATTTGTAGGGCAATTTCTTAGCTTTATTCGCCTGGATTAGCAAAATAATGATATTTGTGTGCTTTTTGTTGAATGATTATGATAATGTTTTAGAAAATTGTATACATTGAAGACGAATTTTGCACTTGCAAGGGTCCTGAAATTTGGAATAGTGTTGTCCCGAATAAAAAATATCAAAAAACAATGGTACATGAAAATAATAAAACTAGCCAGAAAATTGTTTCTTCACCATCCCTCCCCCTACAGCAATTTCTAAAAGAAAGTTGAGGTATATAATTGTCAAAAACCAGAGCAGTTGAAAAGGCAATGTAAGTAACTATATCTTTATTGCCAATATTTTTTGCATGTGGTTTTTTTCTCCCTATTCTTATCGACCCTTATCTCGTAAGGGAGAAATGTTATTCCAAACATGAATATATCATTCGTATAAAAGTGCTTGTATTGGCTTTACCAGTTGTCAATAAGTCAAGAAATCTATTTATCACAAAAACATTATGCCGCAAAGACGTTTAGAACCAGTGCAGCTCGAGCAATTAGTCTGTTGGATCCAACAAGGCATAACTCAACAAGAGGTTGCTATGAGGCTAAATATGTCGCAAAGTGTGATAAGTCGTGAATGGAATCGATATGTAGCAACTGAATCCATAACATACAGGCATGGAGGAGGAAGAGAACGATCTACAACTCGTCGGCAAAACCGTTTTGTAGTTCTGACGGCAAGAAGAAACCCAACATTCACGGCTTCCAGAATTAACAGTATCTTCAGGCATGCTACTGTACGAGCGATTTCCAGTCAAACTGTCAGAAGACGGTTACATGCATCCAATTTAAGGGCTAGACGGCGCGCTATCCATCCACGAATAACTAGGGAGCAGCGTGCATGCAGATATCGCTGGGCGATGGAACACTATCAGTGGAATTTAGAAAATTGGAGGAATTGTCTTTTTACTGACGAGTCCAGATTTCGTTTGTATACGAATAATGGCCGAATATTGGTGTGGAGGGAAAGAGGACAGCGTTACAATGAAAATCTGAGAGTCCCAACCACTCTTTTTGGAAGTGGATCCGTTTGCGTTTGGGGAAGCATATTTTTTGACGGTCGTACGGACTTAGTCGTCTTAATTAATGAGACAATGACTGCTACACGATATTGACACAGAGTGATAGTCCCAATAGTTGTTCCATTTTTTGGTGCAATAGGCGAACAATTTGTTCTAATTGATGATAATGCTCGCTCTCACCGTGCGAGAATTGTCAACGAGTGTATAGAAGCTTATGGCATTACAAGAATGGAGTGGCCACCATGTTCACCTGATATGAATTGCATTGAACATGTTTGGGCCGAAACAGGCTCCTTCAACTGCCCCAAACCTTAGATTAGTTGGCCAATATTACGCGCGATTTGGGAACGTATACCGCAGTAGTTCATCAATAATTTAATAAGAGGTCTTCCAAATAGAGTTAGAGCACTAAGGCGACACATAGGTGAACCCACACACTATTAATTTTTCTTTTCGGGATATTAGAAATTGAGCAGAAATGGAAATTTTAGGTTGTTAATTTTACAATTTTTGTTAATTTTCTATTTTTTTTAAGAATTTCTTTCTTTCGGTTCATGTGTAAGAAAATACGAAGTAAAAAATAAATCTTTATTTATATCACTCCATTTTTCTATTTGACCTTATGAACAAAAAATAAAACACACAATTTTCATAATATATCCACTTCAATTGTTGAGAAGTGTATAATTCAAAATAAAGTAAAATTTTGGATTTTAGTTAGTAGTTGTTTGTTTAAAAACGATTTCCATTTGACGGTTGAAATGATAAAAAAAACCTTTATGTTCGTTTGTTATTTTGTAATATCCACAAGATATTGTAAAATTGGGATATTATACATCATACAAATTTTTCAAACATTGAAAATATAATAAATTAAATGTCAATATAAACCTTCAAAACAGCAACATTTTTATATTTTTGATTTCATTTTATGAATTACAGAATTGGCAGCTACTAGTTTGATATTAAATATTTACATACTTTTATTTCAATTTTAATAATATAAATGAAAATAGAACACCGTTTTTATAATTTCCGCATAATAGGCATGTTTTGTTGAAAAATCTAAAAAAAAGTTTTTTTCTTCAAACGTCAAATAATGATGACATTACTTATCTAACTTGATCCTGTCAAAGTTTGATGTCTCCGCCGGCAGCAGTTTTTTTCCCATTTCTTTACGGCGGAGGGTAAAATGTTGTCATGGCAACAATATGAAACATGTCACAAAGCAACAATACAAATGTCATTAACAACAATTAAACATCATTTTTATTTATAGTACTATTAAAAGTACAATTAGTTAATGAGGCATTTTCAAAATTGAAACCGTGCAAAAATGTTCCCCACTCTTGATACGCATTGGTAATTGTTGATGATACTGATGGTCGAGAACAACTTTCAGCAATCATTCCGATGTTGGCGGCTTGCGAACAACAATAAGCTGTCTTTAATAATTGCAAACAACTGTCAAACAACTGTAACCAGGGAGACGCAAATCCCACCGACGACTTAATTATTTTAATTTCTAACATCTAGACGACTTTGATAGTTGTCACAGTTAATTTCGAGTAAAAATAGCGTATGAATTGTACTATTCATGGTTGAAAATTGCTACGTTTGAAGAAAAAATAGTATACTTTATTCGGCAAAGAAGCGACTTTTCTTGACTTGCCCTCTATTACACACCTCACTTCATTCGGCGCGTAATATCGGGCGCGTCAAGAAAAGTCATGCTTCTCCGCCTCATAAAGTAATATACTATTTTCTTTTAAAGTACCTGCTACAGAGAAAGTGAAGGCGACTTTCTAATATCGCTCAAAATTTCAAAATGTTAGTTAAATAAATCACTCTCTGTGAATAAATGATTGATATATTTATGTGGAATAGATTTATCAATTGCCCTTTTTTCTCTATGTTCAGTTGTTCGTTTTTGAAACTTCTACCTGTCTGAGCTTTATACACTTTCGTGACACACACAAATAGAGATCTTTTTACTCTTGAACTTGGGCTTTTTTCCTAAATTTTTTTTTCTATTTGTTTATGCGTTTATCCAAAAAATTGTTGGTTTTTAAAGCCGTGTTAAAATCTTATTTCTTCAAAAAGTTTTATTCCTGTTTTCGCTTTTATATTATGGTAAATGGAACTTACAGCTTAGTTTAATTCCTATCCATTATTTATTGCAATAATTATATAAATACGAATATTCATACAACTGTATCTGTTAATTTAATAATAGTTTATATAGGTACGTTTAATATATTTTTCTTGGTTGAAACTATAATTCAATTCAATAGCCTCTGTGATGATAGTTTCGCCTTGTGTTTTGTTTAAGACACCCGTACCAGTGGAGGGTTGGCCGCGCCTTTCGACACCTGAAGGAAGGCAAACATCCTTTTTAGAACATTCGTGCGATAACAGCATCTGACGGGTGAACGGTGGGCTCGCGGTTAATTCGGGCTAAATATGTCTGTCTCTTTATGTAGCGCTCGTGTCTCGTGTCTACTATCCTGAAATAACACATTAAGATATGTAGAGAAGAACTGAAATGAAACGCCTTAAGAGCTCAGAGATATTTTACATTTAGGTGTAACTTTGTATATCATATTTTCCTGTGTTTTTTTACTCTTTTGTTATTGTATTCAGGTCCATTTGAGAACTAATTTTAATTTGCCATTTTGTGCCCTTTGTTCAAATATAATCAAGAATTGATGTTCTTCGCAATTAACACAATTAAGATTACAGTGCTCCCAGTCCATAATAAAAAATACGGAGGTCTGCATATGGAGTGTATGGTGAAGAATATGCGTCAAATCAGATCTAATTTTCTACTTTCTGTCTTCTTCCTTCGTGTTTATCTTTTCCTTTCTTTTGGTATTTAATAGTAAACATTTAATTTTTTGCTGTTGATCACAAATACTATCATTTAATGCTAACCTTAGGAATGTTCTTGTCCGATCTTAAGGTTGTAGTCGTATTTGTAATGTTGATCGCCAGATATTGCGCAATCTTTTAATGGTATTACTAATCGTCTGTTCCCTGTTTGTCTTAAATTTTTTGCTATTCCCACTGGATAGTGGGAGATCTACAACTATCCATTCACGTAACATGCTGGTTCCATCCCGTGTCCTTTCTGTCTACCCCATCGTACAATAACTGTATATTACAGACATATTTTATTTCGTTATTTGGTATTCTATGTCTTAATGTTTTCCCAGCAATTGATATTTAAGCTATCATTTCGGAAGTTTTAAGTATTCTTTTTATTTCTGCTTTATCTGCTCTCGTTTCTTCTATCTTCTCTTCTTATCCTGTACGTTACATTTTCTTCTGTCTTCACTTCTCTTTCCATCTGTAATTCTTCTCAGTACTCTCATCTCTGCCGTTTCCAGTAGTCTTTGTGTTGTGGCTATGTCGGGTCTTGTTTCTGAGGCATATGTCATCTCAGTGTTAATGTAGGTTTGTTCCAACCAGAGTCAGAAACAAGTTGCAGACGTCAGGATTCTGCGCAATAACATAAAAGCGTTCCAACCGAGATTACAAACAGTCAGCAAGCAAATAGTTTTCTGTTCCAACCACACCAACAACTTGTTTGCTGACAGTCAAAACAGTTTGCGGATTTTCTTTGGACAAGAAATTTGGGGCATGCGTAGTACCGTTTAATAGTCGATTGGTTTGTCAATTGTCAACGGAACGGTTCTGTTTACTGTTTACAAATTGTTCTATGAACCCAACCCTAGTCGGGAACGCCGAACGCTTAGGTTAAAGTTTGTTTACCAATATAAATATTTTATTTGAGTTTTACTTAAAGTGATAACGTGATTATATCATTTGATAAATATGTCCGACGAAGAACTCAGCGATATGTCACTGAGTTGATTACTGACACTGAGTCGTTTGGTAAAATGTATGTAAACAGTCAGTCGCTCAATCACAAAATAAAAGCAGAAATGAGAGGATGGAGATGACAACAGTCAATTGACAAACTGTCGGTTGTTCCAACTACCTATCACTAATCAATCAGGAAGTCAGATATTTGATGACATGCGCAGTGGGAACAATCCACAAACTGTCAGAAACTTGTCTGTGATTCATGGTTGGAACAAACCTTGTGTCTGTTTCGCCATATAGCGTTATTAAGGTATCCTGCCAGTCTATTTGCTTTTTGTACTTGATCTCTAAGTTCTTTCTCCAGACCTCCTTCTATATTATATGTCATTATTTGTCTGACACATGATTTACCTATATTATACGTAGTTTGCTTGTTTTCTTACAGTTTTTTTTTATCCGTAGCTGCATATTTCTACTCACAGATACCGGAATCGCGAGACTTTTGTCTAAACTTTCCACTCATTTGGAATATTGTGAAGAACTATCACAGATTTTATACCACGCTCTCGTAACGTGCTTGCTCGCTCTTTATCTACTACTAAGTTACTAATGCAAAATTCTTGCAATAAGAGAATTTTTTTTCGAGTCTCTCATTCTCTTTCATTACTCTCACAATGATGGCATACAGAAAGTTCCAATATATAGTTCTCGCTTTGGAGCATTAACTCAATCAGTCCTTCCAGTGTGATTATTTCACCTATCCCATCTCACACTCTCATCTTTTGATTCTATTAGGAGCTGAACCAGAAAACATCTTGTTAGAAACAAAAGAAATAAGAACTTGGAGTGTCTATATACAGCTAGGAGTTGAATTTGGTGCAACAGGAAAATATAGTGTTTGCCAAAGAAAGTGAATGCCAAAGAGTGTATTGACTATCGAACCATAAGCTTAATGTCACATACCTTGAAAATTCCCTTGAAAATTATCCACGCCAGAATACACTCTAAACTGGAGCTGGATATTAGTGACACTCAATATGGGTTCCGCAATGGTATGGGTACCAGAGAGGCATTACTCTCCTTCAATGTGCTGACACAGAGATGTTTGGATGTTAACCGTCCTCTTTACGTCTGTTTTATATATTACAATAAAGCGTTTGATAAAGTAAAACATGATCGACTCCTGGAAATTCTAAAAAATAAAAACCTAGATGAAAGAGATTTAAGGCTAATAACACACCTCTATTACAATCAGCGAGCAATAGTAAGAATCGAAAAAGAAACATCTGAAGAAATGGAAATAAAGAGAGGAGTCAGGCAAGGCTGCATTCTATCACCTCTATTATTTAACGCCTATTCTGAAGAGGTAATTCGAGAAACTCTGGAAGATGAAACAGTCGGCATAAGAGTAAATGGAGTCTTAATTAACAACATCAGATATGCAGATGATACAGTAATAATAGCCGATAGTTTACAAGACCTGGAAAGACTCATGAGCAAAATAGTTATGTGTATTAGGGAGTACGGACTCTCTCTTAATGTCAAAAAGACGAAGTTTATGAAAATTTGTAAAAACAACTATAATACTAACGAAATCTTGATAGTAGAGGGCCAGCAGATCGAAAGAGTAAAAAAGTACACTTACCTAGGAACACTTATAACAGAAAATAATGACTACACGGCAGAAATCAAAGTCAGAATCGAAAAAGCACGTTCTAATTAAAAAAAAAAAAAAAGAAAAAGGTCCTATGTGGCAAAGATCTAACATTAGCTCCTAAAGTACGCCTAACAAAATGTTACGTATACAGTGTACTATATTATGGAGTGGAATCATGGACGTTAAATCTAGATACCATGAGACGACTTAACGCCTTTGAAATGTGGACCTATAGAAGAATTATGAGGGTTTCCTGGGTAGATAGAGTTACAAACAATGAAATACTGAGAAGAATAGGCAAAGAGAAGGAAATTGAACTTACAATTAAAGAAAGAAAGCTACAGTATCTCGGACATGTGATGCGGGGCGATAAGTATGGCATCCTGCGACTCATAATGTAAGGAAAAATAGATGGCAGAAGAAGCATCGGAAGAAGACGAATTTCATGGCTGAAGAACCTGAGAGAATGGTTTGGATGCAGCTCAAAACAACTATTTAGAGCTACTGCCTCAAAAATTAAGATAGCTATGATGATTGCCAACCTCCGTAGCGGAGATGGCACCTGAAGAAGAAGAAGGAAAATATAGAGAAATCAGAAAATAAGTAAAACAAGTCAGAGGAAGAATATGTTGCTTTAACGAAATACGGTAGATCTCCGATGTTTAAAAATAAAAAAACATAACATATATGAAACCTTTGTGAAAAGTAGTGACTTATGGAGCAGATAAGAATTACACAAAACAACAAAAAAAATTTCAAGGCAAGAGAGATGGATGTGTTTAGATCATCGTTGAGAACATACACACAAAAGAAATGTAATTGGGAATGATGATATGAGACAGTGTCTGGGAGTGTACGTGCGTCTCATTAACAACAGCTACTGAGAACAAACAGCTTATATGGCACGTAGGAAGTTAAGAAGCTGTAGGAAGCGAGCAATACCTACGAAAATAAGGAATGGGGATAACTAAATGATATGGACTAAATGGATATCACAAACTGGACATAGACGTTAATGATACAGAATTTGGTTTTTGCAAAGGCCTAGGAACGCGTGAAGTTCTTTTTTCACTTAATATACTGATACAAAGATGCCTGGACGTCAATCATGATATATACGCATGGTTTATTGACTATAATAAAGCATTCGATAAAGTACGACATAAACAATTAATGAATGTCCTGAAATCAAAGAAGATTGACTACAACGACCTCAGGATCATATCAAACGTCGAACAAGTGGACAAATATGCATATCTGGGAACTCCTCAAATGATTACATTCAGGAAATCAAAATAAGAATAGAAAAGGTTAGAGCAAATTTCAACAAAATGAGAAGAGTGCTATGTGCCAGGGATTTAAAACTGGAACTAAGAGTTAGGTTGGCGAGGTGATATGTTTTTTCGACTTTATTTTATGTAATGGAATCTTGGACCTTGAATGCAACATCAATGAAAAAAATGGAATCATTCGAGCTGTGGGTGTATAGAAAAATTGAATATGAAGCTAATACACATTGCTCCAACTGATTATGCGAGGAAAGATTCAAGGAAAGAGAAGCATAGGGAGGCGTAGAATGTTATGGCTGCGTAACCTGAGAATGTGGTACGGATGTACTTCATATGAACTTTTCAGAGTAGCCGTCTCAAAAGTCCGAATAGCTATGATGATTGCCGACCTACGCCGCGGAGATGGCACTTGAAAAAGAAATGATATGGATAGCAATGAGCGCTAGAGATCTGAACAAGGGACAATGGAATAACAGAAACTAGTGCAAGTTAGGCATCAGACGACGTCGTCGACCGTTTTGTAACTGATCTTATATTTATTACATTTTTATGTTTGATATCGGTGTCTCAACGAGCAAGGGAAGGTTGAAAATGGGATAAATTGTAAAAGTAGATTATTACTTAGTTTCTTATCAACTCTATATTTGTAATATAAAAAACAGTTCTTCAGTGTGCTATTTCCCATTAAATAAAATATAGACTAGGAGAATACTTAAATATTGCATTTACTTCGCTATATTCCTATTATAAATTACATCAAGTTGAATATCTAGTTACAGTATCCTACGAACATAATACACATAATTGCAAAATAGATTTAATTGTTTAAGTTGATGATCAATTTTCATGTTTTTCCATAATAAAAATACCGATCTATACCGTGATGAAAATTGAATTGTTACGATTAGTTTTCTAATTATTTTTACTTTCTGAGAGAATAACCATTATCTCTGCAAATAAGTGTAGTGTAAAGTTTTACTTTCTCCTGCGAAACAATTATGAGTTAACAGTGCCGGATTAGGCAGACGTAACAACAATAGAATGAAACGAATATATATTATGATGAAAATATTTAAATTGTATATTTTACGTCTAGATATTTCTAATAATAATAAATAATAATTTAGAAAGAAACAAAAAGTAGTCAACAACATTGAAGATAAGATACCAGATTATACATCATGAACAATGACAGATACATTATTATAAATTGATAATAACGTTAGTATTCAAAATAGGCAGTGTTGCTCGATTGTTAATTTTGTTATATTTTTGATTCATTCAAACTTTGGATTTGGAATGTCTCCCCTAATAAATATTAAAACCCGTTACAGTATATTCCTGTCTGTATTTTGTTTATTTATCTCTTCTTCTTCTTCTTCACGTGCCACCTTCGCGATGGAGGTTGGCAATCATCATGGCTATTCTGATCTTAGATGCTGCTGCTCTGAATAGTTCAATTGATGTGCATCCGTACCATTCCCTCAAGTTACGCAACCATGAGATTCTTCTTCTTCCTACACTTCTCTTGCCCTGGATTTTCCCTTGTATAATCAATTGAAGTAGGTTGTATCTCTCATTACGCATAACATGCCCCAGGTATTGCAGCTTTCGTGTCTTGACGGTTTCCAATACTTCCATTCTTTTGTTGATTCTTCTCATGACTTCGTTGTTCGTCACATGCTCGGTCCATGATATCTTCAGGATTCTTCTATACACCCACATTTCAAATGCTTCTAACTTTTTAGCAGTCGACGCGTTAAGTGTCCATGCTTCCATCCCATAAAGCAGAGTCGAGAAAATATAACACCTTGCCAGCCTAACTCTCAAGTCCAATTTTAGTTCTCTTGCACAAAGTAACTTTCTCATTTTATTGAAGTTTGTACGTGCTTTCTCTATTCGAACTTTGATTTGTTTGGAGTAATCGTTTGTGTGATTAATTATTGTGCCAAGATAGTGGTAGTTTTCAACTTGTTCTAAAGCACTACCGTTAATTGTCAGGCTTTCACCATTATTCTGGGTTTTTGATATCCTCATAACTTTCTCATAATTTATCTCTTACTACATATAATTCCAGTTATACGTTTTCACTATCAATAATATATTTTTCCGCAAATCGCCAGGAAATTTTGACATTCCTGTCAAAATTTCTTGAAGAAAAAGTCAGGACTTCCTTAGGAAGGAAAGGAAATGATATTTCCGTACAGTTGTTAGTGTTCTACATACATAAGCGTCAAGTTTGACAATTCAACCTCAATACGTTTCCATAGTAACCCAAGTAATTTTATTAGGAATTTCAAAGCACCATTTATTTGGGAATAAAATTATCGCGTTTTTTTTAAACCAATCAATATCTGTCGAATTTTAAACGATTTGCGGAAAAATAGTATGTTTACCTCGTAGGAAAAGCCACATTCCTGGACTCTGTGTTGCTAAGTCTCGGCTTGCGCCTCGACTTAGCAATCTTCACAGTCGTCCAGGAATGTTAAGCTTTTCCTACCCGGTAAAAAATATACTATTGCATGTCTGTCTAATTTATTTTTGGACTCGAAATATTTTTCATTTGATTCTATTATTTTATTTTTGATATTTGCTTAGTCATTTTGACAGTATTTTTAATTTCTTGTTAGCTATTACGCCAGTTGATCCAAATTTTGTTCTCAACTCAAATGTCACTTATTTCAAAAAAAAATATAAACTTAGGTACATGAGTACTTAACACCGAGTCTTGTTCATAGTTATCTTAAAATTCTACAAAAAGAGGGTACAATAAACTAGAATACATCGCATACTTCCACAGACTGTTTATTCGAAAATGCACATTTCTGAATAACTCATTAATGATAATTAAATGATGTATATATCTTGGTTTTCAATAAAAAATCATTCTGACAGAGTAACTAATGAATAAGGGCGTTAACAATAAAATCGTAAGACAAATTCAAATGTCTTATTGTAATCGACAAACTATCATTCAAAAAGAAAGTAAATTGGAAGAGAAAATGTTATTGAGTAAGGGTTTAAGGATATGACGAATATATCGATAAGGACGTGACAGTACTAAATCAGTTTTCTATTATAACGTTTTCATTTTTTTTTCATCATAACTGCCCCTATAAATTTTGATTCTTCTGTATCACTATTGTTTTATTCTTCTTCTTGTAATTCCTTCTCCTATCGGAGGTTGGCTATCATCACAGCTATCCTTACCTTATTGACGGCTGCTCTAAAAAGATCTACTGCACTGCAAGTATACCACTCTCTTAGGTTTCTCAGCCAGGAAATTCTTCGTCTTAATATGGATCTTTTACCCTTGATTTTACTTTGCATTATGAGCCTTAGTATCTCATATTTTGCACTTCTGGTAATGTGGCCTAAATATTCCAGCTTTTTTGTTTTGATATGATTTTATTTATGCTTTATTGTTTTATACTATCAGGTAATCTGTTTATATTGCCGCTTCATGTAAGTGTTTCTGGAATGACTGTTGTGAATTGTTGTTTTCTTTTTTCTATCTTCTGGAATTCCTTGTGTTTATAAATGACAATGGGTAGTCCTTTTTTGGTAGCCAACTCATGGCTGAAAGACCTAAGATGGTTCGACCGCTCATCAGCAGAAATCTTTCGCGCAGCAGTTTCCAAAACCCCAATTGCCATTTGGATCGTCAACCTTCGAAAGGAGACGGCGCCATGAGAAGAAGAAGTCCTTTTTTGTTATGATCTTTATTAGCAGGTTTTTTCTTCATGATAAGCCCTTTCATTAGAGCAGGTGTTTTGGACTCTATCATCAATGATTTGCTGATTCTTTTTTTACGTTGTGGTTTGAGTATCTAATGGTGTGGGTTGGTTTTCTGTAAACTTTGGTTACATATCCTGTATCCTCTTTTGTGATTAGCACATCCAGAAAAGGAAGTAAATTATTGTTTTCTTTTTCCCATGGTGAATTTGATGGACTCTTCTTTATTGTTGATGTCCACCAGGAATTTATCGAATGCTTCTAGTACGTGAGGAAAATGGAGAACACATCGTTCATATATATCCACCATACTGTGGATTGTTTGTCTAGTTTTTGTACAATGTTAAGTTCAAAATGCTGCATGAATATAATGAATCCTGCTAATAATGAAGATAAAAATGAGCCCATGACTAATCCAAAGTTTTGATTATTAAAATCATTAAGTTGAAAATAAGTATTATCTGTGAATAGTGTTAGTAGATCCATGATAGTTGATACATTTAGTTTAGTTTTTGTTGTCCATGTACTCAGATTCTATATCTGATATGTCAGTTAAGTTATCAGTTAGAAGCTCAAATTATTTATGTATCTATTTGGCAGATCCTGAGAAAGAGTTTAAAAAATATTTTTTTTAATTTAGTGGACACAACACTGTAGGAAGAAATCTATCGCACACTACTACTCTGTAGGGACGAATAAATCTCAGCAGAATTATTATAATTAAGTATATACATTTAAAATATAATTAAAAAACAATTACTTACTTACGTTATTTTAAATTGTCTGTTAATAATAATTATCAACAACAAAACATCAATAAAATTCGATATTCAGTATATAACCTTCACGTGAGAACTTTACTACACGAAAAAACACGTGGTAAACGAAAGAAAAAATAGGTTATGCAGATTTGGAAATGCATCATAGCTCAGTTTTTATAACAGAAGATTAAAATGGTCTTTATATGGGATTTTTTAAAGTAAAAAAACTAAAAATATCGATATCTTCTTCAGTTCGATATCTACAATGAAGTACAACAGAAAATAGAATTCAGCCGTGTCATAAAAACTGTGATGCACACAAAAATCTGTTAAGATCGATAAAGTCGGGGTCCAACGGAGCGTGAAGTGCCACTCTTCGCCCCAACAGTAACAGTTGGCGGCAAAATTTTTAATAAGTTGGTTAATTGAACGAGAAAAAAAATATCGTGAGCGGACGCATATCGTTGCCACATCCTATTATTTTATGTTAAGAGTATAGAGGATGGCAAGATCCTATATGAGGCGCCAGTTACGAAGATCCAGCGCAAATCCTTATTTTCGTACCGATTCGATCCGAGCGCCTTGCTTAGATATATATCCGCGCAGTAAGTACCGCAATGGTAACAATTCGGTGCCGTTAATTATATAAAAAGCATAATCATACCACTGTCCACCTCTTCGGATACAGTTGGCACACGCCACATGGTGAAGTTGAATCTTCCTTGTGGCATTTTTAGTATTTACCGATCAAAATTATAACACAACTTCAGTAGACCACTTCATAGTAAGAGTTTCATTTCAATCATCAATTCTACATATTCAACAGAGCGTGAACTGGCAAGATTGGATCGAGCTATTGTAACAGGATTTATTACGACCTTTAAACTTTACCTAAATGTTCGATTTCGTAGAGTAAGTTCCTACTTGTAAGCTAATAACGCGAATAATTCACTAAGCTCTATTTATATTATAACCTGTAATAAAATGTGACATATGTAATTATAATGTTATACAAGTTAAAAATAACAGTAATTGGTTATGAAAATGAACAAAATGTATAATTATACTGTTGAAGATTCGTCATATCCTTGTTATTATTTATGAGTAAACTGTATTGAGACTTTCCCAAATACATCTCTTCGCTTTTTAAAATAACGGAAGTAAAAAATATAAAATACGCCACTGGAACCGACGTTGCGTACCACCGCCTAACGGTATCTAATCACGGATATAAAAAAGTATTACTATTAACTATTACCTACCATTTTTCAGTATAAGCCAACAATATACCATTTCAACTGTTGAAAGAGGTACTCGAAATAATTGCAATGTTTAGATACGCTGTTAGAATCATCTAATGTTGAAGAATCGCGTATCCCAAGTCCGGAAATACTCCTTTTCCTATAGTAAACTGTTTTTAAGGTTCAACTGTAATCTCTAAGTTTGTGAATAAACAAAGATTGATATACGCAAAGAAGGTCGTTTTAATGGCTGAGAAATTAATAGAGCAGAACCTACCAGGTGGTGATTGTAACTTTAGAAAACAAAGACAATTGTCTGTTTATTTGTTTAGATAAATACCATCTTTATAATAACTTTATAATAACTAAAAATGAATTACTATTTAATTCCCATAATTTCGTTTTATTTATGTTAGACCGTAATACGCAGAAGGTAGCCATTGAAATAGACAAACAACATTTTCAATTATATGTAAAACATATTTTCTTTGCTAAACAATGGTTAAATTCTGATATATGGGGATAAGAGTTATCAAGAATCTCTATTGGAATCAAAACACGAGTGAGACTGAACAAATCAACCAACACAGAAGAATTTGAAATTTTAAGAGGGGTACGACAGGGGTCTCCTATGCTCTTCAATCTCTATGTGGAAACATTTTTGCAGAGGCACTGAGTGTGGAATAAAGGTAAATGGGTTCCCGATAAATAATATTTGTTACGCCGACGACATCGTGATAATAATAGATATGGAAACATGATATGCAGTTGACTTTTTATAAAATAAACACCGTAGGAAAAATATATGGCTTGAAGATAAATGCTTAAAAACTAAATGCATGGCAATAAGAAAAAACGCACTTTTAAGAATACAACTGCAAGTAGATAATGCTCCAATCGATCAAGTGAAAACATTTAAATACTTGGGAATGGTGATGAATGACCAATGGAATCCTCAACAAGAAATAAAATGCCGTACCGAACAAGCAAGACAAGCTTTTATCAAATTTAAACCGCTACTATGTAACCGCAATCTTTCCTTCAATCTCCGCTACAGAATGGTTAAATGCTATGTATGGTCCATATTTTTATACGGCATGGAAACATGAACGTTAAGAGTTCCTTCCATTAATAAGTCGGAGGCCTTCCAAATGTGGGCGTTGCGAAGAATGTTTCGCATACCATGGACAGATAGGGTGAGAAACGAGGAAGTCTTAAGAAAGGTAAATACTGAGAGAGAAGTACTCAATTTGATCAAGGTACGAAAAATTTAATACCTCGCCATATTCTGAGAGAAAAAAAATAGGCAATCCCTCAACTAATTATCCAGGGAAAGATTGAATGCAAGAGAGAAATAGGTCGCAAACAAATGTCGTGGCTAAGGAACATAAAGAACTGGACAGGCATAAATAACACTGGCGATCTTTTGCTAACCGCCTGGCAAGACAGACGTCTGGCCTTAAGATAATTCCTCAACGCACTATAGGTACATGGCACTATAAGATGAAGAAGGGTACATCTCTGTTAAAAGTGTCCTTGGATTACTCACTTCTATGGATCTATGTAAAACAATATATCCCCTTTTGAATGATTCTTCATTCCACTGCTGCTACTGTCCTATAGTAGAGACTTTGGTGTCACAAGTCTTCTTCGCCATTCAGTCCTATTTACTGATACCACGCTCTAGACCAGTGCAGATCTGTTTATAGAAGTGGATGTGAGCGGTGGCATTCTGATTTTTACAGAACAAGTTGTGTGGTAACTTCAATAATAATGATTAACTTTCTCTCCATCTCAAATGGATCGGGAATATTAATAAAAAAAGTATACTTCATTTCAGATGTCCATGTAGTAAAGGAATGTGTAATTTCCATTTGAAAACCACTATTTAATAGGCTCTATAGTAATAAAAATAAAGACTCTCCTAGACAATAGTTAATGAGCTGATAAAGGCTTTGTTTACAAGTACGCTATTGAAATTTAGTTGCAGGTACATTCCTTTACTGCAGGGACATCTGAAATAAAGTATAAATTATTTAAAAATTAATATATTCATCGTTTTTTTCTACTTTCTTTGCTTATATCTTTAAAACGATTCATTTTCGAACAATGTCGTAATAAAATAAAATAGGGCTAATTGAATTTTCTATAAGGTACGATTTGCTAAAATGAAATATAAATCCAAAAAAGGATGGAAAGCAAGCCTTTCCTTATTAAACGTTTTTCAACCACTTAATCGCAGTTACGATCTTCATAATTCGACTAGAAAATTTTTATAATATAATAAAACAGTTCAAAAAATTTCATTAAAATCAATGTTAAAGATTTTGCTTATTTTGCAATTTAAATAAAAAAATAAAAATCTATCATTTAGAAGTTGGCCAATTTTTTTACATGGATATGGCCATTGGATTATTTGGGCGGCCTCAGGATTTTTTTTAATTTTAAACAATTTTTTGGCCTATAAACAAATAGAATAGCTCGGTAACCATGAGTTATTATTAGAGATAACCATAAATTCACTCAAAAATAGAAAGTCATCAGGACCAGACGGAATAACCAACGACCTTCTAAAACACGGAGGAGAAAGTATAACCCTACAGATGACAAAACTTACACAAATATTGCACGGCAAGATACCAGGCGCATGGAGAAACAGCATAATGATACCATCGACCAATAAATGGAGATAAAGAAGACCCCAACAATTATAGAGGTATAAATCTACTGAAGACCGCACTACTACTACACCGCACAGTATAAATCTACTGAACAACTTTATCAGATGAACAACAAGGATTCAGATCCGGAAGATCCTGCGTAGACGCCGTAATTGTACTAAGACAAATCACAGACAAGGCCATCGAGTACAATAAACCAGCATATATATGTTTTACAGACCTGACAAAGGCTTTCGATCGCATCCAAGTCAAAGACGTCTTACACCTACTGTATAAAAGAAACATACCAATGAATATTATACAAACCATCGAAAACATCTACTTCCATAATCGAATACAGACAAAGATAAATGGAAAACTAACACAGTGTACATCAGTACAAAGCGGCGTCAGAAAGGGTGACTCGTTAAGCCCACCTCTCTTTAATATAATAATGGATAAAATAATACAGGCAGTACGTACAGGTCATGGTTACAGAATTGGGAACAAACAAATTCAAAGAAATCCAGAAGACGAGCTCCAAAGATTGACACACATCTTCAATGCAACAGCCAAGAAATATAATATGATAATATCAGCAGAAAAACCCAAATTTATGACTAAATCTAAATACTCACTACGATGTAAAATCGAAATTTGATGGGAAAATAATAAAGCAGGAAGCAAGGTTTAGATATCTGGGAATAGATATAACTAGTTACGGAGATGTTGAAGAACAAGTACGACAACAAAGCTTAAATGCAAGTAAAGCGGCGGAATCTCTTAATGATCTCATACAAGAAGGAAAATGAATAAGCAGAAAATGGTAACTATTAGTTTAAAATAAATTTTTGGAACCAGCGTTAAAAAAAGACTCAATAATGCGTTTCTTAAAAAAAATTAAAGTAGGAACAGTGGTTCCTTAGATAAAACCGGTCAAAGTTGGCTGGTATTTCCGAAGAAGTTATAAACAATAGGATGGTAATCTTTAAACCATTACCTTTGTCTTTAGGAGCTCTTTCTCGATCAAAGATTTCATATCTTCAAGAAGTGAAAAATACAAAAAAAAAACTAGATTGTAATGTACTGTATCAAATATCTGCATAATTCAATAAAGCGGAACTTCTAACATCTAAACATTTTTGAACAAGCAATTAATAATCAACAAACAATGTATCTCTTAAAATCTTTTCGGGAACAAAAAATATCCATCTAAAATCATGGAATATTATCGAAATCAGAGTTATCAGATGCTAGTTATCCATAAACACCGTTCTATACTAGTAGAAATTACACCCTTTATTTTATTTGAAAATAAAACTATTGATTTCGCCATATAATCGCAGAAGCGTCCGCTGCCAAGATTAAATTCGTCCCCTGTCAATAATTTCTGACTCGTAAGTGTACGTTTCTTGCTCAAATAGTAAGAGCCCCTTTAAAAATGGTGGCGGTGTAGAATAGAATAGAAAGGGAGGATTCTCGATGGGGAGAGACTGTGGACTACGTGCGGCGTGCATTCTTCGACCGACGCTATTACATTATTAGGTTTCAATTCGCTAACCAATTCCATCAATACTAGATATTGGTCATTAATGTATTCTCTCGAGTTTATTATAATTCATATTTGAAGATTTATAAGAATGATAGATTTCAATAAATATTTTAGAGACGTATTGGACAAACGAATGCTTTTTTGGCGTTAAAATATTAGAAATACACAAAGGGCGATTAGCAACAACATCATTATATAGATAAAGATAAAGAAGATGACATAGTTATATATTTTCATAGAAAAGTTGGAAAGGTAAGGTTTCGAAAGGTAAAAAGTAAAATCGAAAAATATCATTCAATCTAAATCAGAATTAAATACATATTATATATTTTTTGCACATAAAGACATACATAAATATTTTTTAGAATGACAACATAAACGTAGATAATAGAAAAAACATGGTTTAACTTAGAAGACAATAAAAGCACAGGCCTATTCTATTCTTAGAAACTAACACAAACATTGAACGAAGCCAAGAAATCTACGAAGGTTGAATATGAGCATATAAAGGTTTTTTTACAACAGAAGAAGCTTTAGGAAAACAAGATCCAATAACAAACAAACAAACCTTATTGGTGGGACCAGAAAATCGAAGGGAAGATCAAGAAAAAGAAGAAACTGTATCAAAAAGTATTGCAAAAGGGAGAACGGCAAAAAAATACATATAAAGAGTTTAAAATACATATAAATAAAGAGAATAAAGAGGTAAAACGAAAATAATCACAAAAAAATAGGACCTGAAAACAAAAACGAATATATAGACAACCATCTAGGGGGCATAAAGAGTTCAGAAGCATGGAGCGCCATACATAAATGTTAGAACAACTAATAAAACAACGTTAGATTCAGTATGATGACTGACCAAACATGGATAAACCACTTCGAGGATGTGCTGATGGAAAGAAGACATAAGTTTCCACGAACAAATAAACAAAAATAGAAGCTGAATGAAGGAGATAGCTATAAATAGAACGAACTAGTGAGAGATGAGTTAAGGGGATGAAATTTAAAAAGTCGGTAGATCCAGATGGAATACACCCAGTGCTAATAAAAGATAGTTCACAGAAACAACTGTTTGAAATGCTTCACAGATTATTTGAAAAGTGTTAACACGGCGAAAAATTCCAGAAGAATGGAGACTGTCCTAAATCTCTCCAATACACATAAGAAAGGCACAAAACGAATCCAGCCTACGGGAATTATACCATTAATACCAACAATAGGTAAATATACTCCAAAAGGGTACAGAGTTGTGAAATCGGCACAAGTTGACAGTTGTTGGAAGGAAAAGAAGCAAATCTAGTTCCTTCTCACTCAAGACAAACTTCATACCGATGTTTCAAGTTTCTCGTCATGTTATGGAATAAGGGTTGTCTCAGGTCCGCAAAGAAGGCTCTTATGGCATTCTTTAATTCATCGATGGTTGTGAATGGATGCAGGAGATGTGAGGTCCGGAGAATGTAAGGGATAAGGGAAGTCAGTAAATCGTGTAATTAATCTGCTTGGAAAACGCCAATGAAGAAATTGATGAATTGCGTCAGCAGTATGGCAAGTTGCGCCATCCTGCTGGAAAAATTAGTCTCAAAATGAAAAATTACGTACACGACAGAATTGAAGTAGATCAGGTATAAAGCGTGTTAAAATTTGTACGTATTTCTGTTGATTAAGTGTGACTTGCCTACCATTTTCTTTGATAAAGTTCGGACCAATGATTCCGTGTCCCAAAACTGCACACCAAATACTCACTTCTGCACTACGTAAAGGAAGTTCTTGAACTTCATCTGGTCTGGCAAAGCCCAGAAATCAATTTGCGCGATGATTTACATGACCCGACAAATGAAAATGGTCTTCGTCTGAAAACCATACATTTTTCAAAAATTCAGGATATTATTGTACCTAATCACATACGAAAATGCAATTGGCTTCTTGGTGATTCTTTACAAGGAAGTTCTTTTTAAGCCGAGATGCAATGTTGTTCTTATCTGGCTGGCTTTCAGATTCTCTAAGATTCGCTCAAAAACACGTTCAGGGTTATTGTTGTTGTTAACTGTCTTTACTGGTACACCCCGAGTTGCCTTTTCGTTGGCACAGTATATTGAGCCAAAATAATGCTTCACCAGAAACACTTTCTCCTCTCTACTTAAAATCATTTTTTACAAATAGGCCTTTTTGATTAATTATTTAAGGATTACTTGACAGGTATTCTTCTTCTTCTTCTTCAGCATTAAGTAATCCAACTTTGGACATAGGCCTCCTCCAAATCAATCCAGTGTCTTCTATTTTGCGCTACTTGTTTCCAGTTGTGTCCTTCGCTCTTCTTAATATCATCCGCCCATCTCATTTGTGGTCTTCCTCTGCTTCTCTTTCCTAACCATGGTCTCCATTGTTGTATTACGTGGTTCCATCTCTTATCCTTCAGTCGGGCATTGTATCCTGCGAAGCTCCATTTTAATTTGGCAGCATGTTCTCCTGCGTCTTTTATTTTGGTTTTGCTTCTAATCCATTTTCCGACATAATCCAACAGGTATATACTAGTTAATTTGGGTATGATAGCGCGCACCAAGAGAGACCTACGTTTCAGTTTCAGTATTGTTAATTTCGGGCTATACTGTATTATGAGGAGAACTCTGCAAGAATTAAAATAGAAACAGTCGTTTAAACAACTACAGATTTGAGACAAGGATGTACTTTATCACCTACACTATTTAAGATTTATGTAGGCAGATCTCTAGAGCAATGGATAACGAAATATCGAAGTATGGGAATACCGGTGGAAGAACAGAAACTTTTTACACTCCTCTTTGCTTTGCTGATGACCAAATTTACATGCAGAAAATGAAGATGATCTTAGCTATAGGATAAGGAAATTACAAGAAGAATATGAAGCAGCTGGCCTAAAAATGAATATGGCAGAATGTGAACATCTAATAGTGGGCAATGACGAAGCACCCAATTTAAGATGTAGGAAATAAAAAATTCATGGGCGGAAAAAAAATTATTTGGGGATAATTTTCAATACGAAAGGGACTAGTGTTTATGAAATCAGAGCTAAAATAAATAAGGTTAGAGCAATGACACAAACGTTACTATTTTCTCTGGCAAAAGTCAATCAAAAAAGAAAAACATATCTATAGAAGCATTTTTGTTATGTATACATTTAAAATGTTTAAATAAGGATCACTTCTCTACGGGTTTGTAATCATTTACGTAGTATGGAAAATACGAACGAAAAAAATCTCTATAGGTATATCTTTGACAAAAATCGGGAATGTGCAGTCTTTTTGAACCTTACAAGAGAAAATAAACACAAAAATACAATTGACGTTACAATTATTCGTAAACATTTTATCCCACTAATACAAATAATATAGCTCGTTTGATTATATTTTACTCTGACGGGAAGTCCTGTATAAATCACTATTTGATCTTCCTTTTCCATTCCTTCCAAGTATTAGTAGACAGTGAACGACTCTTCCGTGTTGGGTGATCATTACTGTTTTTTTCTTCACGTTGTAAGTGGCACATTTACGTTTATTTACATGTTTTCCAGTAATTAAAATTTGTGACCCAGTAATTTTACAGTTTTTACACCCGTTTTTATTTTAAAGCCTGTAAGATTTGCTTCGACCAGTTATTGTCGTAAATGTTTTCAATACATAATAATAACTGAAAACGAAACAACTACCTGCTATTTGACTTGTTTACCACTCTGTTTATAGTAACAGTTTTGAGAGAACCTTTCAACTATCGAAATTAAATTTACGATCGTCACCGCAATCACGACGGCACTTTGCCACATTGGAAACAACGTTGTATATCGTCAGATAACTGCTGTTTAAACATTGGTTAGGGTTGAACGCAGCCGGTGTTTGGGTGATTGATCTGTTTGGGACAATCGCTGAGGCCACGCTATGGTGTTACAGCGTTACTATGTTGAAAGTCGCCGTCAAGATATATTTGATTTTTCCTAAAGAACTCGATAATACAATATTTATAATAGAAAAAACAGAACGATAACAGTCTGGTAGTGACTGCTCGAGACAAAAGTATCACAAAATGAAATTAAGAGAATACATTAGAATTTAGAAATAATTACTCAGGATAAAGATTGAATATGATGTTCTTAAAGTTCTACCTGATCCAGTTAGCATGAAATAACAAAGTTAGTGGATCGGGTGTCCAAAATTGCGATTTAGTTTTAAAATGAAAAATAAGTCAACCAAACCTTCACAAGACCAACCCAACTGTAAAAGGTATAACCTGATTTAGCTTGTTGAAAATTAGAAGATCTTGTGTTTTAACACAAAAGTCCAAAGAATTACAATCTTAACAAGTTAAAATTATCGTTTTGACGTCACACGTCTACTTCTTGTACCATAAGCTTGACAGCGTGTAGTCGTTTCAGCTAGTCAAAAATGGATTTAGCGTCTATGACTTCATACCAGTATGTATGGGCTGCTTGAGCCTGAAAAATTTTTGTATCTAATAGCATTGTAAGCTCTTCCCACTCTGACGTCCAGCTTTTTTCTCTGTTTTATGGTTGACTAAGAATGGAAACCGATTACGCCGGTTTTCGTGGACTAAAAATGACGCCAACTATCAAATGTCGTTTGTTTGTAACTTCTTAAACAGGCAAATCGTCTTCTTTTCGTCTATAATGTCATTTCGGCAGTTGTAAAATCGTTTTTTACTTGTCCACTTTATGACAGACAATATGTATCACTACAGCCCTAAAGTTAGTAATTTTTGATATACAAGGTGTTAAAATTCAAAAAATTAGTTCAACAGTTTCAAGAAACTATGTTCAATTTTGAAGGTGTATGTTTCTATGCCAGGATTCTAATTTTCTTTCTGGTTCTTCTGTCTTTCTGGAAGAGGACGGCTTGATTCATACACTATATGCTTCAAATAAGGAAGCTTGCGCTGCTTCACTGCTCAACAGTACTCGGTCCTCTCCAGCCTGTCATAACCAACATTGGCAACTAGGTTTATTCAAAATATTTTTTTAAATATTAGGATTTCCTGACAGGATGAAATGTGTTAAATGTAGTACTATTCTTTTTTGTATGATGTATACTTGTAATTAGAGTTCTGAAGCTATTTTCTTGTGGCATTTTTAATTAATTACTATTTAGCTGGGAATAAGCCACAATTAAAGATAAAAATACGTTTATTGACGTTTCAATTTCCACTTCGGAATTTTTTGAGAACATTTTGAGAACGATTTCCGAAGTGGAAATTGAAACGTCAATAAACGTATTTTTATCTATAATTGTGGCTTATTCCCAGTTAAATAGTAATTAATTGTAATTAGAGCTTGCAAATCTTGTATCTTACAAGTTAAAATAGCAAAACGTCTTCTACATATTAAAGAGCAATGAAACTGGTGACAGGATATAGCCTTGTCTAACACCCGTGGGTATTTATACTTGGTCCGTGGATTACACACATATCAAATAGTAGTAAAGAGTATGGACTGGATTCTTAATATATAAAGGAATACACGGTAGTCAGTATGCTTAAAGTACTAAATACGCAGCTTTTGGTTAACCAACATCCAATTGAAAGGTTCGATATCTACATATATTGGTACCAAACAGCCAATCGTATCATTTAATCTCTAAATAAATGGATGCATAGCCAAGGCACGATGCACATTCATAAAAATGAAATCTATGTAGGAGTCTAGAAAGTCGCCATCCTCAGATGTCATATTTTTTGTCTACTTTATTTTACGGGTATAAGGTTTGAACGCTTTCTGAAGATTCTTTAAAAAAGAGGAAATCTTCTTTATTAAATCTTAAGAATTCCAGATGGACCAGGAACTAATTTTATGCTTGGTACGTAGAATTTGCGCTGAAATTCGAGATCATTCACACAATCAACACACTAGAATAACTGAGCATAAGACATGAGCAGAGATGTGTCTTCTAATTCGATCTTCAGTCCTAGGTAGATGGAAAAACTGGACCAGGAAGACTTTAAAACTTAAAAAAAAATGTTCCGAATAGCTTCCAGCAAAGTAATGATATCCATGTTGATTGCCAATATACGGATAGATTAGGAACCTTGAGAAGAAGAAGAAGGGTAAATGAAAGCCTGGATGGGCTCAATTGAGGAAGCCCGAAAACAAAACAAAAATGAAAAAATTGTTGCCAATCTTCAAGTAAAAATTTAGACCTACCCGATAAAGCAAAAAAACAGAGATGGATGAAGTGATGAAAGTTCTCCCTTAAACTGTTAAGTTTATTTGGGTCTTTCTTCTGCAACGCTAGTTTTCTTTGAAATATAAACCAGTCGTTTTTATGAAAGAATTTATCAAGAAAAAAAAATCAGAAATATTCCAAACAGTGTCAGGTAATAAAGCATAAAAGTAAAATATTGCGATAAAATTAATATGGCGTCAAACGTATTATTCGGTTGACATGGTTAAAATTAAAATATTTAGTGAAGGTCTATAAAAGTTTAATCGGCATAGCATAAGCTCACTTTTTAAGTATCAACAATAAATCAAAGAGCAACACTGAGCGTGTATGGGTTACATATGTTTTAGGCCGGTCATTAATTCAATTCGTCTAGAGTTACTAGACTAGAGTTACTTTAAGACTAATATTTTTTTTTTAATTTGCTGTTCTTCTTTTAGAATGTTGACATTTATTTATTAAATACTCCGAAAACTACCGTTAATAACAAAGTGGCACATGTCGATTTTCTCCTCGATCGAACTACTCCTATGACCCTTTATAATTAAACTTCGGAAACTCTCCCTCTCTTCCTTATTTCACTATCGTTGTTCAGTTTTTTCTGTGTCTATTTATTTTTCTTTTTTTTTTAGATTTCCTTTTTAACATACAGTTTGAAAGTCAGGATTTTTGGTTTTTTTTTTTAGTTACCGATTTTTATCTTGACCAAGGATGAGTAATACGAATAGAATGCATGATTTAGCAGCTTTTATTCAACGTCTACAGCGAAGTCATATTTCAAGTGGATCTATCGGAAGTTGCGGAAAGTATTATGGTGAACACAAGTAGCATTTAAGTGAACTTTGTCCGTTTTTCTCGATCGATGATAAAAAAATAATATACTCAGTCGTAGCGTAATATCGTGGGAAATTTATTGGTAGCAGAAATAATTATACTTAAACGAAATTTCATACAGCGATGACTAGTATGATTTTACTTGTAGCTACAATCATTAGACTAACCCGAAATCTGGAACGATTCCAATTTATACTATATGAAAACATGGTCACTCAATAATCAAAACAGATGGGTTTGTTTAATTTTCTTTATGCAGTCTTTATGGATTATGCAGATACATTATTTTTACAATGTATCGAAGGTAAAAATTATGCTAATTGTAATTGAATACACCTCCTTTCTATATAATTTTCTATCCTGCAAGTTATTTTATATCATCTGATCTATGGTCACCTCTCTTCACCGGACACCTCTATACGGACGGTTTTTTAACACTAAAATCAGTCGGCGATATATGAAACTGTATATAAATGTTCGTTACTTTTTAATATCTGTAACGACTCGGTACTTTAACTATCAATAACCGGTATGTTATACCCGTTACTTTCGGAACTTAAGGTGTACATCCACTCAAATCAAACAAATACTTAAAACTAGCAAAGTGAAATAATAGATCGTTTTTCTGGTTTCCAAACCATCGTTCTGCCAATTTCTTTTTATTTATATTAAAAGTATATTTCTTTTTATTACAGATGTAGTACCTAATAAAGTAATAAAATAGTGTAATATCAAAGAAACACGGCACGCCTCTTTGGTGTTCACATTTCACGGAAACCCAATCCAAATGTCTTATGAACATATTTTGGCTTCATAGAACTCATTGTATTTATTTGTAGGATCGTTAGCGTAAAAATTTTTGTTATTGTCGGATTAAATTTCACAATAAATTTTGCGTCTATCTGAATATCTATTGACTGAAATAATTTTAGTTTAAGTGTCAAACTAACAGTAGATCCATTTTATTGGAATACTGTTTAGACCAATTTACTTTCATACCTCTACTTGCACAGTAAAATATTCGTTGTCGCAATAATCCAAAACAGTCGTATATTCGTGGAATAACCTATACTGATTGAACTCACTGATATACTCTGAATAAGCCGAATTTTGCTGAAAATGTTAATTTTAAGTTCACAAAAAAGATGCAAACATTTTGGTACTACAACACCAGGGCTTTCCCCTAAAACTCCCTTACAGGAGTGAAAACATCGATTTACCGAGAATCTGTAAGCCGTAGAAAAAATGTTTCAAAAAAGATATGTAGTTGAGATAATTTTAAATGAAAATTTGTATTACTTAGCAACTTTTTCTGTAAAATGAACCGTTTTCTCAGAAGCAAAGCTTGAAGCGACCGGCGATTTTGAATGTCAGTTACGCGTGTGAAATAAATTCTTAAATTAAATTTGTATCAATTCAACGGTAAAAATTCGAATCTTTTGATCAGAATGTATTATCAGCAAAAATCAAAATCCGTTTTAAAAGTGAAAAGTGCAGCTTTCGTAGTACAAAGTTTTACATCACAGTAAATGCCGCAAATAAAGTCAGTTTCTATAAAGCTGTTAAATGAATAAATAGCGACAAAATGTCAAAATGGCATATGAAAGCTACACTCTTCATCTTTTTATCGTTGCATTGATACGAATTTTACTTAAAAAATTTATTTCGAGCGCGTAACTGACATTTAAAATCGCCGGTCGCTTCAAGCGTTGTTTCTGAGAGAACGCTTCATTTTACACAAAAAATTGCTGATCAAAATTTTTTTCAAAATTATCTCAGCTCTACATTACTACGTGTTTGAAACATTTTTTCTACGCGATGTATAGATTCTTGGTAAATCAATGTTTTCCCTTCCATACCTACAAGGGGGCGTTGGGGAGAATCCCGGGAGTAGGAGTTGCAAACATTTTTGCATCTTTTTGGGATCTAAAAATTGATATTCTCGACAAAATTCAGCTTGTTCGTAAGATTTTTGTAAGTCAAATTGAAGACTCTTGATTTAAGATATTAGGAGTATTTTTGTGTCATAAAACAATCAGAGAAACAGAAACAATCTCTGATTGTTTTTATTGTTGTTTTATTTGTTTGTGTATGACGACGTATTATTCTAAAATTTCTTCAACAGACTGGCCTACGGTCATATTTTCAGATCTTGAGCTTAGTGTAATGCGATGATATAGGGACGGTTCTAATCTAACAGCCACATCTCTTGAGCAACAGCATTACTAGAATCCTAATTATTCCATCTAAATTCTTGAAATTATAACGGTAATATTTGTGCTAGGTCCATACTTGATGGAATCATTAACATTCTTCATTATCGCTGAACTGTGTCTTTATCTTTATGAAAATTCAAATTCTTAATAAAGAATGGTTTCAATTTTGTAATAAGAAAAATATTTGTTAAAGTTTTAAAAACCGCTTAACTGTATCTCAAATATACAGGTAAAATAAATTTAAAAACAATAATTCTTCTTTTAGTTTTAGGTTCTCGAATTTATCCCCTATTTTAAAAGGGGTCGTAAACTATTCGCTGCCCCATTTGTTGTCAATCTATATTCTGAAGAATGGCTTAAGGTCTGAATGGAGGTAATAAAACTATGGGTTACATTATCTACGATAATATTGTCAAATCGATCTATCAATAAAAAGTTTGTTCAGTTTAGTAATAAATATAGCCCTAAAATAAACAACAGCAAAATTTATGGTAATTAGTAAGCCAAACATTGATAACACAAAAACATCCTTTTACAGTCGACAAACTAAAAATACTGCCAATGATAGATGACATCATACTTTTTCAGAATTTATCTTTTAAACGAATACTTAACTTTTATCCGCCAATCATATAACAAGAAAGCTCTTTATGTCTTATGTTTATGTTTATTGTATACAAAATTTATTAAGCCAGGTTTACACATATCCAGTAACTGGCACCAGTCTCACTGGCATGCCAGTGCTTGACTAGGACAACGCTGGACAGGCACGTTTACAAGTAGCCAGTAGCTGTACACGGATACGTGTAAACATGCCTTTACTCCAAATAATTGTGTAAGTTGTGAGGTAAACTAAACTAAACTTAGGCAAAGTCCACTGAGAAAGGGACAAAGGAGAAAAAAAAAAGAAAATCTGAAAAGCTCAATGACTCGTAGTTAAAGGTTTTAAATTTTGAAGCTAAGGATTACACCTTATCTTTTTGAAATTCAAATTTTTTCTTTGAGAATTCACAGGGATAGTTTACTGTTAAATGTGATTAAAGGTAAGGATACATTTATTACTTGCACAAAACAGAAATTAAAACACAAAAAATATATACTTAAAAGAAACATGTCACAATAAAGAAAGTAGTACCAAAATAATCAAAATCATAAATCGACATAAACCGTTAAAATCCTAAATTTTGCAAAGATTATACAATTAATACTGCTAATATGGTCACCAAGGCATACTCTCCACAATTGTATCAAATCGAGTCGATAAAAAATACGACAGATTCGGCAGAATATCAAAATGAAAAAGCAATTTTCGATTTCCAAACTCTATAATAGAAGTATCTCGCTAAGTGAAAAACCTGTGAGTATCTATAAAACATTTGATATGATTGTTCTCACAATCCTGATAAAATACGATGAAGCACTATACGATTCAGATAAAAAAATAGACCAAACAATAGGAGGAATCCTTTAGTTAATATAACAAACCAAAAAATATAGACAATAAAACTTCTTTTCTCTTTTCTATCTATTCATAATTCTTCGTAGGAGATTTGTATTGAATCAATTTCTTTTTTTTTTATTCGTGGAGGTATTCCTTGCCTTTTGCCGAGTATTAAAGACTTCTGGCACGATATGGAATGGAGCGATGGTTTCTTGAGGCACATTACCATCTGTGATGAGACGTAAGTGTATCATTCTCCTCGGAGTAATGGCCAAGCATGGAGTGGCGAAATCCTGGAGAAGCAGCTCCACGGAAATCCAAGACCCCCCTTTCTGCTGAGAAAGCTCTTATAAAGATTTTTTTGGAATTTCAGAAGCATATTGCTGGTTTGTTTACTCCAATAATGTCGTGCAGTTAATGCTGCGAACTGCTGTCAACCGACTGATCTTATTCTTCTTAGCCTTCTGTCGTCCATGTTTGGACATAGGCCTCTCCCAACTCCTTCCATCGGTCTCTATCCTGAGCAACATATTTCCAATTTGTTCCGGCTATTCTTTTAAAGTCATCAACCCATCTCATCTGTGGTCTTCCTCTTGGTCGTTTACTTTCGTAAGGTCTCCAATGTTGTATTGTAGTATTCCAACGTTGGTCTTTCTGTCTAGCAGTGTGGCCCGCGAGGCTCCATTTAAGTTTAGCAATTTTTGTTGTAATGTCCTCGACTTTTGTTTTGGATCTTACCCAGTCGTTCCTCTTTTTATCTGACAGTCGTATACCTAACATTGCTATTTCCATTGTTCTTTCTGTTGTGGCTAGTTTATTCATGTTTGCCTTGGTTAGGGTCCAGGTTTGACATCCATATGTCATGATAGGAAGGATGCATTGGTTGAACACTTTGCTCCTCAAGTATTGCGGTTATAAGCGGTTCTTAAGTATCCAACTAAGTTTTCCAAATCGTGCCCATGCTAGTCTTGCTCTTCTAGTAATTTCCGCACTTTGGTTCTCTTTGTCAAGTCTCAGGATTTGGCCTAGGTAGATATATTCCTGGATTTGTTCTATCTCACTGCCGTTTATAATTATATGTCTGGGATCATCTGTGTTTTTCATTATTTTTGTTTTTTTTATATTCATTTTTTGGCCGACATATTGGGAGCTGGCTGCTAGTTCCCCCAACATAATTTGCAGTTCCTCGAATGTGCTCGCTACAATCACTATGTCGTCAGCGAATCTGAGGTGGTTTAACTTGTTGACATTAACTTTAATACAATGTTGACCACAATGTTCACCATCAATGGCAACAGGTTGACCAATTTGTAGTTTTTTTAAAGACGTCTTCTAGGGCTAGGTTGAAAAGCTTTGGCGATATTACGTCTCCTTGTCTCACTCCTCTCTTAATGGGGATGGGATTTGTATTTTCGTCTAGTTGTACTATCATAGTTGCATTTTCATATATATTATGTATTAGTTGCCTATATCTCGAATCTATTCTACAATTATTAATAGCTTGTTCTATGGCCCACATCTCGATACTATCAAACGTCTTTTCATAGTCGACGAAGGCAAGAAATACGGGTAGTTGGTATTCATTTGCCTTCTCTATCAATGTTCTCATTGTCAGCAAATGGTCTGATGTACTATATCCTTTGCGAAAGCCAGCCTGTTCAACCGGTTGGTTATTATCCATTTTTTAGGTTAACCGGTTATTAATAATTCTCATAAATAGTTTGTATACTTGACTGAGCGACGATATAGGTCTATAATTCTGTAGATCACATTTGTCCCCTTTTTTGTGTAAGAGTATTACTAGACTCTCGTTCCAGTCTTTAGGGATCTGGCTATTATGGAGATATCTATTAAATAGCTCTGTTAGTACAGGAATTGTTAATATCTTGCTTGTTTTCAAGAGCTCGGCAATTATACCGTCGTGTCCTGGAGCTTTATTATTTTTTAGTTCTTTTAAAGCTCTTTCTATTTCGTATCCCTTTATATTTGATAGTACTTCTGATCCCACGTTTTTTATTTTTCTTTTGACGTTTTCCTTTGTTGTTTCATTAGGCTGGCCCTGCGAGCTGTACAAGGATGTGTAGAAGTCTTCGACAATATTTGTTATTTTATATTTGTCCTTCTTTACCTTATTGTTGGCGTCTTTAATTTTGATAATTTTTTTAACTCCCAATGCGGGGACATTTTAAGCCTCTGTTGTTTTCAATGACTCGCTCTATTAAGATCTCGTTCCATTTTTGTATATCGCTTTTTAGTTCTTTTCTAATTGTTTTATTAAGTTCTCTATATTCTTGAGTATGGCGTTTGTTTTGCGCTAGTAGTTGTCTTCTTTCCGTCCTTAGCTGTTTAGTTTCATTGCTTATTTTGTCTTCTTTAGTCCTTGTTTTCTTTGCGACCTGTAGTCCTGCTACAAGAAGATTTTTATTTAGGTTTTTATTAATCTCGTCAATGTGATCTTGATTACGTGAGGGATCAGGTACGAACTTATCCGCTAATACCTCTCGGAATTGCTCTTCATTTGTTCTTAGTTTAAAGGCATCTATCCTCGTTGTTTTTTTTTCAACTGACTGATGAAAGGAAATTAGCCTATCAACGAAAAATGAGACATGACTATTCAAAGTGCGATTATGTTCCATAACAACGCTCGGCCACACAGAGCTGCATTAGCCCAAAAAAAATTTAACAAAATCATTGAAAAATAATAGAACATCATTGAAATCATGGAATCATTGAAAAATAATGGCCTACAGTTCTAATCTATAGACTGGTTATGTGTGACAACCACCTGTTTGTAAAAACGTTCATGCGCAATTGGTTACAAACTTACAAACGCGACCAGAGTCTTTCTTTAATGAAAGAATTAAAAAAAAAACTTCTGATTCGGTAAGGAAAACATGTGAATAAAACAGATTAAGTACTTATATAGAAAAATAAGGTGTATTCAAAATTCCACGGTAATTATTACCAACTGGAAATATATATTTAGAAATAAAAATTACCAGTAAAATGAACCAGAAAACAAACGAGACTGTATTTAAGTAAAGTTTACCTCTGTAAATCGACGAGGAAAGAGTGATTAAGATAGAGCTATTCTGTTTAATACAAAACAATGTCATGGATCGTACCCAATAGTAATAAAATAATTCTTAGAAGTACATTTACAGAGAGTGGCCTGTAAAGAAACATTAAAAAAGAAACGTAGTACACGTACACCATCCTATTGCTTTATAATTATCGACCTAAATTTCTTCTAGAATATTTTTTATTATTACCAATTTTAAACGGTAATAACGTTAACCAAGACAACAGTCAAAGTATCAACGAGCAATAAATCTTTTCTCCGTAGTAAACGGCGTTTTAGTACTGGTTTTATGACATTTCTTCCATATTCTTAAAAGGTAATATTCCATGCACTCGAAAATGTAGGGATCGGCTAATAAATTGCCACAATCACAATTTCTAGAAAAGTTTGAAGCCTCAAAATATTTGTCAACAGTATATTTTTCCATTTACAATATTTAGTCACTTTTATAACAGTTTTTTAAGTGCACTAAAAGATCTAATAGAGCCAGAACCAAAAACGAACATCAATTCTCCGTCACTGACGTATTATTTTGCATTGAATATTTTAAAGGAAAAATTTTACGAGCATTGAATTGAACATGACATTAAATGTCTGTACCCTTTAGCATTTTTACGGATTCACGTTTTTTCCTAAAATAAAGTATATTTTCAATACAGATAGGATTTTTTCCAAATAGTATGCTGCAAAAAAAAGCAGCAGCAGATTTAACGTATCGGTGACTGTGTTGGGTCAGATTTTGATTGGACGTTTAAAGCATAGAACGCACTAGCTCAGGACGGCATGGTCGGATGACTTATCACCTGTTCTGTCAAAGCGCGCAGTCATTGGTACGGACTTTTCAGTTGAGTTATTCAAGTGATTGATATAATGAATGTCTGTAAACTAATTATGTCGGCGAAACACAATCCTGAACTGTACAATTTGCTGCATCAGGAATACTTTAATCTCCTTAGAGCCTATTAGAGATCTTTGGTGAAGGATCTTTGGACAATACATGACATCACGATGACCACTACACTCGTTGCTTGGGGCCAGGATGGAGAAGAGAGAGAGAGAGAGAGAGAGAGAGACAGAGACAGAGACAGAGAGAGAGCCTCTTGGTTCTGTGATATTAGTTATTTTTCTTTGAAATTCCATATTCAGGATATTTAAAAGTTAAAATCTTTAAATTTGATATGGAATATTCGTCAGCCGAAAATACTGGAAGAACTTGCAATCAGTTTCAATTAAGTCAGGAAATAGGGTAGTATGAACCTCCCCTAGTTCCAATCTTTTCTATTTATTTTTTTAATCTAAAATCTGGCCGTCCTCTGATTTTATGCCTTTTCTTCTTCTTCTCCCACTAACATAAAACGTACAATAATTTCTTCGTAATTAAACATTTTTTGTCAACACTCAGCAACAACATTCAACAACAGTTCTCCCAACACTCTTAACACAAAAGTTAGGAAGAGATCTGGTCCTACCGACTGACCGTCCGAACTGCAGTTACCGAATCAATGTGCGCAGTCCCCTAAAAATGAGCAGGGCGTACGTACTCAGACGTACTGTCCGTAGCGTACCGTCCAGACCCAGTGCTCACTTATCTTAAAAATGTAATTTGTGCTTCAGGTCAGAACACTTAATGAACTTGCTTCCTTGTCCGCCGCTGACCCATTTATAAATCAATACAATGATTGATGTTCACATTGCATCGTATCCTGTTATAACTTTAAAAGTATGAATCTGTTAAAGCATGTCTGCAGTAGACGTGCAAATTCTGGTATATCAGTATCAAAATGGATCGTGCCAGTAACGAGAGGTGATTAAAAACTTGAATTTACGACATGACTCCTATTAAGATTTTGGTGGATACATTAAGGGAATTGACAGTATCATCTTCTTCTTCTTCTTAGTCGTTAACCTGATGCAGGTATCGTGATATCATGAAGCTGTTAGGTAATTTTTCTCAGTATCATATTTAGCATAATAAAAAAGTAGTGTTGTGAATTTCACGTGGTAGACCGTCGTGTACAGATGAATATGCATGTGGAGCGCCCACAATCTCTATTATACAAGAAAATGTTAAAAAAGGGTCTTGTTCTGCAAGATAAATAAATCCGGGAATGTTAGACAAATCATGGAAAATACTGATGTCTTAAACCAAATGGTATACAATGCGCTAAATTGAACATAAAAAATAGTCTGTAAGATGCATACCACGAATATTAAGATATACACACAAGCAAACTCGAAAAGACATTTGCAGTCGTCTTTTCACGCGATATAGACAAGACAAAGAAAATTTGATTGCAAAATTAGTGAGAGAGGATAAGCTCTGCATCTATTGCTGCGATGCCAAACGCAAAATACAGAGCAAGGAATGGACACATCAAGGCTCACCACAAATTGACAAATTCAGCTCAGAGCTGTATTGTGTGGTTCTGAAGGCGAACCTTTAGTAGAAACCACAATTACCGGTGCTTATTAAACCAAATAAATTCCAAAATTACTTGCATCACAAAAAATTGGCGAAACTGCGAAAATGTCCTCCTGCATCAGCATAATTCACCAGTCACAGGTCCACCATTGCGACAGTGGCAAACGCAGACTTCAAATTAGTTGGGCATCCGCAATAGTCTCCCGATTTGGCCCCTAGCACCTTCCGCCAGTTTTTAAACTTAAGGAACATTTGCGTGGAAAACGATTTTCTTCAAATAACGATGTTATATGTTGAGCATTAGAAATGCTAGAATACAGATGGTAAAAGTGCCATTTTTTTATTTTTTAAGTGGATAGGGATGGAGCAGAAAAATCAGATTTCGTATTTATTGAATGTTCTAGAGTATAGACGAAAATTTGTAGATGATTAGAGTAGAGATAGTTTCGTTTACGATTGCCTGAATATAGGGAAGTTTTTAATTGCTTTATTAATCGAAAAAAGCGTGCATGAATGTTAATTGTCATACTTCTACGAATCTATGTACTTACAAACTACAGGATTTGCCATCTGTCATTGTGATAAAGGTTTCGACATACACAAATTACTTAAAAATTTACCTTCTAATAATAATCTACTTTTTAACGATACACGTGCTGTTAATAATACGATACAGAATAAAGACAATTGCATAATCCGATCGATATTGCAGAATAACACAAAGAAATACAAATGTACCTTCATTGAACTGTGTTTTTTTACTTCCTGTATAATCACGTAGTGCTTCTAAACTGAACGCAATAAGGCAATAAAAAAGTAATTCTTGTAACATCCATTCTCGTAATGGTTGAGTGCGTCACTAAAATTGTAATAAACAACTAAACAAGTTTATGTATAATATAAAACGTTTCGTAAATGTTTTACGACGACCTTTGACACAAGTATTCATTATGCATGTAAACAGAAAGTGTCCAAAAAAACGTATCGGCTACAGCCGTAGTAAGCAACTGTTTTTTGAAACGTTTGATTGATGCATAAAATGAATACTATGAATAAGCTAGTGTCAAATAAAGCAGGTATGGTCGAAGAATTTCACATTTTGGGAGACGTTTTAGGGCCCTGCTATACGAGCGCTAATGTCGTCGTCTTAGCAGCGCTGCGTTAGCGTCAGCTCAACCGGATAATATACCATGGAGTAAATTATACGAACAACATTGCCGTTGTCCGGTTGGGCCGACGCGACGTTAACGCAGCTCTGCTAACACGACATTAGCGCTCATATTAGGGTCCTTAAACTACCAACCATATTTTGAAAGACACAATTGGAACATTTATTAATATTTTAGTTTGTTCAGTAAATGTTTTGAAAAGGGTTTTTCAAAATAAATCATAAAAATAGACTATAAAAAGAGTTAACAAGGATAGCAGTTAGTTCATCGCAATTACGCCTTATTAAAAAATTTATATGGATTTTTGGTAAGTTTTGACAGCACGTGGTATACATGATTATAAAAAAACCACTAAGGAAGCCAATTTTTTATTTTCATTGAATTTTTATTCCTAAAATGTCTCCAATTAGACGTAGCAACTTAGGTGTAACAAAAAATATAGACGAGCAAGTTAAACTGACGAGCAGCGCGAATAGAAAAAAGAAGTTAAACGGAATCGAAATCAACAACGTAAAAATGTGGCGTTTAACCCTCATCGACCAACATTCAATTAAGACGTGGCTATCGATTAGTTTACAGCAAATTGTTGCTATTGGACAAATCAACGTTGTGTGTCCACATTGCAAGGCATTTTAGTTTAAAGTTGAAGTCAAACTTTTAAAGTTGAAAAAACTGGATAAAAAGGGTAGTAAACCCTGAAACGGGGGGACAAAGGAGTAGGATGCGAAAATATGGAGTTGATTCCAGTTTACTCCACTTCTACTCAAATCCGATACTCACCTTCACGTTGGTGTCCCCTGTTAAACCGAGAAACTCAACTGGAGATCCGGTATCTAACTCGAGTGGAAGGTTGGGTCGGCAACTGACAAGAGCGGGTAAACTGGTCCTCCAAAAAACCAAATTTTAAAATGAAATGAAAATTTTAAATGAAGAGCTGACAAGAATTGACGCAAATTTAAGTATAGAAGAACACTGGACCAAATGCAGAAAGCTATCCATACAGCGGCTAAAGACCTTTTAAAACCTAACCAGGCTAAGATAAATGAAGATTGGTTTGACGAAGAATGTAGATCCATTAACTAACAGATAAATGAAGCATATAAGAGACTTCAGCAGCGCAGAACGAGATCAAACTTGGAAGACTATAAAAATCTTAGACGAGAGAAAAAAAGGACGTTTAGAAGGAAAAAGTAAGAGCCATACGAAAACGCTCTAGACGAGATTATTAACCACCACAATAGAAAAGACTCGCGAAAATTCTACCAGAAAATAAACAGCTGCAGAAAAGAATTCAAACCCAGAATAACAGCATGTAAAGACAGAGATGGTTATATAACTAGTGACAAAGTACAGACACTAAACAGGTGAGCGAATCATTTTGAAGAACTGCTTAGCTACAGTCGTGAAGAAGACCAAATAGAAATTATTTTGCCTGAAATGGACGAGAACGCTCAAGAGCCGCCCCCACCGAAGAAGAAATTAGAGAAGCCATTTCAAAACTAAAAAATAACAAAGCCCCTGATTTGGACAATCTTCCTGCCGAACTCTTAAAAAATGGTGGTGACACCCTTTTTAAACACATGCATAAATTAGTAACCGAAATCTGGCAAAGGAAGGAAACGCCCGCAGACTGGAACTTAGGTGTAACCTCTTCACAAAAAGGGAGATATAATGGTGTGTGATAATTATAGAGGCATCACCCTACTTAACGTGGTACATAAAGTATTGTCCAATGTATTTTACAAAAGATTGATCCCCTATGCTGAACAAATAGTTGGGAACTACCAGTGCGATTTCCGACCCAATAAATCAAAAATAGATCAAATCTTCACAGTCAGGCAGATTCTTGAGAAAACGCTGAGTTCGGAGTCGACATCCACCACATATTTGTGGATTTGACATAGACATTATTAAGAATTGCTTAAACGGTTCGAGAGAAAAATATATGGAGGGGTTCAAGAACAGGGTTTGTGGCGTAGGCGCTACAACTTTAGAGTTATACAGAAGTTTTGGGAAACCTGACGTTGCAAAAAGTATTAAATTAGCATGCTTTCAATGGATAGGACATGTATTTAGGCGAGATGAAGAAGCAACGACCCGAAAAATTTTCGACCGAAGAGGACCAGTGGGAAGACGAGTCAGAGGAAGACCAAAACTTAGGTATCAAGATAACATAGAGGATGATCTAAAATCCATCGGAGTTAAAGCATGAAGAAGAGTTGCCAGAGACAGGGGCGAATGGAAGATTGTTCTGAAGAAGGCTTTGGCTCATAACGAGCTGTAACGTCACAGATGATGGATGACACCTTGAAACGTTCTTTCAATGTATCTTCAAAATTTTTAGTATATTCACCGGAATCCTTTTGTAGCGAGAATAAACTTATCTGAGGATCCTCGTGTTTCGGAAGCGTGGAACTAAAACAAGTTTATATAAATAAGTTGGGCGCTTTTAAATTTCGGTGTTACAGAAGAATCTTACGAATATCATGGATTAAAAAATGTCAAACGTGGAAGTAACTAGGATAAGAACATAGGAAATAAAATTAAATATCAAAGAAGAAAACTTGAGTACTTATGACATGTGATAAGAGGGAAAAAATACTCATGTTACAACTTATTATGAAAGAAAAAAATTCGCAAGAAAAGCGTAATGTGGGAAGACGAAGAATCCTGGCTTAAGATTTTGAGAGAATAACTTTTGTCAGGTAGTACATCCTAATAGCAACATTTCGCCTAAAGGATACTGATTATAAGATATATGACTTGAAAAAATTATTGTAAAAAAATTCAAAAATAAAAAAAACTCTATGTTTACATGTGAACGTATGTTTTGTTAGCACCTGAAAAATACATTTTTTTATAGATGTAGTTTTGGCACAGATAACAAAAAAAAATAACAAAACAGAAAATTTGTATGTCGTTTATTATAAAAACATCGTATTTTTATTTTTGGCATATTTGCAAGCCGGTAAGTTTTAGCAATCACTAAAATTTTAAATCATCTGGTGTTACCTAAGATCCGAAAATACCCGCCTGCGATTAAAACAAACACAAACAAATAACAGTTGACAATGTTTTAGCATCAGGAAGCACAAATTTGTCAACAAAAAGAATACTAAAGCCAGATGGTAAGTAACGGTTCTGACACTCCAAAATATAGGTGATTAAACCTTTTTTGAGATCAACACGTGACAGCTTAACATGCTCCCGACGGCAACAAAAGAAACCGCCAAAATAAGTGCCAGATTGTAAGGAAGTCGCCGAGACATAACATCTGTTGCAGGGCAAGGAGGCCCGTTGCCTTTATTATATTAGATTAAGTGACAAATTACGAGTATTAGCAAGATCATAAGCAAAGAAATTATAGGAGAACTGAATCCTAAACAAAATCGGAAAATTTTATAAGGAAATAATTATAGAATTTAAAAATTATACAATAGCATTATACGCATTCTTCCAAACTCTAAATCGCTTTTGTTTTGTGTTTGACCACATCGTAAGCATCCTTCGTCATAGCAACTTAAAAGAGACTGCTTCTCAACGTCTAGAGCATCGGGAAGAACTCTTATCTGGTAAAGACCTTCCCTAATCTGTGTGGCAGTGTCCAAGTAAAAAAAAAACAGGAGATAGTGCGGAATAGTAAAAAATCAAAGGAAAAGTATTCAGTTGGAAATTTCGCCAAAAGATCAGACAAGTGAGATGATTATCGCAAAGCTATATTCCTTATAAGTAATTGAGAAGGGCAAACAGAGAGAGAGAGTCGTGGAGAACTCATTGCTAGGAGATATAACAGACTACAGAAATGTCATGACTCTTCTTCTTCTTCAAGTTCCATCTTCTAGTGAAGCTTGAAAATCATCATGACTACGCAGACCCTGTTAGTCGTCGCTCAAGATATTCTTCGTCTTCCCACATTGCGCTTTCCTCGAATTTTATTATGGATAATAAGTTGTAACAATGAGTATTTTTGTCTTCTCATCTTATGTCCTGAGTACTCAGCTTTTCTTCTTTTGATAGTTAATATAAGCTCTAAGCTAAAGAAGAATGATTCTTCTGTAGCACCAAAATTCAAAGGCGGCCAACTTATGTATATGGATTTGTTTTAGTGTCTACTCTTCAAAGCTATAAAAAGAGTAGAGAACACGTAACACCGAACCATCCTTAGTCAAGTCTCTGTATCTCTGTAAAGTTCTTTTCAAGGATCCTCAGATCAGTTTACCCACCCTACAAAAGGAGTCAGGTGAACACATTCAGATTGGTGAATGGTCTTAAAGAAAGTTTCAGGGTGGACTTATCTGAGTCTAAGTGGGAGCGCCCACCAAACTGGCGTGGCAAGTAGCATGTAGCAAGTAGCACGCGTCTAGCGTGTTACTTAAAATGTAACCAATGAAAACGAATGATTCAGCGCACACCAAAATGACAGTGACGTAATTCATTGTAATTATTTATTTTAAATTGGTTTAAATTTGAAGTAATATGCTAGACGCGTGCTACTTGCCACTTGCCACGCCACTTTGGTGGGCGCTCTCACTTAAACAAAACCGATATCGCTAGACACATGACAGCAGACTGGACTGGAGACCATAACGTATGAAGTTGGTAGATCAGGACAACATTAAATGCTTAATAACTGGGTCAATATAATCACCGCGCCCGGACGAAATTTATCCAATACTTTTGCAGAAGTAAAATGACCTGTCCAAAAAATTAGATTTAATACTCCGGGTACCTTATGACTGAAGTACATACCAAAAGCATGAAGGCTCATAAGGGCAGCTTTTGCAAAACGCTAAGTCTGTGAGACCAATAATTCTGATGTCCTCTGTATTGAGGATCGAGTATAAGCTAAAAGTGCTACACACCAGAGACAATACGTGTTTAGAGTAGATTTTTCAACGCAAATGCCAGTGCATCATCTTGTATAAAGTGTGGAGTACGTTTTAAAAAAGGGTGCATGATTTTGGGTGCATTTCTTGATGTAGAAGTAGTATTTCACAAGACCTACGAAGCAATCACACGAGAGTTTCGTCTAAAAGGAATACACGAAACAAACTACATGCTCAAGAGCTAAGTATAGGTAAGCAGAAGATGTCTATAGGGAACGTCTATCTCCTCTCTTGTGTAACCTGGTCATGGATGCGGCTGATAGCTGGACTCAGCAACTACATTCTGGTCTATGTGGGGACCTGGTCATCTTAGCCAAGGGCAAATTTAATGGCGCAGTCAAGAGATGCAACTGCCTATGACTAGAGTTACAGAATTATCATCAAATATAGTGCTAACATAAGCCTCGAGAAGTTCAAACTCATGGAAGTCTAAGTGTCAAGGGACGGATATAACGGAGCCCTTTCATGGAGATTTAGGCAGCAAACTCTGTAGCAGAGACTCTGAGATAGTAAACCTCAACGACGATGGTCTTGATCGCAAGTGGAAATTATTATTCGAGACAATCAATTGACTCAAAAACATGTGGTACACATCCACTAGACCTGTACAAGTTGGTAGTTCCAGAATTCTGAAATCGGTATTATGAATGAATCGGAGATAAACATTGTCAAACGTTTAAAAAAACGTGCAAAACCAGCAAGGAGAAATAGAGATTATTACCTGCTGATCAGATACTTAATGAGAATGTAATGCACGTTCAACTACTTATCTGCTCCAAATGGGGAAACACTGTACAAAGCTTTTGAATGCAAATAAAAGCGGAATCCAGACCACTCTCTTTTGGATGGATAAGATTTGATTTGTCCGAACAAGACAAGCAAAGAAAGTAAGTAAGCATCAATATAATCGGCCACGATATACGCATGTACCTTCACATGCTCCAATTACTGATTTAATCTTACCTATCCACCGTGTTGGTGGAAGCGCAGCACTTCTTTTGTCTTGTGTATATCACAATTATCTTTAAATGAGGTACATCTTCCATTCTTAATACTGTCCTAAATACTTCTTCATTCGTTGATGTTTATATTAAATTTATAAAATAACTTGTTTTATACAAGTTAATACAAGTTAAATATTAACGAAAACCCTATTCTGCCCCTTTTACCATGCACTGATCTATCAATTTTCTAATGATTATTCAACCAAACAAGTACACGATAAATTTCAAGGCAAGAAAAAATCTACAACGTAATATATTTCTAAGAGATATAATGTCGTTTATTAAGGCGGCACTAAGGTACTCTGTTTTGACGTCAAGCAGCCGCATGGGTTTTGTGTGCATTTCGATGTCTGTGTCAACAACCCGATGTACACAAGAGGCAAAAGAAGAAACCTAGCCGGGAACAGCGGAAGGCAAGGTAACTAATCGGAAACAAAGAAAAGTGGACGGTACCGAGGAGACCGACGTAGAAAACGGTTAAGTCAATCGGCTGCGTTGCCGGCTTTACGAATTATCCTCAATTGATGTAACAAAGTGGTGGTGGTTTCTAATAGAAAATAAGTAATACTCATAAAATAGTCGATTGGCGCTCGGAGGTCTTTGAAATATAATGATAATTTGAAGCAAAAAGTTAATTAACAAATTTAATAATTATTGACGCTTGGTGTTATAGCTAATAATTCAATTTAAAAATTATTAACGATAAGTTAGACGAAGGGGAGAAATATTTATACTTAATGGACAAAGTGATAGAAGAAAGTTTTAATCTTCGAGCATATAAGAACTAGAGGCAGTCTTTATGTCTCGAGTGTCAGAAGATTATAGCGACAGAAGCTGAGAAAACGAGCAAATAAAACTATATGCAGTACTATACAGTACTATTCTGTTAAAAAAACCGAACCGCTAGGTACGAGGTGTGACAGAAATAGCATGTAGTTTTATTCGCTCGATGCTCTCTCTTTCCTTCTCTCTCTGTCTCTCTATCTCCTTCTCTCTATCTCTCCCTCTCTCTCTCTCTCTCCCCATTGAAAGCGATTGAGTTGGTATATGCTCGAAGGTTTTGAAAGAATACCGAAATAATATGGTAATAACTTCATTTTTTGTTTTTTATTCTAAAGGAGTTGTACTGATTATTTTATTATAACTTGTTTTGTTGTGACTAAGCATTTCAATATTTGGGTCATCCTACTGGAGGATCCTAATGTAGATTTGATCTTACTATTTCCATCTACAGTAAATTTTCTAAGTTTGGTACATACATTAGAAACGTTCATCATACTTGTTTTCTTGAGGGTCGGTTGTTCGAACGCTAATCAAAACTTGATTGTAATCAAATATTGAATTAAAATCAAATACGTCACATTTTGAGGTTATGTTTACTGATTTATTTTATTCAATTTTATTACTTTTAATAATTTTGACAGCTGCTATGACGTATTTGCTTGTAATTGGCCCTTAGAGAGTGCTGAAATATGAAGCATAGAAATAATCTAGCATAGGAGTCGGGGCAAAATATATTTACAGCCACAGTTGAATAGCCATACGTTTCACGTCTACCAACTACTAATATTAGGCATAACAACAGTATTATCACCATTTCATCCTTATCTGAAAAAAGTCTTAACCATCGCGCTGGTCTGCGGCGGGAAGAGATCAAATCTCTTAAGCAGGTCATCTTGATGCTGACCAATAAGGCCCTGGCGTAGCTGATACCGGTTGTTACAGCGTGGAAAGTAAGTATTGTGGACGCAGTAATAAGTAACTGGACTATTGTTCGCTACTACATGAATCAAGAAACGACAAGAAACGCAAGTTGTCAGTGGCTCACGAAGTAGTGCTTAGCGAGGGGAATACTTCTCTTAAATGGCCTGCCAAGCCAATGAGTATCACAGGAAAATCCATCTCAGGACAACGGTGGAACATCGTGGCCGAAGCCTTCACCAAGCGTAGTAATATATATTACGGGCCTGGTTGGGTTATTTAGTCGCCTGTTATGTTAAATTATAAGGACTTCAGGTGTCAGAAAAAAAAACCGTTTTGATTACCCTTATCTTCGGAAAGACTCTACTACCTAGCTTCCCGAGGTACATGAATAGAATAGGAACACCGAAGCCTCAGTCATCCGGAAAGTATGAATCTGAATCCCGTTACAGTCCATACCATGCCCCGGAAACTTATATGCATGACCTTGGAACATTCCCCCATCACTTTGACTCTAGGCGGTTAATAAAGAGAAATGACAGCCTATCTCTCTCGCAGACAGCCTATCTCTCTCGCAAAGACTTTAACCAATCATTTATTTTAACACAGTCTCGACGGTCAATAAAATAATCAAATGAAGCTTAATTCCGCAATGTCAATTCTGTCAAAAGTAATGACAGATCTTCCGTTCGTTTACAAGCTTTTAATTTTATTTAATAACTTTCGTTTGCATTTATTCTTAGTAAATTTAATTTAAGTTGGTTACTTAGTTTTTAAAGTTTAGTTTTAATTACCGATTGTAGCAAAGAATTTTTGTGTTGTGCTAATAAAAAAACTAAACATGGTGAATTATTGTATTGTTCCGTTGTGTACAAATCATGAAAAAATTACAAAAAGGATGATGCTGGTAAGTTGTCAGGAAGCAAACAATAATAGTATTTAACATTTGTTTTTGAAAATATGTGTAATAAATATTATGTAAATAGTTTATAACTGTTTTATCTTAAGCAACAAATAAATATACGTATATTTAGAAAAATTGTGCATTTTTTATACCTCCTTTTTTTTAATATATGTAAGATTATTTCATCGGAAAATGGTAAGATATTTTCCAGTAAATTTTAATTAGTAACGAAATAGCCCGCAAGAGGCGCTAACGGGTATGTATGTAAGGGGTGTCCATATGAATTAGTAATTACCCCAGCCGCAAGGAGTCCTAATGAACGAAATTTATATATTGAGTTATCTATCTATTTCTATATACTATATTATTTATCTGTGGACCATACCTCCGAAGTTGAAGATGAATTATTAATTAGGGAAACTGTGATAAACCTCAGGTAGACCCAAAAAATCACAGCCATCGAAGATAAGTGGCACAGCGAATAAAATGTACCCATTGAAACAAGATCTTAACCCGAAGAAGGCTCTATAGCAAGAGCTGAAGCCTATCCGAAACACATGTAGGGTATAGACAAGACATTGTCTAGCTCGCAGTATCGAAAACCTGAGGCACCAAACACGCCCTTTGAAATGTACAATATAATATATTCATTATAGAAGAAACAGGAGAACAAAAAGGTACAGAAGAAGAAGAGGGGATGAAGGAGAAGGAGAAACAGAAGAAACATTTGTTGATGAGCCAAATTTCCAAAATTACTTCAAAAAACCTTGTTTATCAGACAAATTTATCAGACTTTTTTTAATTACATCCTATTCAAAGCGAATCCAATAATGAGCTATGCTTTTTGTTGAGATTTTAATTTGAGGGATGGACAAAACTTAAATTGTCACTGGCTTACTTACAATATAAGTGAAAAAGCCGTACTGCAGTATTTGTTTGTCATTTTCTCATGTTTCATTAATATTTTGTCAAGGTTTTAATCGATTTAGACATTTAATTCAAATAGTAACTGTGTAAAAATGCTCATTAAGATTCCGTTAAGACGTATGTTTCTTATAATGAGGAAACAATAATTATTGTTAACTGTATTTTATTTGCAAAACAATCGCTAAAACAAAAGTATTCGAATTAAGGTAAGGCTGCATCTACTATCATTAATGTTTTGAAGTTGATAGGAAAATACGGTCTGGAAATAAGGGTTTTTGAAAAATAATGTTACTATTATGTAACTATGATAGAAATTTAGCAGCGCACATAAATAACGTTATGAATATAAAAAAAATTAGCTCTCGAAGCTTATAAAGCAAGTGCTGGAAAAGAATACAGAGGAAGAGATGGTCAATTAAAATTATTGGGAATTCAGAAAGGCAGTTATCACCAACCAACATGATTTTTTTGATAGATTAATTTTTTTTTTCAGATTTTTAATAGATTCATATACTGCCCTAGTAAGCAAAAACGCAATATGTACAAAAATTACACATATGGAGTTGCTTATATCACTGGAATCAGAAAAACTTGCTCTTTTTATAAAACCTATTAAAAATCTGCAACAGTTTATTAAAATATTTGCATAAATGCAGTATCTACAACAACTCTTACATACTTGATTAAAGAAAATGCACGGTGTGCTAAGGAAGAATACAGTGTCTACCTATCTTATGCTGCATTTTTCCTTAAGCTCTATGTAGATACTACAGTTTTATTAAGTACAATATTAACATCAGCTATTATATTTGTGGTATCTACCATGATGATGAACAAGAAATGCTTGTTGCTGATGATCCACAAAAAATGAGAAAAATCGAAGGAAGCGTTGAAAGCTTGTAGCAACAATTTTCCTGAAGAAACACGATTAGAAATAAATTCTTAATTTTGGAGTGTATCGTACAATGAAAGAAAGACGTTAGTTTTTTCGTTGTGTAAGAGAATAGGTGTTAAAAGAAGGACAACAACATCAGAAATAAAAGTTTATTCTTGGGTTTAGGAAAACAAATGACTGGTTTTATTTTTGAAGTCTTATCCAAAACATCAAAAACACAGGCTTATACCAATTCGGATATGACGAGAAAACCTCTTGCAACTAATCGCATACCAAAACACGAAATTCATGATCATATAATTAGCTTCCATCCTGAAATTGCTCACTATCGTAGGGAACATGCTCCTAATCGATGGTACCCACCGAGCGACATTAGCAACACTTTCATGCATCAAGATTTCATTGAAAAATATCCTAATATTCCAGTATCGTACAACGCATACCGTTGTGAAGTAAAGCTAAAAAAACATTTCATTTACTAAGATTGGAAACGAAGAATGCAAAACGTGTGAGGGTTGTAAATTACACGGACATTCAGAGAAGAACTTTCAGGAAGATTGCGAAAACTGTTGTGGATGGAAAAAACGTATTAGTGATGCAGATGAGTCTAGACGACTTCATCAAACTTAGAGCTCGAACCCTAAAAAAACGTTTCTGCAGACTTACAGAAACTAACAATGTTGCCACGTTTTGAAACATTTAAAAAGGTATTGTTTACGCAGAGATTAACAACAACATACTATGAAAGTTTTGTTCCATTAGGAAGTCAAAGTACGTCAAAACCGTTTGCCGTTGTATAGCATGAGGCAATCAGTGGTCGAAAAAAGAAGTACTTTTTATGCTTTTTTAAAACTTCATAGAGATGGTAAGGAAATGGTTATCTGGCTTAATAATTACAGTCCTTTGAAATGTGGTGTTACAGGAGGATGCTTAGAATAGCATGGACACAGAAAACTAAACGGAAGTATTGCGAGAAATGGGCAAAGAATGTGAAATAATAAACACAATAAAAATAAAAAAAAGTTACAATATCTGGGACACGTAATGAGGGGACAGCGAAATGAATTGCTAAGACTGATAATACAGGAAAGATAAGAGAAGGAAGGAGTATAGGAACAAGGAGAGTGTTATGGTTGAAGAATTTAAGGGACTGGTTTAAATGCAGTTCTATAGAACTCTTCAGAGCAGAAGTAGATAAAGTAAAGATAGTGATGACGATATCTAACCTCCGATTGGGAGACGGCACTTAAAGAAAAAGAAGACTTAATAATTGTTCCAGTCAAAATAAAAACTGGTGTTTATACAGTTTTTTCAGGATTTTAAATTATCCTGTTAATGATCACCCTAAACTACTTTGAAGCTGGTCATATAATTATGTCGGCAGATAGCTTCGATCATAATGTGGAACAATCCCTAAGAAAACAAGGTAAAACTCATGACTTCCAAGACTTTTGCAATGCAGTCCAGATTTCGAGAAAATCTGTAGAAGTTAAACAAATGAATCTTTCAGATTTTTATCGATAATTTGATTATACTTCACAAATTAAATTGAAAAAAAATCCCACTCATGCATACTTGGCTAACATGGTTCAAGTACTTCGTCAGAAAAAAAATGTGTTTGTATCATAAGACATCTCATTCCAGCTCAGAATGACGGAACGTGATTTTTTAAAAAACAAAAAAGATTAAATCCCACCATCACTACATAACCCAATGGAATTTCTAAAAAGAAAGGTAACAACTTATTGAATGCAGTTATTCTAGAAAAGAGAAAAAACTATTGGATTAATTTGTTGTTGTTGCTAAGAAAATGCAAATTATTATAGACAGACAGCTACTTGACGAAAATGTAGTAACCATTTTTTATACAATTTGTCGCATTTAAATTTAAAATTTCTGAAACAAACAACAAATCTTCACAGATGAGTGACTTTTAAAATCAGGACAGCTTTGCAATGTCAACTTAATTTTTATGTTTCATATCTTGTGAAGATACTGCGTTTTCCCTTAAGAAGGCAGTATAGGTATATAATCATAAAATACTCCCATTTTCTATGTATTCACTCCTATATGTAAAAGTATTTTTAATGGAGCCCTGGAGGGCACTAAAAATATAAATAAATTCGTCAAATGTTTTTAACAAGTACATTCTTCTGTAGAAACAGGTGGAAAATGACTCAGACTTTTTAAAAATTTATTGGAGTATCCAGGGAGTACAAAAGAGAATAAGTGACAGTGAGAAAATCTTTGCATTGGCTAATTAAAATTAAACTTAAAACAATTCGCACATAATATTGATCTACCTTACATGCATTAGACTTTCAAAAAAAGTTTGATTTTAAAAGCTAGGGAGGGGTCTGGCGCCTTCCGTTTAGAGTTAGGTTATCGTCTTTTTTAATCCAGTCCGGCCCTGTGTCCTATCTACTGCTGCCTTGAATGTTTAAGTAAGTGCAAGCATCAGTAGATACAAAAAACAGATTGTAATTGCGATTACACATTTTTTGGTTTGACAAAAACAATATTTTATAGGGTACTTATATCAATTTTTAGAATTTAATTTTTTCGATTAAATGATTTCCTAATTGTAAATCGGAACGTCAAAACAAAAGCTGTAATAATTGTAATTACACTTATTGTGGTTTATTCTCAAAATATAAAATATTCAGAGTGAAAATTTTTAAAAACTGCTTTATTTCACAAATTGATTGTTAAAATACATTATTTGAGCGTTTTCAAAACAAACAGAAGCGGATTTCATTTACAGATAGACATACATTGCTGTACAAATTCATCCTAATGCGTTTCTGTCTGATAAGATCGTTCACATAATATAATTGTTTATTTTTACAGACGCTTGGATTACTTTCTAGTATCATAAATACCATGCGAAATTGCAAGATTATTCTAAATCAGTTCATTGTTTTATTTTTTAATCTTATTTTCGTCTCGCGGTTCTATTAATATTTTCGGGCTAATAGTCTGAATGAACTCCTCTTATATTACTCGTAGTGGATACGACGTATCGATTGCTCGCTTAGGCCGTTAGGAAGTCAAGTTAAACGTTTCGTTTGGAGCGATGTCAGAATTGTCAGCTACACTAAAACAACTTCCGAAGATTGTTTATGTTGTTTTGAGATTCATCTTGGAGGAGAAAAATGATTATTATCTATTCAGGTTTCTATAAAGTGTGTTAAGGTTATCTAAGCTTACATCTATAAAAAGAAACTACGGAAAACTGTCGTTTGTTACCAAAATATTCTACCCTTCCTGGCAGAATATTTTTGGAATCTTCCAAATGAGTTCCTAAAGCTCACAGTCAGCGTGTCAATCCCAGGTTTTACTTAATTGATACTTGGTCTTTATTTGTCTTTCCTTCTTTAAGACATTTTGTGTGTTATTTAATTTAGTACCTAATAAAGTTCTTATGAATACATTGTGATTTTGCCATTATAAAACTAGATGTAGAACAATGTGACATGTAAATGTGGTGTCAGTCTTTTTGTATTCAATCCAATAACTTTTTGTGCTTCGGTATTCGTTTTAAATCATTTTTCGTGTTAGTCCGATGTAAAATTTTGCACTGAACTGGCACACTTAGCTCAGACGCTGAGATATAAGTATTAATTAATTTTATTGAATTCTATGGGTTGATATGTTATTAATACACATGGTTTCAAAAGTTATGCATCATCTACAATATTCGCCACTATTAACTATTTTCAGAAACTACTGTTGGTAGATCATTTATAAAAAAAAATATTTCTAATTAAAATGCATTTAACGATTTTAATATGGTATATTTCCACAACGGACATCGATGCAAGTATGGATTCGGGCTCAATGTTAACAAGTCGATCAACCATTTCCTGTGGCAGATTTTCCCATTCTTGTACATAGGCAATTGTAAGTTCCTGATGGATTCTAGGAGGATTCCTTCGGGCATGAGTTCATGTCTGGAGACATCGCAGGTCACTCCAAACGGCAAATACGTTCTGTCTCAAGATAGTAATTAGCCGCTAAGTCCTAGATGGGTGGGCGTTATCATCAACAACTATAGAATTTTCACCTGACAATTGTACTGTTAATAACAACCAATTCCGTGGTTTAAGTTGTAGCTGGAGACTCTTATTGGACGATGACTTCTCAAATTTGACTCTGAAATTCTTCTTCTCATTGTGACTCCTGTAGTAAGCCTGAAGTTTCTTTGTAGGGCTGGTACAGACATAGAATGATTTCTCCGAATGGAATATATATATATATATATATATATATATATATATATATATATATATATATATATATATATATATATATATATATATATATATATATATATATATATATATATATATATATATATATATATTCTGTTGCTCATTGGTAACTCGGGCTCTACAGGGGGGGGGCTCTATTCTCATTGAATTTGTCTCAAATAACTTATTCCATATCCCTGAGACATCACACTTACTAGAATACATTTTTCAAATGTTTACACCTTGGCTAAACCAGATCAAATAAATGGATATTTAAATAAAATAAAAGAGCCAAAAAAGGTGTATTTTATATGAAAAATACCTAAGTAATATATGATAAGGATACTGATTTATAAAAGTGTGTTATCACAAAATCGTTAATACGATTTTGTGAAAAAGTTGCAACTGCGTGTGGAATCAACGTGTTACAATTTTTAACGGAATTATTTAAAGTCAATAGAGAATTTTTTAAAAATTGGATGCTGTGAATAATCTCTTTTCAAATTGTCATAATTTCTTTTATGTTTATATGAACAAATATCGGGTTAATAATATAAGTAACTAGATAATACATTTAAACCATCAGAGCAAAAAGCATATTATATGTTACATCCCAACAATGGTTTATGTTAATTTTTGAATATTAATGCTTGCTTACAAATATACGTTGTCTGTGTAACACAGAAAATAGATAAGTGATATGTGTCGGTTTATTTGAAAAGTCAACTCTAATGTGCCAGGTTAATTTTGTATATTGAAAATGATAACGTTTATAAAAGTAGGACAAAGATGCCCTGCAAATACAAAAAATCTATTTTAATTTGAAAATTAAAGACTGAAATTTTTTTAATTCCTAGAGCGGACCGCTTTCGGCTTGCAAAGTCATCCTCAGAGCTATGGTCAAGGTTTAAAAAGCACCTCTACTATAGTTTATTTTTATGAACGAGAGAGTAATTAGCATAATTTTAACTGGTACGTCCGACCACTCCATGGGCGTGCTCAAGATTAATTGAAAAATTACTTTGAATAATTGTAAAAAATAAATGAATTATTTCAGTGTTATAAAGTGTTATGTGTATGTAAACAAAAGTGACCTCTTTTATCACACACTATATTAGAACTGACTGGCCTACATTAAAAAGAGTTTTAAAAAATTCACATTTTTTTTAATTTTTAAAAATTCCAAAAGAGAAAAAGAGTTTTTAAAACCGTCTAAGGTATGTTAAATAGATGAATAAAAATATTAATATAAAACTTACAGCTACTTGTTACAAATCCAAATCAGATTCAGAAGATGAACTTTCAGAACCAAGATTTATAATAACTGGCTCGATCATTTTATCAGTAATATTGTCCAGCTTCCACATTTTTTCCTCTTCTTTAATAGTGTGATTTACTGCCTTTTCCCAGTTTTCAGGTTTTACATTATTTACGGCCTCCAAAAACAACTGTTTAACATCATGAATTATAAAAGTGGTATTTTTTCTTGAAACTTCATCACTCTTTATCTGTGCCCATACCAGTTCAATCGGGTTTAATTCACAATGATATGGTGGGGATCTAAGTACCTACTGTCATTCCACGATTTTTGGCAATTTCATCAATTTCGTATTTTTTAAATTTTTCTTTATGAAGGGCACACAACGAATAAAGTTCCTTTCTTATAGATCCGGGATCGTACGTAATAGTTTTTGAACTCAGCCAATTCTGCAAGTCTTTTTTTAACCACTTGGTTGTGGGCAGTCCTTCTATAAGTCTGGAGTGATAACTTGCATTATCCATTACTATTACACAGTTCTTAGGAATAAGATCTATCATTTGTTCGAACCATTCTTGAAAGACATCAGCGTTCATGTCTTCATGGTAGTCACCGGTACGAGTTGATTCAAAAGTTAATAAACCACCTTCAACAAAACCGTCTGAACTGCCAATGTGTACTATTATCAGCCTGCGTCCCTTTCCTGATGGCGGGTTTAAACCAGTAGATAAGTTATTTACAAAAGCGTGCCTTTGACTTGTAACAGTTTCATCCTGCCAAAATTTATTTGGTGTATGACCCTCGTTGATCCATGTTTCATCAAGATAAAATATTTTTCTTTTTTGGTTTCTTATTTCCCTTATGGTTCTTAGAAAATGTCTTCTCCATATGACAATATCGCTTCTTTCTAATAAAATAGACTTTCTGGGATTCTTTTTCCAGCGGAAGCCTATTTCTTTTAAAAGTTTCCATAACGTACTTCGACTCATTTCTGGGTAATCCTTATCATCTCGAACTGAGACAAGAACTTTATCCAATGTTGGAAATTCTTGTCTAAAGAAGAATTCATGCACTTTCCGTCGAAGTCCTTCTTTAAAATGATATTCTATTTGAAATTTTGGTTTCCCTGGAGCATTACGTGGCATTTGAAAACTACCACATTTCTCTTCTTTAATAACTCTGTAAATCGTAGATTTCCCAACACCAAGTGTACTGCTAACTAACTCAACGGTCTCATCAACACTTTCACATAAACGTTTGTCTGTAAATGATTAAAACAATTAAATATTGCTTAATGTTTTTTCATTAACTGTTAAAGGACCAATTTTTCGGCGTTTACACGGCAAATTTTCCATAACACTAGTATACACAATAAACTGCACCTTGCAACTGAAGTACCTACTTTTAGTGAACTGTTAAGAATTTTGAATACGCCACTTGGACCTTCCTACAAAATTGAAAAACCCACTATCACATTTTCTGTTAAGAATTTTGAATACGCCACTTGGACCTTCCTACAAAATGGAAAAACCCACTATCACATTTTCTGTGGAATAAGTTTAGAAGGTAATTATCTAGTCAATTACTGTCGTAGATTCCTGGAATTAAAGAATTAAATGTTTGATTGTTGAAACCCTTACTTCGTGGAATGCACTCATTTCAGATAAAATAAAACGTTTTATTTTATCTAAAGAATTAAACTTTATTTTGCAAATAGGTAGGTACTTATTAAACTTTTATTGGTTATATATAACCAATAAAATAAACATCTTACATTTCTTGCAAATTCATTAGTACCTGTTAACCTCCATCACTCCGACACTGACAACCTTATTTAGATATTAGTAACCCTCACAAGTATTGTATTCTATTCTGCTCCAACCTTTATACCTGGTGGTCATACTCAATTTAAAATTGTTGTCCTATATACTTCTGTAAACTTGTTGACAAATATCTGTTTTTCATTGAGTCACCCGTATCAACAGTTTAGGGATTTGCATACATAATTTATTGTTTTATTACTCTCTCATACATAAAAATACACTATAGAGAGGGATCCCATTTTGTGAAAAATCCACACTTCTCCTTTTTTTTTAATATATAAAAGTTGTATCTTCTCCTAGTAAAATAGAAATGTTTATATGTCCACCACTACTAACTAGATTACTGCATCAGACCCTTCTGCAATTTTAGACCTGTCTGTATACCAGGTGTAACACTGTAGCCTGAGTAGTGTGTTTTACTTGTCCCATGCCTCGAAACAGAGGATGACCACCGACTAGGCGGACGGATCATATAAAGCGAATCACCACAAATTGGATGCAAGAAGCTCAAGATAAAAATAGGTGGAAAATTTTACGGGAGGCCTACATTTAGCAGTGGATATATATAGGCTAGTTGATGATGATGACTCTCGTAGGTAGATGTCCCCTTGAAAGGTACTTTAGGAATGTATCTAGGTACGTTACTCGGTTGTTAAGGTTTTCTCGCAGTCTATTCTCGCTTTCTCCCTATAATGATATACAAGAGAAGGAGGACCTGAAGGTTCATGGGAGTGCTCATAAGAGCTCCTATAATTCCAAGGCAAAAGCAAGTCTTTCACCTTACTTAATTTGAGGATGGTACTTTTTTGCTGCAACTTTAGTCACCAAAATATCACTAATTTTATTGTTAGTTTTACCATAATGTTATAAATCCAAAATAACATATCTGGTTATAAACCTCACATTATTCAATGAGTGACACACATATCCTTAAGGGGTAGTCACCAATCTCTTTTGTATTCTTTCTACCTGTTGATTCCAGGTAAGCATTGAGTCTAATATTACCCCAATGTACTTTACTTCATTCACCAGTGTTAGATTTGTACCATTACTTAATTGGTAATTAATATAATTGATATGTTACAATAATTAATTTGACCTGTGCATTAAATAGACTATGATGAATAATTAATTTTATTAAAACTTGTTTTAATATAGTCGAACGCCAAGATCTCGTTCTCTAATAAGTAATATCTTCTAAATAACGAAAAAGCATAAAATAAAGCTATACTATTACCTCAAGAGTTCCAAAATTTGCTCGTACTTGTGTAAATTATTGTCACACACAAGAATTCATTCTTATCAATAAGCAAAATACACATAGTACTAAAGTACGAATTGTTGTATATGTAAAATAGGTGATGTAATTTACACAATTTGAATGAAACTTTGTTCAACGGAAAAGAATATTAATGTTTTCAGATTATACTAAATAAAATGTTACGACATTGACAAACAGTGTTGTTCAATTGGTAAAGATAATTTTGACTTAAACGGTACGACAGTCAGATAGAGAATAATATCTAGTAAGATGTAAATAAACAACTTGCGGAATTCTCATCTGATTTGGAAACTAAAGTAAAAAGATGACACCTAGCAAAGACCAGCTTGTGTAGGAATTAGGGATGTAATGAGATTGTGCCCTTACTGAAACTTTGGAAGTAATGCTAGACCTGCAGACTTAACTCATACATGTAAAAAGAATCGCTCTAGAAAGTGACTTAAGGCTAAGACTGTTATGTTTGCATAACAAGATATTGAACCCCCACTAAAAGTCATAATGAGAGTGACTTAACACAAAACCGAATCGCTTCAATCACAATATGTGTCATCACCAATTATACTAATCAAAAGCACAGGAGGTGATTGTAAAAGTTGTTTAATGCTTTATGTAAATACTTAGGTAGTTTATTTTTATCATTTAATATTTTTTAATATAATATGACCTTATTAAATCGATAATTTCATTCTTTTTGTTTGCGCGTCTAGTAAAAAGCACTCTCTATATTATAGAAGCACAGAAGAGCACATTCAAATTCCTTATGATACCACTAAGTACGCATCTTCAGAGATCTCCACCAAGAGACGCAACACGAGGTTAAGTACCTGGGCTACTTACATTGGAAACAAAACCTACATAATTTGTAAGTGGCCAGAAGTATTGCTTTTGTACTTTCGTACTTTCTTATATTTACAATTTTTTAACTTGTTTATGAACCAGCTAATTTAATATTTACTAGTTGAACTCGTGGTAATAGGAATAAGGGTTACTGGCTCAAACAGGCTTTCTTAGAAACCTATGTGTTGTACTGAACACAGATCTTTTGTGTATACATATGTGTGAAACATATATCCCTTGAAATCTACAATTTATTACTTGCTTGGTGCTTGTGTACCAATAAGAGAAAGGGTGTATGCATCTTTTATCAAAGGATATTCCATCAGCCGTCAGATGTAAGCCTCCCTTATGTATGTCCATTCATTTCTGTTCTGTTGTTTTTTGCATCAATTCATGACCAGCCATTATCTTGATATCATCTGTCCATCATAGTTTAAGGTCTGCCTCTTCTTCTCTTATTTGCTCTTGGTTGCCATTCAACAATTCGCTTGATCCAACAGTTGTCTTCCATTCTTCCTATGTATTCTGCTCATATATTGCTATAACATGGCAATCATTGGATTTGCGATTGCTTAGCTTATTGTTGAGCATTTATTTTCCAGTCCATAGCTGTCTGAGTCACTCGAAGTTCGTGGACTATAGATGGCATCTTAAAGCGAAGCTAAATTCCTAAGATCCCGAAAACGTGGCAATATTAAGCAACCTCAGATTAACGCTGATAAAATATGAACAAAAGTAATTTTATTATAAAAGGATGATCATCTGAGCGAAGGTCTTGCCATATCACTACTTTAAATATCCCAAACATTGTAATTTAAAATTAACAAAAACCATGTAAACTATGTACAAACAAGTCTTTGATTTTGATTTTGACATATGTACACATTTTCATGTTGATATACCTAGCAAAATAAAATACTATTAGTTACGGAAATATACTTAAGAACTATGCTGGATCAATAATCGATTATATTGTAAATAACAAAGCCAGCAAAAAAACTAAACAAGACATAGCACCAAGATTTAGCTGAATGGCTTACAATATAATACTTAAAGAAAATCAAAATGAAGCACAATATGAGATCATTGACAGAATATATAAAAAATAGCTGAATAACAAGTAGAATCAACTAGAAATTATACATTAAAAAAATTAATAATGACAAATTGACAAAATCTCATCATTAAACACCAGTAACATAAAAGGAAAAGCCCAAGAAGTATTATTATAGGTATTTATTATACAAACATTGTCAGATTATTTTCTAGACAAAACAAACAAAATTTGACATTTAGACACAATGACTCTTACTTCAAACTTCTCGTTAATACTGTAAAAGAATTTACTGCTTTCTATTAATGTTTTAAGTAAATGGTTAGATATTCAAATTTATCATAAATGTAGTAGGGAGGAAATTATGAATCTATGGTGAATAATTAATATTATCATCTATAGCAACAATAGACAACTACAGCTATCATTGCGGAAAGTACATAATGAATCATTGAACTATTTTGAAGGACAACAAAAAGCGTGGTCTGTATGTACTGATCTTATTAAAGTTCATGATATAATCTACAGAAATAAAATATTATGGTGAGTTGAATATGTACTTAATGTTACTATGATTTCTCAATTAACAATATACAAATGAGTCACTTCCTTTGTAAAATTTGTAAGATTTAAATTGAGATGTATGATGTTAAATCAATTTATCTGATGAATTGGTATAAATGTTTGGGGAACGAAATAGAACTAAAAGTAATACAAATATTAAAGAATATTTGAGATAATAAGAACGTTACAAATAACGAATAAAGGAAATATTAAATTAAGATTAAGATATATTAAGAATAATACTGCGGAAGATATGAAATGGCTTGAACAAAAAAAAAATCAAAAATCATGATTCAGTAAGAACAAGATTGAAGACGAGACAATCTACTTTAAAGGAAAACGCGGAAAAGTGGAAGGAAAAAGAGGACCGGGGAAAAAACGCACGTCCTGGTTGAAAAATTTAAGCCAGTGGACTGGAAACTTTAGTTTTACTAACTTTACCCAGACGCCAACATCTAGTTAAACCATCATCATCAACATCATAAAAGAAATAAAGTCCAGAAGACTCCAATGGGCAGGACACCTCAGAAGACATTCTGACGAACGAACAGTAAGACTGGTGTGGGAGGAAGTCCCAACTGGAAGGAGACCACGCGGACGCCCTCGTCTCCGGTGGCGAGATAATATAGCAGGAGACCTAAGCACTATGGGCGTGGAGAATTGGATGGAGGTTGCTCAAGATAGAAAACAGTGGAGGCATGTTGTCGAGTCGGCTAAAACCCACGAAGGGTTGTAACGCCACGGAGTAAGTAAGGACTGGAAAACCTGACAAAGGCTTTCGATCGCATCCAAGTCGAAGACGTCTTACACCTACCGTATAAAAGAAACATACCAATCAATATTATACAAACCATCGAAAACATCTACTTACATAATCAAATACAGGCAAAAATAAATGGAAAATTAACACAGTGTATACCAGTACAAAGCGGAGTCAGACAGGGTGACTCGTTAAGCCCACTTGTTTTTAATATAATAATGGATGAAATAATACAAGCAGTACGTAAAGGTCATGGTTACAGAATGGATAACAAAGAACTTTAAATATTATGTTATGCAGACGACGCCGCATTAATCGCCGAGACAGAAGACGAGCTCCAAAGATTAACAGATATTTTCAATACAACAGCCAAGAAATACAATATGATAATATCAGCAGAAAAAAAACCAAATGTATGACAACATATAAATACCTACTACGGTGTAAAATCGAAATTGATGGGAAAATAATAAAGCAGGAAGCAAGGTTTAGATATTTGGGAATAGATATAACTTGTTACGGAGATGTTAGAGAAGATGTACGACAACAAAGCTTAAAAGCAAGTAAAGCGGCGGGATCTTTTAATGACATAATCTGGAAGAACAAATACCTAAGACAAGACACAAAAGCACGAATCTATAAAGCAGCAATTAGACCTATATCAACATACACGGCGGAGACAAGACCTGACACATCTAAAACGAGATGACTACTAGAAACAACCGAGATGAAAATACTCCGACGAATATCAGGGAAAAGTCTGTTGGATAGGTGGAACGAACACATTAGTAGTAGAAATTTAAACATTTTAGGAGGGTAATATTGAAGAAGAAAACGGCTTTAAAGCCTACATACAAGAAGGAAGAAGAAGAGTGGAAAACCAATAATAGAACTCATCAGAACTGCTGCAGATAGATTAAAATAGGTCGTGATGATCTCCAATGTCCTTAAAAGATAAGGCACACGAAGAAGAAAAAAGAATAATTAACAAGTATACTATTTCCAAGAATAATATATCTAGCGAAGTTATACAAGTGTCCTCCCTTTCGGGTACATAAACTCATCAGTAATTAACATAAATGCATCCTTAGAGAGTACAAACTCATCACCGCAATAAAAATCAGTATTTTAAAATATACCTGGAGATATTTGCAAACTGATTACTGGCCTACGTTCGACCAGTGGCCATACAACATAAATGACCTTTGACCGTGCCTAAAAGCCAGGAAACTGGACTAGAGTAATTTGATCCATTATGTCATAATAAATAAGATGCTAATTACCTTGCACCAATGCTGTCATGAACTGTAGAGCTTTAATCACGTAGAAAATTAAGCTTCTTTCGTCTTCTATGAAGTTTTTAGCCTTGCCTGTTTTCAAATATTTTGAATTAACCAAGTCTCCAAAATCGTCTATTATTGCGAAAAAGTTAAATATCGCCAAACCGAATGTGACCAAATCAAATAATGAAGTTGGGGATTATTTCTGGTATAGAATCTTCCATATTAGGAGCTATCGCCCTTGGGGAAAAATGTTGGTGATGAGTGAGGTGCTCAGTTGACGGGTCTCCCAAGGATGCCGGTGACAAGATTGCGATATCTCGGAGGGTCTAATAATTTAATGGGAGGCTATAACATGATGACTTTGTAGACGTCCAGGTTTTGTCTAAGAAATAGGGAAGAATTATACTAGTTTTTTCTGTCACGCTTGTGTTCAGAAACTGCAAATTTATGTAAATACCATAACAGACACTGCTAAAAGAAATAATATTTTGCATAGAAATTGAAGTAAAAGCAATTCTTATCAAGTAGTCTATTGTATTGTTAAAAATTGTGGAGATTCAAATTGTGGGTTTAGACTTATGGCTTCTATCTGAGTACATATTATTGAAAACTTTCGACACTAATTGATATAACTGAGTTATTTTTCAAATTATTTATATATGGAAATAAAAGAAAGTATAAACCCAAAGAAAGCTCCTGGATTTGATCCCATCACTTTAGAAATGTTAAAGCAACTTCCAAGGAAAACTATAATAAAATTAACACATTTTATAAATGCTTTCTTTAGAATGAGGTACATACCTACCAAAGATATGGAAGGTGGCACAAATCACAATGACAATAAAACCAGGAAGATCTCCACAAGAAGGTTCTTCATATAGACCTTTTTCACTGTTTCCTGTCATGTCGAAATTATATGAAAAATTACTCTTGATGAGACTAAAATTGAATATAGAGGAAAAAAAATAATTCCTAATAATCAGTTTGGGTTTAGAGAAAGCCACTCAACGATAAGTAACTCAAGTGCATAGAATAACAGATATAGTAGAAAAATCTCTAGAAGAAGGAAAAGTCTTTCCGCAATTTTTTTCGATGTGTCGCAGGCTGTTGACAAAGTCGGCAAGACGGATATATTAGAAAAATAGCTTTTATAGGATTAAATTGATATAAGGCTGTCTCAGGTTTCCATACATAATGTAGCTTCGCCTATTTTAAAAATTTTAAAGTGTTTGTCCTTGTGTAGTGTAGTGTGATGTACAATTTTATGTTTATACCATTTTATTCTTGTTGGATAGGCCACAATTGACGAAATGCTCCTGAAGATGCTCTAGGGAGCGAAAGTACTTGGGCAAGATTAAATTAATAAAACTGTGCTCGATATCTGCCTTTTATTTTATCAAAGTTCATTTATAGGATTATTTGATTGATATTTATTTTTGTTTGGGGGATCGTGAGCCCCCTTAGATCCGCCACTGGATATACTTGATTATAAATAAGTGAAAAAAATAAATTAATAGGTAAAAGAGACAATATGAAGGTAGACACATAGGACAGAGTAGTTAGAATAAAGGAAGGAATATTACAGAAAGAAGGCGCAAACTTTAGATCAAAAGTGACCGGCTTAGGCAACATCTAAAGTTGGATAAAAGCACAATTTCGCATTTGAATTCAAAAATTGAAAGGGCAATAAGGGTAATATGAGAGTGGAATCTATTTCTTTAATTCGTTATGGTTATCTCTATGAGGCTACCATTCAATATTATTCTTTACCTTTGAAAATACTTATTACGTTTATGCAATTTGACATTTTTTATAGTCTTTGTAATTAAAATTCTTATTTATGCTGGAATTACTTTGTTTTATTATTTCCAAAAGCAATTCATCACCATAAGTAATATATTTACCATCTACCTAATATAGTGGCCAACGCCAGTAAAATCATTTTCAAGTTCAGCGACCGTTATCGTTATTGTAGGTACAAAGAGACGATGTAGATAGGTAGATTTACCTAATCTATTGTTAGAAATTTTAAAAAGAATTCAAGTTTTTACCTTGTTTGTTCATACTAGGTATTCGAAAAATATCAAATATCTTCATCGTAAGCTGCAAAATCTGATATAATGTAGGTATTAAAAGTAGATTATCTAATTGTATTATAACCTTATTGTGGGTCATAAACAGAATGTAAATAGGAATACTAAAAGTCAACGACCCATTAGTTACAAAGTAAATAAAGATTTATGAATATTGCCATCTGAACATTTATCCACTGATTTATTAAGAGCAAACTATAAAGGAAATCGTAATGTAGTAGCGGCTAAACCAAAACTTTTCTTACCTACATCTCCACATTGTCCAATTATAATGGAGATTGGCAACACCGCGGGCAACAACTTACCGCGCGATTAATGACGCGGGGTACTCTTCTTTACATGCGCGCTCATCTACCACGCATCCATGTGTTTCTCAATCGCACAATCATACGCCACAGAAAGGCACGTAAACAAAAACAAAATACACAAATCACTCCACTTTCACGAAAACACAGACCGTATCCTTCCTATGTACGACGAGTTGAGTTGTCGGCGTTGTAAGCTATACCACTGTTCACTGTTTACATCCCACAATTACATAAAAAGCCGTCCATCGGTTTTGAATTCACCGTGCGAACTGCCGAACTGCATTCGGTGTGCAGCATGCCATGCATAGTACCGCTTCATCGCCCTCCGTCCCTCGGAAAAGATCATCTACCCCGACGGCAAGGGGATGGGGGCAAGCAACGGTGTCACGTTTTACGAAATTGCACCAGATATCTGAATTAAAATCGATTTTGTTGACTAAATTAAGAACAGGACTGGAATAAGATATATTACAAAGAGAATTATGTTTACCCGAATCATTGTTATTGCCGATTGTGTTATCGCAGAAGCTGCGTATAAATGTTATGATTTATTGTTGGCGTTGGCAGTTCCAATTATATAATTAGAAAATAAATGACTATGCTGATAAGCTTATCAAAAAGCACTACTATGTATTTATCAATTTTTTTTCTGTTTTTACATCGCTGGGTAACAATGAAAGCAATGTCAATAAAAATGTATTTTCAGTATTATTTAGATTTATTTTTAATACTATTTTGTCTAGTCCCCAATTAGAATTTTAGGATCATTAAATGGTTTTAAAACTAACATTTTTGTGGCTCTGTATTGTAAAAAAATTTGAACGCGAACAATATTGTAGTGTAGAGCACATAATAAATAAAAATTGGCCAATCTGATGACCAATATGGATATGGATTTCAAGCACTGTGATATTGCTGTATATTGCAACATATATGTCTCTATGATATTTTGTCTATATCACATATCCAAAAAAATTTTTTTATTTAAAATTAACGTGTCTCGATAGCTTATGGTCATTAACACGGGTACAATTTACAACATTAGACATATTTTATATACAAGCATTTGATATGAACAATTTTTTTTGTGGAAAAGATAAAACAATAAAGCTTATCACTATGCACTGTTTATGTTAGCTGAATTACACTGATTTCTTTTAAAAATTTAAGAACACTGTCAAAACTGTTTGGAACACCTAGAATGTCTTTTAGATTTCCTTTTAGGCTTGTTTCTGGAAGAATCATACTGGCAGCAGTCCACTATCACGTGATGCAAAGGAGGCTATTACAGTGGTGGCATACTGGAGGGTTTTCTGATGCCATAAGGTATCAATGCGTGAGACGTGTATGCCCTATTCGTATTCGGTGAATCACTAATTTTTCTTTCTTGTTCTTAGAGGAGATATTGACGCGATATAAGTTGGGTTGAACGTCATGCAGATTAGTTTTTGTGTTACTCCACAGGTCCGCCCATGAGCTGAGGAATTTTTCTTTTATTAACATTTTAAGATCCGTATGGATTTGGACTTGCTGCTTTAGAGGCTTGGTCTGCTTTTTCGCTTCCCAATATACCAACATGAGATGGAGTCCAGATCATTATGACTTTTATGTTAGCAGAATATAGTTGGTTACAGATGGTGTGGATTTCCTGGACTAGTGGGTTTTTCGAGAAAATGCATCTTATGGAATGAATCGAGGAAAGAGAATCAGTACAAATGGCGATTTTTATGCTTTCATTTGAAGTAGGATGAATTGAAGTCTTTAATGCTTGGAGTATTCCATATAATTCTGCGGTGTAGATACTGCAACTTTTAGGCAACCGCCCAGAGCTAATTGTCGTCGTCAGTGTGGACACAGCGAAGCCACAACAGTCTTCATCCTTATTCAAAATTAAAGGGTAATATATAATAAGACTACATAAACTTTTAAACAACATCCTTATGAATAAAAATCTTAGTCAAAATGCCAGCACCTTCCAGGCGCAAACCAAGCTGTAGGAAGATTCATTCATTTATTCATTAAGCTTTACAATCCCTAGGGATAATAGCTAATGTTATGGCATTCAAGATCCTATTCTTGGGTGAGGTAGATTGCTCCTCTATGCCATTTATAGCTTACTGTGTGTATTTGCTGTTGTCATGACTCTTGCCTCTTTCCTGTCATTGCTATTGAAACATAGGTCCACTTAAACTTGGACCAAAAATATCGAGGACAAGACATTGTCATAATGCTGATAGTCTCAAGCAGCCATCCAAGAACTGAAATTAAGTGATCAGCTCCGAAGTGGTATGGAAGTGCTTAGTAAAATTAATAAAAGTAAGCAGGGAAAATGTAGTTACCCTCCTATGGACTTCTTGATATACGCATTTAATAAAAACAGCTTATTGCTGGAAAAAAATAGTAAGAGAAGTAAAGATCCAAACATTGGAAGAATCGGAAACAATCAGGCAATCAAAAATAATTTTAGGGAGTTATACCCATAGAAGATTTAAAGATTACATTAACGAGAAACATAATAGGAATACTTACAAGTTATTGTCGACTAAGAAAGCACCAAAAATCTTTGGCGTAAATAGATAAAGCAAAATACAGATTCTGTGAGGTAGATCACGTTAACATGAAGAAGCAAGAGATAATCAACTTTCTGGATCAAATAGGACTGGATGAGCTATTCTAGTTAAATAGAAATTATCAAACAAGCAAGAAAAATGAGATTCTGTGAGGTAGAGCACGTTAACATGAATAAACAAGATATAATAAATTTTCTGGAACAAATAGGACTGGATGAGCTATTCTAGTTAAATAGAAATTATCAAAGAAGTAAGAAAAAGGAGACTCAATAGATCTAAAATGTGGCAATTCTCCCCTAAAATGCAGCATGTCTAAAGATGTAAAAGAAATGCTATATATTTAGAAAAGAAAGTAATTTAAGAAAAGTGGTACGCTACTGTGAGCACCAACCACTTATTGGTGTATGGGTTAGAAACTTAAGGAGTTAAAAGTATTTAAAAAAATATACTTTAAAGCAAAATCCTATTTTGCTATATGCAAATGCATATGCCTATACCTATTTTGGGTGACAAGTACCGCATTAATGAAGTTCCTATTTAATAACTTCTCGATAATAACTATTGCATCAGTCTATCGCATCGGGTTGGTGATCGTTTGTGACTTTTTTCCTTCAGTTTTTTTTTAAATCCTTGGACAACTAGTCTCTCCATATTATCGGCACTTGTGGTTTGATAATCTCCGCAAGAACAGATATATTTATTCTTCTGGTTGACCAAGAAATTCGAATCATTTTTCTCCAACACCACATCATAAATGAATCCATTCGTTTTCTATCTGCTGTTCGGTTGGTCCACGTTTCAGAGACATACTTAAATCTTGTGAAAACCAATATTCATACAAGCTTGATCTTAGTGTTTTCTGTAAGATTAGTGTTTTTCCACATTTTAGTGAGATTGGATATAGCGGTTCTATCCATCTGTATAATGTTTCCTGTTCACTCTGGCCTGTTGTTGTTGATTATACCAGCAAACAGCAATCATTACTATTGTCCTGTTTTGCGTTTCTCGCCAACACTGCTTAATATTATGGTGATGATAACCATATGGTGATTCGCAGAAGAACAGGATTAAAAGAGACAAAACTTTATAGGAAAACTAATAGAAACAAAATGAAAAATTGTATGCCATGTAGCACGAATCAACAATGACAGACAACAGCTATTGGAGTGGAAACTAATGAACTCTCTAATAAGTAAGCAAAACAAACTCTCGATGACATCTTCCTCTAACTTTTCTCCTTCGTAAAAAGCTAGTGATGTCATGTAATACATTTGACTATTGCTGTCCAATTACTTCTCTCCGTGTTGTTTTGCATGGGGGGATAAGTCATGCCCTTTATTTGATCCGACGATCGTGCTCGAGGTCTCCCTTTGCATCGTTTGACCGCTACGTTGTCTTTAATTTCAACTATCATTCGTACCATTCCTCTTCGTCTAGTTATATATTCTAAATGCTTTAATATATTTTGGTTGTTAGTTGTGGCGAGTCTACTTTTTATTTTAAGTTCGTCTAGTATTGAATTATTTGTGCGATGGTATGCGCAATATTTTACGGTAGACCCACATGTCAAATGCCATTATTATTTATACGCTTCGAATCGGTTTTTTTATTGTCCATGTTTCTGAAGCGTAGGTGGCAATAGAAAATAATTAATGCTCGAACAAGGCGTAATTTTAAATTTTTTGTAATGTCAGTGATGTAGTCGATGTAAATAAAAGATATTTCGTGTGATTGAAATAAAACTTTTTGACACTACGTTTTTACTTATTTTTTTTTTTTCTTTTTTTGAAGATATTTTGATTTTGCCTCGTTTACATGCAATTCTTTAAAAATTAAATAAAAACGATGAACAATCCTATTGTGCGCAGAAATCAAGAACGGCTGTACAACTTTCAAAAAATTAGTATTTAACAGAAGAAACTGAACTTCTAAAATCAGTTTAAATATAATAATTAATTAGAATCTATAAAGTTAATGATCCGTTAAACTTACCTTGGTGAATGATATCATTATTAGCTAATTATTTTTATTGTTCACACACTGTACACATGGGTACAATAAACAATGAGACATCATTGAATTACAAATCAATCCGAGGTTAAATTAATCCAAAATACCAAGGGAACAATGAGACTGTTAAAAAAATAGTTGCACCAAAAATAAATACTAATAACACAAAAACATACGGACGACAATAAAGTAAAAAAAATCATTTTCATATTAAACTATGGTCCTTAAAAACATTGTCAATTTTAATGACTTCTTAGTTTATTGTAATTAATAACATTACTATAATTTCAACAGAACAACGAAATGGTACATCTGAAAAGAATTCAAGAAAAATTTTGTTTTTACTGGAATTAAAAGGATTTTATATATTTACTTATAGGTAGATTATACTGTCAAATTTTGAGCTAATACAAATACAATAGCGTTTACATTTTCAGCAGACCAAATGTAGCATTCCCCGGTCTTTACACAAGGCTTTTGTTTCCTGAAATCATAATCTTTTCTTTTCATCATTTCGTTTAATCATCTCCTTGAATGATTTAACCAGTAACAAGAGATATATACTTCAAATTAGCAACCAACAGGCCTTTACAGTTCTAATACACAAATGGAACGAGAGGTATGATGTAGCCTTTATTAAAATATCAAGTTAACTACATTCTAATAGTTTGGTGCATCTTCAGAATTCATCTGTATAAGAAAAGATGGCGACAAGAACTATTTGCAAAAGCAGTTTCTTCTCGTCACCGATTCAGTTAACTTTACATATAAATAATTGTATTCAAATTCAATCCAATTCAAAAATGTGCACTTGGGTAATTTTCCATGTGGAATTACCATGAGATAATCAGTAGTTGACTCCCTTCCTCCCCAAAAGCAAACTTCATAGCAAATGACAGGAAGAATCAAGTTATTTGAAACAGCCTGCTAATGAAGTAATATTTGAAACATTCAGGAGACTTCAGATATATCCACCTTCGCAACGAGAAAGAAGGGCTAAAATCGTGGAAAAAAAAAAGGATACAAAAGTACTAAAAGAATAAAGAACAAGATGATATTGACATATAAGAGCCATAAAAACAAACCCCATAATTGGTGAGATATCATAAGCTGAAAGTATCAAAAACAAAGTAATTTTGGTTTGTTACTTTAAATAAAATGATACACATTTATCTCTTTTAAAATACGAAGCTTGTTTAATTGGAACCCATCTTTCTTTCTGAAAAACATAATATTATATGTATAAATTATCACTACAATTAATTCACATATCCCATTGTTTCACCAACCGATAAACTTGCTTAAAGAATTCTTGTGACTCTTGTTCAAATAATTCTTTTAGGTGTTTTGAACTTCTTCGTTCGACTGCAAACGATTACCTTTGCCTTTTTCAGTAGCCTTATGATGTGAAAATCGGAAGGTGATAAATCGGGACTATAGGATGGATGCTTTAATATCTTCGATTTCTTTCGTTGTAGATTTTCTTTCACCACTATGGCAACATGAGGTCGAGCATTGTCGTGCAGAAGACACGATTGTACGTGTACGTTTTCGTCTTATTGTTTCATGGAGCTTATGCACAGTTTCATTATATAGGTTTGGGTTGATATGCACTTTAGGTTCTGTAAACTCTACGAGTCCTTCATGGCCAAGAAAAAAATGTTACGATGACCTCACCTATAGAAAGTTAAACTTTAAAATTCTTTGGTGGCGGAGAATTTGAATGTTTCCATTGCATTGATGACTGGATGGTTCAAAATAATGATACTAGGATTCGTCGCCAGCAATTATTGCCAGCAAAGATAATCCTATTCGCCACCTTTTTTGTTCCTCTTACAAAGGCGAGAAATCCATTGCACACAAACTTTGTTGTAACCCAATATGTGTATGATTCTATAAACAGATCCTATAATCACACCAACATTTTCTGAAATTGTTATCATTGAAATTCGACGATTTTCGCAAATATCACATTTCTGTCTGTTTCGGCACACAAAAATTGAATGACTGCACGCTGATTATATTTGGACGGATTGTTAACAAGACATGTCATTTTTAAGTCACCATACTTAAATCGCAGTCAAATACAAATGATAGGAACTGACCAGTGTGACGTTTACAGACATAGCTAACATTGCAGAACGTCAGTTGAATGATCGCAGAACGTGACCAACGATGGGTTTCAATAATTGAACAAGGGTATATTTTAATATTTTTAAATTTTTTTGTTAATAGTTTTTAAATCAGCGGTGATTCAATGGGATTTTTCTTTTTTTTAAGTACTGGCAATAACGCAAGATATGGAGCAGTTTGTAAGTTTTGGTAATAGTGATTGTTCTAAAGCTTCCCAATAATTTAAAAATTAATATCCCAGTAGTTGGCTGTATACCATCGTTTAAAAAAACTTTTACAGAAGTTAAAACACTTCACATTTATATTTAGGTATAAAGAACATACAGTTAAAACTTTTAAAAAGTGTCGTCAAAATTTATACAGTAGCATAAGATGACGTTTTCGATCTAATCATATCATCTTTAGTGCCTTCTTATGTAATTGAGTTAACACTAAATTTGTAGCACTAAATTTAAATTTGTAATAATGTAAAACTATATATGGGTGTCACAGCTACAAATTTAGTGTTAGCTTCAATTACATAAGATGGCACTAAAGATGATCTGATTAGATCGAACACGTCACGTTGTGCTACTGTATAAATTTTGACGACACTTTTTAAAAGTTTTAACTGTATGTTTTTTATACCTAAATACAAATGTGAAGTGTTTTAACTTCTGTATAAGTTTTTTTCTCAATAATTCTACCATATCTTTATAATTTGAGCTGTCTCAATGTTTTTTAGGTTAGTGTATAAATATTTTCTCATTTTTTTCTGTGTGGTTTAAGCTTTAAGCTCTTAAGCGGTGGTAGCAGTTTATATAAAATTCCATCGTTTTTTCCAATATTTCTCTGATCCATGTTATGTGATCAATGATAGATCTGTATTTCAGAACTTTATGTGTAAGTGAAATCATTAGTTTCATTTCATATAGTTTCATATAATTTTTTCAAAAATGTGGATTATCATTTAGAAAATTCCTATTATGGCACCACCAAAGCAACATTTTTTCTTAGACACCTTATTCTTAATAATTAAAAATTTAATTCTTAAACAAACTAAGTAAAATTGAATGATTATTACTATTACGATTATAATAAATTAATAAATGTTTGTTGCAACAAAAATACGCAATAAGAACGTTTACTCTCAATTTTATAATTACTAAGAGATAGGCAATTCATATTACCGACCGAGTAGATAATAAAATTAATTAAGTTGAAAACATTATTATTTTGTTGGTGTTTGATCCATAATTGTCCGGTAAGTCGAAATTTACTATCCATAATATGCAACCATTTGGTAATATTCGGTGCAAATCTCTAAAATGATTTTATTATGTCATATTTTTCTACCGTTTCACTGCATATATAATTATTATTTTTTTTCGTTGTATTTATGTTTTTTATTCCGAAACCTATATAAGGGTTTTAATTTATCCAAGGTCACAACAATTTTTAACAAGTCATTAACCAGATAAGGATTTGTCCTAAGTCCATTTTTTATGCAAATCTTTATCTTTCTGCAAGGTAAAACCTTTGTTTTCTCTCTCTTCTTTCGAACATAACGAGAACGAAAAATAATAGGGTATATTTTTTAGCCACCTACCATCATTGAAAAAACCGTCAGAAATCACAAGGGGTATCAGAAGTCACACGGGGCATAATAAGTCATACGGGGTATTAGAGAATAACTATTTAAGTTGAGGTTTGGTTTATTCCGCCAAGAATTGAAATTAACCTGCGAGTTCCTCCATTGTCGTCCCTACAAGAGACCATTTAGGAATACAGCCTGAACCGGCAGTAGGACCTCAACTTCTAAATGTGCCTACCTTCTAGAGATGTTCGCGACCACATTGATCCGTCTTATTCTATTTACAGCAGCTCGTAGATCAGTTGACATTAGACCAGTCTATTTCCTAAGATTGGCCAGCCAGGATATACGTCTACGTCCAGGGCCTCTCTATCCTTAATCTTGCCCTGTATAATCAACTGTAAAAGTCGGTATTTATCATTACGCATGATGTGGCCGAAATAAGCCAATTTTCTGTTTTTTATGGTGTTAATAATTTCTGTGTCTTTTCTTAGCCTCTGGAGAATAGTTATGTTATTTGTGAGAATTCTTATGCGTAGATTGATACTTAAAGATAAATTGCGGAGAATCTTCCTAAGGCTGTTGAAAGAGCTTCTGTCTTTTTCAATAAGAGTTTTTATTTCGTAGCTGGGATCCCAAGTATCCTTAAGATTGCAGCTCAAATATCATATTTTTTCCACTCTTTCTAACGGTGTATCGTTAATTGTAATTTGGGCGTTAGTGCCGGTGTTCTTGATAATGATCATTATTTTTGCATTCTTGCTATTTAATTTTAGGCCGTATTTGTTACCTGCTTCTACAACGTTATCCATCAACGTTTGGAGCCCCTGCGCACTATCTGTCAGCAACACTGTATCGTCTGCATATCTAATGTTGTTTATAAGTTGGCCATTTACAGCAATCCCATCTTCTGATTCGTCCAAGTCCTCTCTAAAGATATTTTCGGAGTAAATGTTAAATAATGCCGGTGACAATATGCAACTCTCTCAAACAACTTTTTCAACTGTGAAGATCTCGGACAGTTCATTTTCTAATCATACTGTTGCTTTTTGTTGGAGATATAAGTTTGAGATCAGTCTTATATCCTTACCATTGAGTCCTGATGCTTTTAGGATATCGATTAGTTTCCCATGAGGGACTTTATCAAATGCCTTCTCGAAATCAATGAAACATGCATACACATCGCAGTTGACATTCCTGGCTCTCTGTATTAGAACTTGCAAATTCTTGTTCTGAGTCCTGCTCTGAATCCAAATTGAACTTCACTGAGATGTTCTTCTAATTTGGTGTATATGCGCAAGTAAATGATAGTAAGGAGTACTTTAAGTACATGGCTCATTAAACTAATTAATCTACGTTCTTCACATGTTCTAGCGTTGGCTTTTTTAGGAAGTGGAATGACTACTGATAGTAGCCAGTCTTTTGGCAAGTAGCCAGTCTCGCAGATGTTGTTGAATAGCTTCGTAAGAGCTGTGATTTGGTGTGCCTCTAATAGCTTTAAAATTTCACCATGCACCTCATCAGGTCCTGGTGATTTCCCATCTTTAATCCGCTTAATGGATCTCAACAATGTCGTTTTTGTTGGTATAATATTAATTTTTTTGCTGTTTATTTAACTATTTTAACTTTTGAATAAGCAATAACCTCCTAAAGGCGTGAATTTTATTATAATAATCAAACATAATGACTTTTTTAATAGTAACTATTTATCAAGGAATGCTTTGATAGCTCCATAATATCTCCTTGTAACGCCAGTGTGTACACATTAACCCAGGGAGTTATTTATTTTTGATAATTTTTTGGTGTATTGTGACAGAATAGATGGGATAAATGATATGACAACTATCCTAATCGAAGCCGAAGTTATGGGAGTATATCCTTCCGAGTAAGAAAGTAGATTAGATTTTTGAGATTAGGGATTTCCTTTTTTTTTATTATGCAAATTTCATGTTAGGCTGTAAATAATAGGTGAGAAGTTTATATTTTCTATATTTAGGGATTTCATTGTGTTCAAATTTAGTTTTAAACTGTACATAATAGGTGAAAGGATTACCTTTTTTTGCACGAAGGGATAACAAATTATAGGTAATTAAACTGTATATGTGTATACATTCCAAACTAATTAGGAATTAAATTGGGTTGTAATAGTATATGTTTTATTATTACTTCATTTTTTACAGTTGCTGAAATCACCCCTTACAGTAGTATAAGGTGCCTTGGGAAGTAAACGTTGATACTTTCCTGGCGCCCAAAATCTTCTTTAGTAGTAAGTTCATGTTTCCAGTACTCTTATTTTCATCCATGTAACCTTGTTTCTATATTCTTCACATGTGTTCTTAGTTACCCTTGCCGGCATGCAAATGGCATATCCTGCTAGCCAAGCTGCATTAAATCTCACACATTTTTGTGTTGTGAGCCCATACTTCTATATTTTGTTATATTAGCACACAACGCTCTTTTTAAAAATTTGATTCTATTGTACGCTATTCAGTAAACATAAAAAGTGTTATAAGCGTTTTACATTTAAGACATCTCAAGATATTTAAAAGATAAAGCATCTGTACAGACTCTCTACGATGATAAAACTGACATAAAATATGTATAATTCGAACAAACCGATAGAGAATTAAATGAAATCTATCGACTTTCACAATTTGTTAAAATCGGATTATTATTCATAAAGGTCCCTATAGCTTGAATAAAAAGTGATTCGAATGCACTTTTATATTTATAAAATGTTAATCTTTAAAGGATCTTATAAAAATTTCACTTTTTTATTATTGCTTGTGACTAAGAATAACTTTCCTTTAGCGTTGCATTGATTAAAAGACGGTAAAGTAGTATTAAATGAAGGTGTTAACAACTTACTGTTCTGTATTGTAATGCGGTTTGTTTGTCTGTGGTTTAACATTAGAAGGAGATCATTGAAACGTTATTTTATGCATATATTTAGATAAGATAACCAAACAATCTTCAAGATTTGTGATAATAGTAGTGGAAGATTGAAAAACACTACGAAGGCGATATAAGAATCATTTGCTGTGGCGATGTGGATATTAAAGAACAAATGAAAAACAATAAAACAGTATTTTAAACAAAGCTAAGGACGAAAGTTAATGGAATACATGAAAACAAATGTAGATGTACAGTGGTGTTAAAAAGTCCTGCATCACCTAAGCGCCTTATGGTTTTTGAGGTTAACACAAGTTTTTTTTTATATTTTCGCTAATTCATTTTAAGTTTGAGCTGGCAATTAGCATTATCGGTAAACTTACTGTTTTTACTTACTTACTTATGTTTTTTTAATTACTTACTCAAAATCAATCTACAGTAATTAGAGTTATTAAGAAGTATGCTGAACAAGGAAAAATCTAGGACAGACCGCGTAGTGGCCGACCATAGAAAACTTCTGTTCGGGATGACGCTGCATTAAGAAGAATCAAGAATCTGAAGAATCTGAATCTAGAAGTGTAAGCGTGTGCATTTCGACTGTGAAAAAAAAACTGGTTAGTTTTGGACTTAGAGGTTGTAAGGCACGGAAGAAACCACTGCTTTCAGAAAAGCAAAGATTGCACCGTTTGAAATGGGCCAAGGAACATCAAATCTGGACAGCAGAGCAGTGGCATGAATGCTACCAAATACATTGAGGTACTACAATGTAAGATGCTGTGTAGTGGAAAATACCTGTGGCGAAGAAAAATTTATTTTTCAGGATGATAATGCTACTTGCCATAGAGTAAAATTGGTTAAAGCTTGGATGGAGAATAATGAAATTTATAAAATGGACTGGCCAGCGCAATCCCCGGACCTCAATCCCATCGAGAATTTGTGGCAAAGGATATCAAATATCATTTCCAAAAGTGTTTGTTTGATGTAGATAGTAAATGGGTAAAAAATATTTAAGGTAAATGCCTTAAACTTATATTTTCATGTATTTGGTAAGGTGATGCAGGACTTTTTAACATCACTGTATATACGATACAGTAATGATAGCTGAACTTGTAAGAAATAGTAAACACTGTAACAAGGGATTGAAAATTACTACAGATAAACCTTTAGACGTGGCCGTCTAAGTTCGATAAATATAATTCGTTCTGCAGGGTAGCTTTCACTTACTCTGGCTAGATATTCTGCCCACTACAGGCATAGGCATATAATACAAATAGACTGACTGTTGCAATACAAGCCCGTATCTTCAGTGTGACAGAGAAAACTGACGCGAAGCAAGCCCTGCATCTCTTTCTAATGGGCCGGGTTTAGCTACCACGTGACCTAAATAAACAATGGGAAGGTTGATATTGGAGAAAATAAATAAATATTGGAGTTAGTATGAATGCCATTAAATATAATAAATGATTTTGTATATTTCTGATATATTCTACAATTATCTCCTATGGTGCTATAATATAGCCTATTTCTTTTAATTATACTTCATTTACCTACCTTCTACAAAATTTATAGCTGAGGATGACAGAGATGTCTAAACGCGTCCAATGTTTTAACAAATATTTTTTACAATTTTGTGGTTTTACTTCGAGTTAGAATTGGATTATAATATTTTCTTACATTATTATAAACGTTTTAATAATCAAAGATAGTCAAAAACGAGGTTGTCGAGACGTTAAATAGGATGAAGAATGGTAAGGCAGTAGGACCTGACGGAATACCTATTTGGGTTTGGAAAGCTCTAGGAGAGAAAAGGGGTTGATATTTTGTGGCAAATAATGAGTAGAGTATATGAGGAAGAATGCCCAGTACATGGAGAGAGAGGGAGTGTGTAATCATCATTGTGTTAAGATAGAGGGGACTTGTAACTATAGAGGTATAAAGTTAATGTCGCACACAATGAAAAATTCGGAGAGAACTGTAGAGCTACGGTTAAGGAGAGATACATCGATAGGAGAAGAACAGTTTCGGTTTATGCCAAGAAGGAAAATACCTTGTTTGCTTTGAAACAGTTGATAGAAAAATACGGCGAGAATAAAAGAGAGCTACATTTGATATTTATAAATCTTGAGTTCGACACAGATCTTAGCGAAATGGGTTCCTGAGAAGTAGTAAGGCTCGTGAAGGATATGTATGAGGGAGCGTACACCAAAGTAAGGACTTGTGTCGGATTGACCGAAAGTTTTCCAGTGACGGTTGGTTTGCATCAAGGCTGTTCACTGAGTCCCTACTTGTTTAGTCTTATGGATGTAGTATCAGAGAAAGTAAGGAAGGGAGCTCCTCCCTTACGGAGGAGGGCGGGCTTGGCTCTCTGCATAACGGAAAATGGAACAGTAGATGGAGAAATTACCCAGAGGATATGGGCTGATTGGTTTAACTGGAAGCGAATGAACGGGGTACTCTGTAATCAAAAATTGGGGAAGGGCTGAAAGGAAAGATATACAAGAGTATGGTCAGACCTGTATTGGCATACGGCGGTTTAAGTGTGGCCTATATAAAGAAGATTCACAAAAAGAAGATGTTACGGTGGATGTTAACTAAGACTAGAATGACAGGATCAGGATCCTATTGATTAGGAAAAGAGCCGGGGTAACTACAGCCTCATAAAAGATTCGAGAACAAAGACTGCAACGGTTTGGTGGTGTCAGACGTAGAAATGAAAATTATATGGGACGAAGGATATAGCTGTTAGAAGTTGATGGAAGGAGATGTAGAGTAACACAGAGGAGAAGATGCGAGGACTGTGTGGCAGAGGACTTGAGAGAGAAAGGTTTAGGGAAAAATAGGCCCCATGGATAGAAATGAGTGGCGACGAAGAGTAAGGAATAGCAATCCCTGAAATGGGAAAAGCTGAGGAAGAAGAAAAATATTCTAAGGTTTATATTTTCATACTGGAATCTTCAAGATGCCTCAGTTCGTACTAAATATCGTGTTTTTTATGGAATCTATTCTACCTCGTCCATTCTACAACGGTTTTACCGCAGTCAATTGACTTATTACACATATTCCTTGGGGCTTCAGCACATCTGCTATAATATAAGCTCTGCCCAACAACGGACAGATATTTTATTTTGCCCTAATATACCAAAGGCTCTGATGTATCGAACTTATTTGGGGTAGAGAGTCCGCGACAGGTGGCCTCTGTGCTGATTCCCTTGATAGTTTTTGATTTGTAGACTCAAGTCATTTATTTCTGGGCCAAGCGATAGAGGAAAAGGCTGTCTGCTTTCAGACACGACATGAATTCTCTAGACTCTATTCCAAAATTTTCTATTAAAGCACATCTTGGTCTAATTTATCTCGCTTATTGCCTTCTCTATATTAGTTCGCCAGCTTGTTTCGGATCATCCACGTTTGCTAGTCAATGTCAATTGTACAACTAAGGTATTGTTTAGCCCAATCACGATAAATTTCAGGCTTTTGTGCTATGGTTATACAGAATGATCCTGAACTACCATGGACAGACAAAGTCACCAATGAACAAGTACTGGATGAACATCGTGAAGGAGCGTAAGCTGCAGTACTTGGGACATATATAATGAGAAATCAAGGCAGATATGAGCTACTCCAATGCATTTTGCAAGGTAAAATTAAAGAAAAAAGCGTCCCAGAACGAAGAAGAATATCCTGGCCCTGGCTTGCTAACACGAATGTGTGGTACAGAAAGACTTCAATACAGCTATTTCGTATACCAACTAACAAAATCATCATAGCCAGAATGATTCCCAATTCGGAACGGACAGGCACCCTAAGAAGAAGAATCACGGCAAGTTTGCTTTAGTTCGGCTGTCAGACATAGTATTTGTCGTAGGCGGTAAGCTAGAAAACCCTATTTTTTGAAATGCAACACCATTTTTTTAACTTGCTGTGGCACAAAGTCAATTCTGGATTAGCAGTCGATATGCAAGGTAGAAGACGAGATGTTTAAACTAAATTAATTTTTTTTGGTCCGCAAAGGCCTGTTAGTAATTTCGACGTTAAACCTGTAACCGATTTATCCTAGTTTGCTGCCTGGACGATGATGATGAATTACCAAATTGTACAGATCTTCTGAAATATTTCTCTGTAATAAAAACTAAATACAATCATTTAATAAATTTGGTAGAGCTACTCATTTCGTAACATAACCTCAAATGTTATTTAATCGCCCAACAAACAAAAACAATTTGGTTATGAGCATTCAAATCAATCAAGATGATTTGTTTGGACACATTAAAAATAGAATAAGCCAGTCATTTTGAAGATCTCTGAGTGACCAAAGCCAAATATTCCAAATAAAATATTTGGCTAATGAACATTAGAAGTGTAAGTATATGTATCTAACGTGTTATTATAAATCGCGTACCTGTTCTTTTTCAATCTACGACAAGCCTAGTAGAAGTAGGCATTAAAAAGACGCGGTATGTAAAGAAGGATGTTTAATATTCCATTAACCACTTATTTACACTTATTAAGTAGTGATTTTCATGCGGCAAATTACCACTCGAAGCATAATGCTAAATTTCTCGTTGGCATCTCCGTCACGTATAGAGAATAATCGGAAAAAGTGCTTAAAAGTCAGTTTTCTGAAATTATATATCTACGTAATGAAAACGTAGATATCTAATAATTGTCTGTAATAATCAAAATAATTAATCTCGGTTACAATTTCACATAATTCGAGAAGGAAAATTCACACAAATTAAGGATTTTATTATTGTACAGATTTACTTTTTTTTTTTATTTAAACATACAAAACCCACATCAACCACCAAGGGTTATTAGTGGGGGGACATACACAGTAGTACAGTTTGTTAAATTACAGTTTATTATAAATGTTTATGTCTTTTAGAAACTGCAATAAATCCGAGATATTTGTCGTAAGCGCACTTCTCAGGTTTCCACTAATTCCTCTTCATGTTCTCTGAGGTTGGAACTGCGGGCAGTCGACTATCAGATGCTTCACCGTGAGTTGAGTAGAGCAGTAGGTACAAACTGGAGCTGGTTCTTTATTTAGAAGGTGTTGGTGTGTTAGTATTGTGTGGCCGATTCGAAGACGATTTACGATTACTTGATCTCTTCTTTTTCCTTGTTGTGGTAGGCTAGAGTCTACTCGAGGCTTTATTGTTTTCAACTTAGAGTCTGTTGCATCCCAGCTTGCTTGCCATAAATTTATTATATGATTCATGGACTGTCGTTTATGGTCGGTGTGGGGATATTTAGTAATTTCTGGAACATTTTCATTTTTGATGGATTTTAATGCTAATTGATCAACTTCCTCGTTGCCTTTAATGCCAATGTGTGAAGGTATCCAGATAAATGTAACCTTTTTATTTATATGGTGTAGTGCATTAAGTTCATTTCTTATGTTTTGTGCAATGGGATGGCTAGGGTAAAGTTGATTAATTCCATGAATTGCGCTCAGTGAATCTGTGATGATTAAAATATTATTTTCAGTCGTTGAAGAGGATTTCTTGATAGCTTCTAATATCGCTGTGGTTTCTCCGGTGTAAATGCTGCAATGCTGTGGAATTCTAATGGCATATTTGTAATTTTTATTTGTGAAGGCTGCAGCATGGCCACTTTCAGTTTTTGATGCATCTGTGTATATTATGTGGTGATTTGGATACTTCTCCATAATTTCTTTGAATGCGTTAATGATAAGGTTAGGATTTGTGGTATTTTTTGGGTACTGTGTTAAAGTTAAATCGGTGATAGGTAAGGGGGCAGATTTACTTTTATTTTCTTTTCTTCTATGAGATATGCCAATAAAATGTTGTTAATCCAATATTTGATTTTTTTTTAGAAATCTTGCTTTTATATTTTCATCTTTTGGTTAATGTTTTTTACTTCACATCCATGGCCCATATTACCTCCGTACTCTAGCACTATCTCTAAATAATTTTCGGCCGTAAGCATTTTTTCTAGAGATACAATGGTCTGTGTATAACTTGTTTTCATATGTATTTTCAAAGTTAATGTTCTTCATTTCAAATCCATGTCTCCCGAGTAGGTAAGTAACCAAACACCAATACGGAATAGTAGCCAGCTGAATGCTGAATCACACTGCTGGCAAATATTCTAATATACGTTTCAATAACAGCTAGAAATCGAAAAATTTATTACAGGTGATTTTAAATCAATTCAATGTTTTAGTTTTGCATATTTCTACTATAAACGATTTATTATATATAATATTGTATGGCCTTACTCAAATAAACACATATTTCATTTAAATAGGTGTGTGTATTTGCTTTTATTTGATTTGTAATTACTTTAATGAAATTGATAAGAAGCGAGGCTTTCGGTTCTAACAAGTTATATGACAAGAGTGCATGCATAATTGATATCAGGAGAGTTGAATTATTTTATTACATGAAACACGCAAATTATATCAATCGATAGCTACTAAAACCTGAAATAACTACGAATTGGAAGAGGACGTGAAAAAATATTACTAGCTGATGGTAAAGATTCAATAACCCGAATATCAGCAATGTTTTTGGATAAAAGAAAAAATTGTAACAAGATAACGAGAGACTTCCAAGGAGATATTCCTCGACATTTATGGTATGCAAATGATTAACTAGTACAAATTACTCGGATTTGAAGCACACAATAAAAAGAAACTAGATACAGGCTCTTGATGAAAATAAATGAAAGTATCAGATTTATATCTCAGTATTTATAGAAAGTATCAGAATAAGTCTGGGTTGGGCTGCATTCGGAAAAATGAGAGACGTATTTAAAACAAATATACCGATCCATTTAAAAAGAAAAGCTTTTAACCAGTGCGTTCTACCAGTCCTCACATACGGAGCAGAAACCGTAACTCTCACAAAAACATCAGCCGAAAAATTGAGAAGGACACAACGAAAGATGGAGAGATCAATGCTTGGAATAAGCTTAAAAGATAGAATAAGAAACGAAGAAGTTCGTAGACGAACCGGAGTGGAAGACATTATTGAACATATTACAAGGCAAAAATGGAGATGGGCAGGACATGTTGCAAGAATGAAAGACGACAGTTGGACAAAAAAATTGCTTGGGTGGAGACCACGGGCTGACAAACGAAGCCGAGGAAGACCCCCAACGCGATGGACCGACGACCTCAAAAGAATCGTGACCAATTGGATAGCAGAGGCGCAGAACAGAAGCAGATGGAAAAATCTAGAGGAGGCCTATGTTCAACAATGGACAACTCAGGGCTGATTGATGATGATGATGATCAGATTTATAGCAGGTAAATTTATTAAATGAAATTTTTAATCCAAGATTTTGAATAGTGAGATTTTGAAAAGCTTCAGTATCTTATTACAAACACAGACAAACAATAAAATAGATGTAAGTAAATGCAGCTGTACAGTTGAATCGGAACGAATGAACTGAAAGGACATGGAGTTGTGTGCCAAAAAAAACCAATGGAATTGAAAGATAAATTATATAAGATCGCATTAATAATTCCTATGATATGTGACACTAAATGTAGGACAGTTAAAATGGAGGAACAAGCGCATGCTGCACAAACAAGATTGCTTAGCAGGTTGCAGTCGACATACAAAAAAAAGCAGTCTAGGTAAGAATATCTGTTTAAGATGGTTAGGACACTATTGACGCCCAAAAATTACCTTGTAAGTGCAGTTAGATGAGACATACCTGAAGGGATTAGTACTAAAAGAAACAGAATTATAATTAGGGTTAATAAAAGCCTCATAGGAATGAAGACAATGAAGATAATAATAACCATCTATAAAATTAAGGAAGTAAGAAATAAATGTAAAAATGTAGCTTTTATACTAAACATGACAAAAATGGACAGGAGAAAGTTGATGTTATTAAGACTTTATTAAAACGGCTCAACGGGCATATCAGGGATGGTTGACAGTCGAATACATCAGAGACAATATGCGTATAGACCAAGGGTCTCTACGAAAACTGCACTAAATCATCTTTTATAGAGGGTCGAGTACGTTTTGCAAAAAAAAAAAAAAACCACTTCTCGATGTAGAGAGAACATTCGACAACATCCTCTAGAAAGTAACCACAAGGGTAATGCGATTGAAAGCAATAGACAAAACAACCTGCAGGTGGATAAAATGCATGCTAAAGAGCCGTGTGATCTAAGCAACGTTACTGGGGACACAGTGAGAGCAGAGCTTATTATAAGCTATCCATAAGAGTCTTATAGACAACTTAAGACAAGAGCCTTATAGACAACTTATGGAATCTGGTCATGGATGAGTTGATAGATTCAGTAACGATAGAAATAATGTCCTGGACTATGGGAGAAATTTAGAGATATTATATTGTCTAAACCTAATTGATACAAATATAAATATGGAGAGTAAAGTAAAGTATCTTGCGGTAATGATTTCTGGCATCTGTTTATCAGCATCTATAACATGGTTGTAAAACCGACAATGTCTCTGATGAATATGTTCATCAGAGACATAGTGGCCAAATATGTAGCAAAATGCCATCCTCAAATTGAGCAAGGTGCAAAGATTTGCTTGTCTAAGAATTACAGGGGCTCTGAGGGGAATACCAACAGCATCTACTGGGGTCCTACTGGAACTATCCTTCTGCACATCTTTAGAAGAGGGGAGGCCAGCGTGGGACAGTAGACTGCGAAAAAACCTGGGCAACGTAATGTTTTGATTAGGACAAAATGAAATTAGGGATATGATGATGAGTTCTCACCACGAAAGGGATGGAGCAGAGGAAACACACAATACCATGCTCATAACAGACAGCTCCCGAAAAAAAATGTACATAATAGTCATGTGTATTAAAAACGACATTTTTTTCTCTTTTGATGCCGTTCTACACCGGTTATACTGCAGCCAATTGACTTATTGTACATTGTCATTAACTATTATACAAGACCTCATGACTTCGGCACACCTGATATATACAAGCTCTAGGTGGACCTTTTATTTAGCCACTATTGGCCATACCTTATTCAAATCTGTTGTATGGCTCCATATACCAATAGGACTTTCTCTATTAGCTATTGAGACGTGTCGTGTCGAGGATGAGAACTTTCCAACCTGTGTTAAGTGGAGCTCAATTCATAACCACAGTCTCAGACCAACAGGGAAGAAATATTAATTAATATCTAAGTTTTGAACAATCTTCCTACGTCCAACAAAAAATTAAATATGAAAATGAAGCCTAAAATGATAAGAATCACACAGTACAAACATAATTAAACGTTGGAAACTTTAATATATTAAGTTGTACCATCCCAAAGCTTCATTCCTAATGACTATCATTTTCACCAAATACTAAATAACAAAAATAGGATAGGCTCTGTCTGGGAAGTTCTGTTTTACTTTTCATCTCAGTTTCACCATGATAAACTTCGGCCTGTTGAGTATGTAGAATAAAAATAACACAACGATTTGAAAACGGAAGCAATAAAAACGCAGAAACTCATTTTTATGTGTATATATAAATTACTCTCGTATTACGCATACCAAAAAAGTCTTTGCACACTAAGTAATCATCAATTTTTAATTACCTCGTTTTATAACTGTGTCCCTAATTGATTTAAGTATTAAATTGGCTAAAAGGCCAGAGCTGTTTTCCGACTTTTTTCCTTTTCCTTCATTATTCACCATTGCCTCCTATTAGTACGTCCGGTTGTCTCACTAAAGGACGCGTGCCATATTCTGGATTACGATCCCACTCTCTTTATAGTTGTTAGCAGTGTTGCCAATTATAGCGGCCCTTTTTCTTACGCGCTTCTTTGATGTTTCCTTGCGTCAGGTTCAAATGCTAAAGGGCTCGACGCAGAATTTGTTCGGAGTTTTTCGGACGTTTTTGTCTTTAATGATGTGATTCAAGATTTGGGGATTCTTTTTCAGGTATAATGAGATCGGATTTAACGGTAACAAATGATACTATTCTCTGCAAGCACTGGGATAACATAGAAGTTAAATATTTATGTGATTGGGGTTTTTATTTATGTGAAAATATAGGGAAAATATAGGGAATAAACAAATAATTTTTAGTGAAAAAGACAGCAAATATTTGATTTCACGCAAACAGCGCCTTTGTATCTGTTGATACGTATTTCGACCTAATAGGTCTCATCAGAACAGTTATTCAAAGGTGTTCTCAACGTGAAAGATCAATATTTCCTGTCTTTTAAGAAGCAACAATAACATGGCTTCGAATACGGACGCACTAGCGACATCTAATTTAACAATCGTAAAATAGTTTCGAAACACAATTCAGATTTCTGCTTTTATCTGTGCTTTCTAAAAATTGCAAAGCAAAACAGACGTTGATAAAGGTGTTAAAAGAGACGTGGGGAATCTAAAATTTGCATTCCACGACACATCTTTTCAACTAAGCAGAAATCCTTAGCGAATTGGTTTCTTGTACTCGTACAGAGTAAATCCGAAAAAAGTGAAAAAGACAGCAAATATTTGATTTCACGCAAACAGCGCCTTTGTATCTGTTGATACGTATTTCGACCTAATAGGTCTCATCAGAACAGTTATTCAAAGGTGTTCTCAACGTGAAAGATCAATATTTCCTGTCTTTTAAGAAGCAACAATAACATGGCTTCGAATACGGACGCACTAGCGACATCTAATTTAACAATCGTAAAATAGTTTCGAAACACAATTCAGATTTCTGCTTTTATCTGTGCTTTCTAAAAATTGCAAAGCAAAACAGACGTTGATAAAGGTGTTAAAAGAGACGCTAGTGCGTCCGTATTCGAAGCCATGTTATTGTTGCTTCTTAAAAGACAGGAAATATTGATCTTTCACGTTGAGAACACCTTTGAATAACTGTTCTGATGAGACCTATTAGGTCGAAATACGTATCAACAGATACAAAGGCGCTGTTTGCGTGAAATCAAATATTTGCTGTCTTTTTCACTTTTTTCGGATTTACTCTGTACGAGTACAAGAAACCAATTCGCTAAGGATTTCTGCTTAGTTGAAAAGATGTGTCGTGGAATGCAAATTTTAGATTCCCCACGTCTCTTTTAACACCTTTATCAACGTCTGTTTTGCTTTGCAATTTTTAGAAAGCACAGATAAAAGCAGAAATCTGAATTGTGTTTCGAAACTATTTTACGATTGTTAAATTAGATGTCGCTAGTGCGTCCGTATTCGAAGCCATGTTATTGTTGCTTCTTAAAAGACAGGAAATATTGATCTTTCACGTTGAGAACACCTTTGAATAACTGTTCTGATGAGACCTATTAGGTCGAAATACGTATCAACAGATACAAAGGCGCTGTTTGCGTGAAATCAAATATTTGCTGTCTTTTTCACTTTTTTCGGATTTACTCTGTACGAGTACAAGAAACCAATTCGCTAAGGATTTCTGCTTAGTTGAAAAGATGTGTCGTGGAATGCAAATTTTAGATTCCCCACGTCTCTTTTAACACCTTTATCAACGTCTGTTTTGCTTTGCAATTTTTAGAAAGCACAGATAAAAGCAGAAATCTGAATTGTGTTTCGAAACTATTTTACGATTGTTAAATAATTTTTAATTATTATATAGATTTTGATTTTAGACTAACGAAAACCAACAGATATACAGGATCATTAAACGGTGATCATTTATATAATAGAATGTACCAAGAAAAATATATTATACAACAATTAGGACGGACGCAACTGTATAGATGCAAACATGAATCATAAAGACCAAAACAAAACGTGGTTCCGTGAAAAAAAAATACTTCCATGATTTTATGGTGGAACAGATGGGAAATACCACGAAAGAACAAGTTTTTTATTTATATAAAGGACATTAGACAATAGATAAAAAAATTAAGGTAAGATGTGGCTAAATAAATGCTGAACCAAAGCACTAAAAATTCCAGAGGGAATACCTGAGAAAAAAATTATGCTCAAAAACATCAGGGTTCATTTCTTCATGGTGTAATCTTTAGTGGATTTGGATACGAACTCAAATAATACAATTTTCCCCAGAAAACCCTTCGACACTTTCCTGCGGGAGCATTTAAACCAGTCGAATATCCTTCTAGAAAGGTTTGTCGAGAACTTTTAATATTTTTATCTACCCATACTTTTGAACCTGTATAATTTTTGTTTAGTCAGGTTTCATTTAAATTTCATTTCATCTTCCTTCCAATTCCGATTCCAATATACTTTTTTTCTTTGATATTTATAGCAAAAATATATTTTTCTTTAATTAATTTCCATAACTTATCTCGTCCAAAGTGAGGAAAATTATTTTCTCTGGTGACGCTCTAAATGTTATTGGCTTGCTGCCTTCATTGGATGTGATCCTGTGGTATATGGACGGCTTCATGTAGGGATTTTCCCACCAGAGTCTTCATTTGGTCTGCTCGTCGTGTTGGAGATCTTCCTCTTGGTCTTCGGCCTTCTACCTTTCCTTATACTACCAATAGTTCCATGGTACCCGCTCTTCTAGCTATATGGCCGAAGTAAATTAGACATGCTCGGTTTACGTTTTTAATAGCCTGTCTTTTATATTAAGCTCTTCCAGAATTGACAGATTGGTTCTATGTTCTGTCCAGGACACGTCTAGAATTCTTCTATAGACTCACATTTCGAATGCTTCGATCTTATTCCTATCGATTTTTTTGAGAGTCCATGTTTCAGTTGGGTATATAGCAATTGGAAAAATAAGTTCATTGACCAACCTGAGCTTAGTATTTCTTGTTATTGTTAGGTCTTTTCATATTTTAATCAATTTAGCTGTTGCGGTTCGGGCCAATGTTAAAATAGTGGTCAGCAATATACAGAAGGATCCAAAACGTAATTGAAATATACGATGTAGGAGAAATTATAGATATTTATGTAGTTAAAAAACATTAAGATTAGTTTTTTAACAAATACTACGCTATAAAACTTTAATAATTAAATTTCATCTCTTGAATATAAATTAAATGCGCCAATCATTTCAAATGATACAAATACTCGTTCAAAAACCGCCTTTAAAATCTTGTGAGAAAACTTTTGTAATATCCGTATTCTAGATGTTTTCCTTGTAAACATTTCGTCGGTTATTCAAAGAATAAGGAATAAAAGACTTGAAGGAAAAGGAGGACAAATAAAAAGAAACCAACATTGTCCGAGGTGTCTTTTCAAATTTATTGTGTTTGATCTCGCAAGAATTTATTTGGGGGATTTAGTTTTATTTTTTTTAAATTACGAAATTGTTTTTCTTTTATAGATAATATAATTTATAATATACAAATTTAAAAAAGCGTATAAATGATTGATTAGCACGTATTGCAGATAAAACAACATAAATTAAACAATATGTAAATAAGTAGTATATATAATCTCTTATTCCGATGAAAACTGATTATAAAATGTATTTCCACTGATCACAAACATTATAACAACAAAATAAATGTTCGATAAACCGATAGCAAGGATTTTCGACAGATCTAACACGCTTTTTTAACCTGCAGAACTAAAAATTTACTCACCTGTGTAGATCTGATGCACTTTTGAATTTTGAACCCAAATTTGATATAGTGTGTATTATTGTTACGAACGATAATACACACGAAATTGCACAATATTAGCTTTGCATGGAAAACATTGTCCACTTCTAGCATTGTACCTCTAAACTGTACAATGTCCGAAATGATCAAAATAAAAAATGATTATCGAAAAGCTCATCGATTCGAATCGATTATTATTGACAAGCGACACACCAAATCAAAAATCTATATTCGCAATTGAAAACAAAGTATCTGACATCTGCGGAATAAATTTAAACTACTAAAAGTGGTATAAACAAACCAGACAGCTGTTGATTTGAATAGAATTCACTAGGAAACTAAGTTCCTGTAGCTGGCTGTATACCATATACCACAAAAATTTTTATTTCAAATCGTTTATAAAAGGTATATAATAAAATGCCCAAACGGGCTATCACAATTACATTACAGAACGTTTTCGGAATGTTAATTCCATCATCAGTGTTAACGGGGTATACATGCTATGAGTCACCAAAATATATGGGTCAAAACCCGTTAAATGTTACAAATTTGTAGTTGTTTTACATTATATATAATTACAAGTTAGGAGGTTTAAGTTACCGTTGGATTTGGTAACATGGCGACGTATGACCCTACATAGGTTATATGGTCCTGAGACGAAGTGTCTTCGAGGACTTGTTGATAACAACTCAACAGGTCAGTTGTTATCAACATCAGTTGTTCTCTATAGGCGGGGCTCGCCTATAGAGAAATATATCGATAAATAAGCTATCAAGCTTAAGAGAGCTTTTGTAATGAAATTTGTAATTTCATTTGACGTAAAAAATCTTTTTCCTAGTATCCCTCCTACAGAAACTTTTATTCTAGTACAAAACCTTTTAGACCAAAATAGTACAAATCCAATAATTACATCTGAAATTTTACATCTTCTTAAAGTTTGCATAAACCAGGACTACTTTGAATTTAATGATCAAATATATATAAATAACAGTGCAGGACTTATAATGGGTCCTCTAAGCCCATTACTATCAGATATTTTTATGGACAATCTGGAAACAAAGATTTCAAAACATCCCGTATTCAAACAATTTCTATATTGGTGGAGATATGTAGACGACGTACTGGTATGTTTCACAGGAACTAACAGGCAACTCGGCCAATTTTTATCGTATATTAATTCACTTCATAATCATATTGAATTTACAATAGAAACAGTACAAAATCAATCCATAAATTTTTTAGATATAAAGATTATCAGATTTAAAAACAAACAAGACTTCTCCATATTTCATAAACCTACACATACTGACACGACTATACAAAATTCATCATCCCATCCAACACAACATAAACTCTCAGCTTATCATAGTATGTTACATAGATTAACAGAAATTCCGACGTCAAAATACAACTTTGAGACAGAATTAAATATAATTAAGCAAATAGCAGTAAACAACGGATACAACGAACAAACAATTAATAAAATGTTAAATCAAAAACTACACAAGAAAGCCCTGAAATTAGTATTTCCACCACCAGAGAAAAAACCCAGTACCTTCTGCTCGATTACATATACAGGCAAAATAACAACCAAAAAAGCCAAACACATAAAAAAGAAAGGAATAACACCAGCTTTCCGAACAAATAACAACCTAGGCAAATATATTAAAAATAACAAGAGCCAAAATAAAAAAAAACACTTAAATAGTGTTGTGTACAAACTTCAATGTGGCGACTGCCCAAAAACTTACATCGATCAAACTGGCAGAAACTTTAATAAACGAATAGCAGAACATAAAAGGGCTTTTAATAATAGAAAAACAGATTCGACATACGCACTTCACCTTCTAGATTATAATCATTCTTTTAATGACAAATTTAAAATTCTTCACATTCAAAATAAAGGCCTTAAGCTATCTTTGCTAGAATCCATGGAAATCAACAAATTAAAAAACACAGATATAATTCTGAATGACCAACTTGAGACAAACAGTTCTCCCTTCCTCAACCAATTTCATTAGAGACTATTGTAAACGCATGCCAAAATAGATCACTTGAGAAAGGCAATCAGCCGAAACAGCTGTAGTGATAATAGTTAAAATAAATTTTGTGTAAGTTTGAAAATAAAGTTTTCAGTGTTTTATTGTTACATAAAATGAATTTCCATCAAATAACGGTCGAATCCAACAATTATTTAAAAACTTTAAAGTATATTGAAACGCATATTTACGTCTTCTACAAAATCCAAAATTACGAGATAATTGGGATAATTGGGCTACAAAACTCAAATAAAAAATAAAAAATATTTTGTTAGATCTTCTCCTGAACTAATTAAACTTCTTACTCAATAATCATACTCCCAATTAATGCATTCAAAAAATTTTAATACAATGTTGTCCATATTTGCTTCACTTAAATGTTAAAGCGTATTCACAGGATTCACACATTTAGTTGTCGTGTTATAGCACGACTTTAACAGTCATGTTTTACGCAGTTCATATCTGGTGACCCAGCTGGCCACTCCATTATGTTAATACCGTGATGCTGTAGTATCTCGTCCACAACTCTTGCACGGTGGGGACGGGCATTGTCGTAATAAGGACAAAACTTTCTCCGATTGCACCTGCAAATTAAGTTCTACAACCATATCTGTATATCTCTAAACCATCATTGTAGAATTTGTCAGAACCACTAAGTCAGTGCGGCCGTCAAAACAAATACCATCCCAAACGCAAATAGAGCCTTCCCCAAAAGCAGTTGTAGGCACCCTATAATGTATTATACGATTATACCTCTCTCCTCGTTCCCTCCAAACGACCATCGGACATGTTTATATGAAATCTAGACGCATCTGTAAACAAACAGTTTCTCCATTCGCTGATTGTCCAATTGCAGTGTTATTCATCCCAGTCTTCTTAATCTGCGATGTTTCCTGGTTAGTACTGGATAGATAAACGTTTTCTTGCTCTTAAGCCAGTCATATTCAACCTTCTTCTAACGGTTTGGTTTAAAATTATTCTTTCAGTGACTTTATGCAATGTTCTGTTGATGTGAAGGCAGTAGATGTATGTTGGGTTCCGTCTAGCAATAATTTGCATATATCGGTAATCAACAGGGTTGGTACTCCGTTGTCGCCCTCCACCATGAACATATAAGGCTACACCATTTGTGACATAACAATTCCAAGCTCTATTTACAACACTGTATGAAAACCCAAAACGTTGAATCACTTCACGTCGCGTTAACTCTTCGTCGATCCACCTCACAATCTGTTGCATTTGGACAATATCTAAATGTCTTCGAGGCATTCTCTGACGTCCTCTTATAATTCATTAAAAAAAAGTACTCCACTGTTTAAAACAACTCAACCCAAACTAGGTTTTAAATGAAAATATACGGCTTTGATATTGAACTTTTTGCTGACGATAGTAGCCAGTTACGTTTTTTAACTCAATTTACAAAATATGCATTATTACGTTGGAATATGTCATGGATTAAGTATACCACTACCACATTAACAAATTATCTTGGTACCAAACAATCAAAAAGAAAATTATAAAGGACATAGAAAACAACGGCTGAAATGGTAAGATTACGTAGGGAACTGGGAAAAAGCGACGACCAAAGCCACGGAATTGGAAAGTCTCAGAGAGAAACACATAGGTAGACATGGGGCAAAAGTCTAGATGCACTAAGACGATACACGCTATGAAACAGTAGGTTCCTAATCTTAGTACCTTTCTCCTTGCTCTTTTACTATATAATGAAAAAAAAGTTGTATATGAAAATGAGAAAACACAATAAAAAATAATCAATTTAATGTTAATACACATAAAAGATATGTCTGTCTAATTTTTAACTGAGAAGTTCGTATAAAAAAACATTTTTCCCAGTGTACATTTTTATATTACGACAGATTTGGTGATTTAATGGCTGACGATGAACAAATCTGGGGGATGAATACGTCTACCCTCCAACTTTGTCAGCAATACAGAGGCAATAGGGTTGTGGCCTTTCATTTAAGCATATTAATGAAAGAATTTTTTTAAACACTATATGAACAAACAGAGCGATAATTTAATTAAATTTGTACCATTGTATAGTCGGACTATTGCAGAAAATGTTGGCTTGGAAATTAGTTAAGATTAAATATATAATATTTTACTAGAAAAATATTATTTTAGCTTGAAATTGTGTAGATAGAAGAAACAAAAACTGTTAGATTATCGAACCATAAACAAACCTTTGAAATCCAATACTCAATCAACAAATAAAAATATTTTTACTAGGTTCTGAAGTAGTTTTGTAATGTCAGTTTCCTTTACTTCACTACTATTCAAATTTTATACATATATAATAAGAACTTTAAAAAATCATGCAAAACTAGGGCCTAAAGCGGTTAGCACTTTTCATATTATAACTTTTTATATTATTGTCCATGCCATTTATATGATTAATTATTTGCAAAGGTTAATTAATATGTACTTACTTTTTACAATTGGAGCAGCCTCAGTCAACTAAAACAAGAAAAAAGTATTTGAAAAAAAAAATTAATTAGAGTGGATCTTATCATTTTTTTATAACTACTATTTGAAAATTATTTGGGAGCACAATTTTTATAACACAGTTGATAACATTCAACGTAATGCCATAAGCCAGCGACGAAGAATTTTAAAATTATTTGAAATTTTGTTGTCTCAAATGTTGCAGTAATTTGAGTAAATCAATAATGTAGGAACAAACATAACCTTTATAAAAATATTTCTTCATAGGAAGAATTAACATTTCCAATCGAAAAAAAGCACACTGTAACAAAAACGACACAAACGTCTAATTGTGCTCTTGTAAAATTAAAGTGTGCTAGGAGTGGGTGTGTAAAGTGTGTGTAAAGAGTGCTCTGATTATCGAACACTGAGCCTCATGAGTCTTACTTTAAAAGTACTGCTAAAAGTAATAAATGAGAGAATATACGAAAGGCTAGGGGAAGATATTAGCGATACGCAGTTCGGGTTCCGAAATGGAATAGGTACTCGAGAAGGACTATATTCATCAATGGACAATGGAATAGGTACTCGAGAAGGACATCAACATATTGATTCAACGATGTCGGGATGTAAACGTTGATCTACACTTGTGCTTTAGTGACTACGAAAAAGCTTTCGATAGTAAGACATAAAAAACTAATATAAATACTTATGAACAAGCACATTGACAGTAAAATCATAAATATAGTGCAAACATTATATTGGAACCAGAGTGTCATAGTTCAAGTTGATGGTCAACGCTCAGAAGAAATGAACCTTGTAAAAAAACTCAGCGATGATCCAAAAGAACATAAACCACCTTGCAAGGTTACAGCAAACCAAGTCGCTACTCAACTCCTTACGAATGGAAGAACTACTAACCGATATAAGGACCCAAACACTAGGAGAAGATTGGATTCGGAGACAAACCACTTAGGAACTCCTTTTACACTAAAAGAACTACACGACGGTCTGAACAGGTTAAAAAACGGGAAAGCTGCAGGTGTGGATGATATATGCAGTGAACAAATAAAGCATTTAGGCCAAGGAGCAAAAAACTGGATCTTGCAATTTTATAACACGTGCTGCAAAACCTGCAAAATTTCAAAATCATGGAGGAAATCTAAAGTAATAGCCTTGTTAAAACCAGAAAAGGATCCAGAAGACCCCAGTAGCTACAGACCTATTTCGCTATTGTGTCACTTTTTTAAACTATACGAGAGACTCATACTCGCCAGAATAGAAAAAAATGTCGACAAGCACCTCATCCCACAACAAGGAGGATTCAGACCTGGCAAATCTTGCACCGGTCAAGTCCTCGCATTAACAGCACACATTGAAGAGGGCTTTGAAGAAAAACTTATAACAGGGGCTGCTTTTGTAGATCTGACAACAGCCTATGACACAGTAAGGCACAAAACATTGCTCCGCAAATTATACGATACTCTCAATGACCACCATCTGGGAAAGGTCGTATATTCCTTACTGCAAAATAGACGTTTTTCGTTATGCTGGAGGGTAAAGTAAGTAGGTTGAGAGTTCAAAAAAACGGCCTCCCACAGGAAAGTGTTTTAGCACCAATGCTCTTCAATATATACACAAACGACCAACCTACTCCGACCGAAACCAAGCACTTCCTCTATGCTGACGATCTTGCAATATGTGCTCAAGGAAATAGTTTTGAAGAAGTGGAGGAGAAACTCGAAACTGCGTTAAAAACAATGACAGCGTACTACCTGCAGAATTCTCTGAGACCCAATCCCTCTAAAACCCAAGTCTACGCTTTCCACCTTCGCACAAAGGAAGCCAAGCGAAAACTCCAAATTGTGTGGAATGGTAATACATTAGAACACACAAACCAACCTATATATCTTGGAGTAACTCTGGACCGGTCCCTCACCTACAGACAACATTGCATAAAAACAAGAGGGAAAGTAACAACTAGGAACAGCATACTCAGAAAGCTAACGGGAAGTAAATGGGGCGCACGTCCTGGCGTTTTAAGAACAACGGCACCGGCACTGTGTTTCTCAACTGCTGAATATGCATGTCCCGTTTGGAGCAGATCTGCCCACACCAAACAAGTTGATACTGCGCTAAATGAGACATGCAGAAGAGTAACGGGGTGCATGAAACCAACGCCACTTTCAAATCTATATAGAGCAGCGGGTTTTGCAGAACCCTCAACACGCTGCAGAACACATAGAGAAAATTAAACAGATCACGGACGATCGGCAGGCCCTATACAAAGCTCGAACACCACGAAAGCGACTAAAATCTAGGAAAAGCTTCCTTGGAACAGTGAAGGATGAACCGCCTGAGTATTTTCCACTTCCCCAGGTTCAACGGACCTGCCAGACCCTAGACTTTAAAACGTGGAAAACCTTGAATAGAATAAGAACGGGGGTTGCTACAATAAAATCAAACATGGCAAGATGGGGAAAAATAAACCAAGATGATGTGAACTGTAACTGTGGAGAAACACACAATATGGAACATCTTCTTACATGCAGAAATTGTCCTCATCGATGTACCCTTGAAGATTTGTGGCTCGCCAACAAAGATGGAACCGACGTAGCCTGATACTGGGCCGAAATTTTATGAATGACATGTCCGGACACGATAAAGTAAAGTAAGTAAGAAGAAATGAAGGTCTGTAGAGGAGTTAGACAGGGATGTGTTTAATCGCCACTTTTGTTTAACTTATATTCTGAAGAAATTTTCCAAAACACGCTCAATAATATCAAAGCGGGAGTTACCGTTACCGGAAAATTTATTAACAACTTATGATATGCAGACGACACTGTGATCATAGCAACGAGTACAGAAGATCTACAACTTCTTATCGAAAGCTTAAGTATGAATATGAATAGTACTGAAATGGGAATTACTATAAACGCTAAAAAAACGAAGTACGTGCTAATTACAAAAAGAGCACAAAATATACATCACCTATTGACAATCAATGATAACGTGATAGAACAAGTAGAAAATATCAGTACTTGGGCACTTTGATCAATGAAACCAATGATCGCAGAAATAAACAGGCGAATAGAGATTGCCAGGTCAGCATTTATACGTATAAAGCTACTCCGAACGTGCAAAAATCTAAATTTGAAGATCAGACTACGTACCATTCTCTGTTATATATTTTCAATATTATTATATGGAGCTGAGACTTGGACATTAAAAAAATGCAATTTAAAAAGAATTGAGCCTTTCGAACTTTGGTTATACCGCAGAGTATTAAAAATATCATGGACTGTTAGAATTACAAATAAAGAAATACTGGAGGGGGTTGGTAAAGAAACAGAACTAATCACCGCTATACAAACCAGAAAACTGGAATACCTAGGCCACGTGATGAGGGGTCCAATATATGAAATTTTGAGACCCTACTACAGGGAAATATTCAAGAAAGGAGATCTGTTGGCCAAAGGCAGAACTTATGGTTGAAGAATCTACGTGATTGGTATCAATGCAGATCGATTGATTTGTTTAGAGCAACAAGTTCAAAAATAAAAATAGCCATTATGATTGCCAACCTCCGTAGGAAGACGGCACTCTAAGAAGAAGAAAATTAAAGTATCATTTAACAGTGCATTTGAAGATTAGTGTTACTCTTTAATTGACAAGGGTATAATTTTTAAAATACGTAGTACAGAACTATCAATTTACAATAATTTTGAGTTATTTTATAATTTTAGTTTTTTTTTTTTTTCATATTACAGATTGTATCTTCAGGTAGACACTGCCTAAAAATGGAGACATAAAATACTTTATTTTGTATTTTTAGAACTTGTATCGTTAGTTTGATCTTGGGCAGGTTTGGAATTATGTCATACTTGAAAGATTTTAATGACACGATGTTTTTGATATTTAGAGCAAGCGGTCTCTTCTGTAAAACATCTACACATTATTCTATACAAAAAGATGATGAAATGGTTCTCCGATAAAAACAGAGGTAGTGAGCTTCATTTTAATAAGTAGACTTGGGGTTTTGTATTTTTGAATCAGCGCAGCGCCTCCCTGAACAAAATATTCACCAGCCGCCACTGGTTTTAATAGAGTAAATTTTTCAATGTATCCTTTTATAAAAAAATGTATCTCTTTTAATATAATAGTAAAAATCAAGATTCATCCAAAATAAAGCATTATTGAAAAAAAAAAGCTGATAAATTTATTTTGTTTTTTTCCTACAGGATCTTTCGGGTGCACAGCGGAACTTTAGTTTCTGTATAATTTACTGTTGCACAGAATGAGTTAATAAATATTGATGCTTAATTAGCAACTATTATTTCTATTAAAAATAAAAAAGTGTGAGGTGCAAACAGGTTTTGAATAACTAACTCTAGACGATTATGTGATGTGGGTTACAAGGCCGATTGAATTGATTTCTAGAATGAGCTTTCTGCAAAAGTAATATATTTATAGTAGTCCGATGAAATTTTACTGTAAGTAGAAAATTAATCAAATCTACTTTTGTTTTCTGTTTTTTCTTTATTAACAGTTAATTAATCAACAAACAAACTTCCTCCACTACGATAAGTGTCTGGAATATTTCGAAAACCTAAAATCTAAAATATTTATTCTGTAACGCTTGGTTCTTAGTGGATCAAAAAATTACTGCAGTAGCTGATTATAGGGTAAGCTACACATACGAAACATTCATTAAAACTCAAAAGGCTTAACCCCGATATTTGGCAATATTTATTGGATTTTTTCAAAATGTTAAAACAGGTCGATTTTTATTCCAAAGAGGACATCTCCTAACTATATAGGCATTTGTCATTTGTCAACCTCTCGCTTTCAGTACCACAAACCTTTAATTTTAAATAGAGAATAGATCATGTTTGGATTTTTTTTTTAATATTAACTCTGCTCTTATGAAAAAGTATCAGTTTATTGAAAGTGTTGCAACTTTTAAAAACTAAACTTGTTTTGCTAGTTTTAATTTCAAATTTTTCCCGTAAGTCAAAAACTATATTAAAACAAAATTTGCAACATTTTGAAGCAATTCAAGGTTTACTAGACTACATTCGTGCACTATTTGTCGTCTTAAATCTTTTATTGAGGCAGGAATGTTATTATAAATCTTACTTTTTAAATAATAACTATAAAAAGAAATCAAGGGTAGCTAAATCGAGGACATTAAATAAAACTGCTGGACATTAAATAAAACCTTCTTATCCAATTGCCTAGGAAACAATTCATTAAGGTATCGCCTTACGTTTAGGTATTTTTTTAATGCTTTTCCGTTCAAATTTTGTTGAAAGAAGAAAGACCCAACAATATGATCCCCATAAATTCCTTCCCATACCTTTATTTTCAATGGCTGTTAGGTTTGTGTATGATTCTGCTTCGTTTCACGTATTGTATTAGGTACTGTTGTTACTTATTTTTTACGTTATTTTTTATGCTATAGGGTTTGGTACAGCGTTTAGCTCATCTTAGAAATGTCATTTTTTGTGTTTATATTAGGGATTCGGGTATTTTGGTGTTTTAAGATCTAGCTTCTGTACGTCAGGGTTGACGAAACAATTGTTTAATGTGTAATCTGATATGTGTACCTTACCTGGTTTTCTTTTAACAGTGTATGGAGTACATACTAAAACATCTAACTTGTTTATAATTTGTAATAATACGATTATTAACCAGAATTTTTGATCTCGCTGAGGAAGTGCCATTGTTACTAGCGTGACAAGCTGGAAAATTTTTACCTTTGATGATACTTTCATTCAGAGATTTCACAAAATACATTGCCATTTTTTTGTCTTAGGTTTTTGGCGGAAGGTTGTCTCAATAGAAGAGAAATGAAAATGGCATTTTTATCAATTTAAATCACTTGCCATTCCCTCATTACGGAGTTACTGTACGTATATACTGAAAAGAGTTCTAGAAATACAGCGGCCCTGTCACACTAATTAATTTATTTTATCTCCCGTTTATGTATTCTGTTAAGATCTTATATATATATATATATATATATATATATATATATATATATATATATATATATATATATATATATATTTTTATCTGATAAACTGTAATCTTTCAAAAACTTTAGTTTTTTGTTTAAATTCAAGTATTTCAAATTCCGTTTTGTACAAAATTTTAATTCACGTATTTTAAATTCCACTTGATTCAGAAAGCAGTAACTTCTATGCGACTCTGTATATCTTAATATTTTGTACAGTTCCCAATAAGCACAGCGTATTGCGTTTTAAAATTTTTAACGAGAAAAACAAACTTGTGTCTCTTGAAAGAGAATTAACATTTAATGTTTGTTTTATTGCGTTTATCGAGGTTTTGAATTAAGATAGGCGTCTCACTAAGGAGCGGAAATTGCGATAATGTGTCAGATTTCTGGTTCACCTTCTGGACAAACCGGTAGTCCGGCATTCTTTTGCCAGTACTACGGGTTTTGACCCTTTCCTATTTAGTCTATTAAAAGTTAAGTAAAAATTGCTGTGTCCGTTTACTTGCCAGAGATGAGAGTGGAAACATTTTTTGACTGCTACGAAACCTACCTTTGTTAGTTAATATTAGAAAGTAGTCTTTGTTATATTAAAAGAACCCGCGAGTTTACAGTGAAAGCAAGCAGAGTGAAATAAGTAAGTTTTTACCTCTTTTATAGTGCTTTAGCAGACAATTATTGAACTGAATATTTCCGTTTGATGGCCAATATGGAAAAGTAAATGTATTTTTTCTATTACTTTTATTATTTTTATTTTTCTTTCACATGTACCGAGTCCAGTGCAGAGTTTTTCTTCTTGATGTGCCTATCCGTTACGAATGTTGGCGATCATCATGGCAGGCAATCTTTATCTTATCTGCAGCAGCGCGGAAAAGCTGCGCAGATGTATTGAACCAGATTCTGAGGTTCTTTAATCAAGATGTTCTTCTTCTTCCTGGACCTCGCTTTCCAAACAATTTTCCTTGTAGGATGGCTTGAAGGAGAGCATATCTGGATTCATTTCGCATGTGTCCGAAGAATTCTAACTTTCGAGATTTAATGGCGGTCAGTACCTCTCTGTTCTTATTCATTCTTCTAAGGACCTCCTCATTTGTGACTCGGTCAGTCCACGGGATCTTAAGTATTCTCCGATATAGCCACATCTCAAATGCTTCCAGTTTTTTGCACATATCTTTGTTCAAGGTCCACGATTCAACACCATATAAAAGGACAGAGAATACGTAGCATCGCAGCATTCTTACTTTTGTATCAAGAGAGAGGTTATGACTCTTAAAAGAAGGCCCCCGTCCTATTGAAGGAGGATCTAACTTTTCCGATGCGTGCTCTAATCTCCTGGTTGTTGGTCCATTCTTCAATTATTATGATGCCGAGGTAGCTGTAGTGCGTCACTCTTTCTACAAGGGATTGGTTGACGTCGAGTTGATCTTCTATTATCCTTTTTTTGTTAATTATAATAAGCTTTGTCTTCTTAACGTTTATATTGAGTCCATATTGTTGAGTCCATATTGTTGTTTTTTTGTTTTGATCACTATTGTTTTTTCTATGCAACACTAAATTTTGTATGCAGATTGTAAGAAACGAAAAACTACAGATGAGATTGGCACAAGTAAATTTTCAATTTTCATTTTTTGAATAACATATAGATTCCGGTCATTTTTAAATATGTTTTGGGTAATAATAAATATGGCTTGCACGTAACCATTTTGTATTGTTTAAAGTTCTCTAACTCTTCTTTTCTCTTGAACCACAAATAAATAATTGCCACAGGTTTGCTGAACAAGCATACGAGGTAGATGTGATTGTTACTGGTTATTTGGCTATATATTATGTATATTGGTTTTGAGCTTTCTTTATACCTTACAAAAAAGACAAGTGTCGCTCTTTTTGGCAAATTATTTATGATGTTTCTTTGTATTGTTAATCCCACATTTCTAGTTTAGCTCTAGTCGCTATCATCTCCTAATTTTTCTTCTTTCTCATTTTTCTTTTGTTTATGTGCTGGTAATCATGATCCAAAGAACCAAACTCACGTTACCTCTGATCCTGAGCGACGCATCCTTCTTAATTTCGTTTATCCATCGTTTGATGTGTAAATATAGACATATTTCATCTTTTTAATATAGAAAATATTAAGTTCCTATATTTTACTAAATTCCTTCACACCTAGCCTAATTAGTTTAAGAAAATAATTAAAAATAAGTACTACTATTTAATCACCGACTCGAGTATAATTTTATCATACTATTACTTGTGGAATAAAACTAAAATTACAGGAATCATCGTTTTCCTTACCTTGGTAAGATTATAGGTATATTTATTATCCAGTTCTATCCTCGGAGTGGCCGCCATAGCCGGTAAAGGTGTTGTTGGAACGATCATTTCCTGAAAACAATAAATAAAATAATAGATAATGGCAGTATCGCTGTTCTTTCTATAAAATTGCCGATAGAAAAACACCGGTTTATTCGTTAAAAACAATCACAGTCGAGAGATATAAAAGGAAAACGTGGATATCGTTCGGAATTTATTTTTTTGTGTAATTACAGTTTATAACATCAATGAACAAAAGCGATTATCGAACGATGCTTCATAGAAGATAAAGGTGATATCTTTTACCTTTAAAAAATACCGAATTAGAAGATGAGTTTTAAATCATTTTTCTAGGAAAATATGAAATAAAGGTAGGAAATGTATAATTTAATTATGACAGAAGGTTCAAAAAGCACATTTTTTTTTGTTTTTTCTGATCTTGTAAAAAATGTTTTCATGCTCATGAATGTTTTCCTAGCTTGTTCGATTCTTGATAGTATTTCTTTTTTTGGATTACAATGACTATTGATATTTGCTCCCAAATATTTTATTGAGTTTACCTGTTCTACACTCCGCGTAATAGAAAACGGGCCACCCCAAATATTTAAAATATTTTCGAAATTATTATTTATTGCTACAAAATTAAGCATTTATTTTTTCGTATATTGAATCAATAACTCGTTTAGTATAAGATTTCATCATTATCGTAAAATATTAATCGAAAATAAAAAATTTAAGAAAAATAGGAAATTTATTGAAAAAATCAACTTACAGTTTTTAAAACAACAATGAACTGTATATTAAAAATAAAGCTGGTATCCATTTTCAGTAATGGGTATTGCCACCTCAACTCTTGATGACACTCCTCATTCGATTTGGCATGGAATTTATAACGATTTGGATATCTCTTTGGGGAAAAGTGGCCTATTCCTCAATGAGTGTCATCTGGAGCTCTCCAGGTGTTGTTGGAGCAGGTATGCAACGCCTAACGCGACTTTTTAGCAGGCTCCATGCTCTACAGGATTTAAATCGGGGCTTTGAGCAGGCCAGTCTATTTTTTGAATACCAACCTCGTCAAGGTACTGTTACTATCCTTGCCGTGTGTGGTCTCGCATTGTCCTGAATTAGCAGGAATTTGTTGGTAATAAATCCAGCATAGGGCATCACATGATGTTGTAAGATTTCCGTTATGTACCTTACTGCTGTTAACGCACCTCTGTCGATCACGACGAGATCCGTATGCGCATCAAAAGAAATCCCTGCCCAAAACATTACTGAACCACCATCAAAAGAAACCCGTGGTGCCCGAGTGCAACCAGCGAAACGTTCTCCAACTCGTCTGTACACCTTACTACGTCCGTTTTTACCATAAATAGACATTCTACACTCATCCGTAAACAATACTTTTTTCCAATCGTCTGCTGTCCAATTGATGTACTCACGAGTAAAATCTACTCGTCGACTTTTGTGAGCTGGGGAAAGTAAGAGTCCCGTTGCTGGACTGCAAGCTGTCAAACCTTGCTCCCTTAATCTTCGCCGAATAGTAGAAAGGCTGATTGCTGGTCCTTGAGCTTGCTGTAAATGGCCTTGAAGCATTCTAGCGGTTTGGGTCCGATTCCGTGATGCAGCAAGAAGGAAGACGCGATCTTCCCTAGCGGTTGTTTTCCTTTTTGGACCCATACCAGGTCGTCGTTGGTGAGATCCTGGTGACAATAAATCGTTGCTGGGTCCTTTGTACAGTAGAACGACTAACATTCAATTGTCTTGCAACTTGTCTTTGACTTATTCCACTTCCCAGTAACGTTAAAATTTTTGAAAATTCTCCATCGTTATTAACTGAAGACTACTTTACACTAAGTTGGCTACTGTAATACTGAGATGCGTTTAAAACTAATTAGAACCCTTTACAATATTAAACATTTCTCAAAAAAATAGCTTCCTCGAAAATTGATAAGTTGTAAACAACTCTTTCTCAAAATTGTTTTGTTTTATAGGTTCTACGAATATCCTCAATCCAGTTACAGGGTCGATTTGCTTTCGCAACAACCTATTTAACTTAAATAACCCAAGGCACATTAAAAATAAAATAATTTTAATTCAATATACAACAAAATAAATGCTTACTTTTGTAGCAATAAATAATAATTTCGAAAATATTTTAAATAATTGGGGTGGCCTGTTTTCTATGACGCGGAGTGTATTATTTGACCCTTGGCATACACATGTACATCTATTGATGTCTTCGAAAATACTAAAGTTTTAGTTTTGGAAACGTTTAGATGTAATCCGAACATTTCGCTGTGGTGAACTACCGCATTGTAGTTCTTGTTCGTTGCTTGCTATTAAGACAGTACCATCAGCATATCTGATGTTGTTTATGCTGATTCTGTTAATCGTAATTCCTCCTTGGACCTGGTCTAATGCTTCTCTAAATATATACTCCGAATACAGGGAAGCTATTGATTGTTCAAGAGAAGGTATAAAAATCAATGGTGAAATCATAAACAATTTAAGATATGCGGACGATACGGTTTTGATTGCTGATAATGTGGAGGATCTGCAAACATTAATAGACCGTGTAGTGGAAGCCTGTGACAGATACGGCATGAAATTAAACTGTAAGAAGACCAAAATTTTTGTAGTAAGTAAAAACAACGTAATACAGCACCAATTCACAGCTAATAATAAACCCTTGAAAATAGTGGACAAAATTACATATCTTGGATGCAGAATAAATAAAGAATGGGACCACTTACAGAAAATAAGATTTCGTATAGAAAAGGCGAGAGCTGTCTTCAATGGCATCGGGAAGATTTTATGTAATATGCACCTGAACATTGATATAAGAATACGACGCTTGAGATGCTATGTATTTTCTACCCTTTTATATGGAGTCGAAGCCTGGACCTTGACGAAGGCAACATCCAAACGATTAGAAGCCTTCGAAATGTGGTTCTACCGCCACATGCTCAGAATTTCCTATATCCATCATGTTACACACAACACCGTGATCCAACGTATAAATAAAGATCTTGAAATTATGGGTACTAATCAACTAATTCAACTAATTTTACAAGGCAAGATAGAAGGCAAAAGATCTTAAAGGCGTAGGACTTCGTGGTTGAAGAACATCCGACAGTGAGCAGGAATAACTATCATATATCTATTTAGAGCAGCTGTCAATAAAGTTGTATGGACCAACGTAATTGCCAACATCCACAGATAATAGGCACCAAAAGAAGAAGAGGAAGACATTTTTTTTCTAAACACGGCCATCTACAGAATTATTTGTTGAGTATATTAGCTATAAGCTTCAATCGTCTAATTAGAATTTTCTGTTGCCCCATAACGGTGATTAAATTTTATTTAATCTCTGTATCATGCACAGAAGATACTTTATCAGAAAATAATACCTCACATTCTAATACATTAGTTTGATTAAATAAGTCTGCCTAAGTTGTCTTCATTCAGTTCACCTCTAGGTTTCAATTATTTATTGGATGTAATGTTTTTTGCAAAAAAATAGAAAACTGAAATAAAGTCAATCCGTGAGAGCTTAACCTCCGAAAATACTCAACTAGTAAAAACATGGAAAATGTTTATATTTTAAATGTGTAAATTTTATAATCATATTTAAAGGAAGTCAATAAACCTACAACTTTTATTAACGGTAATATAAATACTAATAGTATGAATACACATTTAAACGTGACTTAATAAGATCTCTTTAAAAGCTTTCGTAGAGAAAAATATTTCTGCAAATACATCGAAAATGGAAGCATGAAGTTGGAAATGCCGTGAGGAATTTCACGAATCTAAAAAATTAAAAACGTTTACACCGCATCGACGCAGATATCAGCGAACTTTTTATCGGACTAGCTCGGATCTCTCTCTATAGCGTTCGAAATATTAAATGGATTATTTTTTGTTATCGGTTTCGGTTTAATGTTTGCTTGGTTTAATTACATTTTAAATGTGACCTATAAATCAATTAATTAATTCATTAAATGTATTTATTAGTTAATTAAACTCTGTTATACGGTAAACATTCAAATGATTAGACCTGCGGAAGAACGCAATTTGTGGTATGCAATTGGTTATACAAAAATTGGGATCCTGTTGTTGCCATTCAAAAAAACAGTTGCTTAAATATTTCAATCCACAATATACAATTTTACGAAGATTGAAATGAAGAATGGGAAGGTCTATGATCAATTATATGCTGTCAAATAGATCTAATTCCTTCCCAAATTTTGGAAGAGTATTAACATCCAAAATACGCAAAAATATTACTCTACAAATGAAACTAGCAAAATGACATTTCTCAGAAGAGTGAAATGTATTCTTGACCTACAGAGAAATTTCGACGCAAGACTTCTTCTTCTTCTTCCTTCTAGTATGTAGGCAAAGCCTGTTTCTTCTTCAATATTAGCCTCCTAAATTGTTTAAATTGTCGCACCATCTTTTTCTTGGTCTGCCAATACTTATTTGTCCATTTGGTGACTTATCTCGTGCTATTCGTACTATTCTATCCTCTGCCATTCTACTGATGTGTTTTTTCCACTCCTGTTTTCGTTTTGTCACCCATCCATTTATGTCTTCTACATTGCATGTTTTCGCTTCTCTTCCTATCCAACAGACTTCTTCCTGATATTCGTCGAAGTATTTTCATCTCTGTTGTTTATAGCAGTCGTCTCGTTTTAGATGTGTCAGGTCTTGTCTCTGCCGTGTATGTTAATATAGGTCTAATTGCTGCTTTATAGATTCTTGTTTTTGTGTCTTGACTTAGGTGTTTGTTCTTCCAGATTGTGTCATTAAGAGAACCCGCCGCTTTACTTGTTTTTAAGCTTTTTTGTCGTACTTCTTCTTCAACATCTCCGTAACTAGTTATATCTATGTTCCTAGATATCTAAACCCTGCTTCGTGCTTTATTATTTTCCCGTCAATTTCGATTTTGACGCAAGACAGGAACTGAATATCTACTCAACCAATGAACAAATAAAAGTAAACCATATCAAACAACCAAACTGAATCCCCTGATATTTTTAATAGTAAACGTGTCGTAAACATTTTTTGCTTCCAGCAAAAGCAAATAATTACGCAGATGATCTTGTAATACATATGAGAAGTGAAAATCTAAAATCAACTGCATCAATATTCATCAATACATTAATACTTTAAATAAATTAGAAGGGTTGTCATTAGATATAGGAGATTTTCAACCGAAAAAACTAAAGGAATAATAGTTTAAAGAAGGAAAACACAACAGAATTTCAATTTAAAACTAAACGGACACAATCTTAGAAAAATTAGCCAAATCAAATTCTTAAGAATTTCATCCGATTCTCAACCTGAATGGACATCGCATATAAATTGACTAATTCAATCATGCCAACAGAGAATAAACCTTCTAAGAGTTCTTTTTAATCGCAAGTGGAGTGCAGATGCAACTTTTCTTCTACGATTATATCCAGCACTAATTAGCATCCAATCTACAGCATTACGCATAGATTTTGGAGCATTCAGAACCACGCAAATTAGCAGTCTTTAAGTCCTAACAAGGGAACACACATTAATTTTTAGAAGGCAATATTTTTCAATGTGTTGTGCTACTAAATATCTGATCAAATGGAAATCCCTTCATAACAAGCTTAATGAGGAAAAGCTCTCCAAATATGTATTCAAATTACTCCCGTAGAAACTTACCTTTCAATGAAAGCATAACCGATTTGAATAAGATATATATCAATTGAGAACTACTTCTACAAGCAGATGCCAATCTTCTTACTGGAAAGTTCAAATACAAAAAGTAGATTTTATCTTACTCAACTATTTATTATTATAAATTTTTACTAAGGCCTCCAAAAGCAGCAATGGTGTAGCTGCTGTAGCTATTTTCGAAGACAGTAATTCTGTCACCCACCTGGCCAAGGAATGTAGCATATATACTGGAGAATTGCAAGCAATCTCCAACGCATAAATCCAGTGTAACAGCAACGATATAAATTTTCTTATTATATCAGATTAAATGAGGGCCTAAAATGATATCAAACATATTGTATCCTACTTATGCCAATTTAGCACAAATAAAAGACATGCTATATAATGCCCAAACACGTGGCAAAAACATATCGTTCTTATGGGTTGTATCCCATGTTGAGAAAATGGATAACAAAGCAGCTCACAAAGCAGCAACAGACCATGCCAATAACAAGTTATCCCTCCAATGCAATACCATTTTCAGACCAGAAGGCATTATTAAAAACCCACATTAACAAGACCTGGAAAGAAAAATGGAGTGAAATAGAAATTACCTCTACTTTACTAGCGCTCCCATCTCAAAGATATGGCCAAATAGTCCTCGAGAGACTGCGGCTAGGTCACACAAAATTTACACATGGATACATCATCTCCAAGAACCTTCTGCTGATTTGCCATAATTGTCAAATACCAATTTCATATTATGATAATACACTGTCCAGGGTACTCAACAGCAAGATCGACAGAGAACATACAACACACCAGGAACACTACTCAGCCAAACAAAGAAACTTAGAAGTAGCTGTCCACAATCTATAGACAGCATTGGATAACATTGAAGAATAGTGTATCCAGTGAAAAATAGCAATCAGCTCAGAGAAGACACAGCAATCATATTCAAAAAGAAAAGAGAAACCCCAGAGGAACAGCTGTTAGTGCAAGATAATCCCATCGAATGGAAAAGAGGAGCGAAATACCTAGGTGTCACTAAGGATCAAGGCTTAACCTTCACGCAACATGTGGACACAACCATACAGAGAACAGTAACAGCCAGAGCAGCAATAAGAGAACTCACAGATAGAAAAGCAAACTGCACATAGACGAAAATGAGACTGATAAACAGCATCATACTTAAAATAATCACATACGCATCTCCAGCATGGGGACACAAAGCAATTCAAAGCTCAGAGAAGCGGCAAATGTACCCAGATACGTCACTAAACGCTTTCTGTTAAGAGAACTGCAACAAGTAAGGGTCATAGATAAAATGGTAGAAAAAGTCAGAATTAGGTTTACAGAATTAGAGAATCTTCCAAGTCCGATCCTGCGAGAAATAATAAGATATGATGCATTCCATCGATGGAAGACAAAAGACCAAAACAGCCAATCCTGGCAAACACATAAAGTCTAGATAATTCGTAGCTCTACCAACAGAAGAAGAAGAAATCTTAATAACCGATGTTTATTTTCAGGACAACCTTCAAAAAATAATAATAATAAATAAATAAAGGTTTTGGCCACCAAAAAATTTAAAAATATTAACAAAAAGGTGACAGCCATCCAAAAAAATTAACAAAACCCAAAAACCTGGGCACAAAGGGCCCACATCCTCGGGCACTGAGTCACCGAAATGGGCGCAGACAGGAGACTCGAGGCTCGGGTAAGTAATTTAAATTTGATTATACCTTACTAGGGAAAGCAGGAAAAGTGCTATGGGTTGGAAAGGGATGGCCTGCAGGATTGGAGTGATTCCTGATAACACGAATCAATACACCTCGCTCCAATGAATTGTAACACCCGAATATCATTCAAAGGGGTGTGCAACTCTCTCAGACTGGGTTAATCAAATTGCTTGGATAATCTGAAAGAAGTTCTAATAGAAGACTTCTAATAGTAAAACAAAAATTTTTTTCAAGAATCGTAAACTGTAAGATTTCACAAAATGTTTGTATTTTTTGAAAATGCTATATGTGTAAAAAACTTTTTCTAAAATAAAAATAAGCCATGCTACCAACAAGGCTAACAAGCCTAGGGGTTGATGCGGTTAACAAAAACAAACTGAATATCTTTCTGCTATTTTTTTTTAATCTAACCAAACCATATTCAATCTCAGGTAATCAATGCTTGATTCAAATGGTGTAAAACGTAGCGTCTGTTATTCGGTACGTTGTTTTCTTTTGATAAAATCCAATCGCCACGTTCGTCTGTTTAAAATATACTATTTTGGTAATTTTACTCACCTTTGCGCTGCTTTTCCGAGGGCGTCAAGCCAATATTCCAATTTAAAAATAGTGTTATGAGCCCTACAGTCCGCCCCTAAATTAATTTTGATACACCTACGCTTTTGCGTAATTCTAGATTAAAATCGAAGCTAGTGATTACTTTTTACATCGAACACAAAACTATTCGACTTGTTAATTCTAAGTTATTGCTCGATAATTATCGGTCATTTAGGCGACAAAATGTTGTTGACCTATTACTCTCCCACGCGTCGAATGTATACAATGAACGCAACAAATAAGTCTACACAGGTAGATAACGAAATTGGTATTTACTGTATTATTTCAAAAAACATGTCAACTTGAATTGTGAAGTCGTAAACTATGATACAATGTTGAACATAATTGTGGGAACTTCGCGTACATTCAAATATTTCCAATAGGCTGACTATGCTAGTATATGATAGAAAGGTAAAGACTTGAATGGATACAACATATCGGGTTTAAATATAACGATTAAACGTAAGTAAATTTTGTTGGAAGTTTAACTACAATATATCTGTTGATTCGTTATTTCGCTATTAGTTTCTTTTAATTTTTTTCTTTCATTCAATTTTCTTATTACACAAAATAGTTTCGAAATAAGAAGAGAGAATACTAAAACCAAAACGTATACCATAAATGAACATATAAAATACAATAGATAAAGAAGATCCAGAATGTCACTTAGTATAATCACATGAAAAGAATGGTCAGACAAGAATGATCTTCTTCCTCCTTTATACCAGAAATTTTGTTTGATTATGGCAGGTTGCTGCCTCTATGGAAGATTATCACTCCATTTCTTTCGTGGTCGATCTATACACTTGTTAACACGTTCGCTGCATATGTCGCTCATTGGCGACAGTTCAGATTTGTACATAATTATCAGATTTTAACATAATTTTATACTTAATTTTATACGTATGCCTGTGGGAATTATGTCGATAATTAGGATATAATAGATTGGCCTATTATAAGGTTTAAAATCAAAATAAAAGTTGACAATAATAATTACGTGTATGTAAAATTGACTAAAATAACTCTGGTTCTTATATGTAGCTCGGGAAAATATAGTAAGCATAATTTGGAGAATCCCAACACCGCGCAAGGATTCCCCAAATCATAAGTATATATCCCAAATCCCATTGGGATTGCAATTCTGTTACTGGATTTTAGTTGTGCAGTTTAGTTAACCTATTACATTTGATATTTTAGATAAATTAAGAAGAAGATATTCTAATTCTGACTCTGATTCTGAAAAAGAAAAGAAAAAATCTAAATACAGTACGGGTCGAAGACAACACAATCCACAAAAATTTAGAATGGAATGGGAAAATAAAGCGGATTTTAAAGGATGGCTAGAAGCTGATAAAGGTAAATTTATAATTATTTTAAAAAATTTTGACTCTACAGCATTTGAAATATTGTCAATTACACATAAACCTAGTAAATGTTCAAAATGCTCTAGTTGTGATGCAAAATTTAGTGCAGATCTTACTGTAATAAAAAATCACTCGAAAGACGAAAAACATAAAAAAGGGTCTCTGTTTTAAAAAAATACCAAAAAAGCTGTCTGAAATGTATAAGCAAAACAAAGATCAAGAAGAATTGTGAAAAGTAAATTGGCAGCATTAATTAAGAATAAGGTTATGTAAGCATCTAGTTCCACTTCTACAATCCTTTTTTCCAGATTCACAAATTTTGAAAAAAGTGTCAATGGGAAGAACCAAAACGATAACTATTATTACTAACGTCTTGGTAGAAAATTAGTTTCAAAAAATCGTGAACATTTTGAAGAAACAAAAATTTTCGTATGTTTCAGTCAGAAGTTGTGAGTAATGTTCAATCCAAGATCTTTCCTCTATTAAATCTATTCTACTCACTTCTTTTCTGTTTGTTCTTAGGACTTTTAACGTTTCCCATGCTTTTCTTGATCTTGTTGACCCTATATATTTGTTGAGCTCTTCGCATTTACTTTCACAGAAAACATCTTTTGCTTTAGTTACTTCATTTTTTACTTCTCGGTTTGATCTTGCGTATGTTCCTCTATCATCTGGGCCATTTGTTTGCAGCCACTTTTGATATGCTTGTTTCGCGTTGTGTACTGCATTAGCGATGTCATTTGTTCACCGAATGGAGCATTCTTTTTGTTCCTTTATATCGTGCTGAGTGCTTCATTGATTGGTAGATCTTCTGGGCTGAAGAGTAGATCAGGTTTGTTAATTTTTCAGCTAAAGCGTAACTTATATAAAAATAATGTTGAGTCGTTTTGCACTGCATCAATAGTTTATTTGAGTGGATTCGTTTTCGGTGGTTTTGATTTTGCTGGTTGTTATATACGCGATCAACACTGTAGGTAACATTTTGATCTTATAATATACTGGTCAGTTCCGCACTCTGGACTTCTAAACACTTTTACGTCTTCTACTTGTAAGTGTGTCTCTTGTTTTGTGATAACATAATCTATACTTGACTTAATGTTTCTCGTTGTTTGGACCGTTGTATACTTACCTATATTTTTATGTTGGTAGAATCCGTTTAGGATTTTCAGAGAGTAGTTCGCAGAATTCGATTAACTGTTCCCCATTTTCATTTATATTAATAATATCCCCGGATCTACCTACGACTTTTTCATTTGTTTGAAATTGTCATATTAAATTTTCTTTTGTATTAAATCTCAACTAGTCTTTAAAGGCTATCTTCATTTTGGGCTATCAATATTACATCATCTGCATAACAAAGAATTTAAATTTCAATGTTCCTCATTCTGTAAGTATTTCTTCCTTTTTTAACGCTCTTTATAATTTCATCTATGACTAAATTAAATAGTATAGGGCTTAGTGAATACCCCTGTCTTATACCATTGCCTGTATCTACAGGGTGGTGAATCGTCAAACGGGCCATAGGAAACTCAATGGGAAATTCTAAATTGTTGAATTCCTGCTTCCCTAATTATTTTACACCAAAAGTCATGGGAAACTATTTGTAGAGGACTCAAATATGTATCGAAAACAACTGTTAAAATTATTCTACGACTTAAACGTATTCAAAAATTTTGCTAAAATATAATACATTTTTCTGTGAAGAAATGTGTATTATGTGTTGCGTTTTGTCATATTATTGTTTCTGATATTTGACAATATTTAAATCAATTATATTACAGTTATCTATGATTTAAATGGCCAAAATTTTGTGATTTATTGTTAAAAAAAATTAAGTTGATTAAAAAATGTACTCAGTTGAGGAGAAAAAAGCAATAATAAAAATGTTTTATACATGTTTTATTATAACATTTGTTATAGTTTTATGTATAGAAATTATCATATATTATTATTAGGAATAAAGATCACAGTAACAGTATATTGGAATTCATTAAATTGATGTATAACTTAACATGGAATTAAATTTTAGTGAATTAGAATATCTTACGTTAAATAAAGATCCGGTAGTGGCAGAAAAAGGTTCGCGCTATTGCCTGTATACAACATTATGCGATTTTTCGTCAACTGAGTACATTTCATTATATTGATCGATTTGTAAACAATATAATTTATTGTTCACAAAGTAATAATGTTCATTAGTACTTGTGTTTGTATATCGTGAGTAGTAGTATTTAGTAAAATTCATTGTTTATAATTTAATCATAAAATAAAAAAATTGACAATTCAAATTGTCAAACATCTGACATTAATATGATAAAACACAGACGTCCTAATATATATTCTTGCATTACGTGTGGCCTAACTTCTAGGGGTGGCCTGAAAAATGTATTATATTTTTGCAAAATTTTGAAGTACATTTGATTCGTAGAACGGTTTTAACATTTGCTTTTAATTCAGATTTTAGTCCTCTACAAATAGTTTTTTATGACTTTTGATCTAAAATAATTAGGGAAGCAGCAATTCAACAATTTAAAATTTCCCATTGAGTTTCCTATGGCCTGATTGACGATTCACCACCCGGTATAGGTTCCGTAAGTTGTCCATCTATTCTGACTTCCATAAGTATATTTATAATATCCATCGCGATCTCATTGATCAAACAGATTTATTGTATTCTAATGCTTTCTCTGTAATCTATTTTATGAGGAATATTGCGCACGACCTTCCCATACGGAATCCTTGTTGCTCATCTACTAAGCTGATTTATTAGTTCTTACACATTTTTACTTGTAAGTTTCAGGGTAGTATACTTAATAACTAACTTAATACCTCTGTAGTTTTCTGGTTATTTCTTATCGTCCTTTTGGAATATAAGGTTTAGACCGCTTGTTCTCTATTCTTCTGGTATTTTATTTCCTCTTTTAACCTTTTTGATAATTAATTTTGTGAGTAGATCCGTCATTGCTGTCATTGCCACCATATTTAAATTTATTTCGCATCCTATATTTACCTACAGCTTTTCTGTTTTTCAGTTTATAAAGTAATTTGTTTACTTTATGCTTGTGGTTCCAACGTGATTTGTTGTTCCTCTGTATAACTTATTTAGATAGTCAATCCTTTTCCATGTATTTTGAGTCTACTCATTCCTTCACCTCCGCTGTTTGACCTATTTGTTTGAAACATTTTTTTGTTAACCATAAAAATTATGCTTCAGTTTTTTTGAGAAGCGTTCGCAGTGCTCGTTTTTAATTGTTCTTACCAATAAATGCGTTTTTTCATTTCTTACTCTCTTGTAATCTTCGTTTTGACATGTACTTCAGGTGAGCTTTTTTTCCTTGCATTTTTCCTTCCTCTGTACAATTCCACGGAGTTTTTTAGTTTGGAAGGGACTCGCTTTATTTATCTTTAGCCCAGAGTTTCTTTAGCTGAGTCTAAAATGTTTCCTTTAATTTTATGTGTTTAATGGAGGAGGGAGTCTTCAACATGGTTAGTACCCTACTGATGGACTACAAATACTATTCTCATACAGACAGGATTATCCATTGGAGCAGACTAGAATTATGCTATACACAAAACCATTTAGAACTCGTATATAAGGAAGGCCGTCGAAGAGATGGAGGATATCCCTATCTCTTAAAAAATATAACAACGAATGGGTATATACATTTTGAAAGATCTTTAATTTAACACATTCATTATAGAACATTCCCTCCTAGTTCTAATCTTGTTCGAACGCTGTTATTTTAGTCCTAGTTGCTTAAGCTGTGTTGTGTGTGTATTTCATAAATTAGAATGTAACACTTTATAAGTTTCACACGTTAACACAGTTTACACAATTATGATTAATAGTTTTTTGTTCTTCCATTTTAGGTTATCTGTGTCCATTTCCGTTGTGGGTTCTTTGTATAGGTAGAATCAATTCATTGCATGCATATAAGTTCTTTCCTTCTAAGAAATCTACAAGGGCATCACCTCTATTATTTCTTTTCCCGTATCTATAACCTCATATTTTGTTTTCCTATACAAGTTTTCTCTCCCAATTTAGAGTTAAAACCGCATATTACTGGCAATAGTCGAGTTTCTTGTTCTTTCATTGCTTTTGAGATGTTTTCGTAAACTATATTTACTTCTTCGTCATTCTCACAGGTTGGTGCGTAGACATAAATTGCATTATTTTTATTGTCACTCATTTTATTTTCATTATTATGTAAGCTACTCTTTAATCAGTTTATTGTGTTACTCACCTTGAGTATATTATCGACATCATGAGGCGCTGGTGTTGCAGAAGGTGAGGTCTGCCTCGGTCCAGCCGGTGCAGTTCCTTGACAATTCTGAAATAAAAATTACATACATGAGAATATATACAATAAAATGCATAGATTAATTAAAAAACAATTGACGGATCACATAATTATCAAATATATATTCCCAAGAATATGAAATACACATATGGAACCTTTTTAAGAAATACACTATCTTCTACCTTCTTACTACCTTCTCAAAAACAAGCATTTAATAAATGATTACCAAAATTTTTATGAGGAAAAGTGACATATCACAAAATGGAATATAAGAATTACCAACTAAAGTTTGAGGCTAGATTTGATGAAAATCGATAAAAAAAAATTTTTTCTTTACAAATCTATTTAGAATACCAATAGTTCACTCACACATACACGTAATAAACTACTTCACATAATAATAATATCAATACACTTTTTTACAACTTTCTTCTTTCGGCGCCAACTCCTTTATCTTTTAATATTGTAATTAATTTGTGATGCTGTACTCGATCAAATTCCTTTTCATAGTCAATAAATACAGCAAAGACGTCTTTCCTTTGATCTCGACATTTCTGTAGTATTACATTTGGTGCAAAGAGGGCGTTTCGAGTTCCCAGTCCATTTCTGAAGCCAAATTGTGTTTCATCCTGGTCTTCTTCACATTTACCACATTAATTTGTTTAACTTCAAAATATTGTATTGACCGTCTCTCAATAGTATCGACAAAAAGCAAGATATAAATTCAAACAAAACCCTAATTAGCTATATTGTGCCAGTCCGTCACTGCTCCTACACCTACTCGATAACAACAAGTTCATTGTTGCTTAAAATAGGTTGTTACAGAGATACGCAGTTAACACTACCGAACAATACTGGGAATTTATCAACATAATATAGCTATCAAACCATGACCAATTTTTATTTGAAAGTAGTCGAATCTATTTTAACCAATAATTGTTTAAGCCTCTGATATGTGGGAAATAAATTCCTATGATCGGAAATTACGATTTTCTAAAATGGAAATGGCCGCAAAATGCAACTATAGTAATTCATGGTTTTAGATAAACACGAAACAATGTAGGAACAAAAGTTATTCTGTGTTTAAAATAACAATGTTCGAAAGTTGTTTTATGTCTGGCATTACACCTTTGTTTGGCGAAATAACACCAGATTTCTGGAGAAAAATGAATTTCTTGTTATCGGTTTGTAACTGTGTTCCGACATATATTTTATAATTTTTACTATAAATATATATTCAAAATTGTTATCCCTCTTTTGGGTATCCTTTTTGCTTTATCTAACTTTAGTACGTAGCCTTGTATATCTGAACCTGTTTCCATTTGGGTTAAAATCACAAGTTAAAACAATTGAGATACATCAAACCAGCTGGTATAGCAAGGAAATCTATCTACATAACGCAAAGACAAAAATAAGATAAGTGGGGCGATTGGTTTTACTAGCCTAACTATTAAATTATTTAATGCATAAGTTGTAGCATTTCGATTTCGCCTGTTATATGTTAAAACACCGAAAAATATTCTTGCATCGATGAGATTGATAATATAAACATTTTTAATTTCTTTATATACCACAGATTGGTAGTTCTTTGATCTTGATTCCGCTTAATGTTGCACGTCAAATAAATATCCACTTAGGTTGGTGGGATAGTGATGCGGGGAGATTATATTGTCACTATAAAATGGACCACGATAGGAGATATAGAGATCATAAAACTGCTACTACAATTGTAGTAGCAGTTAGAGGAGAGTTACAGGAGATTTAGATTTGGAAAGAGATAGCTTCCGGCGTGCAGTTTTCTCTCTTTGTCAACCATTTTCCATCCACTCCTGAATGTAGGTCTCTCCCAATTGCTTCCATCTTTCTCTATCTTGCGCCAATCTAATCCACTCTTTGCCTGCCACTGCTCTTATGTCATCTACCCATCTTTTTTGAGGTCTTCCCATGCTTCTTGTTGTCGTCCTTGGTCTCGATTCTAGAATTCTCCGTGTCCACCTTTTGTCATTATATTGGGCTACGTGACCTGCCCAGCGCCATTTCATTTTTGTAATTTCTTCTACAGTATCCCTAATCTTCGTTCTACGTCTTATCTCGGTGTTTCTAATCTTATCTCTCAGTGATATTCCAAGCATGATTTGTTCCATTGCTCTTTGCGTTGTTTGTAATTTTTTAGCAAAGTCTAGTGTAGTCTTTAACAGCCGGCAATTTTTTTTAAGTTGAGAGGAGATTTAGGGCTCAAGATACTATTTGGCAGTTTTTGTTGAGTTAATCACCGATTGGTTGTGCTGTGCCCTATGTGGGAGATTTGTAAGACGGCGTTTCCAACCATTTGAGAGGTTCACATGGTTTTAAGAAGGAATTGAGTGGCCGAGTTTTGAAGATTGCAGTTTGTTGCCATCCAGGATAAGCTGAAGCCCGAATCAGTGTCCGATTTCCCAAGAATTGTCCATTTTGTGTTCCATGGTCACCCCAGACCAATTCCAGTTTGTCTGGGTCACAGTTGTGTGTTGTTTGCAGTGTTTTTGATTCAATTCTATTCCCAAAAACTTCCTTAAAGGAAATATTCCATTCCCAAAAACTTCCTTAAAGGAAATACACCAGCCAGTAATAAATATAGTCTTCTGCAGGTCATCATGCAGGGTAGAGTCGATGGCAAAAAGGGAATAGGTAGAAAGAGGAAGTCATGGGTGCGAAATATTCGAGACTGGACAAACATGACTGTAGACGAATTATTCCACGTTGCAAAAGACAGAGAAGCTTTTAAAAATGTGGTCGCCAACCTCCGTTAATGGGGACGGCATAGGAAGAAGAAGAAGTAATACCAGGTACTTTTTATTAAAATTATTCAAAGTAAAAATAAACATAAGAGAATAATAATTGCAAACAGGTGTTATCATGGTCTATCAAAGTACTTAACTAACAAACGTCTGTCTCAAAAAACTCTTATAAGGCTGTACAGAACACTGATAGTCCCCGTTCTCACATATGGATCAGAGGCATGGACGCTAACTAAAACAGATGAATCCGCTCTATCGATTTTTGAAAGAAAGGTGCTACTCAAGATATTCGGAGCGGTCTGTGAGAACGGAATATGGAGGCGTAGATACACCTTTGAACTGCAGAATATCTACAAGCATACGTTTGATGGTAAAGATTTTACCACTATAATCAAGCGAAACTGCCTGCAGTGGGCAGGACATGTAGCCCGGGCCCTTAAATCGAACATGATAAAAAAGATTCTAACAGCGCAGCCCATGGGAATGAGAAGATGGGGTAGACCAGAGATGAGATGGATGGACGGGTTAACACAAGATGCCGAAAAGATCGGAGTCGGCAACTGGAAAATGCAAGTAAGGGACAGGACAGAATGGCGTAGAAAGGTTGAAAAGGTCGAGGCCCTCTAAGGGCTGTAGCACCAAGATGATGAAGATGAAAAATAAACATTTTTTCACAAATAACAAAATTTTGCTTTCATGACAAACTAAAAAATTATAAATAAATAAAATTATAAGTTTTATGGATTAGCTAATTATCATAATGGTCTTCTTTTAAATAATTAGATAATAATTTTTTAACTAATATTTCAAAAAGGTTTAATATTTCATTTCGACATATGGCAGCCAGTATTTTCTTTTTTCTGACATTTAATACAGAATCATAATTTTAAAGTTGAATTCTGTTTTGTTTAACGGTTAACCTCAATGTAAGCTCTGTTGAAAAATTTAGATAATTTTAATTTCTAATAATTATTTAAATGATTACAACTAGTTACTTACTTACCCAACCTATAAGTTTTATTGATAAATTTTGTTAATATTATTTGTAATAACTGTTGATGTAAAGTAATAATAAATATGTAATGTTTCTCTCTAAACCAGGAGTTGTAGAATTATTTCATTTAAAAAGATTTCCACCCATTTATATTTTTTAGGAAAGAAAAGCCTTTCCAGCACGATAATTCTTTTAAACGGCGTCCATTTCAAATAGTTTAGGAATCTTCGTGTGTGTATGTGTGTGTGTGTTGCCCAGGAAATGTATTTTTTTGATTTATTTCTTTGTAGTTAGCCCTTTCAGTATCTCCAGTCCAGTAATTGCTCAGTCCCCACTTTTAACCCCCTATAAGTGATACCCAACGTGGTAGGCAAATTAAATCGTTACAAAGTAGTTAAGCTGTCACCTTTCCGGGATATGAATAAAGTGGGTATTTTAATAAGATCTGACAAAAAGAAATACATAAAAAAAAGGAATGTAGGGAATCTAGAGACGAGATATTATTCAGAAAATTATTCTAAAGATTTGGAAACTCAATTTAAAAATCTCAAACCCTAAAAATATAAAAGAAAAGAGGAAAGAAATAAAAATCATATTTCGATAGCAGCTTAAAAGGAAAGACATAAATAAACAGGAAAAAATAATGATTCGACAATGACTAAGAAACAGCCACTAGGGAAAAAACCTAGCATGAAAGAAATGGCTTGCGACATTCATTATATTATAGCCCGGATATGGCTAAATGTGATAATTATTTATTTACTGATTAAAAGAAAAGAAAGAAAGAAAATGCATATCGATTAAAGAACGGTAGAGTTGCACGTAGACAACTGTAATTCACCCTCAAGATAAAATTTATTGTTAAAATGGTAAAGGATATAACTCGAATTTTATTTGATTAATATTAATTTGCTTAAGTTTCAGTTTTGACCTTCTATCCCATCCACCCACTATAAATATACGCTATGACCGTTAAATTTAGTTAAACACATATTAGTATACACCAAAAGCTCGCCTAAAATCAACACATTAACATACTTCTGAACATGGTTTTTAACATGATGAAAAAAGTGATTAATGACCCGCATTTTACATAATGGCCCAAATATGAAAAGTAACCCTAAAATTACTCGTTTTCCCGAACTTCCGTGTTTACTTTTCACGGCGCCTTGTTAAAACTTAACGAGGAAAATTGACTCTTTTATCGAGGCCGAACTAAACGCTTTCAAGCTAGAGAAGATAATACCGTCGAGATATGAAAACGTTATTGAAATGAGCACACATTACTATTCCTTCTTTTTATTTTAAATGTTCGTCTTTAAAAATTATCATTAACTATAAACGCAAATAATATTTATATATATATATATATATATATATATATATATATATATATATATACAGTGTAGGAAAAATTTTATGGTCGGTATGGACCTTACGTGAGATGGAGTGAGAAACAGCTGTTTAAAAAGAGAGAGGTATATTAGGTACGCCCTTTATATCGCCGAATGGAAATATTAAAAAAGGGGAAATTCAACGTTGCCAAACTTATTGGTTTTATTTGACCTGTTGTCTTTTTTTGCATTTGAACAATGTTCTATCAAGAAGATAAAATGCTCAAGATAATCAAATTTGGGCGAAATTGATTTAAATGGCAGGTTACTGTTTTTTTTATTGGGAATATGCCACAAGTTTTCTTTACAATAATTGTAATATAACATTTTGATTTCCATTTCGGAAATTGTTTTATATAAATAAAATTTATTAATGTTTCGTATTTTAAATACAATTTCCGAACTAAAAATCTAAACATCAAAATAATTTCCCAATATGAAATAATAAACAATTAAACATGCATACAATAACGCCAAATTAAAAAATATTCATACACTAATTTATTTGGCAACGTCTAGTCTAGATAGTTGTCTGGTCAAAAGATCGAGTAACGAGAAGTAGAGGTGGGTCGTGCTAGTTTATCGTTAAGACCGTAGGAGCAAAATTTCGCGCCAATGTTTTTTAAATGCATTCATTTTTTTCGAATGCTGAGAAAACTAATAAATATTTTTGAAAAAATTAAACGCAGAATGAAACAATACATTATTACCGAGAGCTGAAAGTCCCTGAAAACTTCTATAATGTTTATTTTAATAAGTTATAGGGATGAAAAAAAAAAACAAAATTTAGTGTGATTTTTAATTTCAAATATCTCATTAAAAAAACTTTTTGTTTATTCTAAGGGACCTTCGGCCCTCGGTAATAATGTAATCTTTCATTCTGCATTTAAATTTTTCAAAAATATTTGTTAGTTTTCTCAGGATTCCAAAAAAATTTAAATTTTTTTGAATGCTAAAAAGCATTTAAAAATTTTAATTTTCATAAACAAGTAACTATGATTGTTTAAAAGTAGTTTCAAGTAAGATAGTACCTACATAAACAAACATAACGGCTATTATCGTTTATGTGTATATCTTTTGAAGTGAAAGAAACTACCTAATGATATATTTATTATAACTTGAAAAATAAACTAAACAATCATCATCATCATATAACGGGGGTCCTACGGCGATTGCCGCTTCCCGCATTTCAGCCTCCATCTTTTCCTATCTCCCCAATCTCCCTCTTCTAAGCCTCTAGATTGCATTGTTTTTGTAATTTCTCTTCTCCAGGAATTTGGTGGTCTTCCCCTTTTCCTTCTTTCTGGCGGAACATACATTAAGGCTTTCTTTGGCCACCGCTCCTCCTCCATTCTCATCACGTGACCATACCATTGTAATTGCCTTCCTTGTATTCTATCTGAAAGAGTATCTCTAATTCCTGTACGGTTTCGTATTTCCTCATTCCTGATTCTTTCCATTCTCGATACTCGACATGACCTTCTAAGATAATCCATTTCCACAACGTCTACTTGATCTCGTTCATTCTTTGTCATCGTCCAACATTCGGCACCATATGTGGTAATTGGTTCTACAATTGCTCTGTATACGCGAAGTTTGGTATGCATCTTTATTTTATTAGACCACAGTAATGAATTCAGTATTCGGATGCATTTTTTCCCTTGGGTTATTCGGTTTTGTACATCTATCTTAACTCTGCCATCTGCTGATATGATGCTTCCTAGATATTTATACTGGTTGCAGCCTTTTATGACTGCGTTTTCAAGCCTCAGATCTGTGGTATTTCCTCCAATTTTTAAATATTCTGTTTTAAATATTCTGTTCTAAACTAAACAATACAAATAGTAAATCGGACTTACATTTACATTACACGTTATTATTAAATCGCGAATAGTCTAAATTGACATAAAAACATAAGTTTTTCTACTTTACTTCTTGTTAACCGTATTCTTTTTTATTTAAAATTAAACCAGATTTTGAACATGTGTTCACATTTACAATACTTTATGAATATAGTGGTTAAGTTAGGATATACATGGCGATGGTTTTTCCACCGTTGTAATGGACTCTCGATGCAGGTGTACGTGTAGATGAGTCATCTCCAATTAATTGATCAAAAATACACCATGGACTTAAGTCATATTTATTGGTTTCTTTTTCTTGTACTGGTTGATTTTCAATAGTACAATCTTCTTGTTCGTTAATTATAGAAGCAACCAGCTTCTTAACTTTTTGTTTTGTTCTGCACTTTAAATCGTGAATCCATAGATGTACATAATGACAATGTGCCACTCTGTTCTATCCCTCTAAATCTTTTTGCTAAACCCGATATTAGTAATTGTACTATGTCGGATACTATGGATGTAAGTATGCCGTTTGCTAAAATTTTATTGCAAGATTCTTGCAGGCAGCGTACCATAACAATCACTGAACTAGCATTCAAGTATTTTTGGTCACTCATTGTACTTGTTATTTCTTTAAACGGCCGTAAAATTTGGGAAAGTTGAGAACAAACAATCCAGTGTTCTTTATTTAGATTAGGTTTAAGTCTAAGTCTGTATTATTTAATACCAATGTGGAACGGGTTGCCTCTTCTAACTCGGTCATTCTTTTTAACATGTAATAGGTGAAGTTCTACCTAGTTTCCACGTCTTGGATTGGCCGTTTGGGAACTGTGTTCTGTTGTAATTAATACTTTAAAAGCCTTTCTGAAGATAAGGTACTTTTTTGAAATGTGTTTTTTTGCAGAATTGTCGAAAAAAGGACTTTTTATTTTATCTATTTGTACACGACAGCATTTAAGTGCGTCCCCCACCAATAAATTTAATCATCATCATAAATCACAATCATCATAAAACAAAACATATTTAATAGCTTTGACCATATTTTACGAATTATCAGTTACTGCAAAATTTACTTTTCGTTTTAGACCCGACTGATTAATAATTTCAGTAATCGCTGTTTTCTGGATTATGGTTTCCAGAAAAATGGCAGCAGCCTAATAAAAAAGTTTTGAATACTAAATTTTCGGTTAAGTGTTACTCCAGATGTCCAGAGGTCAGTAGTAATACAGATATTTTCTACTTCTTTAACAACTTGCGATCTAATAATTTGCTCACTTTTGACATAACATTCCTGAAGTAATGAACCTGACAAAGTTTTTCTTGTTGGCGGTTTATATCCAGGAATCCACCCTGCAAACTTTTTAAAAGCTGGTTCTTTAACTATGGAAAACGGATGAAACGAAAAGTTTAGTAAATCTTGAAAATCAATCAGTCCAAGAAAAAGAAACTGATAAAGATGACTTAAGTCCATGGTGTATTTTTGATGAATTAATTGGACATGACTCATCTAAACATACACCTGTATCGAGAGGTATAAAAGAAGTCGACATGTAATTGTCTGATGATATATTACCCACAAACAATTTCGAACGGAGATTGGAACTGTCCATTACCGTGGTGAAAAAACCATCGCCATGTATATCGTAACTTAACCACTATATTCATAAAATGTTGTAGTATTGTAACAAAATCTTTTCCTTATGGTGGAAAGTGGAAAAACTTATGTTTTTAAATGTCAATTTAGACGATTCGCGATTTAATAATGTGTAATGTAAATGTAACTATTTAAGTACCATTTGTATTATTTAATTTATTTTTCAAGTTACAATAAATATATCATTCGTTAGGTTCTTTTATTTCAATACTTATACACATAAACGATAATAGCTAATATGTTTGTGTACTCGCTAATTTGAATACTGGTAAACAATCAACTAGTTACAGTTTACGAAAAACGGTTCCGATAAAAATTAAAAAAACGAGAAGACCCACCTCTAGTTTTTTAGGTATATTAGGATCGGAACCAGAGAATATCTGATCGGAACTAATCGTCTCACTAATGGGCAATGGCCAATGAGTGTTAAAAGGATTTTAGGAGGGGAGACGAAGGGGAAATATGATTGTTATCTTTGTCTAATTCGTTGAAAATATGATTTTATATCTGCGTTAGATATCTTGTTAAATTTTACCATACCGACCTTAAAATTTTACCTACACTGTATATATATATATATATATATATATATATATATATATATATACATATATATATATATATATATATATATATATATATATATATATATATATGTTTTCTACCTTCAGGAACTGGATAGCTATGATGAATTGGCTCTGGTTCGATAATATATCTGTGATGTCGCCCTTCATGCCCAGTTCTTTACTTCGTTTATTGTAATGAGGGCAGTCCACAAGGATGTGTGGAACACTTAGCGGAGATTGGCAATAGTGCCAGATTGGTTTAGGTGTAGAATCCATTAGGTGACCATGTGTAAGTCTGGTGTGACCAATACGCAATCTTCTCAATTACGTTATCTCTCCAGGGATAACGAACCGCTCAATCGTCTAATCTATTTGGTCTAAAAATGTAGTGGATTGGTTCCAATGATTCTGCCAGTGATTCTGTACGAGTTTCTTTATACTAGTTTGTACATTACGTAGTGTACAATTGGATACAGCAGTTTCTTTGGCAAAGCGATCGGCGTTGTCGTTACCCGTAATCCCGATGTGGGAGGGAATCCATATGATAGTGATATGGATGTCGTGGATGATAAGGTTTTGGTAAGTGTCATGGATTTTTTTTAACAAGAGGGTGATTGGTGAATAAATTATTGATGGACTGGATAGAGGCGAGGGAGTCTGTACAGATAACAATATGTTGATTAGGTGCTTTGCAGAGTTTGAAAGTTTGGTAAATAGCATACAGTTCACCAGTGAGAACGCTGCATGTGGCAGGTATTTGATACGATCTAACTGTTTTCGTAGTGGTAACCGCACAACCAACCCCCGCTTCGCTCTTTAATGCGTCAGTGTAGAGGACTTGATCGAATTTCTTAAAATTAAGAATTTCTAGTAAGGATTTCCTAATCAAATCCTGGTTGGTTTCAGCCTTAGTAAACTTTGTAAGTGATATATTAAATTTCGGTAAAGTTTTGGTGCAAGGAGAATTCTGCGGGATGGGGAGAGGGTTAGTTAGGGATAAATTTATATGTGGTAGTAAGTTGGAAGTAGGAGGGAGATAGTATGTATGCGTGGAGCAAGAGGGTGAGTACTTGTATAGTTGGGTAATGTCAGTAGTGTGTAAATATAAAAATTAAATTTAAAAATATGTCTGTAAAGTTAGTATATCCATTTCATACGCCGAATTGAGACCAAGACTATAATCTAATTGCGTAACATTGCAAGATGGTTCCTCCCGGAACCTTGTCGGTACTGGAACTGGACGCAGATATCAGCAACTGGACCTCTTTTTACAACTCCGTATCGGTAACCATGCGGATTGCAGCAAACTAGTACCTGATATTTAAAGATTTTCTCCACCATATGTCGGACAACCCTCCAATCGGCATTAGCTTTGACATGACTAACTTTTGCCCGTTGGACTCCAGTGCGTGCTCCCTCAATTATTAATGGGTCCCATACATCCTGGTACAAAGAACTAAAGTTTAGTTTCATTAATCCACACACCCTCATTGTTATTTCTTACGAAGTAATTGTATCAACGTAAAACAATTATGTAGTACCGATCTACCGTAATACTTAACCAATCGAATGCTAAGTTTAATCTCGAGGCTGCTTTCTGAACGCTCAAATCATCGCCTCAGCTCAGTGTCTGTAGAGCAATGTGCTTCGATAAAATAATAGTTATACTGAGTGTCGTTTTCATGGTAACCGCATGCTTTTATCGGGCGTTATGAAATCATCCCCAAATATAGTACGGACGCTTAAAACAAATGTAATTATTGTAAAATTGAGTTCGTTCAGTAAATATATTTTAACATAATGAGGTTTTAACATAAAAGTATGATACAGCCGCCACTGTATATTGGCATATTGTGAATTTTGTTGATAAATTCGCAATAATTCTAGGTAAAATTTGATAGTGACATTAGTTCTTTAAATTCACCATTTCACACGACTCTTCAGCAGAGTACAAATTATTTATTTTGTCAAATGATTTACAGTTTGCTGTTTCGACATTCCATTCTTTCGACTTTCCAATAGTAAGTTATTTATAAAATCGCGACAATATAAGTATTGGATACATTGTGGTGTAATTATAAACGTTTTATAGAGTGTTGAACTTAATCTTAAACCATTGAATCATGTTGAAAATAATCCCTTAATTTACACAACACAGACGCATAATGTGTACGTACATATGTATACTGAGTCTTTGAATGAGTAAAAATGTATAACAACTCCATAATATAATAGCAGTCAGTTTTTAACGACTTTCGTCTTTCTGGGACAAGGTTTACATTGCTTTTAAATACTTTTAAGTGCCTGTTAAAAAGACATCCACGGGTTCCGATATAAAACTTTTGTTATTTAAATTGAGATGATTATTATGAGTTAAATGACGCCATAAAGATTAACACATTTTTTATTTCACTTTAACCGTTCTTCAACAAATTTTTATAGTTATTTCTTTCTTTTACACATAATCAAACACCGTGTTTGAATGCTTTAGCATAGATTTAGTCACGTCAAACCTTGGTTAGCTGTTATCTATTTCTTCTTCTTAACTTCTATCTTGCACGGTTCTGTCTGTGAGAATAGATAGAATGTGTGATTTCTGAAGGCGATTACTTTTGATTTCTTATATTTATTAATAGTCCATGTTTGTCGACTTCCGTGGTTTTAGCATTTAGTACTGATTGCAAGTTTTTAAAAACCTTGAACTACTATAACTTGGTCACCTCCTTACTTCAAGTTTTTACTTCTATTTCGTCGACTTCATTTCCTCACTCCATATTTTCACGGGCTCTTTTCTAAGCTTTAAACCTTTTCAAGTTGTTCTGAATATACATATATTGAACAAAAAAGGAGAGAATATACAAGCCTGGCAAATATTTCGCATTCCCGTTATACCACCTATTGGAAGTTGACCTAACCTAACTTCGATTCGACCTAAAGAACTACGATTTACAATCGTATTACTTTCAAGAGTATGACTTCCTACCTCGAAGATTCTCTTCTGATTTCTTGGACAACATGTTTTCCTGCTACTTTATTCAACATTAACCAAAAATTTGTGATTAATACTAATCCTCGAAATGTGATGCTAGTCTCTTTTACGCCCAGCCTAACACTATGTTATTATTCCCAAAACTGCTTCAATCTCCGAATCTACAAAAAAAAACTAAACCCCATATTATAAATAAACCACAATATGTCCATTTATATTAAAATTTTACAACATTATGCTTTAAAATAATCTCGTATAATATAAAGTCATTCATATGAAATAGAGTAAGATTAAGTGTATATATGAATAATTAATTAATTTGTTTTTTTGAGCGACTGGAAAAATTTATTTTATAAAAGTTAGAATTAACAAAATTAGAAAATAAATGTCTTGTAAAATGAAGTCAAAGATAAAATATAAAAGATGCCTTTCGTGGGGGGATCTTGTACAATGTTTAGAGTCGCCCACACAAAATTATTGAACTTGTTTTGATGTTAATTTGTTTTTTCAAGATTCAAGATTAAATGAGGTGAACAAAGGTTGAATTTAAAAAGTTTTTTAAAAGTTATGTAAGTTTTTATGGACATTTTTAATGTGACGCATTACGTTTCCATGAGGATAGAAAATCACATTTTTAAAAGGTTCTGATCAGCTCTCGCCCCCGTAAAATACCCACCCTTACATTAAAAACAAAGAACTTTTTGATAATTTGTAGTCCGGTTTGGAAATGCATGACAGCACAGTTTTTATGGAAAACGATTACAACGTTCTATATAGAAGAAGGTTTAAAAAAAGAAAAATTATAAATATAGATACCTTCTTGTCTTAGTTTTGTACATGAGGTTTTAAAAATATCATGACAACTCCTACAAACTTCGAATACAATCCAACATAAAATGAAAATGTGCTGTCATCATAACTCGATTTGGAAATACATGATAACAGTTTTTATACAATGATATTTATATGGAATTATTAAAAACAGAAAAACTACAGTTCACATAGAACCGTCTTAAGCCGGGATCTGACAGAGCGTGTAGAGGTGCACTTCAGCGGTGACGTCGGCGAAGAGAAATAGAAAATACATAATAGTGAAAAGAAAGGAGAACACGGTTGGCAATCCACGTTACTGTGAAATGATCAAATATTTACTGTTATGACTGATCAAAATTAGCGCGACAATGCCCCTAGCCGCGTCAGAAGGAGAGGTAAGTACATGCGGTGCATCAGCTTCCGACCGTCTTTTGAACCATGTTGATTTACCGACAAACGACGGGACAGCACGCGACCCTCATAAATAGACAGTTTTGTCCTATCCCAGGAATCGTGAACTACTAATATTAAGATCAACAACGATATTCCACGTTGCGTTGGATTGCCGATAAAGAACAACACTCCACGTTCTGTCAAATCCCGGCTTTAGCCTGCCAGTCAGATATCTAATTATAATAAATTTAAATTGTTACTAAAGTACCTATTGTGATACTCTCAAGATTTTATTTAAAGCAAGATTTATACATTCATTATCAGTAACATGAAAACGGACTGCCAAACTGTTTTTCAACAACTGCTAATTCACCTTCAATGTTTTTATAGTATTTTACAGTTTTAGTTTTTTTTTCCTATAATTATAAAGGCTTACAGAATAGTTCACTCACACCTTTATCGTATTTTATGAAAATTAATTGAATATCGGCGTAAAATAAGTTATCCGATCAGGTGATTGAAGAGTTGGAAACGAGTATGTGGATGGAAAAGCTCCGAAAATCGAAAAAATCGCATTATTTAGCCGATTATCTGGTCGGACCACTCACACTCCAAGCGAGCTCGTTATCGATGGTACACAAAAATTCCAGAGGAAAACAACAAAAGGGTCACTTTTTTTGTACGGACCGAATAAAAATAGGAAATGACGAGTTTCATGACATAACGAAAGGCATTTTATCGCTGCTCTATGAATCTACAAAAGGTACTAAAAGGGAATTTTAGAAGACACAAATTAATTATTACATATTTGTGAGTTATTCCTTAAAAATAGTAAAAGAGACAAGGGAGGGTATGTCGAAAAGTGGATAGAGAAAAGCATGATAATTAAATTTAGCCCAAAAAAACTAAAATAAAAACTTTTTTTAATCACTGTATGTCTTACTTGCAGATTCCTACAGAAAGTACAAAAAGTTGACCACAAAATGTGAATTCAGATAAACTTCGACTACCATACATATTTGTCAACATATTTGTGAAAAGTATTACTATTTGAAAATAAAATACATAACAAAAGTAGCTGTCATTGATAACAAGGATTTTAGTGGCTCATAAAAATTGGCACATGGTTTTGATAGTTGTATTTTTTTTAAAAACGCCCTTATTGAAATGAATTTTTGAAAAAGCTCACACAATTTAGTTTTTAGATATACATCGATTAATTCTCACTTGTATATCGATTGTATGATAAATTTCGACGTTAAGTCAATGAAGGTCTGTGCGCACAGATCAAATACCAGAAAATATTTCTGCAACCATCTGCAACATGCATGTGAATGCTTCATCGCACGTTCACAGTAAATGTAATAAGTCTTATTCCAATCATTGTGGTTTAATACCTATAAAATAATTTCTTGTTTTTTTTTCAGAATTTCTAAACCATTCTAAGTAGTTTTCGAATTTTACTTTAAAAATTAAAAGTGAGGAGGTAAAATGTAAACAAGCTTAAGTCACTAAAAATAAGTAATTTTTCGGGGGGGAGGGGGGAGCGAAAAACTTGTAGCTTTGCTCAGAAAAAGGATAATGAGTTCTAATCGTTGTTATGCAATAGTATTGGTTCTAAACATGCGATTAAAATACTCATTTCGGTTAGAGTAGCTGCAAACAGTTTAAAAAAATGATTTCGTTTTGGCAACAAGACCTTTTGCACGAACTCAGTGAAAATAAGTCGTTTTGCATGTACAATGTTGCGCACATAAGCTGATTTACATGTAAAACAGTAATAAAGCCACAAAGTAAAGAAATAGTCACACATTTCTTCCTGCTCCTCACCAGCAGTTGCTGTAGTGGGTCCATCACAAATCAAACTCTTATACCAACGAAGGCGTGGATCAGTTCTCCAAACATTTTTTCAAAAGTTTTTCAACATCTTTGGTCTGGTTAATACATGATGAAGAGGTAGTTCTTCCTGTACCAACACAATCTTTTTGTAGACAAAAACATACAACCTTTTCCTTTTTTTTTCGGAGGTGTTAAATTTCTTCTTGTGTTAGGCAGCGAATTTCATTCTCTCCAGGAACTAATTGATTGGATGTTCTTATAGTATTCACTTGGTTTCTTAATATCAAGTAGGTAGTGGCCTATTTTCTCTTAGTACTTTTATCTTCCTATACCTGTAGATGTGATGGTATTCCTGTTTAATTAAAATTATGGGTATTTTTCGCAACTGCTTTTGTACTCTTCCAAAAACACGGTCAGCAGATAAAAAACTATGTCCGCATACGGGAAAATACAATAAAATCTTCTGGATTGATGAGTTGTGTGTTTTCAAAAAATGAATCTATATTTTCAGGACAATATTATTTTTATTTTGAGAAACACAACCATCACTAAACAACCTTAGTAAAGAACAGCCCTGAAAATCAGCAGATAAAAAACTATGTCCGCATACGGGAAAATACAATAAAATCTTCTGGATTGATGAGTTGTGTTTTCAAAAAATGAATCTATATTTTCAGAACAATATTATTTTTATTTTGAGAAACACAACCTTAAGTAAACAACCTTAGTAAAGAACAGCCCTGAAAATCAGCTTGTGTCAAACAGTTAAAGAGAGCCGATGATATTTCCACACTGTCTTTTCTTGCCTGCTCCTCTGTCTAAGTATAGAACATGAAGTTTTGAGCTTTTAGGATAGTAATACAAAAATTATAAAACCCAATTTGTCTCGCTTAATAAGCTTCTTAAATTGGACTTTTCGGTAGTGGCTCAATTTGTTGAAAATCAAAGCAAAGGTTAATATAACGAGGAACATCCATTTTCATGTATTCATAAACTTGAATGAATCCGATTTTCAACCATTAGCTGGGCCTTTTCAGCCCGAAGTTTTAACAGCAGAGACAGTTGGAAAGAAGTATTTTATTGAGTACTTTTGCTCAGGTCCAGGGTTTTTCTTTTTATTTTTGTTACCGGCCTAGGTATATGTCTTTTGATTTGTGTTCTATAAATCAAACTGGCAATTATATTATCTTGTCTTTGCTTGTCTGAAACTTTATAAAACTCTTCTTTGAAAGCTTGCATTTAATTAAGCCTTATTTTTACGCACGTGAAATAATTGTTGTTGTGCTTACACAGTACAAAAACTAGGCCTATTTTAGGAGCTGCTTATCTGGTAATTTGTTCACTTTTCCTTTTTCCTCCTTAAACTCTTCCCTTTCTAGTCCCTTCATTTCGTTCACCAACACTTACACTTCCATCTGCACCATCCATTCACCTTTAAATAATTACTAATTGTTTAATAATAACGTAAATAATAACGTAATTACTAATTGTTTCTAAAGACGTTGACAATCTAAACAATAGTTACAAAAACTTTTAATACAAAACCCTTGCATAAACTCAAATTAGGAAGACTCACTGGGTCAGCTGAATGGCAATTGCAGCGCTTCTATTGGTTGGTTAGTTGAAAATAAGCTGGTTGCATGGACCAGTACAACGAAAATAAGTTGTTTTGCATGTAAAGGTGGTTTTTAACATGCTGTTGGCATTGGGAATAAATTTTTCTGCATCAATCAAATAGAATAAACCAATTTAGCTACAAGAGAACAATGCGTTGGCACAACTAACTCAATTTTGATTTTTGTGTGACTTAAGGCTGTTTGCATGTTACTTCCCCAAGTATATACACGCTTTAGTAATTTTATTATATGTAAATGTTATTGCTTTTGCTAATTTTAAACGTTGTAATTATAATTTTTGTGACCGCAAGATAAGAAGTTTTCAATTATTGCAGAAATTAATACTGGTTGAAAAAATTTGTAGCTCTTTTTTCTGGGCACTTCGTTTTTCTTTTTATCTTTCCAGAAGTTCTCTCTTTCAACGCCACTAATAGAAATAAAAAGCTTTCTTGGTACTCAAAAAGTAGCGAGGCGCTTTTGCAAGAGTATTTTAATAATGACGGAATAGCAACAAGACAAATTGTCGAAAAACTAGCTCCCGTAAGACACATTTTTAATATACTTAATGACAAATGCAAATGTTTCTTGCCTTTTGGTGGTAAATGCTTCAGAAGAAATCATCTCGAAAATTATTGCGACATTATTTGTATTACATATTTTCAGTATCTGCGTAACGGTTGCTTCCATGAGTTTTTGAAATAAAGTAGGAATATTGGGTTTGATAGTAGGTTTCCTTAAAACTGCTTGAAAAATGTGAGAAGCTGTTTGGTTGACATTAGGAAATGAGAGAAAGATGCTAATGTTATTTACCTGTTAAAAAGAACCTGTTATTTGTAATAATTTTTGCATAAAAAAGAATTATATACATATTTTGAGGTTCTTTAAAGGAAACATTTTTCTATGCCATGATAGAAATGCCACGTTTTGTTTCCCTTTTGTGAACAGCGCCTTTACTTAAAATATAAAGATGTTCATTGTTTTTTCTATATCTTCCAGATGATCCATACTTGTGCATTTTTTGCATCGACTATCTTTAGACTTGTATTGTCTGACTGAATGGTCATACCGAAAACATTTGAAGCCAATACACGTTTTACAAAATTTCGTTGCCTAAAAACTATACTATAATCATTAATTTATCTAGAACTGAAGAAGGACTTTTATCGAAATCTATTATTGTTCTTTTCATCTTTCCACGCTTACTACTTTGTCAATTGAATATCTATTCGACATTGCTGTTCTTTCACATTTCGGAGCCAAATGGTTTTGCATCTTTTTGTTTTTTATTATTACAATTAACCAGGTCAATTTTTGTCGCATTATTTGGTCAGTTGATTTAATTAACCTTTGTCTTCTTATTGGTTATGAACGTTGGCAAACTTTATTTAGTTAACCAATGAAGATTAATGCCAGACGACGATTATTTTGTCTCCATTATTAAACGACCTTGATCTAATTTATTCACAACGGTAGGTAATGCGAAAATTATACTCATAATAAATGCAAAAATAATCGTGTGCCTGCTCATTTCCTTTCCAAATTATTCATCAAATTAAACTTCTTCCGTGATCAAATAAAAAATCAATTTTCAATTAAATTGCACGATCCTTGACCTTCTGAGTCTCTCAGATTTATTGACTGCATCTATCGCCGAGAAACTGTAAACTCATTAATTTTAAAACAGGCGAAAAATCGCTACTTTTACGCTTCTCGATCGCTAGCTGGTCAACGTTTATCGTTGTCCATGTTTCATTTTAATTAAATCCGTGAAATATTGCTGAAAATAAGTTTAATTTCTTTACGAGAATATAATTTAATTTATAAAAGGATAAAACGAGATTGTGTATACATTTTAAGAGCTTATCTTTAGTTCTCTACTATCTATGAATGTTTTCTATTCGTGGCAGGTTATAATCTATTCTCTACTTTAATCTGTTATAATCTAGTCAATTTAGATCTTCTTTCCATTTTGTTGGTAATTGTTTAATGTTGTTGTTGACAGTGCCGACTGTTTTTTTCCCATTATTATGCTCTTTATCTCTATACAGCGCATTTCTTCGTTTTAAGTGGTTATTTCGGCGTTAAAAGTGTTCTTCTTCTTCTTAACGTGCCCCATCTCTAAGGACATTGGCGATCATCATGGGCCATTTGACTCTATCTGTAGCCGTTCTGAAAAGTTCTATTGACGTTTTCCCACTCCATTGTCTCAATTTCTTCAACCAGGACGTGCGTCTTCTCCCCGGTCCTCTTTTGCCTTCCACCTTCCCTTGCATGACCAGCTGCATCACGTACTCTAATCATCGTAATCTAAGCAATCATTTCTGCGACATGCATTCGTTGTTCCTTTTCTTGGGTTTCTAATCGCCCAACACTGATTGCCAGACATACATCATAACTGATCTTATAAAGGTCTTACACCATAGGTTACTTACTTACTCCGTGGCGTTACAACCCTTCGTGGGTTTTAGCCGACTCGACAACATACCTCCACTGTTTTCTATCTTGAGCAACCTCCATCCAATTCTCCACGCCCATAGTGCTTAGGTCTCCTGCTATATTATCTTGCCACCGGAGACGAGGGCGTCCGCGTGGTCTCCTTCCAGTTGGGACTTCCTCCCACACCAGTCTTACTGTTCGTTCGTCAGAATGTCTTCTGAGGTGTCCTGCCCATTAGAGTCTTCTGGACTTTATTTCTTTTATGATGTTGGCGTCTGGGTAAAGTTCTTCAAGCTCTTTATTAGTTCTTATCCTATATTGTCCTGATGCTTCATCAAGCACCGGACCAAAGATCTTCCTTAGGATTTTTCTTTCCCAAATACGTAGTCTCTCTTCATTTGCCTTTGTCATCGTCCACGTTTCGCTTCCATACATCACAACGGGTCGTATGATTGTTTTATAGACCTGTATCTTCGTACCTCGTGTTAGTTGTTTTGATTTTATAAGGTTTTGGAGGGCAAAAATACATCTGTTGCCGGCCTGAATCCTGTTGTTTATTTCTTGTGATCTGTTATTGTCTTCAGTTATTGTTGTTCCAAGATACTTGAATTCTCTAACACGCTCAAAGTTAAAGTCATCGATGGTAATGTTCTGACCGATTCTGTCTCTGCTTTGGTTATTGCGGCTCATATACATATATTTCGTCTTATTTTCGTTGATTTGGAGCCCCATCTTCTCTGCTTCCTTCTCAAACCTTACGAAAGTCTCCTTCATCTTTAATCGCGTGTTTCCTATTAGAGTACATACACCATAGGTACATTACACAATAAATAACTTACCTGCTTCTATTTCGTCCAGAACCCTGTAACTTTCGTGGATATATTCTCATTTATTTCCTATTAACCTTTTTACTATCCATAGTCACTGTCTTACTTGTATTAGTCACTCATCTTTTACGGAACATTCTAAATGTCCTGTTTTTGTCTTACCAAGTTTGAAACCTTTTTCTTTCAACAGCTTATTTTTACTCTTCCAACCTTTGTCATAGTCCCTTTCAATATTCATAGTCCCTTCGATATAGAAAATCTTCAGCGAAAATTACGAACACACCTCACAAAGGCACAAAAACACCATCCTCGAAGTGCAGTAGAAAGAACGACATTATCCCGTTATTTAGGAGGACGATGACTTATGGGTATAAGTGAGCAGCTAGAAAAACAGATTACTAATTTAAGAATTTATTTTCAGATGCAGGCTGACGCATCTACTCTACATCGTGCGATTTGTGCAGTAGACGATACAAAGCACCGATCAAACTGAGGGAACCAGAAATGGTCATAAACCATCTTACTAAGGACGAAAATATGCGCACCTGGATGGGTAAACCTCTGCACGCGCGACATCCCAATGACCTCAGTCAAGACCATGTCGAAAATATAGCGTCGAACTATTGGCTGACATCAGGAAAGGTGTTCCCTGAAACAGAAGATTTACTACTGGCCATTCAGAATCAGGTTATACTAACCAAAAATTACCTAAAATATATCATCAAAGACCCTCAGGTTCAAAATGACAAATGCCGATATGGATGTTATCAAGATCAGGAAACCATCCAACATCTTACCGGTGGCTGTCAGGCATTTTCTGCAACTGAATTTAGGAACGGTACGACTCAGTAGGAAAGATCCTTCATCAAGAGATAACTGTCAAACTAAGACTTCTTCAAACAAATCATCTTCCATATTATCAATACGTTCCTGAGAGTATACTTGAGAATAACAACTACAAGCTATACTGTGACCGCACTGTGCTCACAGACCAAACAGTGGCACATAATAGACTAGATCTCATACTAGTTAATAAACTAAAGAGACAAATAAAATTAATTGATCTGGCAATACCCAACAACAATAATCTTCGTGTTAAACAGAACGAAAAGATCGACAAGTATAGGGATCTGCAAATTCAAATACTCAGACAATATCTATTATTCTCTCTACTACTGGAGTAATTTCGAAGAATCTCCTAGAAAACATAAAAAACCTAGGTCTGAATGAACATCTCTACAAGACCATGCAGAAAGCTGTACTGCTCTCAACGTCCAGATGTGTACGAAAATTTTTGGGAGATACTCCAGCATACCAAGTCACCTAGGGCTCGATAACACGGAAAGAGTCTCACCAGAGCTCAATCCTCTTGATAACGTAGGTATTTGGGATGAGTGAATTTTCCCCTTAGAGAGAGTGTGAGCCGTATGGCTAAATCTGGATAAAAATAATAATTTTAGCGGGTATTTTTGTTTATTTAAAACTTTGATAAGCAATTGAAATTGCTTATTATAAATTTAATCTAAATGACCATTTTTGGTTCTTATTATTCTAAAAAGTTTGTTTAAACTATTTCTGTGTAAGGCATGTATCTATGAATGTAGTAAATAGAAAAGTAACATCTTCATTCTGATACATTTACTTCGCTAGTTGTTACTTCTCTGTAATTACCATACCGCTTAGTAATACAATTTTGCAACTACTTTAATGCCTTCATTTACCGATTCAATACAGTTATAAAATATTGCAAATTGTTTCTCGGCAAAAACATCAAACAGTCGCGGTTGTAGTAACGACCATATTTTGATATAGCAAGTACTTCTAAAGTGTTTTTGTTATTATCGTTCATCGTTTGATTACTGTAGTTAGATGATCAAACAAATTAATAACTAATGATTTAATAGGAATAATTCGAATATATAGTCTAGTCTAATGTCTAACGCTCAGAGCATTAGACATTAGGGAAGAGTGGGAAACGAATGCAGCATTGGATAGCTGGAAGTGTCTACTCTTTCAGTAGAAAACACGTTTTTGTCGCTGTAAGAGTATTTTTTCTGTTTGAGGTTAGAAAAGAACGTGTTTTTTTCTCGGGCCGATAACAATGTATGACGAAAAACATGAGCAACGGATTAATGTGAAATTTTTCGTTAAATTAAAAAAAAAACTCAGACTGAGTGCTATAATTTGTTGAAAGAGGCCTATGGTGAGAATTCTACTTTTTGCGCGTCCAGGTTGACCTGTCTCTGTTTCAACTTCGCAAACAGTGACCAAAATAAATGAAATTGTGCGCGGATATCGTCATATGAGCATTCGAATGATTGCTGAGACTGTAAATTCCGATAAAGAAACTGTCTGAAAAATTTTACATGATGAATTAAACATGAAGAAAGTCTGTGTGAAGTTGGTCCCAAAAAATTTGACCCATGACCAAGAAAGCTCGTCCGTCAACAGATCTGCTCAGATTTTTTGAGAGGTTACATGAAGTGCCTGAATTAATGGGAAATATCATCACGTGCATGGAAACCTGGATATTCAAATAGGATGTTGAAACTATGACAGTGGAAAACTACTGCACCGTCAAGGATGGATCTTGCATCAGGACAACGCACCTGCCCTTAGCGCGCTGTCTGTGAAGCGTTATTTAGTAGCTAGAGGCATTCCAGAACACCCGCCGTACTCGCCTGATTTAGCACCCTGTGACTTTTTTCTGTTTCCAAAGATCAAGTCTGTCTTAAAAGAAATCCGGTTCGAGTCCATGGAAGAGGTGAAGTGAAAAACGGCGAAGCTCCTAAAAGCTCTAACAAAAGAAGACTTCCAGCATTGCTTTGACCAATGGAAAAAACGAATGGAACGGTGTGTGGCGAGGGAAGGGGAATATATTGAAGGAAAACATTCGATTGTAGAATAATTTTTAAAATAAAACTCTTTTTCATAATAAGCAATCTCGTTATTTAATAACCAGAACCATGTTATTGTTTTTAGACTACGGTATACAGCCAACCACAGAGATATTCCCCTTTAATTTTTAAATATCGTGTCTTTCGTGGAACAATATAATCTCAAAGACGATTAATTGTAACATTACGGTAACGAAATATATACATTTGTATTAAAAATGTTTGACTGAAAAACATACGTATCATTAACTAGTTTGTATATCTGCAATTTGGTTCCTACTATTAGCTTTCGATTTTCAGATATAGCTTTAAAATATTGCCAAGGTTCAACAGAAACGAGTATATCTCTTCAATTTCCAATAGTTTTGCATCTTTGGTCCGCCTTTTGTGTTTCCATTTTCTTTGCAACGGAGATTTGAACAGTTTCTGGTTCACTTCCTGGTACAACTTTGACCCGTGGAAGCAAGTGAGAGTGGATAACCTGAGCCTGTATTTATAATTGTACTATTTTCTCCTTCAGAATCTATCACCTATGCCTCCACTTGAGACTACACCTTTTTTTATTTTTTGCTTGTTCTGGTGTGTTGCCTGTAAGATCTCTTAGAGATAAATTGCCTCGAAGAAAAAGCAAAATTTTAAACTAAAGCTATTTCGATTTGGGTCCTCACTGAAACTCATATAAAATTTACTCAAATAAAGGTATGGCTAGAATAGTTAATGATTTTTAGTCAAAATGAAATGAAAGCTACGGTAACATGAATCGAACACTCGGGTAGTATTTTATCGTTACAAGAATTTTTTCTCGGTTGTATTAAAGGTGCTGTGGATATAGTTGACAGACATCCGGTTTTCGACCGAACAGTTCTGGTATTTTCATGTTTGTCTGGTCAAGAAAATCTGGGTAAACCAACAAATGATTACCTGGTGCATATCTAGTGAACTGGTACAAATCTGATAAACTTTGTATATCTGGCACTTGGTTCGACCAAGAGACCTATTACGCCAACCAATAATCAAAACAACAAGAAAGATAACGCAGACACCACCTTTACCTCCAACGCTCCACTCTGTCGGTCTTCCCAGTGCGCTCGATTAAGACGCTAATTAGTTATTAGAGTAGTAAGTCTTCTGAATTATATCAACGTCATCAATATTTCACTACATGTGTTACTGTTTGTGTGTATGTTATGTCAAAATGGAAGACAAGGAAGCATCTAACACCAGAGAAACTCCAACGAGCTGCTCTAGTGGTAGAAAAGAAGAGATTAAAAAGAGGGAATCGGTAGTTTCTTGGTTAAGTAAGTGTGACGAAAAGAATACAAAGGCTATTATTGTAAATTGTATAAAAATAGGTTCACTGTACCAAGCACTACATTTCTTATGTTGCTCAATATTGCTTCTTAAAAGTATTAAAGCAAGTAAACTAAATGTACGGTTTTGGTAAATAAAGTCTTCATGATGTTCATTTTTCCGTCGCTACTGATGCCTCAAAAAAGGAAATCGAAGATTATTTCCAGTAGCTACTGAATATTTCACACAAAAAAAAACTGAATATTTCACACAAAAAAAAAAACAGTAGTTACTAGAAAATTTTATAATTTATTGAAAAATCATTTAAAGATTCAACATTTATTAAGAAACTATTATGTGAAGTCATGGATAAATCACGACTCCCATGAAGCAGAGCAACAGCATGGAGCTGACAATGCGTCTGTTAATTAATTCCGTTTTTCAAAAATTTAAATCTAAAGAAAACAACGCCATACTTGCTGGTCACTGTAATGGCTTTCTCATGAATAAATATTTTATAACTGCGTGGAAAAGTGCTTATGTCAAAAATATAATAATGAAAGTATTTGCTGAGTTCTCCTTTTCCACAATAAAATGAGAAGACTTGAATGAGGGCTTTGATTTCTTAGAAAGAAAATACGGGAAAGTCGTTACTCCCGTTCCTGGCTTAGTTTGTTCAAAGAAAGTTCTTTTTGGGATATCTCTCGGAAGAGAGAGAAAAAAATTTTGAGAAAAAGCTAATCCAATGAACAATGAGCTACAAGTGACAAGACTTGGCTACGATGTTTTAAATTTGATAAAGACGTGCATCTCTGTCTTTACTTTCTTTTCTATCATCTGCACACTTCGCGATTCTTCGGTCTCTTGGGCTGGTGTACTAGTAATTATAATTAAAATTGTCGCGACGATTAACCTTCGTAAAAACATGCCCTAACCTAATCACTGACACTTGCCACATATTTGTATTGTTTCAGTTGATTAACTCATGTTTACTAAATTCAAATACTATATCTACTGTTAACTTCACATATGAGCAAAACAAAAAATTGTTCTTCCGTGCTCACATTAAATGTACGGAATACTTTAAGCAGCATCCCAGTTTTGAACCAGCGCTATTTTGTAGGTCGAGAACATCTAAATGCATTTACATGAAACCAAACGCCCGTTGGGTTCATTAACTTTTATTATTAGATTGCCAAGCTATTAAGTCCAAACAATTAGTCACGCAATCAAAGAAAGTTATGATGGCACTTTTTACTGCTGTTGCAATTACAAGAAGTGTTACGAGTTAATCAGTTTTTTACGAGACAGTGCGAATCAAAACTATCTATTGAGGATTCTAACATAATCTCAAGCATTTTCATATATATGATTATCAGAGATAAGCATATTTTTTGTAATAATATGTAACATAGATGAAATTTTTTGCTTTTTCTATGTAAATTAATGAGCAAGGCATGTTTTTAATTTTTAACTAAAACAATGGTACAACCTTTTTTGTGCATATTCTGAGATATTTCTTCGTTTTTATTCCTTATGTTACGTTTGATTACCATTTCTGTTACGAAGTTTGAACATCGCTATAGTTATTCGACATACGTGAACAAAAATACTCCGTTAATATTCTTAGGATTCGTTCACATTCAATTTGAACATACAGAAAAAATTAAATTGTATGGTAAGTTACAATTACAGTTCATTTGTAATTAAATAAGTCCATTGGCCTGGACTTGCAGTTTGTCGTCGAAAGACGGCTTTTAAAACAGATATGTATTTCTATTGAAAATATACATTCTTGTAACTTCGATAAAGTTACTTTGTGGGTTTAAAACGTTATGGTTATGGTACATAAATGCGGTTTCCATTTGCCTTAGAGATACTTAAACCTCCTAAAGCGGGCCCATGATATCACCCTTATCATAACCACCATGGTCCTGGGCGTTTCTGGAATCCAGACTTTTCATTTCTTCCATATCTGCTTTAATAACTCTAATCCTTTAGTACTTATGGCCTTACGGAAAGCTACACGTCTCTTTAGGGATAGCTCCTTCATTTGGCTCGCTTGTATAAAAGCCGAAGCATCTACCACCCCTAATAGGCCAGTATCGGGCACTTCCAGAGGACATGTGAGGAGATTTCCTCCCCTTCATCACATAGACGGTACCGTAGGCCATCCAACAATCCAAGCAAATATATATGCCGCTTGAGTCTACAGTGACCGGTAAGCATACTGACCAACATAGAGCATCTTACGGTCTAGAAGAAGAAGTTATGCTGTAGGATTTTTGGATGGCCTCACTATGTGGAGCATAGCCTGCCTCATACCTCCAACACTGGCCCAGCAGTCCTGGAATCTCCGCGAAAGAGGCTACTTGAGACTGCCTCGACCAGTACTGAAGGGCATTTCAATCACAGGTTGGGTTCCCACAAGCAGAATGGATGAGACCTGTTTATCAGGGTGTCAGTCCGTTTTTAGAGCTGTCTCTAGACACAAGCAGATAGAGAAGGTCCTGCCTTAGCAAGCCCTATTATCTTCTGAGCTCATACCAGGACTGCAAAGATCTCGCCTGGAAGGACTAATCCATGGTAGCCGAGAGCCTGCTAGACGAGCTAGACACAAATCCGATTCCGCTACCATATATTCCAGCACTGGTTCTGGTTCTATTCTAGATCTATCTGCGAACCAGATTATCTCGCTCTGACGAATCAGTACAGGTTCTCGTTCCATTTACCGATCGCGATCAGGAAATTGAACCAAGAAGGAGGGTGTGAACTCAAAGCGAGGGGCCATGCTGCCCTGTATCATAGAGACCACAGAACATTCGAACAGGTCTGTTTCCAAATGTCATAATGATTCATCCGACCAGTCATTCCCAATCAGTATCCAGAACAGTTGAGACAATAGCCTGCCTCCAAGGCTTCGTGCTCTACAATAAAATGTAGAGGAGCTAAATCCAACAGAGCCTTGGCTAAACACAGTCTAGCCCGGGGCCACCATACAATGGCCACATACTTCGGTATAGGCTTCATCATGGATCGGTGCATCCAATATAGAATTTTCACCTTGGCGTCCAGATGTTCCTGTCATGACAGTTTAGAATCCAGGATAACTCCTAGGTACTTCATTAACTAAACCGATAAAACTTTTCCATAGAAGGTATGCTCTCTGAACAGACGGAGAGTCTGTTATTAAAGATAAACTCTATCTTTTACTTCTATTATAACGCTTGTACTGTAAATCTAGTGTTAAAAAGCAGACTGCTATTCTTTTAACTTAAACATTTTTTTATATTGACTTCATTGGCGTTAAGACAATTTTGACACTGGGACTGCTGCTCGGTAGTTGATTAGAACTCAAAGCGAACTATTCCCCGCAGTTTCTTAATTAAAGCAATATTCTCCTTCCTAGTCTGCACTACCTGTCCAGTGCTACTGCGTTAGTTATATTGTTCTTCCAGGATATTTTCTACATATTTTGATATACCCACGTCTCAAATGCCTTTACTCATGCATTGCCGTTACTCATGCATTGCTTATTTAGCGTCCACGCCTCTACACCATACAACAAAATATCAGCAAATAATGTTTCCAAATAATTTTTAAAAACAATCTTGAAATTTAATTAACAAAAATAAACCAGTACAACAATAATTTTATTATATTCCTAGTTGTTATTTGTGTGGTTTATTTTCACATATTTGTAATAATTTATCATCTTTAAAACCAAACTAAACATGCTGCTTCACCTATATAAACCTTTCGCCGCTGCAATTTTAACGGTCATTGTTCTGTTTGTTTCGAGAAATTTCTATAGTGCTCCTCACAATCGCGTAGAACATCGGGTCCAACTGGAAATTTCCACTCTTTTGCTGACAAAAAAATACATATTCTAATATGTAGATTTATTATGTAGTAATAAATGTAGTTTACTAATATTAAAGTTTAATTAAAAATGTATTGTAATAATAGTTCTAATGTAAATGAAATGAACTTATTGAAATTTATATTATTAATAGCCAAATTCTTTTATATTCTTTCTTCAATTACTAAAAATAATACACAATCCAAGCTTAATCCGATTACTATTGTTTTATTAACGCCAAATTAGAATTACAAGCAATAAATTGAACAAACGAAACAATTATCCTTTAACCTTGATTCCTTTGATCTACTATTAGCTAAAATCAGTCGACTTCTGATAAAAATATAAAAGGAAATCGTAAAATAACTTTCGGGATGAGCTCATTGTAATTGTTATTGTTTACTTTAGCGTTCGAGTGATATAAAATTGTGTTTTCTCTTCACAACGCTTTGTTATTTGAACCTTGATTTTGGTTATTTAACATGATTACGATATTTAGTACGGTCAATGAACCAACACAAAGAGGAAGACTCTGTTTTACCTGTGCTTTAGTGTTTTTACTTTGTACTTATTATAGGAATAGCTTCTCTTTAATCCGTTGTTTATCATTGCTGTTCCTTCTGAAACATGAGCTATTTCTGTGATAAGAATCTCCAACCCTCATACTTTTTGGTGATATGTCTACAGAGTTTCCATTAAAATAGTTCCTGAAAATGTGGGGCTGAAGACAAACATTGATAAAACCAAATACTTCATAAAAATCCCATTTCGAATACTTGCGTAGCCAGTTAAATCCTAGAAGGCCTTGCTTTTGTAGCAAGGATACAAGGATGCAAATTTCAAAAATCAGCTTTAATAAGCTATGGGTCGTACTGTATGGGACGGAAACTTTAATTCTTACCAGGAAGAGTAAAACCAACTGCGCAGATGGGACAAATAGATTTAAAGAAAGGTCTACAGAACCGTTCATAGAAAAGGGTTGCGGTATATAAGAAATGGCCATAATATAAATAGAATCTGACCTAGTAACGGAGATTAAAACAGCCAGGCTAAGATCTTCGCTAGATTGAGGGTGCTTTGAATAAGTTTTGCGGAAGCTGATCACGTCATATGCTTCTGATATAAAAATCGCATGTTTCTTTGTAACTACGTTCAACTTGGGCTGACATTCAACATTTGAGCAGTTTGGGGAAGCTGGCATATGGCGCAGTCTAAAGATATTCGAAGTATGACATTTCGATGGACAAATCAATGTGATTTTTCGTCAGCCGTGCGAGAGACTCAAAAGTCTTAGGCCATCTCCCAAACCAGAAGACCAAATAGAAGCAAAAGCCCTTTATCGTTTTCGTCCAACATGTCAAATATGTGTAGTACTTTTATGGATATTCTGTCAATATTATCTGCTCAGCGAACTCTAATCCAATTGAGCTCATTTTTTACTCCCAATTCTTCTGTAATACCCCGGTTGTTTATTTTATGACTAAAGGGTACTCTCTTGATAGTTCTCTTTTGCTGTTCGTTTCCCGAGTTACTAAGGTTTAAGGCCCTGTAATTTGTGTAGTGTGCTATATTTCTTGTAATAATTATTTCTGTAATTTAATAACGAACTATATTATTCATTAAACAGAATGGCTGAAGGCGAAGGTTACTTGACGAAGATGATAAAATTTGAATATCTGGGGAATATAATAAGCGGTAGCAGATACTGGATACTTGCTCCACGAAAAGATAGAGGGAAAAAAGGAAATTGGTAGGAAGAAATATTCGTGGCTCCGAAACATTCGTCAATGCTGCTGGGAATATCAGCAGATGAATTGTTCCATGCCGCGCAAGATCGGGAACAATATCAGCACATAGTCATGGAACATACTCACGTCTAATTTGGGCACAGTACTCAAAGAAGAAGATATTAATTATCATCATTATCTTTACTCTTCTTCCAATGCAGGGTCGGCCTCTCTTATTTTAATTTTGTATATTTCGCTATCTTAAGCCATACCTTATATTTTACAGATACCTACGGCTGATCTCTTTTTCATAAAGTTATCATCATCATCAGTGGTGCTACAGCTCTAGTTGAGCCTTGACCTTCCCCAGTCTATTTCGCCAGTCGTTTCTGTTCATCGCCAACCGTTGCCAATTTGCCGCGCCGATTTTCCTTGCGTCCTCGTCCACACCGTCCCTCCATCTTAGTCGGGGTCTGCCTCTACTCCTATTTCCCACTGGGACCGATAATAGAGTTCGTCTGGGTGGGTAATTTTCATTTGCTCTTGACACATGTCCAGCCCATCTAAGCCTACCTATTTTTATGAAGGATATTACATCTCTACCATTTACTATTTTTTTATACTTCTCGTACAATTCGAAATTATATCGCCTTCTCCAAATACCATTCTCACAGAATGCGCCCATTATTCTTCTTAGTATCTTCCTTTCGAAGACGAGCAGAAGATTTGCGTCTGTTTTGGAGATGGTCCATGTTTCTGACCCATATGTCAGCACTGGTAGGATGAGTGTTCGATATATTATTAGTTTGGTTTTCTGGCTTAAATTTCTGTTTTTTAGCTGCTTGCTTAGTCCAAAATAACATTTGTTTGCTAGCAGCACCCTCCGTTTAACTTCTTCAGATGTGTCATTATCGTTTGTTATGAGAGAACCCAAATATGTAAACTTATTTACTACCTCAAAATTATATTGGTCTATACTGAAGTTTTGTTCGGCGTTTCTAGCTCTATCTCTGTTATTTGGAATAAATGCTAGCATTTTGGTTTTTTCCTCGTTTATTTTAAGGCCCATATTTTGTGCGGCTGTCAAGAAGGTGGAAGTCATCTCTTTAAGTCCTCGTGTAGTACGTGCAATCAAATCCAAATCGTCAGCGTACACCATAATCTGCGTTGATTTATTAAAGATTGTTCCCCTATTGTGTAACTCGGCATCTCTTATAGTCTTTTCTAACGCTATATTAAAGAGAAGGCACGCCAGCGCGACTCCCTGCCGTAACCCTGCATATGTTTCAAACGCTTGTGAAATATCGCCTTGTATTTGCACTCTGCAGATCACTTTACTCATAGTTGTTTTTACGAGCCTTATTAATTTATGGGGAATGTTAAGTTCATTCATGGCTTCGTATAATTTACCTCTTAGGACGCTATCATACGCTGACTTAAAGTCCACAAAGAGATGGAACGTGTCAATATTAAATTCATTGGTTTTTTCTAAGATTTGACGTAGCACAAAAATCTGGTCAATTGTTGACCTACCTGGCCTAAAACCGCTTTGATACTCACCAAGGATTTCTTCCACGTACGTACTTAAACGGCTGTACAGGGTGTTGGAGAATATTTTGTATATTGTATTCAGAAGAGTTATACCCCTATAATTTTTACATTCCAACAAATCTCCCTTTTTGTGTAGTGGACATATGATTCCAGTGCACCATTCCTCTGGCATTTGTTCTTCTTCCCAGACTTTGACTATTATGTTGTGAATTTGGTGCATAATGCTGTTACCTCCATGTTTGATGAGCTCTGCGGGGATACAATCCACTCCTGGGGACTTGCTATTTTTGAGTCGTGTGATTGCGTCTTTCACTTCAAATATTGAAGGAGGTTCTACGTGAGTGTTATTTCTTGGTCTTTGGGGTGACGCATCATTTTCCACTTCGGTACCAAGTAGTTCTTTGAAGTGCTCAACCCATCTGCTTTGTACTGCGTCAGCGGTACTGACTATATGTCCATTTTTGTCTCTACACATCGTCAGCCGTGGTTTAAATTCTTTTCTTGTCTTAAGTTTTTTCATAAAGTTACTTTTGGTATTTCTCAGATATTTTTCTTGCTAATTACGCTTTTGCTCTTTTTAAATCTGTTTAAAGTGTTTAAAACTTCTGTTTAAAGGTTCAAGGGAAACATCCACTCTAGTGTCTAGATTCCACATTCAGTTTTCTTCTTTTTTACTATGATAATGAAATTTTCCCAGGAATCTCTTGTGACATTTTCTATAGCAGTAGCTATTAAGCCTTTCACATCATCCAATTTAAAAGTTAACTTTCGTTTATCAAGCTACTCAACCTTTTTATTTGAGCCTATATTTGAACTATATAAATATGATGATTTCCAATCTTCGGCAGAAGAGGAAAAGCGGAAGAAGTTCGGTAGGGTTCAGCTCACAATAAGGAAGGAGGCACAGAACAAGTATGTTCTTTTCACGAGACATTTTGTCGTCAACGTATTTCTTGAATTGGGATATATCTCTGCTTACAAGATTTAATGATTCTACTTTCAATATATTGCCATCGAATGATATATTTCTTTGAGAGTTATTGGTGACGGCACCAATTGTCCACTATGGTAAGATGCATTCATAACGACAACAGAATTTGGTTCAGGATTAATAAAATCTTTGAAAACCTACCTTCATATTTTTGGGCGTCCATTTCTTCACGAGTCAATAGGTTTTCTTGGATTTGAAGAGTAAAAACCATTCCTATGTATGTTAAAATGAGCCTGCGTCCTTTGTCCGCTGGTGCTTGCCATTGCCACACTTTTGAGATAGTATGGACTTGATTTAGCCGTTTCATCTATATACCGATTTTTGATACCGATTGAGGCAAATACCTCAATTTCATGCGTCGATCATATTTTTTTTAAACTTTACTTTGTAAGGTCCTACAAGTATACTTGTATCACCATTTCCTGGAATTTAGTGTCTACTATTTCGAACCGGAAACTTGAAAAAGGAAGAAGAGACATAGGTACAGGAAGAAAGAAAAATTACCACTCATTTTGTATAAAACAAGAATCATCTAAAAGTCTCCTAATATCCATGCCAATTTACCATACAGACATATTGTTAACAGGTAAAATATTTTTAGAAATTTGTGTCCCATTTATTATACCAATATTCTACTCTGAACCGTACTATTGTTGACAATTTCTCATTATCATAGTGTTTGGTTAATATTCAATAAAAAAATATTTACGAGTGTATTTACAATTTTTTGTAGAATGTACAATAGTAAATATTTACTATGTCTTACTTTGGTAATTCTCACTTTCTATTTTAAACCACAATTGATCGAACATCCTTCCTTTCTATGCCACCATAATAGAATTTCGTGGGAGTCAAACAAGCGAACTATTTATTTTATTCCGGAAGTGTGGTCGCTTTTTAATTTATACGCATATCGGATCTTTCGGTCGAAACCGAGAGTTTCATTAACTTTGTGAGTATTTTTGTAAGTTTTAGGTAAACAGAATATATATTTGGTGAAAAAGCTATTAAAATTTGGTAAACGATTGATATCATTATTACTTCTTGCGCAAATACCAAATCGTACATTAGTATTTGTCATTTGTCTGCAACTGAAAGCAAATAAGCAGGATTAAAGATATGGCCATAAATAACTGATGTCATACATCATTGTCGTACACTGTAGTTCAATTGTATTTATTTAAGTTATTTCTGGACTTCTTGTGCGTAAGGTAAGAAATTATTAGATATATATACATACACTCACCGGCGCAATTAAACGCCCACCTTTATCATGCGTCGCCCTGTTTGTTTACATTAAATATGGCTTAACTGTTTCGTGTTCTGTCAAGTGGGTACACTGACAAAAATTAAACACTAATACCCTCAGTTTGTTACCTAAATTTGTGTTATAAAAGTTCTACCAAAGAGTTTTTGAAATGTAATCGTTGTACGACATTGTTGCAATTGTGTTACCGTGTTAACATTGCCTGTTATTTTATGTCATAGTGTGCGAATATTGTTTAATTTGAGATTTTAGTGTTGGATTATTGATTGTGACTATATAAAATGCCACTCGTTGCAACTGATGCAGCTAGGGCAGTGGCACAGCCACCTTTACTTCCAAGCCATGAAGTAGAAATTTGGCAACAACGCGTGGTAGTCCGACTGTGGTTTGTTTTGGTTTAACATTTCATATAGGAAGGCTTGTAAAGTTTGTTTAATTTATTGTTTTTTAAATTTATTCGAATGTTTTATTTGTAAATTGTGTTTAAATCAATTAGAAAATATTAATATAAGGGAAATTTCATTAAATTTAGAACTTTTAGAAGATTCTTAACGACAATTTAAAAGGCAAGTATAAATATAACCTACAAAACAAACTGAAAATAATAATACTTTTGCTTCTTGTTACAAAATATGTAAACTAAAAACAACAATAATAATACTTTTATTTTTTGTTACAGATGCTCTGGCATTGTTGTGTACCTGGTTGCAAAACCAATTATGCCAGTACTTTAAAAACGAAACAGGCAGAAAGTATGTTTTTGTTTCCCAAAGATACCCAAAGAAGGTATACTGGGTTATGCTCTATTCATAGAGAAGGCTGTACAATTACCAAATCTTCCGTAGTATCTGCCAAACATTTTCATGAAGATGATATTCAGCGGACTGTACAATGAGAAGATAAAGATGGAAATGTACACATTGAAAAGTTAATATTTCCCAAATTAAAAGGCAATGCAGTTCCTTATATTTCCTGAACTACCATCATATGTAACTGTTCATCGTACTAAAGAAAGAAGGAATCCCGAAGACAGAAGAAACTTTTTGCATAAGAAGAGGGAACAAGAGATAACATAATTATGTCAATTAGACTTAGACAATAATATCCCATTGAAAAACTGGACAAGTAAAATTACAAGTGACTGTGTATATTTCTATGTATTAAACATTAATCAGTTGGGACAAGAGTGTGATAATATTTGTGTAATAGTTACCAGTAATTTTAGTGTAATCGTCAATGTAGGTAAGAATAGATTAAGTAGTAATGATTTGAAATGGATTTTACAATATAGTAAATTAACAAGATGGTCACAATTAGAGAACTTACTTTCTCATTTAGATCTGCTTTTTAAGTAAGTGATAACAAATTTGACTATTACATTCAAAAATCTTTTGAGAATATAGGCTATTTTAAATCGATATACAAGTTATAAATGGTATGTTACATTCAAAAAATTTTTATGTATACCTCTTTTAACTTGGTCTATATGACAACAAACCTATTCATATTTAAAATTGCTACTTTTGTATATCTAAGTATGAAAATTCAACAAAAGTTATAAGTAAATAGTATAATATTTAATTTTCAATTAGATTAATTTAGAACCATATTTATATGTGCTTTATTTGTGCTAAGTTTTTACTTAGCACAAATTTTATATCTTTTGTATTTTTAATAATCTTTTTAAATGTCCTGTTAATGTATTGTGTTATTTATATGCTTAAGTACTTAATATTTAAAATTTCTAGAGATTCTTGACTGCATTTGATTGATTGTAAGATTGACTGTTTGACAGTGTACTTTAAGTGCAATAAATTTTACTCTAGTGATTATTTTCTTGATAATATAACCTAAATAATAATAAAACTTTATATATATTTACTAGGTATATATAAGGTTTTATTAATTTCAAATAAATTCAAATTAGTTTAATATTCTGGTAGACCTTACAGCTGATTATCGGACTACCGACGTCATAGAATGCGGTGTTGCCTTTTTTACTTCATGGCTTGGAAGTAAAGGTGGCTGTGGCAGTGGTTTTAGCTGATGCTGGATAGAGCTAACGTCTTATCGCTTGTACAATAGATGTACCCCGAACTACAGTACAGGATGCTAGCAAACGATTTCAGGAAAGAGGTTCATACAACCGCAGGCGCAGGCCAGGTCAAGACCGACATCTATGCACTGTAATTCAAGATAACCGCTTTAATGGCAGCAATGTAATGAGAAATTGCTTTAGCATCGCTCCTGAAGCTCGTACGCGTCTTTTTGAGGTGAGAAAAAATAGCGTGACTTAACGTGCCATTATAAAAAGACTGGAAGAAAGAAATTTGAGTCTGCTCGCTCCCCACAACTGTCCCACAATACCGTAGAGCAAGACTTGATTTTGCGCGGGAATATGCTGACTGGACTGCGACGAAATGAAAGAACATACTATTCTCAGATGAGAGCAGAATAACCTTAAGAGTTCCAGATGTACGTCAGCGTGTCTATAGTTGTCAAAATGAAAGGTTTCCTCCATGCACTATAACCTAAACAGTGGTTACCGAGGAGGGTCAATATTGATTTGGGGATAAATCTTTACGAACCTTATACTGATATTGTTGTGTTCAATAGAGGCAGTGTGAAATTGTGTTCATTAGTGAAAACTTAAGATTAGTTCATGAAAATGCACGTTGCCATATCGTAAGATTCAACCGTGAATTCGTTAATTAGCTCCGGGATTTAAGTTGTGACCGGATGCCTGTACCAAAGCACACCAAAAGTGTTTTAGTTGGGAAGCAGTTCGTTAGTAGAGTGTAGAGTATTTGTTGTAATTTAACTATTTTGAAAAGTGATGTGGCGTCCGTGGGACAATGTAGCTGAAAATATTGCATACGATAACAACACTGATTTTGTAGGAACTACCAGTACCAGTGCCCGTGTGAATGTAATTCCTGAAAAAAAAAGTACCCGACGATTCTAATGATTTGAAATGCTAAAACACAACAAGCATAAAAATCTACATAAGACATTTGGCTTCGATGAAAAACTGTTGGTACAAAGTTCTGATTTAATAAAAATACCATTTTAAACTGTATACAAAATAGTTCAAAATAAACCCTATCGTCGCAAGAAGTGATGTGACTACAAATTTTCAAGACCTATAGAAGCTTCATTTATAAAACCATTGAAAACAACAATATACGATTGCTACAAAGGCAATGAAATACCTACAATCTAGTTAATAAAGAAGAAACAACAGGTCGGAAAATGATTTCTATGAGAAAACTCATCAAACTGTGTCAAAATTGGACACAGAAAACGGGTAAACGTCAAGCAGCTATAAAAAGCAAAAGAATAGTTACCAGACGTAATATATACCTAGAACAAATTAATAAATATAGTCGAATTTACTATGTAGACGAAACTTGAATGCTACCCACGATAAAGTTAGGAAAAGATGGACAGATGGCTCAAACATGTGCATATCAAAAATGCTTACAAATAAAGAATCACCGCTAATTATTGTACATTGAGAAGGAAGTGAGGCATGTGTTCCGAATGCTTTAAAATTATGTGGTAAGAAAATAAAGGATGGAAACGTTAACTACAAGAGTATGAAATTTGGAACCAAATAGTGTAACGCTTTTTATCATTCCCGATAGTTCACTAAAATACCAAATACATCTTAAAGAAAGCTTTTTAATGAAAAATAATATATATTTCAAATATGCACAAAAACAACGTAGTGTTCAACACACGAAGTAATTTAAAAAATGTTACAGCCTAGAGAGTACTGCCGAAAAGCATGGATACACTATATTAAGACTTCCCCACTATTTTTGTGTGTTGTATTCTTTAGAGTTAATTTAGGGACAATTAAAACCTGTACCATACCTAGTTATCTCTAGACTGTGAAGAATTAATCTCGATGGTACCATTAGTCAGTCCGCAAAAGTTATGGGCGTGGTCGTTCTTAGATGTGAAAAACATAAGGAAAGAAGAAACTAAACAACAAAGAGAGGAAGTTTAGGAAAAGAACATCGATCCATCCTCTACAGCCCCCTCATTAAACGTCTTCGCCCGTTACGATCTGTAGCTATTCTCCTCCACGATCAATTGCCAATGAGATTTATTGCCTCTTCGTCCACGTCATTCCCCCATCGCTTTCTCGGTCTTCCAATACGTCTCTTCCCCTGCATTCTTGCATTAAACATTTTTTTGTGGAAGCCTGTTTTCTTCCATCCTAAATACCCATTAAAGACGCTAAGGAAGAGAACAACTCTTCAAAAAAACGGGCGCCACTGTTTTAAATGTTAGAATCCAAAACAACAGAGAAGGGATATACACCAAAAAAAATGCAATTAAGTTCACAACTCAATTGCTAAAGGAAAATGAATAGGATAGCCAGAGTTCACCTATTTATAGGAAGGATATTCAAATAACAAAATATGTACCGTTGACCTGGTGGGTAGTCTACAATGTGACAGAACTATTAAGGTGGCCAGAAATGAATGCATATAACGGGATCTTTTTCGGTCAAACTTCTAAACCATATCTGCAAACAAAAAGTGTTCGGACTGGATTGACAGCGTTTAGATAAGAAATTAAACAAAATTACAATTTTGGAAATTGTTGCAACCCTTGTTGAGATATTAGGTGAATTATTGTAAAAAAAATATCTATGCTGTCCTTACGATTTGGTGATGTCTGCTACTTCTGTTTGACTATAACCATTAAAGCAAAGACTACAATGAAGACAAGAAGAGCAGTTCAATATCCAAATATTCCATGAGCCATTCGACCTATTTCACATTCAGATAGCCTGCCAGTTCCTATTCCCCCTCCCCAAAATTTTAGGTGGAATTAAAAAATAAACCGCATTTTGACAGCAGAACTGTAATCTCTAAAACATTCTCTCATTAACTTAAAAAGTCTTGGTACATAGCAATAATTACAGCCAATTTAAATCTTAATAATTTACCATATAAAAAAATTATCATGTTTCGTTTTTCACATGAATCTGCTTATCATGTTTGTTTTTCTTCATGACAAAATTAATAAGGTTGGGCTCATTAAGTAAAGGAAACCTTAAAAAAAATTGCAGAGCGGTATAATTTGTTATTATTTAATATTTTAAATTTGTTAAGTCACACACCAATATACTTTCAACGAGATTTCATTGATCTTCTTTGTTCACCAATTTTATAAATCCCCTCCCTGTTTTTCAACTATTTCACGCGCATCCGACAGTTTTCCCAAATACCTTAAGAGAGACGTTTTCCATTAAAGAATTCCAACGTGTTCGCTGCATTCACCTTTGGAAATTATTTAGAAACGCCGAAAGAGCCGTGTCCTAGATACTGACTTGACATTTCCTCCTCAACCACACTTGATCCGATAAAAGCAGTTAGTTTTCCTTCTAGTCGATTTTTCGTTTTACCGCCACAAGTAAAATTTATTATTTATGAAATGGGTGTTCGGAGAGGTTGATTTATGGCCGTTTCTCGGAACTGCCCACCCCCACTATAACCAATCTATCCGGTAAAAATCGAGCCTACAACAGGACCGTAGTGTCAGGACAATGAAGATCGCTTTTTGGCAGGAATATCCATCAGATGTACAAGTTTCTGCATGTATAAACTTCCCGAAATGAATTTCTGGCGACTGAATCAGCATTTCAATATTTCATTTCTATATATTTTTTACGAAAATTTTGTTTAAGAATATTGAAAATAAGAAAGACCCTAATAATTATCGAGCAATAAATCTATTAAATACAACACTTAAATTAACAACAAGAATAATACCAACAAAAATAAATTAACTAATATTTAAGTTTTTATAAGGCAGATAACAAACCAGCATAATATGCTAGTAAAATAAATATATTAGAATTAATAATAGAATATATTGTATTTAAAAAATGAAAAGACTGATATATATTTTTGTACACACTTTAATAAATCAAAGAATGGTAAAGAAAAGTATTTTTAAAGTGTGTAAAAATTTATTTTCTGGCTGAGCAGAACCTCTGGGTTCTTACACCGGTACCAACAACATATTTTTTAATGTGCTATTTGTGGAGTCTAATGTTCCATCTTGTATGTGTTTTTTTAAAACAGTTTTTATAACTTAATTTTTATAAATAAAAGGAAAAATTTTGAATTTTTTCACCAAATGGAATATCTCTTGAGTAGCAGTGATTTTTAATACTTGACTCTAGCTCTAAGGATGGTTTTCTAAGCCGAAAGCGCTCATCTAGGAAATAAATTTCTACACACTTTAAAAATACTTTTTTTTCATACTTCAATTCAGCATAAACTTGCCTGATGGTTTTAAAGGCGTTTTATAGAATTACATTCATTAGATGAGAGGGGATTAGGGGTACAAGACAACATAGCGATGTTAGGGTCCGAAAGAAAACTCTCGCAGCCCATAAAGATAAAGTCTGAAGTGCTGATAAAGCTCATGCGATAATGAGTAACACTACAAAGTCAAAAAAGAAATGGATATAAAATGGGAGAAAAGTCCAGATACGCCGATGACGCCCTAGTAATGGCGGATAATGAAGATGACCTACAAAGATAAATGAAACAGTTAGTAGATAGATAGGAACTAGAAGAAATAAACATATTTTTGTAATAGGACAGACAGATAGCATTATATATTGGCAACAGCCAACACGTCACTTACGACAGGAAACGATGCTACAACCGACACGACAATAGAAATCATTCCATCTATAGACACAGAGCTGGCAACCTGTCTATAAGGTTGGATTTTGTAAGACGTGATATTTCTTATTAAAGCAAGAAAAGATCCTTGTAACAAGCTGCGTGATAGAATTTTTTTTTATTCAGTTTTGCTGGTAAGTTCATGTCTTCATATTCTTTTTTGCTTTTTAAGCTTTGGTTTGGAATCTTTAGCATATGAATATTAGTATTCATTCATACACGACTGTACAGGGAGGATACTTTTCATGTTCTGGTGTTCTTCAGAGCGACTTCATTATAACCCGCAAGACATAAGACCACGGTTAGATGGTCTTCATATTTTAAACTATAATTTTGTTATTCCACGAATTACGAATAAATATTTATACTTGTTATACTAATACATCACTCAGTAAGCCTTTGGACTGTTTCTAAGTCGATCTCACGAAATTTTTGCAAAATTCTTCGCCTTAGCTGATCTTAATTTTGGGCTTCCTAGCCATTATTATCCACCATTCGACTCAAAACAGCCCAAAACTCTTCTCAAAACAAAATATTGGAGAACTTCATCAATGTACCTGGCAGCTGTTATGAAGCCTCTCGGAAGGATGGACAATTCTCTACGTGCCTCTAGAGAAATCCAGCCCACACCCTTTGATAGCCTACCCTAGGACTGAAGGTACATTCTGCTCATATGATCTTCGCCATACTCTCTCATGGCCATCTGCAGACAGCAAGGTAAACTTGGACTCATTAGTAAATAAAACGTGCCTCCAATTATTTATAGTAAAATCAGCATGGTTACTGGCAAACTAAAGCCGCGCAACTCGATGGCGCCTGAGAAGTTGTCGGCTTGTTGCAGGTCTTATGACTGCTTAAATTTGCTTCTTCAGGCCTCCGTCTAATTGATCGTTCACTTACTTTAGTATTTCGGACGTATTGAAGTTGATTTCGGATTTTTACAGCCGTGACACGACCGACGATCTCGTAGACTTTGTAAGAGGATTAAATGATTATCACGAGCACTAGTTCTTCGTTGGCGACTGGTTCCAGATCGTCTAGTGTAAGCTCCGATTACAAACTGCGTAACTTGCGCCTCTCCCCATTCACACACTCCTAATTTCCTCAGGGTAGCGGGTAGAGACTCGTCTATAAACCCAATAGGTGATAGTCCTACTTCAGGTATGCGACCCTGCCCACGCGAGCCTTGGTATATCTACTAAGTCCAAACAGTAGATACCACTGTCCTTTCCTACTAACCCTGTTTAAACAAATTTCCTTATTAGCACTCCCAACCAAAGGGGAAGGCAACGGGAAACCCCCTTTATTTCACCCACGAAAGTTCATGATATGAGCAATAGCTGCGAGGCCTCGGATGATGAGCTTCGCGATCCGGATGGCACCCGGCGCATCTTCTCGTCCGGGGAGGAATGTGTGAAATCAGCTACCGGGCATGTAGACGTGACTCATCAGGCTTTACATGCGAAATGTGCTACTGGTGAAAAACAAAAACTTAATAACCGCAAACCATACAACATAGCTACATGGAATGTCCGTGGTCTTTTACAACCGGGCAAACAAGCTATCCTGGAGAAGGAACTGGAACGAACCAATATCTCTGTGGCCGGGCTCTCTGAACTTCACTTCCGCAACAAGGGGCACTACATAACTAATTTGGGACATTTCATGTGCTTTTCCGGCAACACTAACAAAAGTATCAATGGTGTTGGCTTCTGGGTTTCAAAATCTCTTTCTCCTTATATACTGGGATATCAAGCTATCAGTGATCGTATAATTTCCTTAAAACTAAATGGATCTCCCTCTATTGTACATTTGATCCAGGTCTATGCGCCTACCTCAACTGCTGATGATGATACAACTGAATCTTTTTTCAACGAGCTGGAATCATATCTGCAAAATATCCCAAATAAAGAAATCGCTATAATCATGGGTGATTTAAACTCAAAAATCGGTGTTACTATGGCTGACGAACATATACGAAATATTGTGGGTAGATATGGAATAGGTGAACGCAATTCAAGGGGAGACTGCCTTATCCAGTTCTGCGTTGACAATGACTTGACAATAATGAACTCTATGTATAGGCACCACCCCAGAAGATTGTACACTTGGATCTCACCTAATGGACGACACCGAAATCAGATCGATTACATAATGATTAAACATCGCTGGAAAACATCTATTAGCCAATGTAAAACACGACCTAGCGCTGACTGCGGCTCTGACCACCAACTTCTTATTGCAACGCTAAAGCAAAAATTCAAGGCATGTGCTAGGATCCGAAACAAGAGGATATCAAAAATAAAAGATACACAACAATTTAAAATCCAATGTAATGAAAGATTCGAAAATATTTTACCAACTATCGTCACTCATGATTCCGAAAAGATTTGGTTATCTTTTAAAAATACCTTGATACAGACCTTGACTGACTGCGAGGCACAGTCTAATGCCGTCTCAACCGGACCAAAAAAAGTGTGGATGTCTGCAGATACTTTTGACCTCGTTGAAGAACGTAGAAAACTTAAAATTGCTGGAATCGAGAACCCTCTCAGGAATTCCCAGTACCGACAGCTATCTAGAGCTATTCAGGCTGCTTGTAGACGAGACAAAAACAAGCATATAGAGAAAATCTGCAGAGAAATTCAACTACACGCCGACACAAATAACACCAAAGAACTCTTTGATAAAGTCAGACAACTCACACGTAAATTCAAGCAGAAATCTTGGTCTATCAAAGATGATGAAGGTAATGTACAGACGGATTTGGACAAGGTTATTGATGTTTGGAGGGCGTATTGTAAGTCTTTATACGCCAATACGAACCAGATGCCAGCGGACGCCCCGTTTGTACCTGACTGCCAGACCTCCACTTTCCATTCTCCTTCAACAGAGACACACCACACTAGTTTTGAGTCTGAACCTGACATACTTTTTTCCGAGTGGAATTCGCTTTAAAAAGACTTAAGTTAAACAAAGCAGCAGGATATGATCTCATTACTGCAGACGTCTTGAAGCATCTTCCGGAATGTGGAGTGAAAATATTACATCGATTGTGCAATGAAATATGGCACACAGGCGTCTGGCCTGAGGATTGGAGAAAGACCATAATCATACCTCTTCATAAGAAAGGTTCAACAAATAATTGTAACAACTACAGGCTATTAGCTCTAATATCACACGCCAGTAAGGTGATCCTCTACATACTGCAACGGCGTCTAGAAAACTTCATAGGTTGGCAAATAGCACCTGAGCAGGCTGGATTTGTAAAGGGCAGAGGTACTAGAGAACAAATCCTTAATGTACGAAACATCATAGAAAAAGCCAGAGAATACCAGATCCCGATATTTATATGTTTCGTCGATTATACAAAGACCTTTGATAATGTTAGATGGGACAAACTATGGAACATATTGACGACAATGGGTGTACCTAAACACTTGACTTACCTTATTAGCAAACTGTATCAAGATAACCTGGCATATATTCGAATGGACGGATATCTGTCTGACAAATGCACTTTGGAGAAGGGAGTACGCCAAGGATGCGTTTTATCTCCCTTATTATTTAACATCTATTCGGAGTTCATAATGCGCAGAGTTTTGGATGGTTGGGAGGGAGGAGTAAACCTAGGTGGTGTTAAGATATCTAACTTGCGTTTCGCAGACGACACTACACTTCTAGCCTCTACTAAAGAAGAAATTACTAGATTATTAAGAAAACTCGAGGTAGAAAGTGCTAAATTTGGACTCATGGTTAACTAAAACAAAACCAAAATCATGGTTATTGATCGCCAACAACAGTTTCCTGAAACCCAAACTATTGCGGGATGCGAGGTAGTCTCATCTATGATATATCTTGGAGCTCTAGTTAACAACACAGGCAGTTGTGAATCCGAAATCAGAAGACTCATTCAACTAGCAAGAGCAGCAATGAGTGAACTAAACGGGGTCTGGCGTGATCGTCACATTACTATGACAAACAAAAAGAGACTCGTTTCAACTCTGGTCTTTTCCATATTTTACTATGCATGCGAGACATGGACAGTCAAAGAATCAGATCGACGACGTATAGACGCCTTTGAAATGTGGACATGGAGACGCCTGCTTCGAATTCCATGGACGGCTCGCCGTACAAATCTCTCGGTTCTGGATGAAATTAAACCGGATCAACGTCTCTCCAGTACCGTTTACTCTAGAATTTTAAAGTTCTTTGGCCATATCCATCGAAGTGATCACAAAATGGAGCGGTTGGTGGTCCAAGGAAGGCCTCAGACTCAACGCCAACGCGGAAGATCTCCACAGCGATGGGCTGACATTACTAAAAAGCTTCTCAATAAACAGTATACTGAGGCAATACATATAACTGATGACCGCGACCAGTGGAGAAATATTATCAATCAAACTGTCCGAGCTGCTGAAGCCCAATTATGAACCACAACACATCTACTAAGATGTTAATGACTGTGATGATGATGAAGCTCCGATTGCCAAGAAACGTTTAAAAATATGGTGCACAGTACTATTGGATATTTGATACTTTTGAGCAACATATCGCTACTTATTCCGTCTTGAAGCAATGCAACAAAAGCAGCCACTGTTTCGGGATTTACAAACAATCTTTTTGAAATGAAATCAACTTCAAATTGGGTTTGATACTTGATTCGACTGGAAAGGTTACTCACATCAACAAGAACAAAAGAATAATAATAGAATACTAACAGCTACCTTTGCACTTTTAAAAGTGACAAGAATAATGTATTCTTTATTTCTGATCTTTACTGCATTTTGTTTCGGATAAGCACTTAAGTTTTATTAGAAATTACTTAAAACAGTTTGTTTCGTTTGTGTTTACGTTATTATAATAATAAAAGAGAATTAAAAATTTAAGTTTTTATTTTAAAAATGCAAGCGCTCCGTTTTTAGTGCCGATGAGTATATTAATAAAATTAAAATATATTTATACAAAAGAAGATGCTATATATCTCAAAAATGTTAATAAAATTATAATTGTAATTACAAACTAATATCCCTAAAATACATTTTATCACACTAATAATGCCTTCGGTCATTTTAGTTTTTCATTCGCCAGTTATTGACTACACTTCACAACATATTATTGCACTCAATATATTTCAACTTATATTAAAAAAAATGTATTATGATATTGTAGAGTTCAAAGACAATTGGTCGTTTTTTCGTTACGTCTCTGTCTGACCGTTCTTTTTTGTCGTCTTCTTTGTGTCATTGTAAGCTCATCGGAATTTAGATGTATTTCTTTTCCGTATCCTTTTCTCAGAAAAACTGGCTTGGCAGCCAAAAGAGATTGTTTTTTCAGAAAAAAATCGAAGGAGTTAAGATTGAAATCTCTCATACGGTGTGTTTACTTTGTCGAAAAAAGAAAGAGACATTGGAAACAAATCTTTTTTTCTTTTATTATAACAATAACAAGGAAAACTTCATTGTTTCCATATAAATTGTTTTGTTTCCTTGATGCTAAAAATGTACAATAGTACACACTGAAAGTTTATCAGTAACTTTTTGGTGCATATACCCTTATTTTAAGAAAATGGAATCAATGTGTTTTTTGTTCTAGGTTTTTATTTGAGATGGAATTGGCGTATAATTAATATAACCAATTTGGATTTTGTAATACCCGTTAACACGTTCGCGGACAAGACGGCATATCCCGTCACGCATACAGGGACAAGACGCGATATGCCGTCCAAACAAACAGCTTGGTATAATACTCAAAGCGGCATTTTTCGTTGTGCGTATATTGGTTTCCCCGTACGAACACGATTGATGACCCAGAACACATAAAAATATTTCGTAAAATGTCTCTGCATACGTTTCGCTATGCACTTGACCTGGCTTTTGTTTTGACGAATGCACGTGAATAATATCTTCCTACATTTTTATGCTGTAAAAGTTATACACTCTGTTTAAATTAGTGCAAAGCAGTTTTATGTGTTTGGTGTCAATAAGTCCTTAATTTTATATATTTGTATTTTATAATGCAAAAACTGAACAAAAAGGTAAAAAATAATTAGGGGCTATGTCAACAAATATCCAGTTATTCGTTTATTTGTACCTAATCTGTATTATGTACACTGTAAATAAGTTCTAATTAGTTTTTTGGTGTGAGTAGTAGGAAGATAGATAGATATGTTTATTGACAATTTTTTACATAGCAAACACTACGTGTATTCCTGATTTTCAGTTTGATAATGGTGGTAGTGTATCTAATATGTGTTTGAAACTACACCGACTGCAGCCGAATGTTTTGAAAAGTTTTGGGATGATGACGTTATGAACACGATTATTACTTATATGAATGCCTATGCTGACATTTTGAAGACTACAAAAAGGCCACACAGACGAAATTATAGATATAAAATTATTAAACCAGTAACTAAACCTGAACGTATTCCTAGCTCTGTGTATCTTACAGAGCCAATCCAAATGTTCTTCAATAAGGAAAAGACGTTTTTAAGAACTTCTAAGGTGTTTTAGTTGGTCTTACGGACATATTAACGAAAACTGCGATGACAAACTACGAAAGGTTACACCACTTTTGACTAGATTATTATCAAACTTTAGAAGTGCCGTGGTTCCTCCAGAAAATTTGTCCTTAGACGAGTCATTAATGCTATTTCACGGTCGGTTGAGCTTTCGGCAGTATATTAAAAGTAAAAGTGCCAAGTACGGAATAAAGTTCTACTCTGTTTGTACCAGCGATGGTTACGTGCTAAATTTGAAAATATATTCCGGAAAAACAACAGAAGCGATTGGTGTACAAAAACTTGAGTAACTAGTTCTCTCTCTACTTTTATAATAGCCTCTCTCTTTCTAATATTTCTTTCTTTGTCGAAAAACCATACAACTGGTACCTTACGAAAAGATCGTAAAATAAATCCTGCCGCAATCGTAAAAGCCAAGTTAAAGAAAGGTTAACACCGTTGGAGCCGATGTGGTCAAGTATGCGTTTCAAAATGGAGGGATGAGTAAATCCCAAATCGATTACCGCTAAAAACAGGTATGGCGTTGCAAAGGTAAAACCTGAGGAAGTAGCTAATTACAACAAGTTTAGTCAAAATTTAAAAATAACCACGTTTGCTTTAACTAAATGGTTTATACTTATTTTAGGCAATTTTGAACCTGATGATGGACTGTTTAGTCCGAAAACGTTTGTTTTTTTGATGTAGCCCTTTTAAGGGTTTTTTAAATAAATATACCCATTTACGAAGACTAACCTGTTTTTTGTGATACGTGGTATACAGCCAGCTACAGGAATTGTTTTCCTTGTGGATTTTTTAATTTTAACAAGTTTATGTCTGACATTGACCGTAGTGACCAGATGATTAGTTATTATTCATCTCCGAGAAAAAGTATAAGATGGTATAAAAAAGTAATGTATCATCTACTAGACATTTCTCTTTGGAATGTATTTTACATAAAAAGAACATTAGACACACAGTTATCGTTCCTTCAGTTTTGCAAAGAAATTGTAAAATAATATTTAGGAATTGATAAAGATAAACAAGATAGAAGAAACTTGGTGAAGACGGCATCATTACATGGTGGTAAAAGGCCACGACTGGATCAACAAATAGCAAACAAGAACACTGATTCTGGCATGCATTTTCTCGATAAAATACCAAACCCAAAAGATCCAAATAAATCCTACCATTTGAGATGCAAACATTGTACATCAAGATCTATACGAAAAGAGACCAAGTGCCTTTGTAAGACGTACCCCAGCAGGCCAGCTCTATGTGTTAAACCTTGTTTCGAAGATTACCATAGACAAAATAATTGTTTTTAATAAATTCGTCCCCACCCCTCCCATTTTTCGTGTAACGGGAAACGCCGTTTTGTATCCAGCTCACTAAAATAGACTTTGCTAATGACAAGACGGTATTTGCCGCTTTCAATTTTTTTGTAAAAAATATATGTTCTTTTTCGATAAAATGACGTTCTTAACAGATGTGCGTTTCTACGAACCCTTTTTTATGCCATAGTGTCCGCGAACGTGTTAAATATTATTCCATTTAGTTGTGTTAAATCACCGTTACCTCAAGTTAAAAAAAACTTTAACATCCATATCACTCTTTTAACAAAAATGTAGCAAATAACAAATTTTGTACCATTTTAAGTGTTTTTACCCAAATATTTAGTAGCTTGACTCATGTACACTTGGTAAATACACTGATGATGGACGTGTTAGTCTGAAGACGTTCTGTGATGCAGTCCGAAACTTACTGATGTACTTTTTTTAATTTCGGAAAAAAGGAAAACATACATTGTGAGATATAAGTTTCTGTGAGACTTCAACTTCATGTCATAGTAATTTACACGTAGACAGCACGCCGTAGTCTTCCACAAAAATGAAATTGCAAGCACTATAAATATATTTATATAATTAGCAGTTATATTTATTACATTTTTAGAAACTGTAACTAGCAAATTATTATAGTAAGCGTAAACAAATAAATTGATTAATTACTCAAAGCATAAATTAATTTTCCAATTATGTAACGTTAATATTTAATTATCAGTCTACTGAAATAAAATAATATAATTTGGATAGTTTGCATTAAACAATGAAATTGCGATGATCCGTTATTAATTTTATATTCCATTTATCGCTAGTTCAAATAGTAATTCATTATATGATATAGGTTTTTTAATTTTTTAAAGTAAATTTGTCGTCAAAGTAAATTTTCTTATTTTCGTCAGTTCAGTTCATAACTTCTATGTCCTAGCTGAAGAGAAAGCAACACAGTGACAGATTAATCAGAAATTAATGAGTAGCAGAACATTGAATGTCTATCTTGACCGGACTATCTATCTATATATTTTCTTGTCATGTTTTATGAATTTTAAATGCATTCTCATTATTTATTTTATAAACTCTACAAACAGTTTGCACATGAAAATTACAATTCTAATAATATGGTAGCTTCTTCAGTAATTATACGTTCTTTTTCTAGGAACGACATTTTTTTCTCTTTACAATAGAAGTGCTTCAATTAAATTATGCATAACAACTTTAATTTAGCTGGCGGAAATCTACATTAGCTGTAACGACAAAGATATGATTAATCGCAGAGCAGAACTCTTTAAATTTCTCGGAAGAGTAACTTTTTTATTCTAGTTGAATATCTTTTTATTTTTCGTAAGGGATATCTATCTAAAAAATTCGATAACTGTTTCTCTACAGGTATTAGGTTGATATCTTATTCTTTAAGTGCCATCTTCGAAGTGAAATTTAAAAAGCAACTGATTGTTGTACTCATGGTTGTTGAAGTCTCACAGAAACTTATATCTCACCATGTATGTTTTCCATTTTTACGAACTACATTAAAAAAGTACATTAGTAAGTTCCGGGCTGCATCACAGAACGTTTTTGATACCACCATGTTTTACTTTTATATTCAATCTTTGAAACCAAAACGACACGTAGTGATCCAAGAATCTAGTGTAATAAAAAGAACCACTACTGCGCAACTGGTGGAAATGAGAATGCCCATATCAACGATCATGTGCCAGTCCAAGTGTGACTTTATAAGAGACTTTTTCCTGGTGGAGAGATTCTTCATCACTTTGACAGAATGCTACACGAATGTATTTTTTTATTAAATATAATTACCATGCTAAAAAACGACTGAATCCCATCTCTTCTAATTTGGACAACGATATAGATTAAGGTCTGTTTTTATGCGGATTATTTTTATGCGATTTTAAAGTTGTGCGGTTTACATTTCATCCAAAAAATTCTATTATTGAGTATTATAATTAAATATTAACTATTCACATCCAGATATAGTCAGTAAAGTAAACCTTTGCAATTCGGGGATTCCATTGTTGATGCCTCTATTACATCCTTGCGAGTTTCGCATTAAAAGGTATAACCTGTTATTTTTTCAAAATCATTTTCCGCTTAGGGTGCTTTGTTTTATAATAAGTTGTATAAAATGTTGCTGATTCCAAGTTGCAGTATAATAAGCAGCACAGTTTTCGTATTGAAAGATTTCAAGTGAGTGTCGTAAAGTTTTAAAGAGGTTTTTACTATCTCAATATCGTAAGTAGCAGCAATTAAGAAGAATGAACTCTGGTACAAAATTAAGCGCCAAATTTTCATCTTTCTCAAGGGATGTATTCTTAGAAAGAATAGAAAGAGCCATCGCAATTTGGATTAAGGAACAAATTGAAAGAAGTAGTTATTTAATCCAGAAAAAACCTTTGCAGTTTTATAAGTTAATGAAATAGTCAGAGTCACTAACTTCCACTTCCCAAGCTGGTAAAAAATTTTCAGCTAGCAAAGGATGGCTAATCGAGTTTATAAAAAGAAATGCATTTTATAATATCAAGATCACAGGAAAGAGTGCTATAGCAGATAGAGCAGCAGCAAAAACATTTCCGGAGAAGCCAGCGAAAATTATTGAAGATCAAGAAAATTATTGAAGATTATTGTGCCGATCAAGTATTTAACGCTGATGAAACGGGACTGTATTGGAACAAAATCCTAACCCTAACCGAACTTACATCGCAAAGGATGAAAAACCTGCAAGTAGACATAAAGCAAGTAAAGATCCAGTAACATTATTACATACTTTGTAGCAATACATCAGACGATAAGATGTTGAAACCGCTCTTAATAAATAAATCTCTTAGACCACGTGCTTTAAAAGGCAAAGATTTACTTTACAAGTACAACAAGAAAAAGCAGTTGATGTTAGAAAATTGATATAAAAACATTATGATTTAAACTGGAAGACTATTAAAAAATTCTTTTTCTTCTTCTTATTTGTCACTGGCTTTATAACTCGGGGTGAGTCTTTGCCGCATCTACTATCGCCCTCCATCCTCTACGATCTTGCGCTTCTATTTCACATTATTGTACCCCAATTCTAGATAAATCGGCTTCAAAATCATCCTTCCATCTTTTTTTCGGTCGGCCTAGTGATCTTCTACCATCTGGTCTTTCAAAAAACACTGTCTTTAACACTCTGCTATCCTCTGATCGTACCACGTGAACTGCCCATCATATTCGGTTTGCCTTGATATGTCTAACTATGTTTTCAGTTGAGTCACCAATTCAACATTGCGGCGTCTTCTCCAATCCCCTGTGAATTCACCTTCTGAGAGCCAAATAGTATTCTGAGAACCTTTCTTTCAAATACTAGAAGCTTATTGATTTCCCGCTGGTTGAGAGTCCATGTTTCACTGCCATATGTAATAATTGGGCGAATAATCGACTTGTACAGTGTTAATTATACAGTGGTAATTTAGATTTTCTTTTTAGCAGATTCGATCTTAATAATGTTAAAAGGGAGTATAATGCTCTATTTCCCGCAGCTATCCTTGCTGAGACCTCTTTTTCTATGTGGTTCTCAGCTGTGATTATCGCACCCAGGTATTTAAACTCCTTTACTACTTCGAAGTTGTGATCATTAATACTGATGTTCTGTCTAACTCTTGGTCTTGGATTTTTGGTTACTACCATGTATTTTTTCTTTTCTTCATTTATTCGGAGACCCAGACTACTTATTTCCTCCTCGAGCTGTAAAAACACCTCTCTCACGCATCTTGTAGAATGCGTGACTGCATCTATATCATCAGCAAAGGCAACAGTTTTGATTCTTGATCAGCAAATCCTCCTGCTAGCTCAGACGATATTTTACTTATTGCAATAAGTAAAGCAAAATTGAACAGCAACGGTAACAAGGTATCCCCCTGCTTAAGTCCTGAATTTATACCAAATGGCATCGATTTTCTGCTTCCTATCTTTACTTAAGCATATGAGTCTCTCACGCACATTTGCGTTAATTTAACTAATTTTCTCGGTATTCCCATTTCTAACATTGCTATTCATAATTTGCTTCTTTTTATGGAATCTTATGCTTGCTGGAAATCTATGAAAATTTGAAGCATATAGCGGTTGAATTCCCAGTTTTTCTCTAATATTTGTCGGATGGTGAATATCTGATCTATAGTTGACCTTCCAGCACGAAAGCCGCATTGGTAGTAGCCTAGAATATCTTCCGATTATGGTGCGAGTCTCTTTAGCAAGATAATTGATAGCACTTTATATGATGTGCTAATAAACAATATGCCTCTATAGTTTCGGAATTGTTCTTTGTTTCCTTTCTTATATATGGGAATTATACGCGCCATTCTATTCTCTAGGTTTTTCTGTTTGTTGCCATACTCTCAAAATGATTTCATACAATTTTTGATGTAAAAGGTTTCCTCCTTTTTTAACAACTCTCCATTTATGCCATCATTTCCTGGTGCTTTATGGTCTTTTAGAGACGCGATCGCATTCTTTACTTCCGAAAGTGTTGGTGATGGTATTTCGATATCTGCAGAATGAAACGTAATATTTGCTTCCTCCGTCACACTTTCAATATTTAATAAATTCCAAAAGTATTCCGTCCATCTTCGACGATTTCCGTTTCTTATAAGTTCACCTGCTTTATTTCTCATAGGTTTCTCATATGATTGACTTCACTTCAATAAAGAATTTCCTTATTTGATTTCTCTCGCCACTTCTGTTCATTTCCCGGATTTACTGTTCAAGATAGCTCCTCTTTTTAGTTCTGAATAGTCGCATTGTTTGTGCTCTTGTTCTGTTAAAATCTGCTTTGTTCTCATCTGTGTGCTCTTTTATTTCCAGAATTTCCTCGCATGCTTTGTCAAACCATTTCCGTTTTTTCCAATGGTTTCCTTGGCTGCTTGTTCTATAACTGATGCCACTTGCTGCCAAGCTTGTTCTAACTCTACATTATGCTCTTCCTCTCACAGCAATTGCAATATGTTGCTTATTGCCACTTGATAATCCAGTTCTTTATTTGGTGCTTTGATATTTGTAGGGCTTCGATGTTCCATATTGCTCTTTTTTTTTCTTGTTCTAGTTTCTGTATTGATAATCGCGTTCTTAACTTAGATTTCAACAGAAAGTGATCGCTATCGCTATCAGCTATTCTCATACTTCGCGAATTAATAATGCTACTAGAGTGTCTTGCGTTAATGAGGACATGATCTATTTGATTTGGTGTTCTTCGATAATTTGAAACCAATGTGACCTTGTAAATGTCCTTTCTCTCGAATTGGGTGGATTTAACGATCATGTTTTAGATATTGCGAATTGTGTTAGCCGGTTATTAAAGAATTAAGCTATTTTAAACACGTTTTAGAACAAGACAATTTAGGAAAACATCTACCTACAGATAAAGTTTATAAATAATTAGTTTACTTTCAACAACAATACTAGTAAAATAAACAGGTTCCCATGTTTTCCTGTTTATCGACACGATATGAATAAACATAAATAGTCACAAAAACGAATAGAAATATGTGCCAGTTTTTTTTAAGCTTTTGCATGAATTTCTGTCAGATATTCGAAGTAATTTATCACGCAGCCTATTTCTTTTAATTTCTGGAAACTTTTTGTTTTTGTCTTGGTTATAGGTAATTTTAGAAGACAACAGGACGTATCCCTACTTTTTCAAGGCAAGTAATGTCTTTTTTATGCAATTTTTTTATATGCGCTTTTCTGTGGAACATATCCACCGCATAAAACGAGATCTTACTATACTTTTATTTTAAACTATTTTTAAAGTATTTTAACTTTATGTTCGTATAACGATAATATGTTGGAGGCTGAATTTTTTAACCGTCAATCTTGGATTTTACCGACTTCTCACTCAATGCTTTATAACATAAACAATGCTAAAACGACTCAGTGTTTTCAGCCACACTTATAGATCCGCAGGACAAATCGTGACATCGTGTTGTTTGTTGCGGAGGTTTCGTTTTTTTTACAAACGGTCTGAGTTGTCGTGTTGTTCCTAAAAACAGATACGACAACTTGACACACAGCATAAACTTGAAACTTTTAACTAACATGCAAAAACAGATGCTTTCGTGTTAGTTCAAAAGGTCACGAGTATGAAAATTTATTTATTTCGATACGATCATCCAGAGCGGAAATCTATTAGTAGTAGCAAGAAGGAAAACAATCGATAGACATAAAAATAGTCGCTTTATAATTTAGCCATTTTGCGGTTGAAATGATAATTTTTTTAAATGTCAAAGGAACATTTTATTTCGCATCTTTATTTATATCTAGTTTCTAAGTCCTATGAAAATGACGTATCAGTTGGTATCGATAACGTAAGTAGAATGTTTTAAAAGCCAAACGACTGCAAAATACTGTACACATAATTGACAAATAAAAAAAAGGAATAAACTGGTTAACAATTCTAATCGATGGTAAAGAAAAAATACTATATAAAAAATATTATCCATATCGGCAATGCAAAGCGGTGATACCACGAAGGTATGAATGCTGTTTTGAGGAGTACTTTAAACAAATTATAGAGCAAGTTTAAAAAAAAAATCCGTAATTGTTTTACAGAATGGTCCGTACCATTTACTAAAAAATAGCCTGTAACTATAATTATTTAAAAAAGCACAAATAATTCCGTGGATTTCGGAGACAGCAATACAGTATGAAAACGATATGGTGAAAGAAGAGCTATTGGCAATCCAACGGATTGGGATGGATGAATAAATCAACACAAGGTCTTCGCACGATATAGCAATGGGGATTTGGTTTGTCCCGTAAAGAAGTTTAAGAACTAATCCAACAGTTCGTCCAATCAAACAACTTAAAAACTCAATTTAAAGATGGTAGACCAGGTGAAGAAAGTCATGAATCCTTTTGTTGGTAAAGTTATTGAGCGAAAACATTCAATCTTTGGAACTTGCTGACAAAACTGGGAGAATCTACAATATAGGTGAAACAGGATTTTCGAGTGACCCTCTAAAATTAAAGTTGTTGAAAATTTTTTTCCATTATTCGTTTTTAAAGGCAAAAATATCTGGGATGAATGGATGGTCGACGAAAATGATGCCTTCCCTAGTACTGCTTATGCCGCTACTAAAAATGGCTGGATTGAAGCTATTTTATTTCGCAACTATTTTAAGTGTACTTTTGTAAAAAAACGTTGGTCCTAATCGGCCTATACTGGTTATCTACGACGGACAATCAACCCACCTTACAGCAGATTTGGTCAATTACGCGAGATCGGAAGAAATCATCATCCTCAAACTACCGGCTCATACAAGTCACATTCTCCAGCCATTGGATTTAGCGATATTCAAAGCTTTAAAATCAATGTAGGACGAAGAACTTGTGAAGTGACAGCGACAGTTTGCTGGTCGGAGACTTCTCAAAAAAGTTTTTTTTTTAAGCTGATTGGGATAGTATGGACAACAATCAACCGAGAAGTTATCAAAAATGGATTTAAGAAGGGAGTTATCTTTCCATTTAATGATAAAGTTGTACCCGAAGATAGAAGATTTTAGCGGACGTCAGAGATCAGCACCAAGAGCTTTCTCTAGATATGACAGATGTTGCCACCTTCGAGACAAGCTTGTGAGTATCATATTTTAAGCATATGGACGTAGGATTTTAGTGAGCTACTGTCGTATTCTTATGATTTTTTTTGTTGTTTTTCAGATGTACAGTATCTTTCGAACATCTCCTACTACAAACCGTAAAAAGCGGAACACCAACTCCAGCAAAAAAGAAAAAAGACAACACAAGACAACAAGATGAAGTTGATATAGGTTTAGAAAAAAAAAAACTGTGTATGCCAGAAAAGATAAAGAAAACTTAATTAATTGCAACTGCATTAATTGCATACTGTTTTATTTTGATACTAGATTTTCTTTCTAGATCAAGGTGTCTTTTAGCCTTGTGGACCTTTTCACAGTACAACCTGAAAGATATTGGTATTGGCATATAATTTACACCTATATTTAGCTGTTTTCGAATAGATTTCTGCACCTGATTAGGGTCGACGTCTTGCTTCAATATTTACTTAAACTTAGTACCTCGCAGTGCCACTCAGGTCCTTTCTGATCTATGTTAAGCTTTGCCATTGTAAATATAAAGTTGTTTGATGGAAAGTCGCGATCTACCGGAAGGACCAATCGAGGCCGACGGGAGATCTTTTATTATACAGTATTGTATTATTCTCGTCCCACAGAGCGCGATCTGTTGATGCGAGCCAATAATTACAGTTGAACAAAATTACAGATTGATCACGCGATCAGGTTGGTAAAAATGAATCACTCAATGAAAAAGTACAAAAATTAGTATATCTGTTTTGACACTTCCCACGAATATAAAAAAAATTGGTAAAGAAGATCAAAGCAAGGAGTAAGGTAGCTGCAGAACTAAATGTTAAAAGTATGCCTCAAGTTTACACAAATAATTTAGCTGCAAAAGTCTTCTTCCTCTTCCTCTTTTTATGATCCATTGTGTTTTTTAATATGCCTCCAGTAAGTTGTCGTTAAATCGTTTTTGCGGTCTTCCTACTAATCGTCTTCCTATTGGGGATCGTCTCTTGCCGTCTTTACTACTGTATTTGTTGTCATTCGGTTTATATGATCGCCCCATTCTATTCTTCCATTCCATTTCCATTCTATTTCTTTGACAGTCCTTGATGTTCTCTAACTTGCATCTACGTCGTACATCTGTACTTTTAGCTCAATCCTATAGTGTGTTACCATCAATTTCTCTAAGTGTTTTCATCTCTGCTGTTTCTACAATCCTCTTTGTCCTCTCTGTGTCAGGTCGTGTTTCTGCCGCGTATGTCATTATTGGTCTGATGACTGTTTTGTAAATTCTGCCTTTCATTTCTTTTCCGATATTTTTATTTCTCCATATTGTTTCATTCAGGCAACCTGCGGCTATGTTTGCTCTATTCACTTGATCTTCCACTTCTGTTTGGAGCTTTTCGTAGCTACATAATGTGATGCCTAGATATTTAAACTCCATCAGTTGTTCTATTAGTTGACCTTCCAGTTCCAATTTATTTGTAAAAGTATACAATATGATTATTTTCATATTATAATAATAAAAACGTTATATACGATATTGTTATTGCAACAAAAATAATAAAAGAACTATGAAAACTAGCATGATTTGTTCTCTAAACTCTAAAAATAAAGCAGTATAGAGTACCGCTTACAAAGATATCACGCCCTATGTGATGTCCCCAAATCGCAGACAACCGCAAAGATCGCTGGATTGCTGTCTGCCGCGACATATCGCATCCTGTGTGCCTAAGCCTTTAGAACTACTATCCCAGTGTAGATTGAGTGGTGTGTACATGACAAAAATCGTCTGCGCTTTCTGCAAATATTAATTTATAGGATATTATAACTCATAATTTAGTTATCATCAGTTTCTAATGAAGGTAGACTGCATAACGTCTTAAGAATTCCCATATCTTGGAAGTTGCAGCTCACTTAACATGCATATATAAATCCTACAGTTGTAATAGACGCTAAAGATGATAGCCTGATATTAAAATGTTTAAGCGAAAAAGATTGGGAGAAAAAATACACGTTATAAACCAAAAAAGATTTTTAAATTGAGTTATATTAGAGACCTATTAAAAATTGACTCACCTGATCCAATTGTGGCCTCACATGCCTATCCCCCATGCCGCTGTGCAGCCTCGAGGACGTCGAGGATGACACCGACATTGTAGGCGGTTGCCCCAAAGGTGGCCCCTTCGCCGGGAGTATCCCGTTGGTGCGATGACTCGTGGTACTACTGGTACTACCATGTTTTACAGGTTGACCTGGGTAGCCGCCTCTTCCTCCGTACGGCGGCTTACCTTCGGCATTTTTCATGTAACCGCCCCGCTGATGGTTCGAATGGTGGGGTTGATGGTGAGGCTTTTTGAACTCCGGCCGCGAGTCAGGTGGTGGCTGAAGCCTAAAACAAACATGTAGTATATTATTGAATGGAAGTGTGAATGGAAGTTTGTAAATCAATCATATATTTTCTAAACGAAAAGTGTTGTTAAATTTGTACGTGATGGATTTGTTCAACTCGTGTTTTGAAATGCTTAAGTTACAGCGATATAAATATAATTTAATGACGTTTAACCTTTGTGTGTCTATGTTTAGGTCGTTTTCTGGTTTCGGCACTATAATGGTGGACAAAGATTTCAATGATCGCGATCTATTAACAACAAGAACAGATGTACTAAATCGATGGACGGAATATTTTAACCAGATACTTAATATAAAGGAAGAATAAGAAAACCCGGAAGACGAAAGCTGTGAGGTAAGCGGAGCAGACGAGAGGGAGGAGGATCCACCAACGATCCTGGAAGTTAAAGACGATGTAAACAAAATAGCCAGAAACAAATCACCCGAAATAGATAATCTCCCAGCGGAATTATATAAAGAAGGTTACCACGATATCATAATAGCGCTACAGCAGCTTATAAAAGAATGATGGATACAGAAGTCCCTTACATTGTCCCCCACAGACAATAAGAGAGAATTTACGCTCCTAAATGCAGCGTATAAAATATTCTCCAATATACTATGCCATCGTATGGCACCATATGCACAGCGAATAATAGGACAATACCAAGCTGGTTTCAGAGGTGGTAAATCAACAATTCATCAGATTTCAATACTGAGACAAATTATAGAGAAAACACTGGAATACATTATAGACACGCACCACATATTTATAGACTACAAGGCAGCATACGACTCTGTATAGAGTCTATATAGCTTCTAGTCAAGAAGATCTGCAAACACTACTTGATAGTGTCGTTGAGAGTTGTAGGGAGGCAGGTCTGAATCTGAACATACGGAAAACCAAAATACTCATAATAAGTAAACAACAGCATATAAAACCGTCTATGTATGTAAATAATACCAAACTTGAGCAAGTTGATAAAATCGTTTACCTTGGACAGCAATTAAATTGTAACGTGTTCTCGGTCTTACTTTATGGGGTCGAGTCCTGGAATGTGAATAAAATCTATCTAAATCGCCTTAAAGTTTCCGAAATGTGGTGCTATAGAAGAATTTTAAAAGTTTCCTGGGTGGAGAAGATTCGAAACTCCACAATACTAGAACGTCTCAGCAAGACTACTGAGATCATAAAAAGCATCAAACAGAGAAAGCTGAAGTATTTCGGACATATAATGAGAGGTCCTTAATATAGGTTGCTACAAAAATTCATGCAAGGAAAAATAGCAGGCAACCGCAGTTCAGGACGAAGAAGACCATCATGGTTGAAGAACTTGCGAGATTGGTATGGTGTTGATACAAGCATGCTATTTAGGGTGGCAGTGAATAAAATTAAGAAAGCTGTGATGGTAACAAACGTTCTGAAAGGACATGATACATGAAGAAGAAGAATCCCGATTTTGCATCAGTGTGTAATCTTAAATTCTTTTAATTGACTTTAATTGATATTATGGTCTATACACTTATTCGATTCCTGTGAACGTTTTTTGCCTAAGGTTAGAAAAAGCTTCTTTGGGGTTTTTCTATGCGCTGATTCCGAATCTAACAATGAAAATTCTCAATTTTAAAAATGGGTGAAAAAGTATGGCGTAGGTTGTAGGTTATATTCGATTCTGCTCATGTGTCTCCGCTAGCTTAAGGGTCCTTTGGAGGAGTTTATACTGACGCTGTATTAATTTTTTAACGTTAGTTGTTAATAAATTCATTTCAAACTACACTCAAATGATCTCTGGCCATAATGGTGCTAATTTGTCAGGGTGTTAAGTTTTGTAGGTGTTAAGAGATGCGTAGACGCATGCCTTGTATTCGATAATCGGTCTCATAATTTGTTTATATCTGGTCATATTTTTTGATATTAATTTAATATTTAGTCTGACTTTGACGGGTCTATCAGAAGTAAACAACGTATGCTTGGCAACAATACAGACGAAATATACAGCGTATTTATTGATACATGATCAGGTAGCGTTGGGATCTTCTTTTTCTTCTTCAGACTTAAGTAATTCAACTTTGGACATAAGTCTCCCTTAAATCAACCTTTTTTTCGTTTTTATCGAGTGCATTTTCATTGAAATCTAGTGACTCTGTAATGTGACCGTTTAATATTAACTTTAATATCTGTGTTCGTATATACAATAATATTATTTTACAGTTTATGTCGAATAATAACTAATCCACTGCAAAACTTGTTTCAACGATGAAAGATCTAAATATATAATTACACTAATTGCATTTAGAAAGTGTTTTAATTAATTATTGTATATATCATTTTCTCCCTCTAATTTCACGTGTCTTTATAATATCATTAGATACTAATTAATACTAAAATTATTATATCCACTTCAACGAAGAAGTTCAAATGAACGGCAAACATCGATCTCTGGAGGTTTAATTTAATTATGGTAATCAAAGATCGCAAAGCTGAAAATTTTTCACATTAAAACAAGAGAAAGTAAAACAGTAACCAGAGGTACTATAGCTGGTCTCAAAATATATCGTCTTGGTTTTTCCCTCGTTAAAGGATTAGTGTTACTATTGCCATTGTCATCAATGGATAACCAAAGTTATTGGTTCTTAGCACAAAACATCAGAGACGGACTCCAGGTAAAAATAATAAGTACAGTATTTTATTTCAAGACCTCCATTTTATTTAAAAAAAAATGTTTTATTGCTTAAATGAATCGTTATAGAAATCATATGATCATGTCACACACATGAACACAAATATTAATAATAAATATTAGGACATGTCAAATTCTGTTGCACTGTCAGAACCCTCATTTGGATTAATGGCAATTGGTTGTATACTTGGTTTATCAATCCTTTCAGTATGAAAGTTTCAACGGTATGTCCTTCTCTTCAAAAAAACTTGATTGATTTGAAACATGATGTTGAAATTGAAAGTTTATTTCGGGAGTGTGGGTATGAAAGATTTTGGCCGCGGATAAAAGAAGTGTATCCAATCTTGTGGAATGCAATCAAATTATTATTATTACCTTCTTCTTCTTCTTCTTCTTCTTAGAGTGCCATATCCCTACGGAACGTCGGCGACTACCATGCTTATAATATTGTTATACTGATCTCGGTCTTGCGCTACGTGTAGCAATTGGTCCGCTGTCAAACCTGTCCACTGCCGCAAATTCCTCAACCAAGAGAGTTTCTTCCGCCCTATCCATTTCTTTCCTTCGATTTTAATTTTACCGTTGAGAATTGGCCGAAGGAACTCATATCTTGGTCCTCTGATTATATGTCCGATATTCTACTTTACGCCTCTTAATACTATTTAATAGAGTTCGTTGATGTCCCATTCTTCGAAGAACTTCTTCGTTTCTGGTTCTGCTAGTCCATGGAATTTTTAGTATCCTTCGATACAACCACATCTCAAACGCCTCGATTTTATTCATGATATCGGCGTTTAAAGTCCAAGTTTCACATCCATACAAAAGTACAGACCACACGTAACATCTTGTAAACTTTTCACGGATTTCCAAATTTAATGAGTTATTGGATAATAGAGGCTTGAATTTTTGAAATGAGTTTCTTGCCTGTTCAATTCTACATCGAATTTCGAAGGATGGATCTAGAGTTTGGGTAATCCAACATCCAAGGTATTTGAATCTCTGAACTCTCTGCAGCGGTTGTTGGTTTAATATCAGTTGGGTTGCGCCGATATCCACTTTACTGGTCACCATGTATTTAGTTTTATCGATATTTATCGACAGTCCCCAATTTGTGCATTCCATGTCAACTCTATTGATTAGCTCCTGCAGATCGTCGAGCTAATCAATAGAGTTGACATGGAATGCACAAATTGGGGACTGTCGATAAATATCGATAAAACTAAATACATGGTGACTAGTAAAGTGGATATCGGCGCAACCCACCTGATATTAAACCAACAGCCGCTGCAGAGAGTTCAGAGATTCAAATACCTTGGATGTTGGATTATTATTACCATTCCCCACAAAATATCTAGTGCAGAAAGGTTTTAAGAAATAGACTCGACATAATAGAAAGAGGGGATTTGAGGTTGTTGTTAACCAACATTGAGCCAGACATAAAGAAATTATGTAAGGGACACCAGGCCCAAGGAAGCCATTAACAATTCTTTTACACACATATAACCACTTATCATTTTACGAAATGTAAATATAGATAGATATAGATATATATTTTTGTATAGATTCATTATTTGTTTCAATTTAATTGGTTCGGGAGGGGGGAAGCGATTGTAGTATTCACAACTGGTGAAACCTGTATAAGAGGGCGATCATGGGAAAAAGGTTGGGAACCACTGATCTTGCTGACTGCATACTTCAGTTGCCATAATTTTAAGTAGTTATATTGCTACTCAGCATTCAAAAAACAAAGTTATGAATATTTATAAATTACTGAAAAATATGGAGTTTTTTGAAATTATCTCGGTCATTTGTTTATTTTTTTTTTAATTTTGAAACTCGAAAAGAACTACAACTTTTATTTTATTTGCGTAATTATTTTTATGATGTTATGATAATTTTGTATTTCGTTGCTTCTCGTTTCAAAGTGTGGGGTGAAGTTGTCCGCTGATATATTCCAGTTTCTATAAAAACACTAGTTAGTAATTCTATTCCTTCCCTCTTTTCGATTGTTTTGTTTTAGATAACGCTTTTTGTTCAAAATTCCTAATAGTTTAAGGCTGCAACGTCTAACAACAGATGTTTTGAGATAAATATGAATAGATTCTTAGTATTGATATTTTGTGTAATAAGTGACACTAAAGATAATCCGTTTTAGTATCATCGTAAACGGTAATATTCCCTACATTCCGAAGGAAAATAGCTTAAGTCGCGAATGAAGCAACTCCGATCGCATTTTGTTTTCAGTGACGCCTTCTCAGTCTATAATTAAAACACCGTTGATCGAAATAGACACATAAAACAAAAAGACAAAAAATAGCGAGCGGAGACTGTCTCTACGACGTCGAACGTCGACGCCTAGCCGTATAGCGCTTCTTTTCTTCATTATAAATTGATAGAATCTGGGTTAGACGACAACGATCATTCGGTATTAGCGAAGTAAATATTTACCTCACTTGCTACCTGTTTTCAAAGACGGAGTTAAAGGAAACATAGTTGGGGAGTGGCAAGGATTTTACAAAGATGGTTTTAATCGAAATGTTTTAGTTATTTATAATAACGTTGCAAACTGGAGCGCATATTATCAAATCAAACATGTTTATAAACATGTACATAATAAATACAAATAAAGCAACCTCCACCTTCATCACCTTTTGTCATCATTTTTTAAATTATTACTTTTTTTATTTCAAAATTCGCATCGATCCAAAGGTGCGAGAAGCAAATATTTACAATATTAAATATTAGATATTTACAAAATTAATAGACTTTAAGTAATTTAGCATTTTTTGAAGGAACAATTTGAACCCAGTGCTTTCCTCTAGGTTTGTTGGGATACCGTAATTACTTCTTGCTAAGGACAAAACTGGACAGTCTATAATAATATGGGTGCCGGTTTGGTTTGGTATGCGGTCTAAGTTTCTAGTTCGGTATGCGGTCTATCATAAAGTGTTGTTGAGACACTCACTAAAATTCTATATTTATATGTAGCACCAAAATAAAGTAACAAGTAGTTCAATGAAAATTCAAAAGTTTTATTGGCTTCTTAAAGTAAATTTATTTGACAAGATTTAATTAGAGGCATTTATACATATACATTTCTAACATCGTGCAGAAAAACGATAAACTTATCTTCTACATCTCTTCGTAGCACTTTCCACGCAAGATAATCCAAATGGGACTGCAGAGTACTGGCAGGAACACCTCTCATTTTCTCCAAAATCGTAATTTTATTCTCCAACCAGGATTTTTCTATCCCTTGCGTATGTCCTCCTGTTTGTGGGTCGACATAATTTTTCTGATGGTTAACGGTGGAGTGTACGTAGCCCAATTGGTGCAAATTGCCGTATGCTGGTCATTCGTCCGAGTGACTTCACAGCTTCAACTTCTAATGTGTTTGAGTTTGCCATAATTTCCCTAAATTGTTTTTGCATTCCTAATTTACCAGTGATGTCAATCCCAAAAGGACAAGTAAGTCAGTAAAGCGATGTCAATCCGAAAAAACCAAAAAACGTACCTCAACCTTGCACAATAAATGGGCACATTTTAGAACAGGTCAATAGATTTAAGTACCTGGGATGTTGGATCGATAGCAGCCTAAATCCTGATCTAGAAATAAGATCGAGAATAGAACAGGCCAGAAAATCTTTCGAAAAAATAAAAAAAACTGCTTTGTGATTCTCGAATAAAACTCGAAATTCGACTACATTTATCAAAATGCTACGTCTGGTCGACTCTTCTCTATGCAGTTGAAACGACGACCCTTAAAACATCAACTGTAAATAAATTGGAGGCCTTTGAAATGTGGATCTACCGGAGAATACTCAAAATTTCATGGACATCGCATACCTCAAACGAAGAAGTGTTGCATAGAATAGGCAAGGAAAGAAAACTTTTTAACACAGTAAAAGTTGAAAAAACATCATACCTAGGCCACATACTGAGAAATAATAAGTACCAATATGCCCAACTTATAGTGAAAGGAAAAATCGAGGGAAAGAGAGGCCTAGGAAAGAAAAGACTATCGTGGCTCAGAAACATCCGACAATGGACAGGGCTAAATTTTGAACAGCTCATAAGAACAGCTGAAGATAGAGAAGAGTTTAAAATTGTAGTAGCCAACCTCCATTGAGGAGAGGGCACTTTAAGAAGAAGAAGAATTGACCAGTAAGTATATAATAGCTTCTCTAATTTGTTTTTGTACCTATTTTAGGAAGACGTAGACCGCATTCCGAATCAGCTAAACTTCCGTAGATCGTATATTAGACGGTAGACCGCATACCGAACCGGCACCATAATATGTTTCACCGAGAGCTTGACGGATTCTTTTGTAATTAAAAACTTATGTGTAGCACTGGAATGACCTAAAGACGGGTTATTGTCACATATGATCTTCTTCTTTTGGCGTGGAAACATCTCCAAGGATTAATATTCGGTTTAGTATTCCGAGGATTGGAAAATTAAAATGCAGATAAGACAATGAAGTGAAGTGGAAGTGACTTGGTTCCATTTATAGGAATCCAGATGCTGGTATCAAAGAGAACATTTTGAGTTGGAATCCTTAAGTCTTCCATTAATTCAAGATTTTTCCTTCGAAGTAGAGCCCCAAGTCAAGTCAATCTTGTCTCTCAGTGACAATCAAAGCACATTTCATGAAGCATCGGTAAGACCTGGCTGGCAGTTAATCCAAATACATCAAGTTAATCTTGTCTTTGAGTGACAATCAAAGCATATTTCACAAATCATTCGTAAAACCTGGCTGTCAGTCAATTCAATCTTGTCTCTCAGTGACACTCAAAGCATATTTCACGGCGCCTTGATATGACCTGGCTCGCAGTAAAATCCAAATAAGTCAAGTCAATCTTTTCTTTCAAAGCATGTTTCGTTAAAATGTGCTTAGTGTTGTTTTTAGTTTTTTAATAGACTTCATGGTAAGTGACATCTAATCCACAGATACGATTTGGTAATATTATAGGTACCTACCGCATCAACATCCTAGTTTGCTTTTCTTAGCTTTATGATATGGTCTAAGCATACATAGTGCTCGACATATAGAATTTATATTGATTGGTGAATTGATTTTATTTATTTTTTCCTCAATTTTTAGCCCTCTTCCACCAGGAGAGTACCAACCCCTAGCTTAATTATCTGCCGATCTGAGTAAGTACTAGAAGTACTGTTAAATTGCCGAAGCAACCAAAAGAGCTCACTATTGATTTTTAACTTATTTTATTTAATAGATAATCAGGAAAATTATTTTGTCATTACTATGAGTCTAATTAAATACCACCGAACTCGACGTAGTTAACATTTCTTGTATGTTGGGCTAATTTAATTTTTGGCTCATTTAATTTGTTTCAATTTATTACTGTGTCTTTTTGTGAAGGTCAAAGATGCCTATGAGAACCTCTGAACTCAGATCAGACGTTGATTATGATACATAATGCATAATTAAATCCTGATATTAGTTATTAGAAGGCTCTGACATTGAATATGTCGTCTGCTTCATTATTTTCCGCACCGTGCTTCTTCTTTTATTAATGCCTAATTAATGACAATTTGTGATCATTGTGAAAAAGTTAATGACAAAAGACAGCTTTGTTCAATTGTTTCCAAAAGTCTTTGCATATGCATGAAGTAGAGACTCTTAATTATTTTAAGAAAAAATATCTGCTATTTATAGAGTCCACATTGTTCCTTCCGGTGTAAATGATGCAAATACCATTTGGGAGGCTTGTTGCTCTAAAGGGGGTCACAATCTTCCTTGCATACTGGGTTATTCTATCTATTAGTTTTGGTCTATCAAGCTACTTCGATTCCGTATATGGATAAAGTTTTGTTAACAATTTCTACGCTCGGGTGAGTATTGATTGACACACATATTTTCATTTAGCTACATTCAGTACCAAACCTAGAAATAAGAAGAAGAACAGAAGTCACAGACGCAGTTGGAAAAATTGCCATGGCTAAATGGGCTTGGACCGCACATGTTGCCAGATTAACAAATGATAGATGGACCAGAAAGATTCTGGAATGGCGACCAAAGCAAGAGGCATAAGCAAAGGACGACCACCGACTAGATGGACGGATGATATCAAGCGCATTACCACAAACTTGATGTAAGAAGCTCAAGATAGAAATAGGTGGAAAATTTTACGGGAGACCTACGTTCAGTAGTGAACAAATATAGGCTAATTGATGATGATGATGATGGCATTCAGTATAAATGGTTGTTGCTAGTTGGCAATTTGTTAATTTTCAAGCATTAATATAAATCTATTTGTTAAGAGATCAACGAATCGATACATCCTGTCCCCTAACAAATAAATCGATACAGATTGCTGCCTGCCTATGCCGATAACATTAGCATTAACATGCAAGAATTAGAAGAAACAGACGCATAGTCGAATACCAGGACGATATTGAAACTATAGAAAGTTTCACATATCTGGGATTTGCATTACACACGGATGGAACAGAATGTCTAGAAATTCAAAGAAGAATACAAGAAAACAAAGCTTACTTTTCACTCACTCACGTAGGTATTCTGCTCCAAAAACACACATTGGAGATCAAAAATCAAGGTCTACAAAACTATTATCAGACCAATAGCATGTTATGGATGTGAAACATGGGTGACGAGTGATGACAGAATACACAAAACGAAAGCTGTAAATTTTCCAACTGTTCAAAGAGACACCGATCTCAGACTTCGTTAAACTTCAAAGACGCTGGTCATGCAGTGAGAATGGAGACCGAAAGATTGCTAAAAAAGAGCCCTAGATAGTAAAATGCAGGGCACAAGATCAAAAGGAAAGCCACGGAATGGTTGGAGGATGAAGTATCAGCGGACGCGCAAAATTTGCTAGACATGAGAACCTGGAGAAGATCGGTGAGGGACGTCAAGGTTTGAGACATAGTTTGGACAAGGACAAGGCTCGATTTGAGCTGGAGTGCCATTAGAGAGAGAGAATATAAAGCTATATAATCTAAAGAATATCAATATTTCCGTAAAATACCGATAATGGTGAAACCAGTTATGAATTACACTGGTAATAACATAAAAGATTCAGTTAGTACCCCACCATCCTCATTGTGATTAAAAATCTCTGCAGAATTATAGATCTCTTCTGAAATTTGATAGACGAAATAAATCGGTTACGCCTATGTGTTCTTTACGTAGACCGGAAGTAACAAACACATACATTTACCGTTAGATTTCGTAATAATTATAATTCAAACAATAATTTCCACGTGTGACATTAATTTATAATTATCCTTCTATGATCTTCCGAGCAGTAGAAATTGAATTAAAGCCTTCGATAGTAAATATTGAATGATTCGTCGAGAACAGGATTCAAAATCCCAAGAAATATGGAAATTAATTAGTGACATTTCTATAATTGGTGTCTTAATATACAGCTAAATCTCAAAAGTTAGAGGTCGTTTAGAGGAGAATAACATGCTGTGATAATTGATAATCTGGGTTAATTTGATATACTCGAAGATTACCAAAAACATTCTTAAAAATACAAAAAAAATTAAAACTCGAGAAAACAGATCCGAAAGGTCCAAACGGAATTACCGAAAAAAAAAAACTAACTAAACAAATTATCATTACTTACTTACATAGTTACATAAAAACTAGAAACAAATAATTTATCAGTCTTTCCGGTATTAATCTTAAACCTTCATGGCCGACTTTAAAAACCTAGATTCTACATCTTCCTAGAGAATGTTTGTTCAATAATTCCAAAATCCTCTCTTAAGATGGAAGATTAAATTTAATATGATGCATCGTGCTGTTCCACCTTGACGTGGTGATGAAGCTTGAGCTGCCAGGAAACGAAGAGAATAGACTCAAAGACATAAACAGACTAAAGTAGAGATATCAATTGCAACAACATCGGGGTAGAAACGTGGACATGGGAACGCTCTAACCGGTCCTAGGACCGGCGTGTGGGTAGAATATTAAATATCATCTACATACCAAGACAGACTAAGGTATGGCAACTCTAGGAAAAGAGACCATAGCTCTTCAGGTTAGAATTCGGGCTAGAGGCCAACAACGTTTTCCTGTACTGTAAACAAATTATACGTTACGGCACCTTACGAATTAGTCAGACTGAAGTACCAAGCTGAAGCACTTGCATATCGTTTAAACATACCGAAAAAATAAACACTAGATATTTTGACACTGCGGGAAATCCGATGGTCGGGAACTAGTATCCTTGAAAGAAGGATAGCAGTCGTATATTAAAGCTGCAATGGCAGTCAACATACAGGTGAAGTGGGGTTCATTGTAAACCAGAGAACCAAACCCCTTATTATTGATGTGCTACTACCAAAGAATATGTGACTTCCATTGAGAAGAGAAATTCCATTGAGAAACAGTTTGATTAACGCGCATGCTTTGAGTAATAACAAACCTAAAAAGAACTTGGTATAAAAAAGGATGTTCCCGAAATGACATTAAAATAGTGATAGGTGATATGAATCCGTAATTAGAACGAGAGTCGACTTTCATCCCCATTGTAGAAAGGCACAGTTACACATTTACAGCAGCCATAATTGACTACGCCTAAAAAGGTAATTTGGACCTCCTCCGATGAAAGAAAAACAAGTCAAAATGATCACACTAATATATTCAAGACTCAAATCACTTCTTAGTGATCTCAATCTTAAGGATTAGAATATCAAAGGCCAAAAAAGAAAAAAGACATCTAGCAAAAAATAAAATGTAGAAACGCTGAGAGATACAACAGTACCCTAACGGTACTCGATAATCGATAGCAATAATAGCTCAAAATATAAAAGAAAAAGAACAAAAATAAATATACATATACTGGGCTTCAATAAAAAAACTTGAAGATGAGATGGGATACAAAGTTATGGCCCGGTGGTTTGATGGTAGCTGCAAGAATGCAACCAGAGAAAAAAATGAAGCATATTCTATGAGCTGGATACTGTTTAATCAAGGGATATAGAATGAAGCGTTATATACACACACATTACATACCACAACCACATGCTCAATATATAAAAAGTCTGTGCAAATCCTTGGCTATGCTGATGATATCAATATGGTTAAAAGAACAAAAAACGATGTATCAGCGATAAATAGCGCTATATATAGCACTAAAAGAAGCAATCAACAATTTTATAATAAACACCAATAAAACAATAAAACGTAATACAAAGATATCGCGAATTTAAATGCCACTAGTTATTCAGACAGTTCACGAATTTGTATACCTGAGAGCACTTGTCAACATTAACAATGGCAGTACCGCCGAATTTGTATGTTCAGCAGGTGCTATTTTGGAATCGATTCTCTTCTCAAAAACTCTTCTCTATCAAGAAATACAAAGTTAAAGATATACAACACAATAATACACCCTAATACACGGCTCAGAGATTTGGACTTTGAACAAAAATTAATAAAAGGATATTTTGAGAAAATATATACTGACGGGAATTTACGAAGCAATAACTGACAGTGGTGTATGGGAAAGACGGTATAACTTCGAACTGTACAGAATATACTAGATATCAAACATTGCTGTTTTGTGGGACATTTAATGCAGATGGAACGAAATGATCCCCTGACAAAACCAATGCTTAATAGATCTATTGGGCAAAGAAGAAGTGGAAGACCCAGATTGATAACATCGAAGAAGATATAAGAATCATGGGAGTACGTGCTTGGTAAAGTGAGGCGATAGATAGAGAAAATTGGAGGAAAATTTTTGAGGAACCTAGCACCCACACAGGTTTGCAAATGCAGGATGATTCACTTGACGAAGGTGATATATTAATCACTATTGAAACAATCAATATTTTAAGAAGTAACAAACTTTTTGATTCAATTTGAACTCACCTGCTCGAAGCATTCGCCATCTGCTGTGCGAAAGGATTGTGATGTCTGGAAGTAGGAGAGGGAGACGGCACTCCCGGACTCGGAGGGACTCCATCGACTCCGATGAGGCCTCCGATCAATCCCTCTTTGTATTCTAAAAGATGTTTGACTCGTTGGAAATCGCCTAATTTACTTTGGATCTGTTGGGTAACAGGATCTGCTGCGGACGGGTTGACCTGAAACAAAAAACACGTTATGATGATAATACATACAAAAAATAACCTAACTATCTTTTAGAGGGTTACATATATATCGTTTTCAATATAAAACGCGTATACAGATTGAACGAAATAAATTCGGAACATACGAAATCTTATGTATTTCGGCTCAATTCTGCTGTAGGTGGTTGGCCAACAAAAGGTTGTCAAATAATTATATTATAAAAACCCAATACTTCAGCGGGCTGCTGGATTCTAAACTAATTCAAGAACTCATTCATAGGTGGTCAAACCACCTATCGCTTCCTAAAGCCGGCCACTCACGATACAGCGGTGTCGTTCGACATAATCGGACAGAGGCGTTGTTCAATTTGTTGAAATATCTGGTGCGCCCACACACCATACTGCGCCGCAGTATTTGTTCGGTTCTCGACCATGTCAAATCAAACAATCATTTTAGCGTCTCTTACTTTGTGTATAAATTCTTTGTGTATAGATTCTGGTGCAAAGAATCCAAGATTTTGGTGCAAAATAAATCTCGTCTGCCCCTGCACCCGATTTACTGGACTGCACTGCTAATTTTAATTCTCTTTTATAGGATGTTCTAAAATTGTTAATTTTTTTTCTTACATACTCTTCATTCGCATCTTAGTTTACTTCTTGGAACTTTAAAACTAGAATGTCCATTGCCTGTTTTCGGGCGTTTCTATCGTGATACGTTTTACCTTTTATTCGCTATAGCATTCTTGTTTTTTATATAATTTAAAAAACTAATTAATTAATTAATTAATTAAAAAAACACACCATACTGCGCCGCAGTATTTGTTCGGTTCTCGACCATGTCAAATCAAACAATCATTTTAGCGTCTCTTACTTTGTGTATAAATTCTTTGTGTATAGATTCTGGTGCAAAGAATCCAAGATTTCTGTTATCAACAGGTCCTCGTAGACACTTCGTCTCAGGACCATTTTACTTATGTAGAGTCATACGCCGCCATGTTACCTATCCAACGGTAACTTAAACATCACAAATTATAACTATTAATAATGTAAAACAACTACAAATTTAAAACATTTAAAGGGTTTTGACCCATATATTTTGGTGGCTACGAGCATGTACAAACGTTTGCACTGATGATGGATTTATCAATCCGAAAACGTTTTGCAATGTGTTTGTGATAGCCCGTTTGGGGCATTTTTTATATACCATTTATAAAGGATTTTAAACATTTTTTTTTTAATTTCAATAATGTGAAAAATTTAAAATGAGATTTTCTAAATTAAAAAAATCGTTATAAACACAAAAGCAAATTAACCCGAAAGTAAGTATTTTTTCAATTGTTTATAATTATTAAAATAAACAATAAAAACATTTAAAGCACATTCCATAATGTGAGTTTTTATTTTAGTAGTTACTATGAGCTATAGATGTCGTAGATGAGTAGTTTTTAAAAAATTCTGTCTGTTTATCCCATTTGAGAGAAAAGGTAATTTTCAAATGGCTGTACGTGCTTTATTTAATTCTTCACTTCACATAGCCTCATTCACTTCGTAAGGTCTCAAACTTTTACGTTTTAAAAAAAGTTTATGACCATCTGAAAATTAATGAAAAAACAGATCTTAAAAAAAATTGGACGATCGAAGTTATTTTTTTTTTAATTCACAGCGTAATTGTTTATAATATAAACATTAAGAACTGAAATTTGGGCCGTTTGTGAATGAAGCTTCAGTTTTTTATGTGCATAATTAACATTGTGGAAACTTGTTAAAGTTAATAAATCAAAACAAAGGTGGCCGAGGCCGCATAGTGGGGGGAATCCCGATTAAAAACTTAAAACGGACCTTCAAAACAGAGCGCGCTTGAAAATTTTGCATGTCTCTGTTTTGCATGTAACGTAGATCCTTCTTTATCATTTTTTTTACATTTTTTCGATTTGTTCATTTTTGAACTATTTTTTATTCATTTAAATCTTCTTTATACATTTTGAAAGATTACAATGTTTGAAATCCATAAAAAACAAATGCTAATTATAAAAAAATCATATATTATCAAAATTTATATAAAAATTTTATTTACAAAAAACTATTTTTATATTTAGGGGTAAAATATTGTCCTTAAACTAAAAAAAAAATAACTTCTAGTAAATACGGACCGTTCTTTGATATTATTTATTAAAACTGAAAATCCATCACTGATACTTCTCCAAAAAGAAAAACGGGATGTTCTTTCATTTAGAATATTTTTCCATGTATATTTATCCACAGTTTTATCCCTCGGACATCATAACAACATTTCTCTACTACCAAAAATTCTTTTGTAAGCTAAATTTGTGTTTGTAATCCATTCGAGTTAATTACCTCTTCATAAAAGTTCCATTTCATTTTATCAAAATATGTGTTTAGTGTAATTGCAATTTCAGTGCGATTTCGGCAATTCATAACGACTAGACGAAGTTAATTTTCATCGAATAATGTTTTGATGGATGTTTTGACGGTTCAACTTTAATAAGCGCTTTAATAAATGTCGAATAAAACAATTTGTAACAGACAGTGTTCCCTTCGAATTTTCACATTATTTCCACTGAAAAATTACAATTGTAGTGCAAACCTGTTCAATGTAAATAAATTTTAAATTCTGCGTTAATATTTATAAGTGACAGAAAACATTTGGGAGGCGTATATCGGGATTGGTAAAATATTTACTTTACACACGAATTTGAAAGTGTTTTGAATTATAAAATGTTATTTTGTTTCTCTTTCAAGCTGATTAGATTACGATATCGGGTAATGTTATTCTCTTTATTTCTATTTTGAGAACAATTTTCGAGGTGAGAATGAAAACTTTAAACATATTTACATTTATTTATTTTTAATTAAAATTCTGGTTTAGTCAGATAAATACTTTCAGAATCAGAGCAAAAAATAACAACCCGAAGTTTTTTACTACATATTCGAAACCAAAATTAAGATACTCACTCAAATCTGTGCCTTCTACGATATTCAAAGCAAACAAAAGATGAAATAAATCGACATGGTTAATCTAAAATTGCATTCCACATCATATCGTTTCATCTAAGTAAGAACCTTTGATGAACTGACTTCTAATCTCAAAATACGAGTAACTAAAGATATAGAGAAGACAGTTAAGATTTGCTTTTACGTATAGTTACTATATAGCTTATACGTATTTCGTTCTATTTGGGACTCATCAGAACGCTTTGTAGGAAGCCCTAAATGGAAAATCAAATCTTTTTCGTCATATGAAGTGATAGAATAACTTCTCTCTATTAACTACTGTATTTTCTATATAATGTGCTAACATCTGGAGCAGAAACATGGTCACTTACACAGAAGGACCAAGGACTGCTTAAACGATTCGTGCGAAAAATTCTAAGAAGATTATGTGGAGGAATAAAACAGGAAGTTTTGAGGTGCATCTTTGAGTTGTATAGAAGTTTCGGGGAAACTAACTTTGTAAAATTCATTAAGCTACCACGCTTTAGATGAATAGTGCTCGTAATCAGGCGAAAGGAATGTGCAACAGTCTGGAAAGCAATTGATCGAAGAGAGCCAATTGGATAAGGAGCCAGAGGAAGACTGAGACTTAGGTATCAAGACAATTAAGGGGGTGATTTAAGCATGGAGAAGTGTTCTGAAAAAGGGTTTGGCGGACAACGAGCTGTGATGTCGTTGTTGTTGATGATATGTCTAGGTCTTCTTTCATATATCAATATTACGTCCAGTTTTGCTTGACATTCTTTCACCCCTTCAATTCTTCCAACAACGTAACTTCTCAGTGTTGAACTTGCACTAACCATCGTAACTCATAATCTCCATTTTTGCACATTCTAATTTGTACACCACGTGTTAATTAATATTGTTTCTTTTTAACTGCTTAAGAGGTTAGGATATAATGTCATAGATGGTTTTACAGCGTACTTGCAATGGGCGTTTTTTTAGAGGTATGGAACTTTGAAATGGAATAAAACATAGATGATTTTTTTAAATTGACATAAAATTGACTTCATTTGAAAGATAATCTTTTGGTATTATAATTTAAACATGATTTCTGGCATATGACCGCCACGACTGGCTATGACATACTCTAAATGAAGGACTAACGACTTCACATATCACTACACAAAATAGTCTAGCGGTGTTAAATCGCACAATCTTGAAATTATGTGGTTACCAAAAGTTTCCTTCAAAAATCAATGGTGGCACGAGCACATCATGGTTGTTCACATTTTAGAATTTATCGGTACAATTTTAAAAATTTAGAAATAATATCAATCATAAGCCACAAACCATAATAAACTAGGTAATCCATATAAATATTTACTATGTATCATAAATCCAAAGCACGTGGTGTTCGTGTGTATTAAGGTATAAAAAATGCTTATTAAAAACTTAAAATTTTTATTTTAAAGAAGATCTTTTCGGAATTGAATCATTCCATCATCAGTTTAATAAAAAGTTGTTAAAAACATTGTAATTGATATATATTTTTTAATTTTGGAAATTTTACAATTAGTATTTTAATATATCTTGTACCTTGTTTGTACTTTACCATGTTGTGTTTTATAAATGTAATCTCATTTTAAAAACAATAAACTTCTCTCTCTCTCTCTCTCTCTCTCTCTCTCTCTCTCTCTCTCTCTCTCTCTCCCTCTCTCTGTATGGCTACATAAAAACATTGGAAGGACATCCGTATTAAAAAACAATCCTCATGGTATTTATAAAGGTAAATGCAATAGACTGTTAACTTGTTGATTAATAAAAACTGAAAATGGGGGCATCTTACATGACCCCCTGTAGCTGGTGAGGTTTTATCGACTTACATTACCTCTAATCTGTGCTGGAGTCTAGGGCTAACTGATAGAAAGTATCATAAATCCTAAATGTTCTAGTAAAACATACTTAAATGATAGATGGACATTTTTTAGCAGACAGGTATTGATTATAGGGACCTACATATCATTAAAAGTCTTACTGGCATCAACTTGCAAACATCAGGATCGGCCGGGATAATTCTGAAGAGGTGCAAACACGAAGAGGAATTAGCTGAGGCTGCATTTTGTCCCTACTAATATATTGTGAGTTCGTTTTCAATAAAGTATTTTCATAATGTTCAATGTGGTATCAAAATTAATCGCATCAATATTGATTATTTGAGGTACGTGGATGACACGGTGCTAATCACAAGTAGGCACGAAGGACTTTAACATTTCATTGATAGGATTACAACAGCCTGTGATGAATATGGACGGAAGCTAAACACCACATAGATAAAGGTGATGGTTTTCAGTGAAACGCCAATACAACCAGAAGTGATAGCTGATGCAGAACAACTTCAGAGAACCAATAGTATCATTTACCTTGGTTGTAATCTGAATGAGAACTAGGAGATGAGCATAGAAATTATAATACGTATAGAGCAGGCCAGAGTTGCATTTTTTAAGATGATAAAAATCCTATGTGGAAACATCACTGTGGGACTAAAAATTATATTAGTGAGATGGCATGTATTTTCTACTCGAAGGTGGACTTTGACGGAAACACTTCTTAGAAAACTGGAAGACTTTGAGATCTGATTATCGGAAAATCCTACAAATAAGTTGTGAAGATAGAGTTCATAAGGAAGTTGTTTTGCAACGAATGGGAAAAGTTACGAAAGTGGTCAGAACATTTAAAAATCGCAAACTGAAATATTTTGGCCATTTTATGCGTGGCCCAGGGAGGTATAATACACTCAATTTAATTATTCAAGGCAAGATAGTCGGAAGAACAACGTCATGGCTTAGAAACCTGAGGGAATAATTTAACAGATCTTCAGTATCCCGTTTTCGAGCTGTCGTTAACCAAATTAGTATAGCCAATTTAATAGTCAACGCACGCTAATCACGCATGGTACAGAGAGAAGAGAAAAATACGTGTCCTAAAACACGGTAAGGTTTGACATGTCAGTGGTTTTTATTTGTAATCATTAAGAGTCTTAAGATTATGCTGACTCAAGAAATACATCCGCACTTCACTTCAGCATGCTCAAAATATTCATATCAGAAGTCGTCAGATTAATTCAGTAAAAGAAGAAGAAGAACAAAGACTTTTCATAAAAAATATTATGTTTTCAATATGTTAGTGAAGTAAGATATGGCTGCTCCGCAAGGCAATATTGAAAGCCTTGGCTTGTACTGCAGATTTTGTGAGCTGCAAAAAATATAAACAGACATAGGTGCAAAATGTCGCCTGTCAAAATGTTCAGTGCGTTTTAAATGTTTTGATTTTTTTCTAATCCTAAGAAAACTAATAAGTATTTTTGAAAAATTTAAACGCAGAATGGAAGATTGCATTATTACTGAGTGCCGACTTGCCGAGGGTGTGACTTTTAAAATTAAAAGTAAAGTCACACTAAATTTTCTTTTTTTTACCCCCGTAACATTATAGAAGTTTTCAGGATCTTTCGGCCATCGGTAATAACGTAATCTTTCATTGGCAAATTCGATAGGCAAACTTATTTCTGAAAAGACCCAAAGCCGAAAGTGGGAAAATGAAAATATTTAAAATAATAGAGAAAAATAGTGAAATCTACAGAAATAATTAAAAAACCTGTAAAAGAACATTATTTAAAATTGTCTGATTTTCGCATTGTAAAGTGAAAAACTTACACCAGGGAACAGTTTTTACGATAGTGAAACATACAATAAAAAAATTATCAAAGACTCGTAAATAGATGCGTGTTGTTTAGTTTATAATCGGCGATGAAATCACATCTCTTTTGTTTCACGTTACGCCTCTGTCAGTAATTAACTCTTTAACTTGCTTGTAAAACAACAATAAATCTACTTACTAATACTTCTGTAACCCTTTGAAGGATTCAGGTAGCTTTATTAGCGTCGTTTTATTGACCCTGAAGGTGATTTAACGTTTCTTTTTTATTCTATCTTTTTAACGATCATCATTTTTAATCCTGATCTTGTCTTTCGGAGTGTTGCTACTGTAATACTTTAGTAGCAGGATTAATGCTCTTTTTAATGGAGAGAAACCCTTTAAACTGAAATGAATGAACATTTTGTTATCGTTAACAATGGCAATAAAAAGGAAAAAAAACTAATATACATTATTAAAGATAATTTAAGTGATTATTTGAATTTTCTGACAATTATTCGTCTAATATTTACCTTTTAACTGTTTAAAAGGAAAATTAATTTCTCTTTTAAACAATCTGTCTCTAACGACTTGTCAAACAGAAAAAGAGCAACTGCTTTAATAAAAAAAATAAGTAGGTAATTGAAGTAGAAAAAATAACAAACTAAAGCAATTATATAAAAAGAAAAAATCATACAGCTACAAATCCCAGCATAAAACATGAGAAATAAAGAATAAAAACGGTATAATAAAATGTGTCCATAACATCAGAAAAATTTGTAGAGAACACTAAACAATAACAATAAAAAGAAGAGAATTCAATATCAAATACAGAAAATAATCAAATAAAACAATTTGATTGATAATCCAAAATATTTCAGTAAATGAAGACATTAGAGACAGTTACATAAGTAATGACTATATTAGAGCATAAATATACAAGTTACCACTTATTCAATTATTGGAAAAGTTGGGTAACGGATGTACTGATTAAATTTATTTTCTTTTTACGAGATAGTGTCATTATTTTCACATTATCTTAATGATACATTTTAAAATATTATCTCGAGTGTTGGCATTCCACAGGACACTATTAGTTTGCACGCCAAGAACTGGTGTTGCCTCATTTTATATCATTAATTATACACATCTGCGAATGCTCTATTAGATTACACTAGTAAAAAAGAAAGAAGACTGTGGAATCAGCGAAGTAACTTTATTTTCTTGTCATGGGCCATTTAGTCAGTAGAAATTCCTATGGATTGATTAATATCCACAGGTATAAAGACTCCTAATGTTTCATGAAAAGAAAATGTAAGATTAAAATCACGCCCTAAAAATTCCATAGTATCGAAGACCTTTTACACATAATTTCAAAATAAACAAAAAAATTCGTGTCTCTAAGGATCTATCTAGAAACACTAAATATGATACGGGTTCGATATATAATCTGCTCACCTTTACGCTCAATCTTTTTTCATTAATCAGCAAGAAATGTTCAAGCGACCGGCGATTTTAAATGTCAGTTACGTACGAAATCAATTTTTTAAAAATAATTATTTTGCATTAACTCGACGGTAAAAATTCCAGATCTTTTGATCAGAGTGTACTATCGACAAAAATTAAAATGCGTCTAAAAGGTGAAGAGTGCAGCTTTCATATGCAATTTTGTATTTTGCCGCAAATAAACTCAGTTTCTATAAAGCTGTTAAATACATAAACGGTGGGCGATTTTGCCATTATTTACGATTCTCACGGGATCGCTTCCACTGATCGGTCGCTGCGGACAATTTTCATTATCTAGAGCCTAATCTTCAAAACTTATAGATTGTGACTTTGAGATTTGACAACAAATATGAAGCTGCCTACAAAACGCTGAATTTAAACTTTCTCATTACAAACAATCTGACATCATGGGAAAGACTTACAAGCAGATGGCATTAAGTCGGCATTTGTTAATAAAAGAACAAAAATCATTTTATCATTTATTGAAATGATAAAATGGTCATTCAAAATCTACTTGTTGCAAAAATTGAAACTATTAATATAATTAAATATTTTTTGTGTCATATTTAATACATACCTGTAAAACTGGCTAACTCATATTGTTGTCAATTTCTGAGAAACCACTTGTCTAGATCCCCACACATTTTCGGGAACTATTCATTTTAACCCCGAAAACAACACAAAACGCTTTTAAAAATCAACGATTTGAGGATTTTATCTAACTTATTGGATTTTAAAATGCATTCTCAATTCAAATAAATACCCAAGACCAATAAAAATAAAGTGGGATAAGACAAGGAGATACATTGTCACCGAAATTATTCATAACGGCATTAGAGTATGCCTTTAAGATGGTTAATTGGGCGAAAAACTTAACCATATTTGTTTCGCAGATAACATTGCCCTTATCACAGATAATTTAGGAGAAGCCACAGATATGTTAAATGAATTGGACTTTGCATGTTCGAAAGTGGGCCTCAGAATGAACTTGTCAAAAACTAAGTTTATGACAAATATGGTCCCTAATAACCATTTAACTATTCAAAACAAAGTGGTAGAACTGGTGGAAAAATATACGTATTTGTATTTGTATACGTAACCAAAATGCGAAATCCAAAGACTAATTACTTTAGCGTGGACAGCCTTTGGAAAACTGCGAGACACACTTAGGGCCAACATACCAATTAGTCTCAAAAAAAAAGTATTTGACCAATGCGTATTACCGGTTGTGACCTAGGGGGTGGAAACTATGACTCTAACTAAGACTACGGCTTTAAAATTGAGAGTGGCACAGAAACGAATGAAACAATCTATGCTGAGAGTAACACTGCGGAACCGAATAAGAAACGAAGATTTGCAAAGAAGGACGAGTATTGTTGATGTTGTGGAACGCATAGAAGAACTTAAATGGAACTGGACAGGTCATGTAGCGAGAATACATGACTCATGGTGAACGAGTAAAATTACATAGAGGCCAAGAGCAGACAAAGGTAGCAGAGGAAGACCACCTACACTTTGGGCTGATGACATCAGGCGTATCACGGAAAATTGACAACAAAGAGCACAAAATCGCAAAGAATGGATGAGTTTAAGGGAGGCCTATGTCCGGCAGTGGACGTGATAAATGAAGGATGAATAATGATGATGATCCAATTCAAAAGCATTAATTTATTACGGTCTTTCATCCGAAAATATCGTGAGACCACTTAGAGGGAGAATTAATAAGTACGGGTTTTGTCCCTACACACACAGAACCAGGCAATAGTTTACACGAGCTCTTCTCACAGAATCGCGACGCAGAAACTTTGACCATAAGCGGCGTTTCATATTTCTGCCACAAACGTTATTCAAAAGTGAGTTTTTGAATTTTCTGAATTGATATCAATTTATGAGTTATGCCGCGTATTTTTTTTTATTTTCAATCATAAGTATATATTTCATTTTATCGTTTGATATTTTAATAATTAATTAATCGGCTACTTTGAATACGTCCTACTTTAAACATATTAGTTATATTTATTAACTAAATAAATTATTATCCAGTTAAAAAAATATAAAGAACGGAACAGAAGTAGAAAGGAGCGAAACGTTGCCCCGTTTCCTGTTATGCAATTCTGAATGGCATGCCCACTTCCTACTGCAGATATGTATTTTAATCAGGATACAAATAAAAATAGGATCCCGAGATTTTTTATCACGAAGAACGAAAATCTTCATAAGAAACCATCAGAGTCAGACCCGTATCCAATAAAAGCCTCCACCCGATAAAAATATGTGCTTCACCAGATCCCCTCCACTCTCTTGTTCGTTTATCTTATCTACTCTATAGGATTGGCCGTAGCTCTGTCTTTCTAAGCCATAGCGCACGAGTTCAATTCTCGGCACTAACAACGTCATTTGCATTTATAAAAATGATCACGAGCCGTTCCCATGTTTCGGAGGGCACGTAAAGCGCTTCAGTCCCTCTGGGCTATTGTGCATTGACACTTACTACATGAAACAGGATAAGATATAATTGGCGCTGGAGCCTGTCCACAAGGCCCCAGCAAAACGGCCATATGATAATATTATTTACTCTCCCACTCTATTACTACGACATTCTCGCTGCACTATTCATCATGAAGAAATCATTCGGGATTTGGTTATAGATGAGTTTAAACAAAACGAGGATATTAATTTATTTGAAGTGCTTGTGGTAATACACAATATTAAAATTTGTTTTATGAATAATTTTTGAAGACGTTTCTATGTTAATTAAATATACTATGACGGTCCTGTTTACAGTAAGTTTATATAATATGGAATTTAATGGGAATGATTTTATTTTTAATTGATTGACACTATGATCAACAATCATGGCTTTTTACCGCTATCCATTGACGAAATATGAGCCAAAATATCGCGGCAGTTATCTATTTATGCGCAATATAGGTTTTATTGCAACGCAACTCATGCAGTTTCATTCAAATTACATTTACAACATTTCGAAAAACAACAACGACTCCGACACAACTAATTATGATGTACATTTAAATCATATAATTAATTTTCCATATAGGTATCAACATCAACCTCCATGACTCTGTTACATTCCGTTAGAATAATGAGTAATGAGCCTCTCTATCGGACTGGTAATTATCTTATAAATAAATCATTAATCCTTGTAGCAATTATAACAGTGTTAATCGATTCTATGGAAATTCAATCGTAAAGAGAAAAACAAAATGAAAAATTAGTTCTTTACACATATAGTTCACAGTTAAGTAATGTAAACAATGAGAAATTTGATCATTATGACGTTGATAACATTGAAAAAAAAAAAAGATTCACTGGAACAAAAAGAAAAAAGGCAGATTTTTTTTCTTGGCCTTGGCAAATCCAATTTACCAGACTGTTGATGTCTTCAAAGATAAACATCAGAGTTTGAGTTGGTGTAAAATGTTTAAAATTGATGTTTGGTTTTTTTGTTTTTGGATTTTTGTCCAATAAGATATTAGTTTCTTTTTTGTGGCGCCTAAAAAAAAGGTTTAAAATTATCATATTCGGAGCTCCATCAGTAGTAATGTTACAAATTGGTCAGAATAGTTTCTACGATTTGTTGTTGTTTCAAAAAGATCTTTTCGTTGCGTTTATAGACTATGAGAAAGCTTTCGAAATGTTAAGAATGCCTGACGAACGTTGGCCCCAAAAACTTCACAGGTGGAAGCCCCCTCGTAGAAGAAAAAGAGGTAGACCTCGACGCTCATGGAATGAAGGTATTAGAAGAGCAATGGAATCGAGAGGTTTGGAGGAAGAGCATGCCTTGGACCGAGAAGATTGGCGGAGGAGGACGGGAATACGGCGATAGCCGTCTCCAAGATGTATTCTATTTACAAATATATATATATATATATATATATATATATATATATAGAAAGCTTTCGACAAAGTTAAACATAACATTCTCATGGAATGTATAAGGAGAAAAGGACTCAACAAAAATGATATTAACAGTGAGAAGTCTCTATTGGAACAAACAGGCTGTGGTAACATTAGATGGAAATAGCACCGATGCGCAACAGAAAAGTAGAGGAGTGAGACAGAGCTGTGTACTTTCACCATTACTGTTTAATATATATTCCGAAGAGTTATTTACGCAAGCACTTGAAAACTGTACAGAAGGGATCAAGATAAATGGTGAAAATATAAATAACATCCGTTATGCTGACGATAAAGTCATTATCGCTGAAAGTGAGACAGACCTGCAGACGTTACTAAACACAATTTGTAATGCTGGGGAACAGCTTGAGAGAAACCAAAAACCATGGTTATCAGTAAGAGGGGCAAAGTCATTACAAGGATCCAGATAAAAATGAAGATATAAAGCAAGTGGACAAAATAAAATACTTAGGGAGTATGGATTACAGAAGTTCTGAATCCGAAATCAGAAATTCGCTCGAGCAATCAAGAGCAGCCTTTTTGAAGATGAGGAAATTTCTGAGTAACCAAAGACTCAATCTGCAAATCCGATATAGGATGGTAAAATATTATATCCACTCTATTCTTCTTTATGATGACGAAGCCTGGACTATTAATGTTGACTTAATGAGAAAACTGGAAGCTTTTAAGATGTGGCTTTTTAAGAGCATTTTGAAGATACCATGTTGTTACAGCTGATTAGGAAGAGTAAAATCAAAGGAAAAAGGGGGTCCTGGTAGACGACAAACATCCTGACAGAAAAACATTCGCGACTGGACCAGGTTAACCACACAGACGCTCTTAAGAAAAGCAGAAGATAGAGACGAATTTGCTATGGTTATAGCCAACCTTCATTAGTGGAGACGGGACTAGAAGAAGAAGTTATTGTTGGCCAACGAAGTGGCTCTGTTTTTTGTCATGTAGTGTGAATTACACACTGAAAATGATGCATACAAATGTTAAACCCATTACTGTGGACGAATAAGATAACAAGACAAAAAAAGCTTCGTATATACAAAGCAATAATAGAACCAATCGGAACTTCTGCACTGCTGAAGCAGTCAATTGAAGGAGAGAAAAAAGCTCCAAAAAAAGATCAAGAAGAACAAGAGAGTACTTGGACCACTTGTAAAGACGAAAGTCAGTAATATTGGACGTGGGGCATTCTCAATGGGACTCGCATACGAAGATTGTGATAGTGATGAATGAGATATAGAATCAAGAGAATGTTATTTTTAATAAAAATTTGTTACAATGTAGACTGAACTATTTATGTTACTAAATATAATTAGGTAAATAAATAAACATTCAAGAAAACATTCACGAGAAATTACATTTTTTAATTTGTTCTTCTGAAAAGTCAAAACATTTTTTTACTAGAATGCTTTAAAAGCTATTTTCGAGCTTCCTACACACATAGGCTGTATAACAAGGTTATTTTATACAAAAACTTGCTGAACTCTCAACTAGCAACCTGTTGGCGATTCAAGTTTAATTCCTCCATAAAAGTTTTAAAAATAATAGGATTCACGAGAATCGATTTATTTAACTGCTTTAAATTTCGACCTGTTAAAATTCACCTTAAAATACTAGGTAATTAAAATTTATTCGATAAAATAAAGCTCATAAAAGTGTAGTAAAAGAAATCTCTTTGTCAGGATTGTATCTCAATATTTAACGCTTCCTTCTTTGGGTACTTTTCATTCATTATTGGCAACAACATCCAACTGATAAGATTTACTTGTTTAGTAACATTATATTTAAATTTCGAAAAATATAAAATAAAAATATAAGGTTTAAAAAATAAATTGCAAAGACTGCCACTCAACATAATATATTGGGCAAACACAAAAATATCTACATAGAAGAGTTGTTGCACACAAATATAGTGTACAAACCAATAAATTAAACACTCCAGCATTAGCTAAGCATTCTCTGGAAAATAGCCATTCTTTTGATTTTGAAAATGTACAGATTTTGGAAATAGAACAGAACTACGACAAAATATGTATATTGGAGATGCTTTTAAAAAAGATGAAAATTATATCAATAATAAGGACGGTATAAAAGATCTCTCTACTATATATCATAATCATAAATCGCTCTGAATTAAGCTTGGGTATACAGTTTACTTTAATCGCTATCGGCATTCACTTCATCTTTCATCGTTAGAGGTTACTAACTACATACTTTCTTAATTACTTTGCTACAATTGCCATACTAGCAGGTGCGTTTTGATTTAGCTCCAGTCCTCTTACTAGATGATGAGTAGACCGTGAAACACGTGTAAGAGACTCGAATTAAATATAAACGCAATCGTTTATACCATGGACTCATTGATTGTTTTTGTAGATATGGATCCAAAACTCTTTTATGAATTATTTCAATGAATGCAGTTAAAATTCCAAATAGTACTAATAGTGACGAATCAGATCTCTATGATGAAGACGGCACAAATGAGATGATATTGTGTCAAGATAGTGACAATGAGGAGCGTAAAAATTTACCAAGCAATGTCAAGGAAACTGTTATTTCTGCCACATCTTCAGATTCCTCAGATGACGATACCCCTTTGTCTAAAAGACTATGATCTAAAAGGAGAAAATCTCGTAATTGATTGAAAGGAAATCTGAAAAGATCATAAAATGATACAAAATTTACTGGTTCTGAAAATGTGGCTTCTTCTATTTTACAATTAGAAACTCCGGTCCAATTGTTTAAGTTTCTCTTTCCTGATAGTCTTATAGAGCATATCACAGACCAATCAAATTTATACTCAGTGCAACAACGTCCAGATAAATAAGCTAATATTAAAAAAATATGAAATAGAACAATTTATAGGAATTACTATTACATGTCGATAATTCAACTTCCATCAAAAAGACACTATTGGAATGCCAATATTGGCCACCGGATAGTTAGCGATGTGATGAGCTGTAACAGATTCGAAGAAATTAAACGTTTTTTGCATTTCAATAACAATGATTACATTATTGAAAATGATCAGCCTGGACATAACAGATTATTCAAAATTAGACCTGTTCTGAGCCAAATCAAAGAACGACTACTCATGGTTCCGAAAGAAGAATTTTTAGCTGTAGACGAACAGACTGTAACAACAAAAGCGCGAAGCCATCTACAGTATAGACAAAAAAAACACATAAGTGGGGCTTCAAAAACTTTGTGCTGAGTGGTATTTCGGGATTCAGCTATGACTTTAATTTGTTTGCTGGTTCCCAGAGTAATATTGTACCTCTAGGAACGCCAAATCTTCTGTGTTCTAATCTACAACAACTATATGGGAGGTGTAGATCTCTTTGATTTCATGTTAGGATTTTATCGTATAAAAATCAGGTCGAAGAAATATTATTTACGAATATTTTTATCATTTGAGCGAAAAAATTTGATTTACCCCTTTTGGATACCAAACTAGCAATAGCTGATACTGTATGCAAAGCCGGAAAACCAATTAAACAGAACAGAGAAGGAAGACCGTCAAGTAGTAGCATTCAGCAGATGTACGAGAACACAGGAAAAAAGGGACACACTAAAGAAATACCCCAAGAAGACATCCGTAAAGATGGGCTTGATCATTTTCCCTATTGGGATGAGAGCACTAGGTCAAGATGCAAATTTGCAGGCTGCACAGGGATAACATATATAGTGTGCACAAAATGCACAATACCGTTGTGGGAATTGTGTATTAATAAAGAAAGAAACTGTTAAAAAATCCGTAAATTTGTTTCGAAACACAATTCAGATTTCTGCTTTAATCTGTGCTTTCTAAAAATTGCAAAGCAAAACAAACGTTGATGAAGGTGCTAAAAGAGACATGGGGAATCTAAAATTTGCATTCCACGACATGTCTTTTCAACTAAGCAGAAATCCTTAGCGAATTGGTTTCTTGTACTCGTACAGACTAGATCCGAATAAAATGAAAAAGACAGCAAATATTTGATTTCACGCAAACAGCGCCTATGTATCTGTTGATACGTATTTCGATCTAGTAGGTCTCATCAGAACAGTTATTCATAGGTGTTCTCACCGTGAAAGATCAATATTTTCTGTCTTTTAAGAAGCAACACTAAAATGGCTTCGATATGGACGCAATAGCGACATCTGAATTGTGTTTCGAAACTAATTTACGGATTTATTATCAGATGTCGCTATTGCGTCCATATCAAAGCCATTTTAGTGTGGCTTCTTAAAAGACAGAAAATATTGATCTTTCACGTTGAGAATACCTATAAATAACAGTTCTGATGAGACCTGTTAGGTCGAAATACGTATCAACAGATACATAATCGCTGTTTGCGTGAAATCAAATATTTGCTGTCTTTTTCATTTCAAGGAAACTGTTATTTGCAGTTTCCTACTGTATAGTGTATACTGTAGCTTCAAAATAGATTGACTTTAATATTATATTGTTGCATGATGTTCCATTTGGCACCAATTTTTTTTTTTTTTTGTTAATAAAGTATTCCTCGTAGCTAGATTTTTTTTTCAATATTTTTACGTAAAAATAGAATTTAAAGGGTTAAAAAAGTTTCTATATCAAAACATTTTTTCAGGTAATTTTTGTTTAAACTTACGTATGTTCATATTATAAAATATTAATTTACCATAGCAAACTAACAGAAAAAGAAATTAAATAACTTTAACCAGAAACAGTCTCATATTTTTCCGGTTGTTTGCGTCAACCAAATTTAAATTACATAAACCTCGATTTTGGTGGCTCTAACGCCGATCTCGTTCCTTATTTCCACATATTTTATCTCCTACCTACGTGTAAGGGTATTATATCCCAAAAGACAAGTGATTTATGAGATTATGCTATATTCTGAGCTACCTACATAAAAGGTATGTGATGTATTCAATTGAAAAGCTATTTTTTGGAGCTGTGCTTTCGTGCACAAGAGACTTTATTGCGTTAAAGTATTATGTCAAAATATTTTTATTTTAAAATTGAGTGGAACATATAAAATTAAGTACCAAAACATTTAAACAACTATAATAAATTTTTAAATTTATTTGTATCAAATAAAAAAATATCACACTAGTTCGATGGGAACGTTTTTTTTTTTAATTATTAATATAAAAACGTCAAAATAGAATCTAAGGAGACCTTTTCCCAGATGATATTAATAGAACCCACAATTCACTTCTTCTCAGGATGCCTATCCGTTTCGGATGTTGGTGGTCTCTATATCTCGAACATATTAAATCAAGTTGATTTTGAAGCCAGGAACCTACCTATCTATCTATATATCCAAGTTCTAGTAGACTTTGAAGCCAAGAAATTCGTCTTGCTCTTGCCCTAAAATTTTACTTGTAAAACCAACTGAATCAGTCCATATTGCGATTAGTGTCTTTATACATTGGCCCAGAAACGCGAACTTGCCTGTTCTTTATTAAAAATCTCACACTTTTTTCCGTTTTTGTATTTTCGTCTGTTTTGCTTTTATCTTCAATTTGCACATTCTTTAAAGTTTCATCAATACTATTATTTTTATTCAAAAACTGTTGTTGGCTGTGGTAATCGTTGTTAATGTTTCTTAACGTGTTCAATGTTTCCTCATTTAAAAGGATTTTCTATGTTATTTCAGTAAAATTGTGTAACTTTTCAGTAGTAATATCCCTAGGACATTGATAACAGACGAGATAATTTCATGACAATCGAAAGCTCGTTCCTTGGTAACAGCACGAAGCCGAAGGCTGAGTGCTGTTAGCAAGAAACGAGCTTGAGAAATTTGTCATGAAATTATGAGGCATTCATCAATGTCCGAGGGATATTCGGCGGATAATTTTTCGAAAAAAAAATCATAACTCAACATAACGAAACATTTATTTATTAAAAGTACAGTTAGTGAAAGTACAATTATTAAAATTTAAGTTAACATTAGATTCGTTGCTGTTCTCTACTATAGAAGATCTATTACCACGCATAATATTTATAATCTTGTTGTGGTGTTCTTGATCAAGATTCAAGTATGGTTTTATAGAATTCTGATTGCCATGACCAGTAATTTTTAGTGACATTTTGAAATTTATTTGAAGTTGTCAAAGTTGACAACATGAAGTTGTCAAACTCGATCGTGTTGTCATGGGGATTGAAAATTGCACTGAATGCAATTATCAGTCTAATGTTGACATGATTGGGTGAAATTGTTTCACATGACACAAAATGACGAAATTTGAATGGTTGTTAGAACAGTCGAAAAATTATCCATATAATTTACCGGTCTTCACCTTTATTTAGTATTTAAAATCAAATAGCGATCTTACATTGTTTATAATTAAAAAATGACGTTTAATCTTCTGCGCATTTTGTTTATTACATATTTTTATCACCAAATTTATCAAAAGCAGTTGTTAGATACCTGTATCAAAAAGTGTCACAAAAAAGGCTTTTTATTTGCTAATTTCTCTGGTCTATAAAAAAACTTGGTAGCTGAGTATACGGCACCGCGCACAGTAAGTAACGTAAAAGCACCATCAAATAATAACACGAACCTTTTTATCCAGCGATTAGTTCATCACCCGCCGTGAGAATCCTTGGTTATACAGTCATGATCCGTGTATCTACACGCGGTAAATAAAGTGCACCAGAGAGTGAATTAAACGATTCTACTTCCCTTCTATGGATAGATTACTCATTAAATTATTTATATCTACAAGGCGATAGAAATCAAGCTTCGCTTTGTAAGTCGCTGTACAACCGACAACCGTGAATCTTTCGTTGCACCGGTCGTTTGTCGTAACGAGACTACCGTTTATTCCAATAAGCGTCGTAGGGCTTGTAAAAACAATGGTCGCTGTGAGCTCGTTATGGTTGAGATGAATCTAATCGCTGCTATCCTAATAGCATATCCCAAGGTCTCTAAAACAATTTTTTTACTTTGCCGAATACGTTTCATTTGGGATATCGATTATGTTTAATTATAGACCAATATATAAACATGTCATTCAAAAATTTACGTTTTTAAAGAAAATATTATCAAATGTCAATAAAAATTTAAAAATTAATATCGATGTATACCTTTGTATAGGTCCGCACGTGATTTTTGTTTATCTTATTCTTGTGCATTTTATATGTGACAATAAAAACAGATTGGTTGATCAATGGTTTATGTTTATTAATTAACACGTTGCCTGCCTTGGAGGAATTTGTAATACTTTCCGTTCACGCCAAGGCCATTTCTGCTATATGGTTGAAAAAATTGCCGCTCACGCCACGGTGCGCGGACTTACCTTTATTTTTAAAATTCCTCTTCTTACAAAAAAAAAATTGCGAATATATTATATATGCTGTATCGGTCACATTAACCGAGACGGCGCCACAGGCAAACTGTCGCACAATGAGATGACAACTAACGTTTTGAACGTCATCAAACAATTAGGACCGATCTACTTTTTGATTGTTACTGACAGGATACTTGGAAGGTAAGTGATAAAGTTGAAGGAAAGTATATTCAAGTAATTTTATTTTGAAATGAGGTTGAATGCTCGAATAAATGAACTTTTAAAATAAGGCTATTATCGAGCACAAGTTAATTAAATCAAGCCCAAGTACTTTCGCTTAAAATAGCATCTTTAGGGGCATTTCGTCAAAATGTGAACTATCCGGCAAGCGTAGAATGTGGAAACATTAAAAATAACATAAAATTGTACAAAACACTACACTAAAACGAGGAAAAACAGTTTAAAATTACTTAAAGATTCTACGCTACATTCTCTGTCAGTATCTGGAGGGATAATCTAAGCAGATAAATCTGATAGTATCGTAGCTCAAATCGGACCCCACGATTGTTCCTAAATCGGACCTCGTACGTTTAATGTACAAATGTCAGTTTCCATCGCATAAAACGTATTCTTTTGGTTTTCTGTTTCAGAATGCCTACGTTAAAGCATAAGGGGTGGGAAAGAAGCTGCAGATGCCATTAGAAGTAAAGAGATGGGTTAAAAAAGAGCGCTGCAGAAGGTATTAGAAGTAAAACGATGGGTTGAAAAAAAAAACAAGTTAGACAGATGCAACAGACGTTTTTGGGCTTACTTGTAGTGAAGTGAGGAGAATGGCTGTTCAGTTGGCAGAAAAGAACGACATCGAACATCCATTTAAAAATAACATCGCAGGAATGAAAGAGGTTCGACTTTTTTAAAACGTCATCAGGCTAAATTGTCAGAGACGAAACCGTCTGGTACATCTTACAACTTGGCCCTTACAAGGGTCCTTGCTACAGAGAAAATACAAAGAAGTTCTAAAACCTTTTAGAAGATGTTTACGATAAACGGAAAGTTTACCCCAGACAAAATTTATAATGTGGACGAAACCAGAATCACTGTGATACAATCCAAAATGGCGAAAGTCATCGGAATGAAGGGGGAAAACAACCTGCGTTGACTTCAGGAGAAAGAGGAGCTCTTGTAACTAGTGTCTGCTGTATGAATGCTGCTTGTTCTTTTGTACGTTCTCTAGTAATTTTTCCTAGATTTCCCATCCTTCTGGTTGGATACGATTCAATTTTTCAACCCATGATTTTAACATTTCATAGCCTGGTGTCGTCCTACAGAGGAAAAGCCAACAGCATTACTCATTTCGAATGGACACTTAAGCCATATACAGAACATTTTCGTCATTGATCTAGCTAGAGCAAACCATGTTACCATAGTGCCACTGCTTCTCCATTGTTCACACAAATTGCAGCCTTTGGATCGGATGTTCATGAGTATTTTGACAGCCAAACTTTCTACATGCCAAGAAGTGAGCCTGTGGCTGAGTTAAAATCAACGTGCTCTCTGCGCTTACGATATAATGGGACTTATTTTTGAGAGTCTATATCAAATGCCAAATAGCTTAAATTGCTATCAACGGATTTAAGATGAAGAGGATAATATAACCTCTTATCAAATGCAGAATATATTAAAGAGGCGAACAAAAACCCAACATCTTTTTTGTATGAAACCGATGACATCAGATGAACCATCGACATCTTCTGCAGCACAGGCACGCGAATCCATATTTGTTGTTGACTCTACCACCATGTTGCACATCACCATAAATTAGCTTCTTGAACGCAACAAGTCCATTCGATATATGTCCTGTCCCGAAAATAAAAAAGAGGACCTCAACTAGGGGGGTGGAAAGCTTGTCAGTCTACAGTCATCACTGCTTCGCCCTAACAAGGCACAACTAATTGAAGCTTTGATTGTTTTATTTCGCTGCATCATCGTTTTGACTAATTTTCATTGCTAATTAGAATGTTTTTATAGGAGGTCGGAATTAGGCACAAATTTTTCCAAATGAAAAAGTGTAAACTTTTTTTGATTTTTTTTAATAAAGAAAAGGATTTCAACCTCTTGAAAATATCACTTAAAGTCATGGACAACTAAATAAAGTATACATGGAATGCTCATAAAGCGTGAATTTCCAGAGTATACATATTTTTAAAAAATTTTAAAAAATATGGGGGTCCACTTTTAAAAATTTTGATACATTTCATTTTGAATTCGTACATCCTCAGCTTAGTGGAAATTATTTGTAAAAATGAGAAATTGAAGCACTTTACGTTTATTATGTAACTCATTTAATTTATTTTAGATTAAAATATTAAAGTAGTTTATCCAAACATTTAACTTTTGTGGACGTTGGGTATGGATGTGGAGTCTCATTTGACCAATAGCTTGAGTTAAAGCGGTTAAGTGTTCCATTTAAACAAAAGAGTTGCCTTATCGGAAAACCTTATATTAGTTGCAAAATATCCATCTTTCGTTTGCAAAACTAGGTCAAAATCATTATCTGACAATCCTTGAACTAATTGTAGTATCTTATAATACGGATGATACTTTTCAATTTTCAATATTTTCCCAAAACGTAGGCTTATACCATCGGTTTGAAGGTGATTCAACTAATGCAATGGCGTCTAATATTTTCAATCGTTGCAGTCTTTCAGTTTTTTTAAAAAAATTCCATGCTAGTTACATTGAAACATTGTACGCCAAAACCGATCATCAATTCAATCTTTTTCACTTAACTGTACCACTTTTAATCTATTTCCGTAAATTATCATTAACTCGACAGTTTGTCAACAAATACCTACTAACAAAGAACACGTTTATTTCTACTAGTAATACAAAGTAAACATCAATTAGCTTATCTGCGTGCTTTTTATTCTAATGCGTAATAACTTGTATTAAAATTACACAGGCCGACAAACCTAAGACCCAGAAAACAGTATATTTTTCCAAAAGTTTTTGATGCGCTGAATACGAATCTGAGCTCCAAATTGCCGAAGTGGCCCTGATTTCTATATAACCTAAACTAAAAGTTAGTAAACGTAGCTGTTTAACCATTTTTGAGGTTATGTAGACCCGTTAATTTTTTCTACCCTAAAATAATACACATTACTTCTAGGTAATTCTATTTTGAGTTTTGGCAACAAATATGAGACATTTTATATCTAAAAAACGCTGATTTTAAACTTTCACATTATAAACGATCGCACATCACGAGCAATACCTCCACGAAGACATCATTGGCTGGAATTTGGAATAATTTTAATTAAAAGATTGTCACCTAGGGGGAACAAACACGGGTCTATATACACCTTCTGATACCTCCGGGTGCTCTGTAGAGGGCTTCGAAATAGCGTCGAGAGCTCCTCTACCCAGTCCATTTTCGGGTTATGGACTTGTAAAATGTTTCGCTTCGGTGCTTGCCTTGATGTTCTTACATGACAAATTCTTAATCGAAATAAAACATCAAGTTAAAGTTGAATAATAATACTCAGCCAAGAGTATGGAAAATAAACAGGAAGCAGAGCCCGGAGAGCACAAATCACTCGGAGAGTCCGTGAGGGACTGACCTCGTTGACCTGAAAATCGAAAATATTTATATCCGCTGTTCGAGCGATAAATAGGAAATTCCAGGTCGAGAACCAATAGGAAAAGTCGAGACAGGGCGATGCGCATTGGAGTGAGAACTAGTCGCGCTTGAGGACAAGATTAATAATAAATCATTTTACTGTTATTCAGTTCATAGAAAATCTTTACTGTTTAATAGAAATTTTCTGAATTACCTCGTCAAGAGACCACTAAAACAAAATTTCGTCCTAGCTTTTGGACATTCAAAGAGATAAAGACTGAGGGAGATGAATTTCGCTCGAGACTCGAGATGAGTTAACGAACGCTCTCATTTTGAGGTGCCAGTCGGAGATATTGATATTAGGAACCACAGTAGGGTTCTTGAGGTAATTTAAATGCACTCGTTGGATATATGGCATGAGGAATATTGTTTTAAATATTTACTCGGAATTATAATATTTAATAAATTTTTTGAAACGGTTACAACAGTTGCAACAAACTGTTGCAATAAAAAAGGATTGATCAATTTTTTTTAGTGTTATTTTTAATTATTAGCATTAATTGATATTCTGTAGGTATAAAGTTATTTTAATAATCTAATCAATAACATATTAATTAGGGAACCAAAGATTGATAATATATTAACAAAATATTAAGTTTCAACTAGCGAACGACAATATATTATACCAAGATTTATTGGAGTGAACTAATAATTGTGGATCCTATATTATGAAACTTAAACTTCGATAATTTCCAATCCATTATTTTTCTTTCTATCTATATCACATCATCCGGCGTTGAATATATCATCCATTGAAGAACACAAGCCTCCCTACTGAAGGGCACTAATCACGTCAATCTTGTGATCCATGTACGTGTGGACAGTTTCAAGTTACTCATGTAGCTACATCCCTGATTGAATCGTTTAACTACCGGCTTGTCAATCGACGATTATTATCGAATCGTCACTCAACAAAGCATTTTGTGAAAATTGTGTTAAAATACACGATTATACACACGGTTTAATCTTCTACGTTAAATATTTAATTTAAAATTTTAAGATGCGAAAAAAGGGTGAATGCACCAGTTATCTCTAAATAAAAATGGAGATCTGACGTAAACACCTCGCTCTTGTTTTACAAAACTATATTCGTTATCTAATAGGTTATGGATGTATATTATACGGTTCATCCTCAAACACTAATTTATGTAAGTTCGATAGAATATATCTTAAATCTATCAAAATATGTTTCGGTATAATGAAGTCGTCACCGTCACCAAATCATGCAATTTTAGCTGATGCATAAGAGCCTGTCCGAAGATACTATTTAGGAAATAAAATTAATGGGAAAAACCCCGTAATTGGCTGTATACCATCGTTTAAAAAACACAGAAGTTAAAACACTTCACACATGTGTATTGTGGTATAAAAACAAACAAATATTTAAAACTTTATAAAAGTGTCGTCAACATTTAAATTCTGGCAGAACGTTTTCAATCTGAACAGATCATCCTCAGTGCCTTGTGTATTTGTTGCTAACAGTAAAGTTGTCTATAAGACCTCCATGTATGGATTTACAGTATTCCAAATTTTACATTTAATAATGTTTTGACTCCAGGTCGATGACAATGTTAACGAGTGATAACGATAACGAGTTGGTCTGTGTCGTTTCAACTGACAAGTACCACGTGCTAATATTCGAGCAGGGAGATGTAGTCCCTAAAGTAATTTTAAAAATATATCCATTGTCCATTGCAGGACTCCTGCAGCAGGAGGTAATTGAAAAACGGAAGGCAAGGAATCTATCTACCCACCTATTGTTTGTAGAGTTAGAGAAAGCATACGATACGGTACCTTTAAAAAAAACTGTTTCAACCATTGACGAAAGTAGGTCTTAGTAGAGTATGTGGATACTATCGCAAATATATACAAAAATGCAAGAAGTGTCGTTAAAGAAGGAAACTTTATATCTGAATCATTTCCAATAACAAAGGGGCTTAAACAAGGATGTTGTCTATCTCCGACCTTATTTAAAATATATATTCAATCATCGCTAGAGCAGTGGAGGAAACAAGTATCCGGAATTGGAATAGACATAGGCGATGGTAAATGTCTAATAACTTTATTTTTCGCAGATGATCAGGTAGTCGTAGCGAATGATGAGAAAGACATGGACTATGTTTAGAAAACTAAAGAAAGAATATGAAAAATGGGGCCTCAATATGAATACATCAAAGACTAAGTATATTAAAAAAGGGGATGATGAAGAAGATCCAGAATTAGAAATTAGAAACACAAAAACATGCAAGGAATATAAATATCTCGGATCTATAATATCTAAAGACGGCGCTACCAAAACAGACATCGAAAACAGAACGCAACAGGGAAAAAAAGCGGTTAACATTCTAAACTCTCTACTTTGGTCTAAAGATATTAAACAAGAAACGAAATTGACAATCTATCGAACCTTGGTAGAGCCTATTATGACTTATGGGGCAGAAGTTTGGCAGATCACGAAAAAAGATAGAAAAAGAATAGAAGTAGTAGAAATGGATTTTCTAAGGAGAGCGTGTGGTGTATCCAAAAAAAATCATATCAGGAATGAAGATATTAGAAGGAGGACAAATACTGTATATTCTAGTGTAGACAGAATTGAAATGACAACTAGTGTGGTATGGTCACGTGAAGCGAATGAATGAAGACAGATGGCCAAAGAAAGCTTTAAGTTACATACCACAACAAAGAAGAAGAAGGGGAAGGCCTTCAGTTGCCTGGGAAGAAAATGTACGACACATAATGAAAGATAGAGCCATCAAAGAAGACGAATGGATGGACAGAAAACGATGGCGGTCGAAATGCGAGAGGCGGCAGAGGCTGTAGGAACCTCGCTTATATCGATTTTTTACACATTCCTCTAGCCTGTGATGGGTTCATCTCAAACAGGATTTGATTTTTGGAAGCAGGTAAATGTCGTAGAGTGATAAATCTGGCGAATAGATCGGATGGTTCATGACTGTGACCTGTTTGTTGACCAAATATTATTTCTTGACAGAGTGTCCGTTGTGAAGCCGGCTCGTTACCGTGATGGAGAATCCAGAAGTTCTCTTTCCACATTTAGGGCCAGTTTTTGTGAATTTTTCGATGTATAAATAACTTTATTGTAAAATCAGTCAGGAATGTGCTAGCAGTGATGGCTTAGGCTATAAATAAATAGCTAGTAGATTCGTGTGTCAAAAAAACCAATTAAGGGAGCTGTAATACTATCTGATTTCAAATCGGTTTCCAAAACATTGCTGACCCTGTTAATATATTATGTTTAATTGCTTCAGTCTAATAAATTAGTGTATGATCTCTCGATTGAATTTCTTAGGAAAACCAAAATTAACATTCAACACAAAAATAATAACTCGCTAAAATTAATAAATATGTATAAGTAGCTACTATTTAAAAGAAGGTATATTACAATACATAATGATCTGTGACTAAAGGACAAAGTTCGAAACCAAAATTCTCCGTACACACACAACTAAAATTTTATATAGCTGTCCGCTGTCCTTGTTGTCAGTCAGACGTGGTCGGCTATCAGTTTACAGATGAAGGGTTCCATCATTAATAACGAAACGGTTATCTTTAATTATATTGTTATTATAACGTTAATATTGAACTATCTAAAATTTGATTATTAGTTTCTGTTTAAAAAATACAAAATTTCAAACAAAATTTCAAAACTTTCAAATATTTTATACGCTAATAAAGATAAAAATTGAGAGTAAGCTTAAAAATAGACATTCATTCATTTATACAATGAAATTTATAACAAAACTTAACTTAATAAAAGTTTATGAAATAAACATCGATATTATATATTTTATTTCTTTTTTAATGGAAAATTTTACTGTGAGGATTAGATATAAAGCGTTTAGTATAATTGGGGCAGTTGACTAACTTTCCTTTGCCGTTTTCTAAAAAATTGAGTAAACCAGGATTCGTCTAACTCATCAGAGAATATACAGAAAACGAAGACCAACTACCATAGTTAATCAGGATAACTAGATAGTGCGGGGTGAAAAGAAAATTGATATATGGGAAAATTATATCCAGGAGCTCTTCCATGACGAAAGACCCATGAGTGAAGTTTATACAGACAACCAGCTGACTGGCCCTTCAATCACCAAAGAGGAGATAGAAAAGGCAATATTAAATTCAAAAAACAATAAGGCACCTGGACCAGATGAAATCCCGTCAGAAATACTCAAATTACTGGATGAAAGGGGAATTTCAGCACTACACAAAATATTTAACTTAATTTATGAAACTGGCTGCTATCCTCAACAGTGGTTACGCTCTACCTTTATTCCTCTGCCCAAGAAAGTCAATGCAAAAATATGTGAGGATCACAGACTCATTAGCCTGATGAGTCACACTTTAAAGATAAAAATACTACATCAAAGATTATACAAAAGATGTGAATGGGACACCAGTGACTCCCAGTTCGGGTTTCGGCAAGGCTTAGGAACAAGAGAAGCAATAGTAGCAATACAGGTGCTGGTCCAAAATTGTTACAATCAGAAGAAGGATGTGTTCCTATGCTTTTTAGATTACCAAAAAGCGTTTGATCGTGTCCAACACCACAAGTTAATGCAGATCCTCAAGAAAGTTAATATAAACCAAAAAGACACAAGATGCATTGAAAACTTGTACTGGCATCAAACGGCACAGTCAAAAATAGACAATTCTATATCCAAACCTATACATATAAGAAGGGGCGTTCGACAGGGATGTGTGCTTTCCCCTCTTTTGTTTAACATTTATTCGCAAGCCATATTTCAAGAGTCTTTGGAGTATTGATCAACAACATACGATATGCTGATGATGGTGTCTTAATTTGTGACAACATAGTCGATCTTCAACAACTTGTCACTATAATCGGAGAATACAGTAAGCGAATGGGATTAGAGATTAATACCAAAAAAACCAAATTTATGATCATCTCCAGAAACTTAAATGCACTTGAACACTCCACCATAACACTGATTACTGAACATTGAAAGAGTGAGTACATTTAAATACCTGGGATCGTGGCTTTTTGAAGACTGGGCATAGGACAGGAAAGTAAAATGTCGCATTGAACAAGCTCGACAAGCTTTCGTAAAATTCAAGAAAGTACTGACTTGTTCAGAGTTCGATCTTCAACTGAGACTAAGGTTTACTAAGTGCTACGTGTGGTCAGTGCTGCTATATGGCGTAGAGGGCTGCACACTCAAAACGAAGGATATAAACAGATTAGAAGCTTTCGAAATGTGGCTTTATCGCCGTATCCTAAAAATACCATGGACAGCGAAAATAACAAATATAGATGTCCTTAAAAGAATAAACCAAGAACGCCAACTTTTCGAAACCATCAAGAAAAGGAAAACGGCGTATCTAGGTCACATCATGCGAAATGAAAAATACCAGTTCCTCCAACTTATAATCGAGGGTAAAATTGAAGGCAAGAGAGGAATGGGACGCAAGAAAATGTCCTGGCTCCGAAACATAAGGCAATGGGCAGGGATTAACGACATACAATCTCTGATACATATTGCAAGAAATAGAGAATTAATGGAAAATGTGATCGCTAACATCCATTAATGGATTTGCATCTAAAAAGAAGAAGAAGTCAGAGACAGAAAATACCACTGAACTCTAAAATCATACGATCAAACTGAATTTTACTGAGAATGTCAATGGGACCCCAAAAAGATGCATAAAGTTTACTACTCTTTCCCCGCCGGGCTTTCCCCGTAAAACCTCCGTCGTAGAGGGGGGCGAAAAAAATCTATTTAGTGTAGAAAAAAATAAAGTTGTAGCTGAGATAATTTTGAATAGGAATTTGTAATAGCAGTTTTTCTGTAGAATGAACCGTTCTCTAAGAAACAAAGCTTAAAACGACCGGCAGTTTTGAATATCAGTTATGTGCGTGAGCTCAAATAAAATTTGTATCAACTCGATGGTAAAAATTCAATATCTTTTGATCAGAATGTCCTATAAACAAAAATCAAAATGGATTTTAAAGGTGAAGAGTGTAGGTTTCGTATGGAATTTTTGTATTTTGCCGAAAATGAAGTCAGTATTAATTCTGACGATTAATATAATTAAAATTTTCAATCAAATTTACTGGGATTGTTTGTAAATCTTCCCGTTGATTAGAATATTGTATGTTTGATTCGTATTTATTAAAATGATAAACGCCTTGTACATTTGGTTTTAAAATCGCCATATAATCTGCGCTTACACAAATTCATGTCACATATTTTATCTATTATTACTTAGCACTCAAGTGCTTCCGGCCAATTTTTTTATGTTAATAATTTATGTAATAATTTAACCAGAAATAAAAACATTTTTGGCAATTCTAACAGAAAATTTTGTCGACTAAACATGACACCCCCACAACCATTTTTAAGTTAGCGGAGTTGTTCACCAGGAGTTGAAAACCGTTGAAGCTACTACTACCATAATTCGAAAATTATATTTTACTAAAGATGGCCTACGGGGCACTTGTTGTTATTCCTTCAAAATGATTCATTTTTAAAATAACAGAAGAAGCGAGACACACGGTACGCGGCAAGATCTTGAAAATGGTAAATATACACGAAAACTTTTTGTTCTTTAGGTATCAGGAAGTATGGAAGTCAAATATTACCGTTGGTGAAGTCACGAATTGGCATGTTAAATTATAAGAGTCTACAGAACCGTCTTAAGGTGAGATTCATAACTTTGTTTTTTTTTGTGTTCTTAATTTGCTCAATATGCCAATTCATATTACAATATACACATGATACAAAAATTATTAAAAACATATCTCTGACTGTTATAGTTGTATTATTATTATTATTATTATATTAGCCGTGTTTCATGACATATTTCATTGCATAATTAACAGCAGTAAAGCTTTACTGCTTCAATTAACAGCAGTAAAGCTGCTATTAATTGAGATTGACTATAGTTTATTTTTATGAACGAGAGAGTAATTAGCATAATTTTAACTGGTACCTTCGACCACTCCATGGGCGTGCTCAAGATTAATTGAAAAATTACTTTGAATAATTGTAAAAAATAAATGAATTATTTCAGTGTTATAAAGTGTTATGTGTATGTAAACAAAAGTGACTTTTTTTATCACACACTATATTAGAACTGACTGGCCTACATTAAAAAGGGTTTTAAAAAATTCACATTTTTTTTAATTTTTAAAAATTACAAAAGAGAAAAAGAGTTTTTAAAACCGTCTAAGGTATGTTAAATAGATGAATAAAAATATTAATATAAAACTTACAGCTACTTGTTACAAATCCAAATCAGATTCAGAAGATGAACTTTAAGAACCAAGATTTATAATAACTGGCTCGATCATTTTATCAGTAATATTGTCCAGCTTCTACATTTTTTCCTCTTCTTTAATAGTGTGATTTACTGCCTTTTCCCAGTTTTCGGGTTTTTTTACATTATTTACGGCCTCCAAAAACAACTGTTTAACATCATGAATTTTAAAAGTGGTATTTTTTCTTGAAACTTCACTCTTTATCTGTGCCCATACCAGTTCAATCGGGTTTAATTCACAATGATATGGTGGGGATCTAAGTACTGTCATTCCACGATTTTTGGCAAATTCATTAATTTCGTATTTTTAAAATTTTTCTTTATGAAGGGCACACAACGAATAAAGTTCCTTTCTTATAGATCCGGGATGGTACGTAATATTTTTTGAACTCAGCCAATTCTGCAAGTCTTTTTTTAACCACTTGGTTGTGGGCAGTCCTTCTATAAGTCTGGAGTGATAACTTGCATTATCCATTACTATTACACAGTTCTTATGAAGAAAATCTATCATTTGTTCGAACCATTCTTGAAAGACATCAGCGTTCATGTCTTCATGGTAGTCACCGGTACGAGTTGATTCAAAAGTTAATAAACCACCTTCAACAAAACCGTCTGAACTGCCAATGTGTACTATTATCAGCCTGCTTCCCTTTCCTCATGGTGGGTTTAAACCAGTAGATAAGTTATTTACAAAAGCGTGCCTTTGACTTATAACAGTTTCATCCTGCCAAAATTTATTTGGTGTATGACCCTCGTTGATCCATGTTTCATCAAGATAAAATATTTTTCTTTTTTGGTTTCTCATTTCCTTTATGGTTCTTAGAAAATGTCTTCTCCATATGACAATATCGCTTCTTTCTAATAAAATAGACTTTCTGGGATTCTCTTTTCAGCGGAAGCCTATTTCTTTTAAAAGTTTCCATAACGTACTTCGACTCATTTCTGGGTAATCCTTATCATCTCGAACTGAGACAAGAACTTTATCCAATGTTGGAAATTCTTGTCTAAAGAAGAATTCATGCACTTTCCGTCGAAGTCCTTCTTTAAAATGATATTCTATTTGAAATTTTGGTTTCCCTGGAGCATTACGTGGCATTTGAAAACTACCACATTTCTCTTCTTTAATAACTCTGTAAATCGTAGATTTCCCAACACCAAGTGTACTGCTAACTAACTCAACGGTCTCATCAACACTTTCACATAAACGTTTATCTGTAAATGATTTAAAACAATTAAATATTAATGTTTTTTCATTAACTACTGTTAAAGGATCAATTTTACGGCGTTTAAACGGCACTTCCAAATTTTCCATAACACTAGTATACACAATAAACTGCACCTTGCAACTGAAGTACCTACTTTCAGTGAACTGTTAAGAATTTTGAATACGCCACTTGGACGTTCCTACAAAATGGTAAAACCCACTATCAGATTTTCTGTGGAATAAGTTTAGAAGGTAATTATCTAGTCAATTACTGTCGTAGATTCCTGGAATTAAATAATTAAATGTTTGATTGTTGAAACCTTTACTTCGTGGAATGCACTCATTTCAGATAAAATAAAACGGTTTATTTTATCTAAAGAATTAAACTTTATTTTGCAAATAGGTAGGTACTTATTAAACTTTTATTGGTTATATATAACCAATAAAATAAACATCTTACATTTCTTGCAAATTCATTAGTACCTGTTAACCTCCATCACTCCGACACTGGCAACCTTATTTAGGGATTAGTAACCCTCACAACTATTGTATTCTATTCTGCTCCAACCTTTATACCTGGTGGTCATACTCAATTTAAAATTGTTTTCCTATATACTTCTGTAAACTTGTTGACAAATATCTGTTTTTCATTGAGTCACCCGTATCAACAGTTTTGGGATTTGCATACATAATTTATTGTTTTATTACTCTCTCATACATAAAAATACACTATAAATGACAACTCTCAAAGCAAAAAAGAATATTATCAAGGTAACTGGGATGTTTTAAATTAAAGTAAGTACCTGTACAAATGTCTTTAGAGCAAATTAAGTTCGGCTAATGTATTAAGTCCAAAGTCAAGAAAACCGACAACACACAATACGTATCACATCTATGGAAATACCAGGAAGATGCAATTCATTAAGCAAAATGTTGTTCAATGTATGTTCAAATATAACATAAAAATTTTTTTAATACCAAAATTCTAGGCACTAAATTCTGAGAAATAACACTATTGCCAGGTTGTGATTCTTGTTCTTAGGGTGGTGCCTGTCCGTTCCGAACGATGGTGATCATTCTGGCTATGATGACTTTGTAGGTTGCTATATGAAATAGCTGTGTTAAGGCATTTCTATACCATGCTCTCAGATTAGCAAGTCAGGATATTCTTTTTCGTCCTGGTGCCATTTTTTCTTCAATTTTACCTTGCAAAATGCATTGAAGTAGCTCGTATCTGCCTTGATTTCTCATTATATGTCCTAAGCGCTGCAGCTTTCGGCTCTTCACGATGTAAACCAAATCCGTAGTTATGTTCATCCTCCGCAGTACTTGTTGTGATGGTTGTGATTGCAGATCATTGATCAACTTCTGTATTAATAATTCACATACAGTCAAGAGTCATAATAACATATTTAATAAAGTAACTAACAAAACATTATAACGCTGACCAGTAGATAATCGAAGCCGCAAGTTGCAAGCCGAAGTTAGTGAAAGACAGATCACTCAGTGTTGGCGTTCTTGTCTTATAAAACTTAAAACATGCATAATATATACCTATTAAAAAAGTATTTCTACTAAATTGATATGTTTTTGTATGCTTTTAAAACAAAATTACGTGAAGCTTGTTTAGCTTTTAAAAATTAGTACCGTATGTAGAAGACGAATATATTTTAACTTCACAATTTAAACAAAATTTATAATTTATTATACGAGGCAATATTGACAAAGTTTGACATCTCCAAAAAACTAACTAGCGTCTGAAAAAAAACTCGTCGGATTACGAAAAACTATCGCGATCACTATTATACGTATCGATAATAATTAACGGTTTAACCAAAGCATTCACTCTGGTGTCTAAATCCCACGTTGTGCCTCTTCTTTTCTAGTATGTGTAATTCAATTTTTCCATGAGTCGGATGTGAATTTCAATAGCAGTAGCTAGCAGGCGATTCATTTTAAAAGTTGTTGTCCCTAGCTACTTGATTTTTTATATGAGCTTATATAAACTCGATAGGGTTATAACTCGTTAACTATATAAAATAAGCCACTAAAAAAGAAATACCATCTTACACAAAGTTAGTAAATGAAATATTACGACCAAATACTTAGCTTGTCGGGATAGTATCATGAGTATTTTCTTGATGATTTTCCTCATGATTTAAATAGAACTATTGAAAGAAAGATTTCTTATCTGTGTATAAATACTGCGACGGTATATATAGCAATAATTGAGACCAATCATATGCTAGCATTCCTCCGATAGAGATCTTTGAGTTGATTTCATGTTATTAAATGAACCAATGAAAAATGTTAAAACAAAGTATTTACAATGTATACAAAGTATAGTTAATTAAAAATATGAAAACTAATAAAACATTCAGCAGTGCCCCGAAGTTTTTTATAAAAAGTTTACCCAGAATTTCTAAGAATACTTTCAGAACCAACCACGTCGAATGCGATTATCACTGTTTCTATCTATGACTATTAGATTAAGTTTGATTGAAATGTTTAAACGGAGTATTTTTCTATTACAAATCCACATTACTGTTATTAAACCTTAAGACAATACAATAATCAATATTTATTAACCATTTACGTTTATAAAATTTTTTTAACTTTTAGAAAAGTATTAAGTACATGTTTTATAAAAAGTGTACTAATGCTTTTAAACTATTATCAAATACTCATAGTATAATTGAATCAACTTTTTAATCCAGTAATGCATTCCTAAGCAAACACGACTGACATACAGATTATCAGCTGACGGTTGAAAACACGTCCGGACGGTGTATTCATTTGGTATGTTGAGTGCATTAATTCATGCGATTAATGATAATAATCACGATTTCGAGAGGCGAACTTGGTAGATGATCATCCTAAATAAATGGTACACTTGATATGTTCAGGGCCAAACACTATGCACACCTTTGATTTCGGTCGATACTAAGTGCGATTTTTAAAATGTCTTTGTTGAGTTTAAGATTTTTAATATAAAGAAGATTGCATTAAAAAAACAGATTTTATAAAGTCAACACAATTAAAATAGTAGTAAAATAGAAAAAAGTAAGTAGAAAGGTAGGCATTTGATACAATTTGTGCGACTATTTTACTAGACTATTTATAACTGATAAAACGTCAGCAACGCCACGTTTCCTACTAACAAAACTCCTTCCCGCCCGTGATTTCTCTGCGACAAAATTATGACAGATCCGTCACGAAGGTGTCTGGTAATTCTATTATTATCAGTTGGACAAACGTTATTGGGGCGTAATCAATTTTGGACAGATATAACGAATCCAGACAAAAATCCAAATTTGGATGCCAGTCAGGTGAAGAAATTGGTTTCGGAAAATGTCCCATTGAAAGATAGGCAGGAATGCAGACTAATTCTTGAACAGACCAAGATCCATCCAGGGTTGTAGAGCCAAAGATGATGATGATAAGAAGCTATTATGTAAGAATTTGTCAAATGCCTGGGAGATGTCTAATAAGATTCTGAAGCAATATTTTCTGTTTTCCAGTTATTGGCGTATTTGTTGGTAAACATGGCGAATTTGTTCAGAGATAGCGTGCTGTGGCCTGAAGCCAAACTGATGATGAGGTATTATTTGTTTGTCAATTAAAATTGGCACTATTGGCACAACGATTTTACGGGTTTTGGAGTTATTATTTGAGCTAATTTCCAAACAAGAGGTCCTGTTCTTAATAATTGTGTTAGGTAATTCCTTTAAGATTCTTACTGTAATTACGTCATACTCTGGGAACTTTTTAGGGTTTAATTAGGTTTAAATCATATTATTGACCTCGTTCAATGTAAATTTTTTTAGGAGTTTCAAGTTGACAGGGAGATTCTAGATAAATTTGGATTTCATTATCTATATTATTCCGATAATCTGCAGGAAAAAAAGGTTAAAAATTCGTTTTAAGATGTTGAGCAAAAATTTCGGCATTCTCTTAATTACTTTTTGCCTATGCGCCATCTTTAGTATGAATTGCACGATTGGAGAACTGAAGACGTTTTTATTTGCCTGGTTGCTTTCCAGACTGAATACTCGGTAGTATTTTAACTATGTTGCAGCTCTATTCAGATTGGTCTTATCTTGTGATACTCTCGTCAGCTGCCATCTACGTCTTAATATCCGTTTCTCAATAATTTTTTGTTTGATTTTATTGGGTAATTCATGAGTAGGGCGGTTTACTTTCTTGATTGTCGTTGATTCCCATGTAGTTTCTTGGATGGATTGGTTAAGGTATTCGGTGGCATTGTCAATTTCCAGATTTGTTTTTAGTGAGATATTTAATTCTAATTTATTAGTTAGTCATTCTCTAAATTGCTTCTAGTTCGTGGATTTGTCAGTTATTGTAGGAGATGGTGTTCTGTAAAGGATTTCTGACCTTATTTCTATTAAAACAGGAGAATGGTCAGCAGGCAGATCATAACAAGAAGAAGCCCTCAAGTGGTTGTTTGGTAAACTCATGGTGTCACCAAAATCTACCAGATCTGGTATTTTATTTCTGTCGGTACACCAGTAGGTAGATTCATCCGTGAATACATTTTTAAGATTGTTGTATTGCATACACATATAAAGTTGTCTTACTTTTTGGGAAATAAGTCTAGATCCCCAGTGTTTATGTTTAGCGTTGTAGTCTCCGCTTATCAAGAATCTGTTTCCAATAGATCTGGAGAACTATGCGACTTGTTGTTTGCTTAAATTATGTCGTGGTGGACAGTAGGTGGTTGTTATTGTCGATGGCCCTTCCCAATCTTCAATGGGTATGCTAGTGGCTTGCAAATAGTCTTTAGTGGTGTTGCTATGCTCGTGATGCTTCATTTATTTCTTGATTATGACTGCAGAGCCGCCGTGTGCCGTACCGTCTGGATGATTGGTGCTGTATATTACATAATAAGGACATTTGAAATAACTGTGGCTGGTAAAGTGGGTTTCAGATATCAGAATTCTTCTTATCATGGCGCCGTCTCCTTTCGAAGGTTGGCGATCCAAATGGCAATTATGATTTTGGAAACTGCTACGTGATTGGTATCAATGCAGATCGATTGATTTGTTTAGAGCAGCAAGTTCTAAAAAAATAGCCATTATGGTTGCCAACCTCCGTAGGGAGACGGCACTCTAAGAAGAAGAAACTGCTGCGCGAAAGATTTCTGCGGATAAGCGGTCGAACCATCTCCTCAGGTCTTTCAATCATGAGTTCTGGCGTCTTCCTACTAATCTTTTGATATTTCATTTCATATCAGCATTATGTCTATATTATTGTCTTTGACCTCTTGGACACTTTGTTCATTTGCACAGTGTAGTGATCACCGTAGTCAAAAGGTTTAACACCATACTCACTTGTTCAATGAGTCCTTCCATCATTTGCTTCACTTTGAAGATATCGCCTTTATTTTCGTGTGATGTCTGATTTTAGTGTTGCTTCGCACTTGTGCTAGGGAGCTCCATTTGTTTGTTAGATGTTACCTGAGCATATGTGGTGCTGGCTTGTATAAATTGTTCAGATATAATATTGGTATATCTTGCTTTGGACGAAGTGCCGGATGTTTTTTTATTTTTTTGCTGTAATTGTTTGTATTATGGAATAGCTCTTGAAGTCGGCAAGATGATTGCCTTCGCATAATCTGCATTTTACATTAGTTGACCTTTCTTTTCTTGGGCATTTATCTGTCGCGTGGTCTCCAGTGCACTTGACGCAACGTAGCCTGTGATTAATTTCTAATTAATGACAAGCTACGACGACACAACACACCCATCGAAGGATGTGAACTCCAGCTTATTTTGGTGGTGAATAAAGTATAGTACGTATGTTATTTATTATAAATATCTTGTTGTGTCCTGATACGACGGTATTAAATCTTTTTCCACAGTGCAGTAATTATTATGATACGTGCGAAAAATTACGAATTTACCGGTGACCGGTCATAGATAAGTTAAACAATAAACCCAAAGTTAATTATGGGACATACCTTCATAGAGAAAGATGAATGTATCGTGACGAAAGCAAGTACTAACAATTCAAATTGCAGAAATAATTATGTACAAAAACAGAAACCTACATGTAATGAAAGTACTAATTATTATTAAACCTAATAAAGAAATTTATACCCTATTTGATAAATTACTTATTAAAAACAAGTAATTTTCCATGATTTGTTGCACTCTATAATGAGTTATTGAGAGATCATAAAATAAGCATTAAACAAATTTTATGTTAAATATTCTCATTCACACACAATTTACGATATAAATTCTGTCTTTATGTTCTATTGTTCTTTTTCCAGATATAACACCGATAATATTCACGCCGCAAATATTTAGTTTTATCGCAGGAGTTAACTTTCCCATAACTTCTTGAGGTTTCATAAATATCTCGTAAATTATTTTATTTTACTTTTGTACCTTTGCGGTGTCGTTAAACAGATAACATGCTCCATATAGGGAAACTTCTATAAAGTAAAAGCTTATTAGTGATTACTTTTATTATATGCTAATTTTCCTCATTAAAATTGTAAGTAAATAGCATTTTTTTCGATTCTGTTCTGCTCTTGTATCCGGCTCATTATCCACATTTCCAATGTTGTCGTGCTGCTCTTTTTTTATATTGAAAAACCAATCCAGGCTTTCGGCTTCCTATATTCTTCTAATATTTTCCAGATATTCTGGGTATCATTTTTATTGCCACATATGTGTTTAGTCTTAATCGTCTTCATATTTATTTAGTTTTTTATAAGTATTTTCGAGTTACGTCCATACGCGTTATACTCCAGCAAAGAAATAATGAAATAAGTCATCCGCGTGATCTCTTAAACTATCGTATAATTTAGCTGTCCTTATGAGTCTTACCAAGAAGCGTGTCAGCAGCGGATAATTTATTTTTTATTTAGGGTATGGCATATTAAGAACACACAAGTAAAAGTATTATTTTTATAAAAAAAACCGTTAAACAGAGTAGTATTACAAACGAACCTCTAATATATCAATATAATCTAAAACATTTTCGGTCGCTTTCAGGAATTTCATCTTTTCTAGCTGTTCTGTCAATATCCCCCAATATTCACTCCTTATCTCTTCTTTTGTTTAAATTTTTTTTTGCTTTTGTTTAGTTTCTGCTAAAATTTTCACGTCTCTATTGGCTTAGTAAAATCTTATAATTCTTGAAGTTCTTTGTTCTTATTTTCTCTCTTCTTTCTGCGGCGGATTTTCTTTTCTTCCTTATGTAGTTATTTATATTCCCCCTCTGCTTGTCGATTTCTGTGACCTGGTTGCGTCAGTAAATACGCTCTTGTTTTTCTTTCTGTTATAATCTGACATTCTTCGTCAAAACAGTCATTCATTCTTGTTCTTCTTTATTTACCTTCCAAGCCTAGTAATTCTTTAGCTGCTCCTTTCCAGATGTTTCTGCATCCTTTCCACTTGTTCTTTATGTTTTCATGTTTAAGTCTGTTTTCTAGGTTCACGTTTATATTTTGATAACACTGTCTATTGTTAGTAGTGTTACAAATTAGAGGAAGTAATATACAAATCACCATAAAACTCCTGTAGAATTAAGAAAATAATGAAAAATCAAAAACGAACGAAGATTGTAGACAAACCGAGTAAATTAATTACTATTTAACTAGGAATAAGCCACAATTAAAGGTAAAAATACGTTTATTGACGTTTCAATTTCCACTTGAAACCAGCAAGCATTGAAATTGCAGTCAATGGTTTCCGAACTAGTGGAACATGGCCTGTTGATCGCATGGTTTTCAAAGATCATGACTTATGCTGCTGAAAATTTAAATAATCGTTAAGGCAGTAAAACTCGGGAAGATGGTTAAAATGAAGAGTCTAATGAGACACACAAGGAACTACTTAGGTCTACAACAGGAACTAATGTAGAATAGAAAATAATCTAGCCTGAACTACCCAGTCCTAAAGAGAGTTTAGCTACGATAACTACACCCATTAGGGGTACTAGGCCTACTAAAAAAACTCGTGAAGCCAATCTTAACAAAACGTAAAATTTCAAATGATTCAATTTTCACAATACCGAAGCCTCATACAAAATCCAAAAAGGGAACAGCACAAAAGGCAATGGATTTACTCCTTGCTAAAGTCCATATAAAAATGAAGTAGAATTGGATAAACAGCTACAGTTAGCAATGGAACAGATAAATCCAAATAAAAATAAAATTGGGCAAGGTTAAACTTGTAAGCGCTCCAATAATAAAACTAGAAGGTAAAACTAGTCTTAAAAGGAATAAAAAAGGTGTTAAGAAAAACTTGACAAAAAAGAAATGTGTTGATGAGTGGTTCTGTTCAATTTGTGAGGAAAAAAGGATTGAAGACATGATCCAATGCACCAAATGCCGTTCATGGACGCACGAACCTTGTGCAACAAGGAGTCCAACTTGGAACCCAAACTTTTTCTTGCTTTGAATGTAAATAAAATATTATGTACGTTCAAACTGAATAATTTACACTAAAATTTATTTTATTATACACTGATGGGTCTACCAGCCTCTATGTTACTAACGGTAAAATTAAAGAAACCCATGGTACAATAAAGGCAACTAGTTTTCTAAATTGTACCACTTGCAACCTACCAGGAGAACATACTTTTTAACAGTAAAATCAATGATATCAAGTTACAAAAATTATCATGTGTGTGTAAATGTTTATTATTTTATCCTAATATATCGTTCAGTTTAATATGACGTATATTATTCAAATTAAAATTCGAAATATGTTAAGTGGTACAATATTTGCAACTCTCCCCTATGACTTTGGTCCAAAATGAATTGTTTGAAAGTTATAAGCAAGGAAAGTAGAAAAAAATCGATGTCTTTAGTAATTTTTAAATATTTAAATTTTCCCGACCTATTTGAGAGTGAAGATAAGACAATTATTACGAATGAAGTTATCACCTAACTATTTCTGCAAAAATCTGAATGCCACCTTCTACATAGCACATCCGGTAATCGTTTATAAAAAATCGTGAGGAAGACTCTACCTTCCTTCCACTTATCTATGTGTCCTACATGAATTAAAAATAGTTTCCTAATATGTCTTACTAGAAAGACTTTCATAAATAAAATTTGGATTAAAGTTTGTGACGTAAAGATCAAAATTTTGGTGAAGACGACCCTGAGAAGTCGTGTATGGATCATCCTACCATTCAGTGCAAATTACAGGTTCTGCGGTTGCCATTTGTTTGCTTGATACGATATTTTTACGTTTACGTACTTTATTAATGCCGTTACATGTGTTATTTTTTGCTTAAATTGGTCTGGTTACGTAAAAATAAAACGAGTAGCCTTAAATTATATGCTGTGTTTAGAAGAAAAATAGCTACAATGGTGTCAGAAGTATGTAATAATAAAAAGTAAAATTGTAGTGGTATCTTATATAACTGAGTTTCCATAGAATTAAAAATTATATGTGCAAGAAATATGAGGTAAACAACACGATGTGGATATCGCTTTTAGCAACAAGAAATTTCAAATCAGAAAATTATAAAGATACATCGTCTTATTTAATCACTCAACTTAATCACTTAAACCCTTTAAATATCACGACAGTCATGAATACTGGAACTGCGGAACGTGCGGAAGTCTACGGCTTGCTTGTAGAATTTAGATTTGAAACAGGTGTCGACATATACATTTCTACATTAAAAAAATCTGGGGCAAATGCCAACCTTACACCACAACACATAACAAGGAATTACTTTACTACGTCAATACATAAAATTATAAAGAAATGGCAGATGGCAGTCATGTAATATCCTTCATAAAAATAGGTACGCTAAGATGAGCAGAACACATGTCAACAGCAAAAAAAACTATCTACCAAAACAAAATAACAAACTCTAGTATGCTGCCCGTGAATTATAGGAGTAGGGGCAGCTAATCTGAAATGGATAGTATGTAAACAACATTGCTAAGAAGGTAGGCGCGACAAATTTGAAACGAATAGGTAAAGAAATAATAAATAAGACTTACAATCAATTTAATTTAACTATCAGACGACCGGTTTCGCTTTCTACAATATGCAAAGCATCTTCAGGTCTCGATACAAAGTTAAATAAATGATGCCGGTACTCTATTAATTGATGGATGGTAGAACATGGTTGAAACTACTATGTATTGTTGAATGGAGAACTCAATTCTGCTATTGTAGTTGTATGACAGTAAACGGGAAGTTCTTGAGAAGATAGATTTGATCCAATGAAGCAGAGATATGCGTGTGATTGTTTGTTAAATGAAAGTGATGTAATATACCATTTTCATTTAAAGACGTAAACGTAAAGATCCCATGATACTCTCCAGGTATCGATATGTGACTTTGACTGCGCATGGCTTTCATGTGAGCCGCTTCGTTCCTTTGTCAGATAAGCTCGTTCAAAATAAACACGTAGTATTTTAACAGTATTAGAGGTACGTGTTTGTGAATCTGTGAGCGTGTTGTTTATATATCCTACCTAAAACTATTAGCCGATTTAAGGTTTTCTTTTTTTTTAACTAAATATGGATACTGATGTGGCAGGTCCATCAAAAGCAAAAAAAAACGTAAATACCTTTAACAGAAGAATAACTTTTAAACTTATTGCATAATCCCGACGATGATGATGATGAGTATTCAGATTTTGATATAAGTGGTCGAATCGAATTCGGAAGAACATACAGAAGATGAAAAAGGTAATAGGGGTAATGATTTTTACGGTACCTTGTTACATAAAAATTTTAAAGGTGCAATTGATGATACATCCATTCAAGAGTCGGACGTTACAAATGATGTTATTGATGGTATTTTGCAGTGGTTCGATATACCGAGGGAAATGAAACAGTTCCAGTTGACTAAAAAAAAACTTCTACACATAATTCCAGGCAATAAGGAACCTGTCGATTTTTTTAGATTTATTGTTGATGATGAACTAGTAAATTTATTTGCTGAGGAAACAAATCGTTATGCTGAAGAGCTTTTTTGCTCTAAAGGAATTACTGAGAAGTCCAAACGATGGACTACACGACACGATGTAAACCTGTAACATCGAAATAATGTTGACTTTCTTAGCACTAGTGTTGCACACAGGAACAATAAAGTTAAATAGACTAAAAGATTACTGGAAAGGTTTATTATCTGTTTAATATATCTAACATGTTTCGCTGATCACATAGATGGTGACAGATTTCTATTAATAGTGAGATGTCTACATTTTACCAATAAAGAACAACAAAATTCTACAGATCGTCTGATAAAAATTAATGGGAGCCATTTATTATCCGGAAAAAAATTGTCTTTGGATGAGTCAATGGTATTATGTATACTATGGCGTGTGCGTCTGATTTTTCGCCAGTACATCAAAAACAAACGCCATAAATACGGAATAAAGTTATACATGTTAACTGAACCAAACGGTATAATTTTAAAAACTTTGGTGTATACTGAAGCAGCCGACATTATGGGAGGGATCAGATACAAGTAAAGTGGTTCAGTATCTAAATTCTGGACATAGTGTCTACTAGAACAACTTTTATAATTCATATGAGTTAGCTCACTAACCACACGAAGTACACACTGCACTGCCACCCTCAATTTCAAACGAAAAGAAAAACCTAGAGGAGTAATAGCACAAAAATTAAAGACATGTGAAAGAATTGCAGCCTACTGTAATACGATATTGGTATGAAAATGGAAAGACAAAAGGGACGTTTTGTATATATCCAACGAATTTGGAAACGACATGATTAAATATATAGAAAAAAAAACAATGAACGAAGAACAAACCTGCTCCCATATTTCATTATAATAATCATATGAGAGGAGTTGACCAAAAAGATCAACTGAGTTCCTACTACCCCTGTGACAGAGACGTTGAGGTAGTATAAAAAATTAGGAATACATTCCTTCAACTAATGGTGTTAAATTCACATTTGTTATACAATATAAAAAGTCACTCTATGATTTTCGATTATCAATTCTTACCTCGCTTTTACTGAATCAACAAAATAAAATTATTACAAACAACAAAGCACCATATATTATTACTAAAATTTCTGTAATTTCTGTAAAGTCATGTCGGCAAAACACAAAGAAAACGTTGTAGGTAATGTCCAAAAAATAACTTACGAAAACAAACAATCATTGTGAAAATTGTCCGAAAAAACCTGGACTTTGTGTTGGCAAGTGCTTTATGGATTTTCGTGCTTAGAGTCAAGTTTTTTATTTTTTTGTTATGCAATTGTTATAATTGAGTTTGTTTGACGTTATGAATTTTTGTTTTTTAAATTAGAGAAAATATTTTTAAACTATTTTGACTGGAAAACTGTTATGATTTTTGCGTGCAATACATAGATATCTTTATTTTAATTACTATTAAACTGGGAATAAGCCACAATTAAAGATAAAAATACGTTTATTGACGTTTCAATTTCCACTTCGGAAATCGTTCTCAAAATACAAACAGTAAATTAAACAAATTTTGTTTTTTGTTACATAGTGAAAAATTCTTCTAATAATTTAATTTTATCTGACTCATTTATATTGAGAATTCAGACATATATTATGCATTTTAAAGTAGACGACTTTAAAATGATATTGCCAATATTGTTGAGTTGCGCTCCTGGGACGACTTTACTTATAAGATAGTTCATTCGATTACATGAAATCAACTTTAACTTGAGAATATCCGTCAGAAAAAAATCATAGCATGTAATTCGTCTTTAAAAAGACAAAACACATGACATGATGACAGTAAAATTCTCCTGTTAGTGATTCCATAGTAAATTATGAGGGAAAACCAGGAAAAAAACCTCATAATACTATCCCGACATTGCAAGTATTTGTTCGTGAATTCAGTTTACCTTCAACAAACATCAAAATTCTGATTTTATATGTTACGTTATTTAAAAAACATAAATGATTTATCCTCTATATGTTACTGACTTACTAATACTGGTATTTTCTTATTAATAACTTCCTCTTTCAATATTGGTAACCAGATCCTACTACATTCTGCCGAGGAATTTGCGACACAATTGGCCTCATTTAGCATAATTAGAGCCGCTTCTTTGATTTTTCTTTTTTTACCATCCGTTTCTTTTAGGACTACATTTGAATTATTCCATTGAACCCTATGTTCATTATCCCATGCGTGTTTACAGATTTGAGATCTATCAAATTCTTTATTTTTAATATAAGATTGATGTTCACTTATTCTAACATTTAATGGCCTTGATGATTCACCTAAATAAAACTGATCGCATTCACAAGGTATTTTATAAATTCAATTGTTTGTCCTTTCTTGTTCATTGTTAGGTTTGGTTTTGGACAAAATAGATCTCAACGTGTTTGTTGTTTTGAATGTTGTTGAAATGTTGAATTTATTTCCTATCCTTTTAAGTTTTTCTGATAGTCCTTTTATGTACGGTATTGTTATTTTCCTCATATTATTCCTTGTGTATGCTGTAGGATCTCGTTCTAAGTTGTTCTGTTCTATTCGATCGATTGTTGAAAATTCCTTATTTATAAACGATAAAGGATAATCATTTTTTAATAAAACAGATGTTAACAAATGTTTCTCCTCCAAGAACGAATTTTCATTAGAACAAGTAATTTTGGCTCTATCGTATAAGGATTTAATTATTCCCTTTTTTACATTAATATTGTGATTTGATTTGAAATTTAAATATCTATTGGTGTGTGTTGGTTTTCTATACACCTGAGTCTCATATCCAGTATCGTTCTTAGAGATTAAAACATCCAGGAAAGGTAGCGTGTTATTATATTCCTTTTCCATGGTAAATGTTATTGTCTCTTCTTTATCGTTTATATCATTTAGGAATGTGTCCAACAACTCTGATCCATGAGGCCATATTGAGAATACATCATCTACATACCTATCTACATACATACATATGTATATGATAGTATTATGAGGTTTTTTTCCTGGTTTTCGGACATGTGAGTCGCAAGTCAAAAATTAGTTAACATTCTGTATACATCATTTTAAATATTAACACTGTCCTCCTAACAACAAATACATAAGCATGTTTTACAAAAAATACTCTTCCACACCAGGCATACATCATCCCTAAAAAGTGCCCAGTCAAAGTGCTTAAAGCTTTCATAATTTTTTTTAAACTAAAAAGCCATGGGCAAGGCACATGCTGGTGATATTAATTTTTTCAGCCTGGTGTCATCTTTTAACTTTTGATTTGCATTCCGTTCTACCGGAATACGTATTTTGTTTTATCATTGAGTACCCAAATGATCCAGCTTTGTTCTTTTTGTAATTAATATGATTCTCAGTGCTTCATTTTATACATTTGATCAAATACACAATATTATAATTCCACATTTATTTAAAGTTCCATAAATCATGTTAATCTGTAAAAACGAATTTATGCAAAATTATAATATTTACACAAATCGTTACAAAACTGTGAAGTTCCATATTAAAATCAATCGAGAATTCACCGTTATTCCACTTCTAACGTTTACTTTCTACTTTTTATATCTGGTTCTCTTCAGGAGAAAGTGAAAATTTGTATCGGATTCTTGAAATATTTACAACTAATTTGTGACTCTCACGATAATTTATAAATAGAAATATTTTAGAACTTATACAACCTGTCCCAGATAGCGAAGTGGATCATCTCGATGCTTTGTGGGAGCAAATTGTGTTTCGTGTTTGTATTTAAAGGAAAGGACAACGTACTTTTTAATGTATCTTGGCGCAAAGTCAATTGAAATGTTTGAATAAACAGCGAGCCGACAAAACAAAATTTTATGAAGATCATTGCAGAACTTTTACTGCAGTGATGAATGTTTGACAGCTGGAGATATCTTAATTACAAACCAAAATGTGTATGACCTTCATTCCTTACCAGTGGATTCGATCGTGTAAGGTTAACACAGACTCTTAACAAATCGGTAACTTTCAATTTTACAACTTTTAGATTATTAATTATCTCTACACATATCTCATATGATCACATCTTCGGTCTCTGTAACTATTTGCCTTGTATTGTAATAATTCAATGAATTAAACCCTGGCTACCTTCTCGCTAATTTTTTAATTATATCATTTAGATTTTACCTTAAACCCATTATTGGCCAGTGTCCTATTGAAAGATCTATGAAAATTTTATTTTTTATATAAATCATCTCTATAAATATCATAACTTAATAAATTGAGTTTATTTCCTAAATACACCATTGGCAGATATTTTAAATACGACCCTGAAGTACTGGTCGACCAGTCGTAGCTTGAAGTACCTACCATGTAGCTGTAGGAACAAATATTACGTATGCATTCTATCGCAAACTAGCAAAAAGGGCAGACAAAAATATAAAGTGTATTATGTAATACCATGTGATTGGTTAACCAATCGTTACTTGCATGCCACTCTCATCATCCACCTTCACAAATGAATTCATTCACCAGATCAATACGCCTTTGCGATGATGCAAGTAAACCCGCTGAGCTCTCTAGTTTAAAACAAGCCCTCATCCAAAACTGTTACCGCGAAAATCACATTAAAAGGAGCATATACAGACATAAATCTCCCACTCAATCTCAATCCACTCATCATATGAAAGCTTTTCTTCCTTACATCAAAGGTGTCACTGACAAAAAATCGAAAAAATTCTTAAATTAACAGGAATAAAGTCAATATTTACCCCAACCTCCCACCAAAAATGTTGATCTCTTGTCCAACCAATCAATCAGACACATTCCAAATGAACAACACGGAGTTTATAAAATTCCTTGTGCAGTCTGCCCCCAATCTTATATAGGCCAAGCAAACGGTAAAATTCAAAATAGGATTTATGAACATTCCATTTCTGTTCGCAATTCCGATTCAATTTCAGTTGTAGTTGAACACCATCTTCAGGTTACAAAATTAATTTGAAATTGAAATTGAAAAAAAGCCAAACTATCATTTGGACATGGGGACATGGAGACCTCTCACAAAGAAGATATCGTCGACTCCACCCTCCAATCAAAATCTTGCCGTCAAAAATGTTCACGCCAATCTCTACGCCACCCTTCATAAAAACCACGTCACCGTCGATGGTATAACTGCGATGGTATAACGATGCTACTGTTTCCAGTAGCAGTACAGCAGTAGTGCATTGATTAATGATCAGTATAGGATTAATGATCAGTATAGTAGTTAGTGCCTGGGGAGTCGGGGGACAAAAATTGTTATTTCTATTTGTTCTATTTGTGTATTTATTATTTATTTCTAATTGTTATTTCTATTCTATTTAATTTTTATATAACGTTTTATTTGTATTGAAAGTGAAATGAGCTTATTTACGACGTTTGGTGAATTGAGAAATTTAAAATATTAGGTAGAGTTAAATGTTAAAAATATCTATGGACAGAAAATGTTTCGTTTTAAAATTCAGGGATCAACCTTTTTTAACAATGGAGACTATGAAAAAGGATGTGTACAAACTAATCACTTTATAGCCCCCCATAAAATTATTCGACCCTCCGAGATATAGTAAACTGATCACCGGCATCCTTTATAGATAGGTAAACTCATCACCGTAGATAGGTAAACTCATCACCAGCATTTTTGCCCCAAGGCGCTGGTTTCTAATACGAAAGGTTGCCTGTTACCTGTTACAGTTCTCGTATATATGGTAATTTATTAAATTCAGAAATTATTTTTAGCAAATTGCTTTAAAATAGATATTAATATCGGGTTTCTTACGGTGTAGCCTATTATACCTATCTGCAAATTTAAAATTTTGACATGTGAAAATTCAGTTGTCGAAAATTCGGAAATTGTCCCCAAATTATTAACTAATAAAGAATCTATTTATTATGACAGAATCAACCAAAATGCTTAAGTACAATTTCCGGTCAAAGCCAATTTGATGAAACATTATTCTGTAATATCAACAAAAAAATTTAAAAATTAAAATTTGCAGAATAGTTTACTTTTATAAGTTTTTATAATATCTGTATGACACAAATTTTATAATTCGTAATCGAAAATTTCGTTCCTACTCAGCTCTTCTAACTTTTCACGTAAGACGTCTTCAGCCTGCTTGATCTTTCAAATGAGTGAACGTCAGGTACACGTAAATTGCAGTTTTGTGTACACCATTGTTTAGTACTGTAGAAGCGTTGTTACAAAAGGAAGGATAATGGGATGAGAATGGTAAAACCGGTTGGAAAAATGAGAATGAAAGGATTCGCATGAATTTTTAGTAAAATGTCTATGGCTAGACTGCGATGCCTAAACAGTTAGAGGGAACAAAGACTCGTTAGTTATGTAGTTTTCTACCATATAATCGGCTATTTTCATTAATGAAGGTAGGTTAGGGATATCCGCATAAAATCGTTGAGAAAACAATCGCCGACTTGTTCTGGGCCAAAAAATGGCCAGCCAAATAAGTGGTGCAGCAACTTGCCGTTGGAATCTCCGCCCCTGTAAGTGGTTACCAAAACAAGTTTTTGGATTTTGCGAAACCAAATTTGAGTCAAGTGAAATAAACACTCAATTTGCCTCGCAGATGGCTGAACACCAATTACGGCCTTGTGAATAGAAATTTTAAAATCAGCCACAAGTCTTAATGGACTTAAAACGAGAATAACTTCTTCGGGGCAACGAATTAATTGAGTAAAAACCGTGACGTACGTTTCTACACGTTTGTCGAGAAGAACAGAATACAAGAGACACGTAATGCACATTTAATAAGCTATGGATAGTAAATAATTGCAAGAAAAATTTTGAAGCATATTGAATCGTATCATCCATGTAATATGGCTCTGCTTTTGCCAAGTAACGTAAATTCTCAAGAATGCCAAAAATAATAATGTTTTGTTGCGAATTGTTAGCAACAGAAAGCATTTATCGTGGTCTGCCTTTAGATTCATCTGTCGGATTGCTTGATGCGCTTTCTCATGCGCACTTCAAAACCGAATGCGCTGAAAAATCATACCTTTCTGACGAAATTGATTTGCAGCTTCAATTATTCTAACCCTCAATTGTTGTTTGTCCTCTATTGTTACAGAATACACTTTCTCTTTCACAAACCCCCAAAAGCAAAAGTTCATGGGGTTAAGACCTGGACTTCTGGGTGGCCAAGAAGTAGCTGCGTCACGACCCCTTCCAATCCACCGACCAGGATACTGCCTGCAAAGGTATTCCCGGTACTCCCGGACTCTAAAGCAGTGGAGCGCCATCTTGTAGAAACCACATATTTTGCCTTATTGGAATATTCACTTGTTCCAAAAGCAAATAATTATCACCATTTAAATTGTTGGGAAGAAATACTGGGCGAATTAGATTGTTATCCACAATTCCTGCCCAAACATTAACTTTGAAAGTCTTTTTTGTTTCTTTTGTATGAAAAATGCTTTCAGGACAAGAAAGTAACGTGTCCATTTTTATTACAAAATGTCAAGTAGTTTAATAGAAAATGCAAAAAACAATTTTTATTTTGTAACTTCAAAGGGCTGTAACTTTTTTTGTGTACACTTTTGTACAAAGGTAAGTTGGATTCAATCAATTTATTTTTGTCCCCGGAATACGTGATTTAATTTATGACATACCTTTTTGAAACACAATGTATATATACATATTTGTATAATTAATATATACATATTTGTATATTTTTGTTGTAGTTATTATTATATTATTAATGTAATAAATATTGCTCGGTAACTTGGAGTCTCGCCAAGACGGCTGTATTAGGATACTGTTTGCCTTTTAAACATGATCAATAATGATGAATGAAAAATTAAAATGGAGACCTGAATTTTAATTAAAAATTATTCCATTGTGCCTAGCATTTCGAACAAAATGTCCGCTTTGTAGTGAACGAACTGATTAAAGAAACTTCAAGCGTCTCTGAGGAATATCTCCGGGAAAGAATAAGCTCGAAAATTAAGTTGGTGTTTTAGAAACTGTCGTAATTTGCAATCTTGGAGTATTTGTTTTAACTTGATATTTTTGTGTGCACCTTTGAAATTAATAAGCTCGAAGAATAATTACATGTATTTTTATTAATCCAATGTATTTTTTAGTGGAGCTAATGTTATCAGTAATAAATATTCTTTTGACGTTATTGATACTGTCAAAAATTAAACACTTGCATGTTATTTTATTAAGTTTATAAATTTGTGAAATCTGAGATTTGTTGTAAAAAATTTGTGAATTTTTATGAATGTAAACCTTTTTCGTTATACCCAATATATTAAACAAAGACGGAAATATGACGAAGGACGGCGATTTATACGGCTACTCGTTACGGAATTTCCGAGTTGTAACAGTTTTGTGGCATCGCTTTTGTTTACAACTAATTCGAATTATTTAAATATTCTATCCATTTTCGTGACTATAAATTACAACTGTTAAATAGAAAAGTTGTAATGGCCAACTATTATCTGTGTGTTCAATTTTTTAGTAAAAATTATGTATGTACAATGGTACAAGATATAAATTTTTACAATATGCTTGTAAAACTAATAACTCGTGCCAATTATATACAAATACTTGGAATTTTTATTTGAATTGGAAAGAAGAAATGAAGAACCTTTAAAGCTTTTTTAAGTATTCAAGAGTAGGAATTTCTTCAACGTGAATTTTATTGTAAACAACTAAACAAGTAAGTACCTCCTCTGGGGGGATGATACAAAGGACCCGCCTTAGGAGGTCTAAGTGTCTAAAGAGCTCATAAATGGACCCTACTCCGATCTACCATAAGTTACTGTTCAAGTAATACGTAGGCACCAAGAGGGTGGGGGTTTTTGCGTTGCTTATTTTTGATGGTATGTGGGCGGGTTTCTAGTTATTTACTTTTTTACACATATTGCCACCCACACATTACATTTATATTTAAATTAGACAAATATTTATATGAGGTGTTACAATTAATGAACATTTAGAAAGATCCAATTTCGAGTTTGTAGGAAATGTGTTAGCTGAACTAATGAGTTCAAAGGAAATCAATGGCTCTCTCATGTTACTACCAAATATGTTAGGTTGGGCGAATAAGATCTTCCTGATTATTGAAGCCAACACTTGTTTCAAATTGTAAAATATAGAAACAGAATGCTGTCGACCAAGAAGTGGCCTATTTAGATTAACAAGTTTCTTCCACTACCAATAAAGCTAAAAAGAAAACAGTTGATGACTTGTGTTTTGGATGAAGGAGAGCAATTGCTCAATCTTCCAGTCTATTTAGCTCTACGCTTAAATGCATCGCTCAAAAATTTCCTGCAAATGCATAACGATGACTTTTGGCCGACGGTAAAATTGAAACTATTAAGTTACGCGAATCACTTGTGAACTTTCCGTAGATATGAGGTTATTTTACTGCAACACCTTTAAGCCAAAGCTTCATTCATCTTTGATACTTATGTATCAAAGATTGGAGGCTGTATAAGTAAATTTGTGATGGAATTTTAAACTGGTGTTAGGTCAATTTTCTCAACTTTAGATAATTCACAGCTTTAGCTAATACAATTTATAAACCAGATACAACATAAATTTAATTATTTAGTCGAAAAATTAACCGAAAGAAAAAAAATTAGGTAATAAGAATATAATTCAAATCATCGTTATTTCCAGCCGATTATATTATAGAGGAAATGGAAATTTAATGTTCTTCTGACAACTCGGAAAAACATCCAGAAAAATAAAAGGAGATACGATTTCGGCGATTCCGGAACGGCTAATGAATCGCCAGTTAGCTGCCTCTGCGCCGGATCCTGAATTATATTTCCCGGAAAATTACATTTTCTTATGAATTCAATGAAATATAAATGAGAAAATCGAGTCGTTCCAACGAGTTCGGAGTCGATAAAGTGTCTGGAAAGATTGCCGACAATTAATACTCAAAAGCTTTCGGGAATTTGGAGAATTTATTGAAAAGTTCTTGGAAGTTATTAACGACCTTATGCTGGTTTATGGTTTAAGAGAACAAACTCCGTTAGGTAAATAAATACGTTAATGCGAGTTAAACGGCGACTGACTTTGTACTAAGCGAAAGCTAGATTTAATTTGAAGAGATAAGAGAAATTGTTGTAATAGTTTTGTTAAATTTATTTAATCTTTCTAGTTGACAGTTACTTCGTATAAATGGTAAATTTTATCTTATCTAACCTTTTTCCGCAGATTAAACTAAAAATAACAAAACATTCCAGGTCTGCTTTAAGACAAATTACGTGAATTAAGTAAATTAGCATTTTATCGTTGCTTTACTATTTATTCATTGACAAAAGTAATTGACTGATACAAAAAATGTCACCGTTACAAAAATGAAAATAAAAAGAACATAATCGAATAAGTTAGAATCGAAGACGAAAATAGAAAGAGTAAATAGAGGCGTAACCTAATTAAAAACCGGAAGTAAGCTAGTTAGTAGAGTCGTGACGGGTGATGTATCCGCAACACGTACTACGGGGGAGGTGAAGCCCCACGATGTTTCGGCATCGTGCCACCTCCAATTCGTGTCTGACTCGTAGGGGCAGTGTGTTTGCTAACGGTAGTAGACCAAGGCTAGAAAGGCCAGTAGACCAAGGTTCTGCCAATTTTATATTGGGGGACACAAAGCTTTGCAATGTAGACACAGACGCTCCGTCCGTCACGGAGATACGAATACGGCCAGGGCCAGACATCCCTGCCCGTCGTAACAGGCGACCAATGGGAAGGAATGAGAGGTGCAGAGCTGTCGTCTGAGGTGTAGGGTCTGTAGAAACGCACGTAGGGCGCTTTGGCGTTACCGTCACCGGTCTACAATCCTAGTTTCCGGTCTACAATCCTAGTTTCCGAGACGAGTCTCTCGTGGGACCACTCTACTTTCATTCCACAGAACCAAAGTGAAGTTAAACGACCCTTATACGTCCTTTTCCCATTAAAAGCGTAGGATTGAGGCACGTACCCACTATTGGAGATTTAAGAGTGGAAGAAGAGAGCTCCTCGGCGGCTACCCCTCTACATGCGAGGACGAGTTCCTTTTTTTAAGCCCACCTTTCCACTCCAGAGGGTGGGGGGATAATGGACGGGTGTTCGTAAAGCAACACAGGTACTACGGGGAAGGCCTCAAATGGTGTCGGACTCGTAGGGGTTAGTGGCCAGCTAAAGGCCGTATGCCGAAGGGCCCGATAGACCTGGGTCCCGCTGATACTTAATTATGAGAGGAACACAAACTTCTTTATGTAGACACGGACGGCATCTACATCCGCTTGGATTGGCGAGTGGTCTTAAATATCGTATTCTCTGTGCTTTGACTATTTTTTGTATGGAATTTACTTCTTTAATTTCTTTATTATTCTTTTTTTTTCCATTGACCATCTACTTTCACATCTCCATACATTGCTCTTTGTATTTTCCTCTCCCATCTTTCTAAAAGGTCTATTCCTGATTTCTTAAGCACCTATGTTTCGCGTGCATATGTAGCTATAGGCCTAATATCTACTTTGTAAATTCTGGTTTTAATTTTCTTACTTACCTCTGTTAGTTTTTTAGGTTTCTGTTTGGTTTTCTGTTTTCACGTTGCTCCTGCTCTTTATTCCACATCCATATCTTTTAATTTCTGGAATCCTACCTTGGCATTTTTGCTTCCCGATTTAATCTATTTTGCCTTCATTCTGATTTTCCCTGGATCATACGTTGAATGTTGTCCATTTCATTTTCAACTCCTAAGTTCCCTATAGTTTCCGCGCGATGTATGTATTTGTTTTACTTCTGATACATTCCCCATCCTCCAAATCACTTCCTCTTTTCCTTGTCTCATCTTCCGTGTCATCACAAAAAGTGGAATTGTTAAATTTACATTTTAATAATCCAAAAATTTAAAAATAATGCGACACAATGTCGATGTTAATTATTTATTATTGTTATTTTTAAACTTTTCACTCATTAAAATGTAAATTTAACAATTTTACTGTTTTGTGATGGGTTATTAAGTAAGTTTTCACGGATGATAATCAGATAGGGCCGAAAACGTTTGGAACAATTTATGTAATCCGTGTCAAAGTTTTCATTATTTTAATGTTTTTAATAAATCTACATTGGAAGTTTTTTACTTTATTGTAAAAGTTTTTATGCAGCCAACCACTGATAACTATCCCACTTCATTACTTCATTACTTTAATTTTTTTTTATTTTCAACCTTAGTTTCATTTCATGAAAACAATTCATTTTTTAAACAAAGTAGAAGAACAATAATTTTCATTTGATACCGTTTAAAATATATGGAGATTGTATACTTTTATTCATTGCATCTTCTAGATTGTATTGCATGTAATACAAAAATTTAAACAATTCAATAAATCAGCTATTTATTTATCTTAAAGAAGTAATTTTATTACAAAAACTATAGGATTTAACCAGAGAACTACTGATTTAACCCTGAACTAAAGAGAATATTCAATGTAAACCCGAATAGAGTCGGAATCTTTTATAACAAAATCGTTTCGACATTTTAAGAGTACAAAAATGATTTTATCTTCGACAATAATACCTTTTTGAGTGCAACTTTCGATATACATCTTTGTCAAACGAAAGAAGCACCTCATAAATAAATCATGATTAATTTTCGTAGTCCCTGCGGGTCGCACATATGTTAGGGGCTAAACTAGTAAAGGTATAATAAATCTATAAAATCCATCACGTGGTGGCTCTTCCAACGAACATGTTCTGAAAATGACAGCGGCGTGGTCGCTGGGGAATTAGAAGAACACACGAAATACATTCGGTTGTCACGAAAACCAAATTTATCAGAAGAAAATTACGGGAATTGTTACGGGTGTAGCTATACAACTTTACGAAAAGTGAGATCAATTTTTAAGACGTATAGAAAATCACAGATCTTAATTTTTGTGGAATTGTTACGGGTGTAGCTGTACAACATTACGAGAAGTGAGATCAATTTTGAAGACGTATAGGAAATCACAGGCCTTAATTGTTGAAATGTTGAAATTGTTTTTTGTATTATTTTTTTTTTTATTTAAGTTTTAACATATATTATAATTCTATATTCCCCTCTCACGATATCTTTGAACGATTTTGATAATGTACCAAAGTAAATCATAATACATTAGCAAATATTTATGTAAGACTGGTGTTCTTCTTGATGTACATAGTTCCTAGAAGTAACATGATACGCAAACATTATTGGACAACAGGTTCTTCTTGAAATGTCTTTCTCCCAAGTGTCGTTTTCCGTCTGTCTCTGTATGCATGTGCGGTTACTCTTTACTATTCTGGATATCCATTACGGAAAGGAGCCTTGAAACTTTGTACATAAATTCCCCTTCGTCCAAGGACTTCCTCCTGATCCTTGGTTCCAAGATGAACTTTTGTACTATTGAATTTAGAGTAAATTGGTCAAAAGTTGCCCAAGTTATAGATGATACAAAATAGAAAGTGTACTTAGGCTCTTTTATGTTCAATAGTTCCGTGAGGTTCTTCGATACTTCGTCGTGTCGGTCTATCATTTTACATTTTGTAACCTTGAAAACCTTTTTTGGATGGTGCTAGAAAGGTTAAAAATGGAGAGACTGCGGACGGTAGCCAGATGGTTGGTGGAGAGCGAGTTGTGGGATCGAAACCAGCTTTTGGAACCGGGAATGGGTTCAACGGACAGAATAAATAAAGATAAGACGGGATAATATATATTAAAAAGGATAAACATTTAAGTGTATACACACTTAAAGAAAAAATTCGGAGACGGTATGGTAACAAGCGTCTTTCCTCAGCGACCGCCTTGCCAGAAGTCCTTACTCAAAGACAGCTCGGCCAGAGGTAATTTTCTATCTCTCCACATTTACACAAACTACCCAAAAAAAGTGGGGAAAATGACAGGCCAGCCTGTATGTTATTCTAGGAAGGTAAGGTTCTAACGACATCGAAAATAATGGTACCCTTCTAGTTAGGGACGTGATGAAATATAAATCCTTTTGGAAAAGGTTTTTATAGAAAAATGCCATAAAATTCTTTCGACGATTTTGTTTGCCCAAATATCAAACATAAACTGGCCTTAAACCGGAAAAAGATTAGCTAAGGATTAACCCAACCGGTGTCTTTAAATAGGTAGATTCTTCCGTAACCTGAGAATTCCCGTGATAATATTTCTATTGGTAAAGAAAATCACCCGCGTATATATTTGCAAATACTGCCATGGGCGTCTAAGTAACAGTGGTAAAGGGATTAAAAATTGTTTAGTATTTTAATTATAAAAAAATTTTTACACTTTTAAACAAATTAATTCGCCCCAGAATTCGCACCGTTGACAAAATCAGTATAATTTAAAAATTCGAAAATATACTTATCATATGACATAGAGCCGGTTCGCATTACAAGCGCTTCATGCGCATTGAATCCAAAAAAAATGTTTGTATAATGTTCACATGGTGCCCGCTTGTCAAGAATTGAATGCGCGTTGTCACGGCCGCCCTGGTTCAGTTCGAATTCTACATTTGTCGAAGTTTCAACATTGATTTTTTTCTCTTCATTGCCATCTTTGCATAGCATGAGAAAGTGTTCTTCCCAAGCCCGTCTCCCTCAGTTCCCATCTGAATAAACGCTAGTTGTCATGTCACATATCGACATTTTGCAATGGCATCTAACGAACTAAGCGAACCCTCAATACGTCTATGCCCGGTCAACTAAATGGTAACGCCGAAACATCGGTATATCGGTAAGCACCCTTTCGTATAATTTATTCTATGATAGGTACATTTATTGTCCGGTTGAGCTGATGCTAACGCGACGACATTAGGGCTCGTGTAACAGGGCCTTAACACAGAAAACCAATGATTTCAAAGCGCGCTGCCAACACTCTTGCGCTAGCGCAGGCTTTTTAGTAAAACGCGCATTAGCATGTGCACGGCCTTAATAAAACGTACGTGGTTGTAAACGCACGTTATCAAAACGCGCATTAAGCGCTTTTCACGTGAACCAGTCTTTTCTCACCAGGATATTTTTTTAAAAGCTTCTACTTTACTTCTTACCTTTGTTATCATTACTCATATTTCGCATTCATATTATTGGTCTAGTGATAGTTTTATAGACCTTGAGTTTATAATTCCGATGTATGATACTGTAGCGGAATCGTAACCTTAGTCTTAGGGTATTAGTACCTAATATTAGGGTTTGTCTTTTGTATGTTTATTTTTAATCTATTCTCCTTTGCATACATAAAAGACATTAAAAAAGCAACAGAGGTCTAGACTTGGAAAATAAATTCATTGTCTGTATAGACTAGAGGCCCATCATACCAAAATAAACGATATAAATCGGTACTGTACAGATTAGGATTATTTTAGTAAAAATTCTAAAAATGCAATAGGTAAGTACTAAAACCGTGCTACCTTAAATACATTTCCAGATAATTTGTTCACCTTGAACGGAAATCATCTAACCATTGAATATTTCTTGCTTACCGAAGGACTGAAGATAAAAAACATGCTGTAAACTTTGGTAAATCCCCAACATTTATATAACCTTCCCCGCAACATAATAAACATAAAGTACAGCACGCCTTTGAATAAAAAAGATCCGGATTTTTGTTCCTATTCTTGATGTCAGTGTTGTGTGGCTAAAGCGTTGTCGATATTTTATCATAGCGCATTCGGTTTTATATCGGAATATTGTATCCGGGAAAAGGCGATCTCCCCATCTTTAGGTTGAATATCGGATTTCAGTTATAGTCCGTGTTTTGAAAACTTCCAACTTCATTTGCGTAATCTCTACATTGAGGCAGTAAAATTAAAGAAGCGTTTATCATATTTTAAGCCGTAAAAGACGTTTGAAATTATTGTCTATTGTTGTTTTCTAAGTTGTTAAATAGAAAATCCAATTTGTATTGTCATTCATGATTTTAAAGAGTTTAAGCACTTATCGTGTATAAAAGAATAAGGAAGTAAAGATACCTCTCAAATAATAATAATAATATACAGGGTGATCAACTTTATTTTATCAAATATATCAAAATTTTTGTTGAGTGTTTGTTTGAGTGGGGTTAAAATGTAATAGGAAAGGTTATCAAGGGTTAGACTAAGGTAATGATCGTAAAACTGTGGTAGAAGGATAGTTAGTAATACAGCGAAAAAATGACATGTTTTTTCGCATGTGAAAAAATTGAACACACAGATCTTTAATTCTTAAAAGACACAGGATCACCATAGATGTCCAATTATAAGTGGGTGCATTATCATATGTCTTTTTGTAGTCAATATTTTTTTTTATTACTGTTACCGCTAATTTTCATTTTATCCAATTGATTCACAAGCGTCAATAAAGAGGTTTCAAATCGTATATAGGTATAATATCATATCGTACATAGGTACTTACTTTTATCAGCGGTTGAAATAGGAAACTTCCGGGCGGTCCCGGACTTTCTTGCTCGGCCGCCTGTGACGACATCTGGGCCCTCGCCTGCCGTTCCCGCTCACGGAGGCGGTCTCGTTCCACGCTGAAATAAAAACATACTTTTTCAACAAATATATTCACACCGAGAACGTATAGTTAAGATAATAAAATTTATAGAACAGAGAAATGTCGCTAAGTGAATAAAAAGTTTCGTGTTAGTATAATTTGTACCATCCGGTTTAATTTAGTGTTTAGGAAGGTGTTTCACAATGTAGCAAATTTTACTGCCGTAAGTTAGAAATATAAACGGCAGTGAAGTCCATATCTGGAGAAGAACATGGAATACGTAGATAATTGACTAAATCATCCCAGCTGTGACACGATCAAGTGAAACCTTGACCTACCCTGTAAAATTATTCAAATTGCGGTTGATAATATTTGTAGAATAATTTTGTCATTTTTCAAAGAAATTATAGCAATTATTGTCATTTGCCGGAGATTATATGATTTCATTCTAAAACGATATCTGTAGATAGTAATTTAATTTTAATCTACCTAGAAAACAAGAACGATAGGTTTTGTTTTGTGAAAACATAGGAAATTGAATGATTTGATTAGCATTCAAATTATTACACCATCGCACTATTTAAAGACGTAAAATTTCTTGGTATAGGCAGAATTAGCATTTAAATATACTTGTAAGGATACAATTTCCCCAAATATTAAATGTGTGGTGAGATAGCAGTCATGGTGAAATTTCTACTATTTGCTGAGCTACCTTTATTAAAGCTTCATTTTCAATGTATATGAAAAACACATCAAAATTATGTCTTCTAGAGATATTCCAGTCAGTCATTGTCTAATTTGAGTAACGCTGCTTCTAAAGGCATTCTCAGACAGTATCATAAAATTTTTCGATTCGTAAAAAGATATATAAACTTCTGGTCAAAGTGATATCTTGTTTTCTAAAGTTATAATATGGATGTTATCTTAAAAGACAGACTTACTTATCACTTAAATCACTTAGGTGTTGATAATAGGTGGTAGATATTGGTGGAGAATAATTCAATTCCAGAATACATGGCTGATTTTCACGACAACCTCCTGATTTACAACATATTTCATTATGCTTTTTACAATGATTTGAACAATTCTGGGCATCAGATACTACTTGTAGCCACGGTCGAAAAACTAAAAGTGAGCAATAGGCTGTCTTTTTGAAGCCAAGTACGTATTACCCTTTATCTGACCTTGTAGTTTTTCGGCTACATTAATTTTAAATGATAATTTTTGTGGTATAGGTCTCTCTGCAGGAAGGTTGACTTTAAGCTACAACGTCTTTTATTAGGGGTCCCGCAGTATGCAGCCGACATATATGAGCAGCCAGTTATAGCAGCCGATATATATGAGCAGGCAGTTATCATCATCATCAGTGGCATTACAGCTCGTTATGAGCCAAAGTCTTCTTCAGAACAATCTTCCATTCGCCCCTGTCTCTGACAACTCTTCTCCATGCTTTAACCCCGATGGATTTTAGATCATCCTCTATGTTATCTTGATACCTAAGTTTTGGTCTTCCTCTGACTCGTCTTCCCATTGGTCCTCTTCGGTCGAAAATTTTTCTGATCGTTGCATCTTTATCTCGCCTAATTACATGTCCTATCCATCGAAGGCGTGCTAATTTAATACATTTTACAACGTCAGGTTCCCCAAAACCTCTGTATAACTCAAAGTTGTAGCGCCTACGCCCCAACCCCTGTTCTTGGACTTCTCCATATATTTTCCTTAGAATTTTTCTCTAGAAATATTTAATTAATTCTTGGTCGTCCTGTGTAAGTGACCATGTTTCTGACCCGTATGTTAACACTGGCCTTACTAGTGTTTTATATATGGTAATTTTAATTTTCTTGGGTAGTTTTGGGGCCATCTGTTTCCTCAAGCCATAATAGCATTTATTGGCAAGTACTACTCTTCTTTTAATTTCTTCGCTTACATTGTTGTCTTTGGTCAGCAGCGAGCCCAGGTACACGCAGGTGTCCACACCTTCCAGTTCCAGATCATCAATTAATAGTCTAGGTATCTAGTTGCCTGATCTAGTACAATACATATACTTGGTTTTCTGTGCGTTTATGTTTAATCCCATTCTCAGTGCAGACGCCCTTAACACTTTGACTGCCATGAGAAGCATGCCGTGATGCACGGCCAATTTGATTCTGTTGCCGCGAGAATCAGCTTTTGATTCTCGCTTGCATGTTATTTATATGGGATAGAAATATGTCCGGCTGCAAGGACCCTCTTTTTTTCAGTATGGCGGCAGTCTAAGTGTTAATGATCGAAATACTTCGATCAAAGATTCCGTGGACCTAGCAATAATGTCTATGTCATCTGCATATCCGACCACTTGTACAGATTTATTAAAGATGGTGCCATTCGTATTAATATGGCACTCTCGAATTACTTTTTCTAGTGCAAGGTTAAATAAGACGACAGTCCATCTCCCTATATCAGTCCATTTTTACAATGGAAGGGTCTTGAAAAGCCCGTTATTGAGCAGCCAGTTATAGCAGCCAATCGACGGCCAGTTGTGAACGTTTCTTATGGACGGAAACTATATGGACGTGAAATAGGCCATACTTATTTACAGTTTGTCTCGTATAAAACGCAAAATAAATAAAAGGCTGGTCAATCGTCCTCGCAAATTATATTGGTCATTTCTTCCGATCCTCGTATTATTTTCTAAATCACTATATTGTAAAGAAAATTCCTAATCGCCTTAAGTTCCCGAATTATTTTTTCGGTGTCGAAGTTATTTTAAAATCTGCCGGTGCAACCAGCACGTTCTAGGGCTGACGCAGCAAGAGATTCTTGGCTGCATAGTGCGCGGGCTCCCGTAAACCGTCGGGGTTTAAGTGTCTCTGTAGTGCGCGGGGGCCATTAGTGTTGACACGGGCAGCGCCATCTATTACAATGTAGCAAAAATTTTATTCCAATATTGCAATATGACAACAAGGTAAACAGGTGTGTACCCAAATGCTGCATGAAAGTGAATAAGTATTGTAAGTAAGTAAAAACCATTTTTATGCCATATTTTGACTTTACGTTGACCATAAATGCTTATTACTTTAGTTTTTGAAATATTTACAACGTCAAACGTTAAAATTTGCATTAAAAAAATGTAGCTGAAAGGCAACATGGCTAGTTTATAACAAGTTTTTTGTTGCTGCAGATTTTACAAGGAAAACTATTTTCCATTATGTATTTCAAGCCAATAAGAGCGACATGTTTTTATGGGAAGAGACATGATTGCAGTAATATTGCTGTAAATCCAAATATCTTAGATATTTACGATTTATCTGGTTTTTAATAAGAAAATTACAAAACAAAGATTTTCGAAAACTCGGATGACGACACAGGTCCAAACAACATGGTTAGACAAGATATATATGAAGATATAGAAGAAACTGATTAGGAAGGAGCAAAGGTGGAAGAAAAAGTTGTACCAAGAAAAAAAGCAAAAAGACTCCCTACCCGTTTCGATGGAACAGAAGATGATATTCCAACTATTTACATTCCTGATCCGGATCGATTTTTCATTAAAGAGTGCTCTGCATTTGGAGTAATTTATTAAGTTGTTTTCAATCGAAGTTATTAAAAATATCGTTAACATTCAGCCTTCTGTAGAATATCCCAAATTTTAGATATTATGCCCATAAAGCGATTTTAACTTCTCAGAAGATTTATATATAACAGCAATGACAACAGCCAAGTTACAGACGAAACCAAAGATCGGTAATTCGAAAATCAGTATTACAATTACAGCAAACAGAAAATGATTGATATTTTTCGGTAAATTGCAATGATATAAAATGTTTTCTTGGAATTCCCATATTACCTACCTACAAAATTTTCCACCAAAAAATTTTAGTGAAAATATGGGAAATGAAATGGTAAATTATTTGAATTTGTCGTTATGTGCATTGCGTAAATAACTATAATTGTAATTTGTCTTGATAAATATTGTAAAGTTCGACCACCTGAGGATATTTTGAAAAAGAAATGTTTGCAACTTCTTCTTCATGTACCATGTCCTTTCAGAACGTTGGTTACCATCATAGCTATTTTAATTTTATTCTCTGCCACCCTAAATAGCATGCTCGTATCTACACCATACCAATCTCGCAAGTTCTTCAACCATGAGGTTCTTCTTCGTCCTGGACTGCGTTTGCCTGCTATTTTTCCTTGCATGATATTTTGTAGCAATCTATGTTTGGGACCTCTCATTACATGTCCGAAATATTCCAGCTTTCTCTGCTTGATGCTTTTTATGATCTCAGTGGTCTTGCTGAGACGTTCAAGTATTGTGGAGTTACGAATCTTCTCCACCGAGGAAACTTTTAAAATTCTTCTATAGCACCACATTTCGAAAGCCTCAAGGCGATTTAGATCGATTTTATTCACAGTCCAGGACTCGACAGCATAAAGTAAGACCGAGAACACGTAGCAGCGAAGTAGGCGGATCCTTAATGCCAATTTTAGGTCTCTGTTACATAACACCTTGGACATCCTTCTAAAAGCAGCTCTAGCCTGCTCTATTCTGGATCTAATTTCGCCGTGATTTTCTGCATTACAATTTAATTGCTGTCCAAGGTAGACGATTTTATCAACTTGCTCAAGTTTGGTATTATCTACATATATAGACGGTTTTATATTCTGTTGTTTACTTATTACAAGTATTTTGGTTTTCCTTATGTTAAGATCCAGACCTGCCTCCCTACAACTCTCAACGACACTATCAAGTAGTGTTTGCAGATCTTCTTGACTAGAAGCTAGGAGTACTGTATCGTCCGCATATCGCAAATTATTGATGACTTCGCCGTTCACAAGTATTCCTTCTTGTTTTTCAGAAAGTGCTTTTCTGAAAATTCTTTCGGAGTAAACGTTAAAAAGCAGGGGGGACAAGAGGCATCCCTGCCGTACTCCTCTTTTAATATTGAGAGCTTGTGATTCCACACCATCTACTAAAACTGATGTTGTTTGATTCCAATATAAATTTGCAATTATTCGAACATCTCTGCCGTCCAAGCCAATGTATTTTAGAGCTTCGATCAATATAGAGTGCTTAACACGATCAAATGCCTTTTGAAAGTCAATAAAACAACAGTATATGTCTACAGATATATCACGACATCTTTGAGCACGTACGTTCATTCCAAATAGTGCCTCTCTCGTTCCAAATCCGTTACGGAAACCAAACTGAGTGTCATCCAGGTATTCCTCACATTTATTGTAGATACGACCATGTATTACCTTCAGAAAAATTTTCAATAAGTGGTTTAACAAATTGATGGTTCTATAATCAGCACAGGTTTTTGCTGTTGTCTTCTTAGGTAGAGCTATAAACAGTGAGTTAGACCAACCATTAGGTAGTTGTCCGCTGGTATAAATGGTATTGAAAAACGAAGTTATAGCCTCTAAAACATTGTTATCCTTTATAAGCTTATATATTTCAGTTGGAATTTGAACAGGACCAGTCGCTATGCCATCTTTTGATGATTGTATGGCCTTTATAACCTCACAGCGTGTTATTAGGGGTCCGTCGCAGTTAGTAATATCGGAGGTGAACTACTCCTATCGTCTTCGAATAGGTTCGTGACGTAATTTTCCCATTCTTTAAGTTTGTCCTCTACTTCGAATATTACTTTACCATTTTCATGTTGTAGCAATGCATTTTGTTTCTTATTGAAGATACCAGCCGCTTCTTTTACTTTTTTATACATGTTAAACGTGTCGTATCTTTTTTCGAGTTCTTCAATGTCATGACACTGTTTGGCTAGATGTTGACTCTTTGCTTCTCGTATTTTGCGTCGAATTTCTTTTTGTATGCTATTGTAAAGTGTTTCGTTGGTTTTTGCTAGTCGCCGTTGTTCCATCAAATCCAGTATATCATCTGTCATCCAAGCCTGCTTTTTTGGCTTTGACCTGCCGTGTAAATTTTTCACACAGATTTCTTTTACTGTTGTTACGATTTTATTTAAGCCCTCATCGACGTTTTCACCAATATTTTCCCAAATTAAATTTTCGTTCAGTTGTCTTTGAACTGATTCCTTAACTTTCTCGTCTTGTAGTTGGGCTGTATCAATCTTTTTGCGAGATTTCTTTTTGATCACCTTTTTTAATTTTAATTGGGTTACAGCTTGTTTGCAACACTTTGTTCTAAAACAAACATAAATTTTGATAAAGTTAAGGTTAAATATTATGGCATACATTCTTACAAACAATTTATAAAAAGCAAACCTATAGGATTTGAATACAAGATTTGGAGTCATCATCATCATCATCAGTTGGCGATACAGCCGTGCTTGAGTCCTGGCCTGCCTCAAATCAAATGCCATCCTGGATGATGATGATAATGAAAACGCTTCAGGACATTACTGGACATTACTGCGATAGAAGTAATGTACAGAAAAAAGCGCGAAAAAACGCTATCTATTTCAACCACTGTTGAAATAGACAAAGGAAGAAAACATATTTTAATTAAATTTAATATGATGACCAAATTGCTAATAAATACAAGTAGTTGCTATATTTTATACGTTTCTCTTAGATTCACTTCAGTATCAAGACATGTTGCCAAATTTATAACATAATGCCAAAGTTCTATTCAATAAGATAAATAAGAAAACAAACGTTTGAGAACCTCGGGTTTAAAACAAATCTCATTTCATAACACAAGTAAAAAATTAAAAGGTTTCGACATCATTTCGCGACTGCAGGTCAAGGTTCGCACATCACATATGTACGTATATCGACAATTGTGGTGACATTTTATGCTATTGTTGTTACGTTGTTATGAAGTCTATAATGGAAACCTTGTGCACGATGGACGTATAATTAATTGAAATAACCCGAGACAACTTTTCAGGCTCATCGAAATATTGTCGGTGGCATGTCCGGAGCAGTTGTCAAGGTTTATTTTCTTTTTTATTTTGTGCATAAGGTTTTTATGGAATATTTCGTTTGGGGATATCAGGCATGTTTAACATTTTTATTATTTTATTATTTTTTCTTATCGGTACCTTTATCTTGTTTATATAAAGTATCTGCTTATAAAAAATGTTTTATGAACGTGACTTTTAGAAATAAATTGTAAATAAGCAAATATTGAATGTTCATTTCCTTTAGGTGTCTTCTTCAAGGTGAAGATTGGTGATTACTTCTGCAAATTACGACTTTGGGCTTGCCTTATTAACCGATAGGGTCTTATCATGTCCATTATTTGATATTACTTAGCCAAAGCATTTATCGCCTTCTAAGAACACATCTAACTTTTCATTATTAGCTACAAGACGAACTTCTTGAAGTTTGTATCTGCAGGACGCTGTAGACATAACATTTTTCATGCGGTAAACTAAAAGTTTACTATGATCGAAACCACCTGAAGTCAATTCGTCAAAAAAACAGGTATAAACTTTCCATTTAAATAATTAAGAAGCTTCAAGTTGTGTGCCCGGGTCAGAAATTAGAGCACTAAACAACCCCACAAACAACCCACTAAACAACTATGCGTTATCCTCGACAAATTCCTTACATAAAATCACCATTGGCAGAACAAAAAGATCAAAAGTCACATCAAGAAACAATATCTGATATATGATATAAAGAAACTTAATAGATTTAACTTAGGGTGCGCATCCACATATCCTTGACACCTTAGCGCTTGCACTAAGTTTCTCAGTAGCCAAGTACGCGGCTCTAGTCTGGACACTATTCTAAACGAAACAAGTAGAATCATTATCTACTCAAAATCTACTCTGTCTAACTGTGTCGCTAGTGCACGAACAGCTTCAACAAACCTGTGCCCAAGAAGACCTAAAGCAAGCCAACGAAAAAGCCATATATGTCCTAAAGCACTTCCAGTGCTTACAATTTGACTGGAACTGAAGAGGACACGGAAAGTAAAGTAAGTATCATGCGGTAAAGTGATAACAATATTTAAGACGGAGAGAATTTGTGGTATTTTTAATGTTTGTAGCTTGTTCTGTTCTACGCTTTATCTGAACCCAGGCATTTTCTTGGCAATTAGTTTTTGATATTTTATTTTCTCAAAACCCTTTCATAGTCTAGTTCGCTCCCATGGTTAAGTGGATTAAGTATTTCTCTACTAACTTCTATGAAAATTAATTGTGAACCCATATAACTGAATTGGAATAGACCTGACGCTCGAACCAAAAGATCGTAGGTTCGCGTCAAACGTAAGGAAAAAAATTTCAAAGGAACAGAAGCTCTTCTGGCTACCCCTAAAATCAGGTGGTTTAGCTATATACATAAATAGATTACCAAAAAGCGTTTGATCGTGTCCAACACCACAAGTTAATGCAGATTCTCAAGAAAATTGATATAGACCAAAAAGACATAAGATGCATTGAAAACTTGTACTGGCATAAACGGCACAGTTAAAAATAGACAATTCTATATCCAAACCCATACATATACATAGGCGTTCGACAGGGATGTGTGCTTTCCCCTCTTTTATTTAACATTTATTAGGAAGCCATATTTCAAAAGTCTTTGGAGGATGCAGAGATGGGAATCAAGGTGAATGGAGTATTGATAAACAACATACGATATGCTGATGACGGTGTCTTAATTTGTGACAACATAGTCGATCTTCAACAACTTGTCACTATAATCGGAGAATGCAGTAAGCGAATGGGATTAGAGATTAATACCAAAAAGACCAAATTTATGATCATCTCCAGAAACTTAGATGCACTTGAAAACTCCACCATAACACTGAATACTAAGTCCATTGAAAGAGTGAGTAAATTTAAATACCTGGGATCGTGGCTTTTTGAAGACTGGGCATCGGACAGGGAAGTAAAATGTCGCATTGAGCAAGCTTGACAAGCTTTCGTAATATTCAAGAAGGTACTGACTTCTGAAGGTTCAGAGTTCGATCTTCAACTGAGACTAAGGTTTACTAAGTGCATCGTATGATCGGTGCTGCTATATGGCGTAGAGGGCTGGACACTCAAAACGAAGGATATAAACAAATTAGAAGCTTTCGAAATGTGGCTTTATCGCCCTATCCTAAAAATACCATGGACAGCGAAAATCACAAATATAGATGTCCTTAAAAGAATAAACCAAGAAAGCCAACTTTTCGAAACCATCAAGAAAAGGAAAACGGCGTATCTAGGTCACATCATGCGAAAAATACCAGTTCCTCCAACTTATAATCGAGGGTAAAATTGAAGGCAAGAGAGGAATGGGACGCAAGAAAATGTCCTGGCTCCGAAAAAATAAGGCAATGGACAGGGATTAACGACATACAATCTCTGATACATATTGCAAGAAATAGTGATCGTGAAAATGTGATCGCTAACATCCATTAGTGGATTTGCATCTGAAGAAGAAGAAGAACTATATAAAGTAAAACAGAGGATGTCTCATTACCCAGGGCATCCAAAGTAAATTTCAGTACAAAGCGTCCTCATTCGTTATGTCCTGCAATGTTTTCGATATACTTGCATGGTTGTAAAAGGATAGGCTACAAAGACAGGCTACCAAGACTTGCACTAAGGAAAACCAGCTGGCAAGCGACAATCGACATCAAAGAGATGGAGTTTCTCAAGAAATTACTAGATGGTCAGATCCACAATAAGTACAAGAAGAAGATATATAATATAGTACCTTAATAAGATCAACTTCGAAATTGAAAAAATCAATCAAAGATCAATCGATCACAGAACTTTGTTAACTAATCCTACACTATAAACATAAATATAGGGACATTATAAGTTCCATACAAGTTATTTCAACAATTGATTATACAGATCAACCAACGATTTACTATTACGTCGGTATAATAACCGTTGATTAAGATTAATTAAACCCAGAAGACAAGTCGAAATTACAAAACTTTAATTAAAGTCCTGAACCAAATGCTGCATTATACACTTGGCTACTTTGCTGCTTATGTCACATATTGTTTGCTTGAAACACGAACGAGAAATCAACTCGGAGTCGGGTAGTGACTATCCAACTCGCTCGGATTCCAAGTATTTAATAGCATATTATAAGTTTATATAGAATCAAAAAGAAAAACATGGAAAATAAACAAGTGTACGTAGCTATTTTAAAGGGGATAAATAGAATGGATATTGTAATGCGAAAAACAATAAGAAACTTTCAATAGGGTCAATTCGAAATGGGTATAAAAATGTAAACCATTAAAATACATGCAGACAAAATACCAATGGAGATATTTAATACGAAAGTATGAAATAAAAATTATAGAATCAAAAACGTATTAAGAAATAAACTCTTTTTATTATTTTTACTTATTTTAATGGGACTAGGTTCAGTTTACTCTGTTAGGATTCGGCTTTTTCTGAACTTTTCCTGTGACGCTGAGCCACAACTCTGGTAGCATTTTTTTTCAGTCTGCCTCATGTCTCTCATGTCTGATCTCTGACTCTTCTTGTGACATATTGGCAGCATGATCTCTTTAAAAGGTATTATGATTTCGAGTATTTTGATTTCGGTCATTCTCACAAATCTTTTTGTTCTTGATGTTTCCATTGCAAGTTATATTTTGGAAAAGTTCTTTACTTAGACTATTGTCTACTAAATATTAAATTGATAAACTGAATTTTGCGAAGTGAAGACGATCTTTTGAATTGTTTTAAAAAAAGTAAGAAGTTCTCAATTAAGACTGAATTAATAAACCAATAAGTTGTTTAAACCAAAAGAAAAATTAAACTAACAACAGGTCTAGTCTGATGTGTCTAATATTGCGAATGTTTGCACGATTTAACTGTGCAAAAACCACTACAGTACGTCTAACACCACCAAGTGGTAGTAATCAGTTTATAGCAATTTTTCCCAAAAAAAAAATATATTTGGCATCCATGAATGAAATCCATGATAGGCCAGTAAAAGAAAAAAATATGACAAATCCTTAAAGATGTGCAGCTGATTTTACCTTGTTTTTCTTAAATAATCATAACAAGAGTTATCAAGATATTTAAGAGCCACGACCTACCCTTAAAAACAAAAATCCGTTTATTGAGATGCTACGTGTTTACAGTGCTGCTCTATGGAGTTGAATTATAGACACTAACCGAGGCATCCATGAGAAAACTAGAGGCGTTTGAGATGTGATCTTATAGACGGATACTGAGGATCTCCTGGCTGGACCGAGTAACAAACATTGAGGTTCTACGTCGGATGGATAAGACATGTGAAATTATATCCACAGTGAAACAGCGCAAGCTAGAATATCTTGGACATATAATGCGAAACGACCATAGATATAACCTGCTAGAACTTATACTGCAGGGAAAGGTCTACGGAAAGAGGGGAGCAGGAAGAAGAATATCTTGGCTCCAGAATTTACGAAAATGGTTTTCCTTGACCACTTCAGGACTATTTCGAGCTGCGGTCAATAAAGTTAGAATTGTCATGCTAGTTGACAACATCCGTAACGGATAGGCACCACAAGAAGAAGAAGAATCATAAGAAGTGAAAAAAGTTTCTTTATACATTTAAAAAAAATGGTTTAAATAAAAGTTGTAGATGTTAATAATTTCTTAAATGTAGATGTTAAAATAAATGTACAATTGGCCCAGATTACTACCAAAAACCCTAATTTTTGCAGTAATTCTCAAATGTAAACTTTGTTTTTTGCATAATTAAATGTAATATAGCTATTTGAAATTATTATGGCCATTAATGAATTACTAAAGTATGTTAGATCGACCAAATAGTTTGTAAGTTATTCAATTTGTTTATCCCTGACAGAGATTATTTAAATAATTGTACCTGCTCAAACAGTGAAAAGTAAGTTCTTTCACATTTTAAATTAATAAACACATTAGGAACAACATTTATCAATTTATATAATTAATATTATATTATTTATATAAGTATTAAATATTAACTATTAAATTTTAAATATTTCTTTCGAAATAATGGTAAAATTCAGTAACATTTTTACGGAAAAAATTTATTTATTTATTTTTCAGGAAAACGAATATATTAAAAATGTATATTCTGTGTGCCATAGAAGGTGAGATATTGCAAATTTTTTCAGCGCGTTTCAATTTGAACTTTCATTCTACAGTCTACGATCACTTTAACGGGTTATAACTTTGTACACCTTATCTGTACATGCCATCTATAAATAGGATTTCAAAATCTAGATCTTCAGTTACATCAGAGACAGTCACAGACACTCTTTAAAAAAATCTAAATCTAAAAAAATGGTATCTTGGTGTTTTTTATCTTTTCTTTGTGTTTTTCACCATCCTTTCAGTGAGCCGACTTACATGCGCTTGGCATAAATATTAAAGTTATAGTAAATGTTTATAAGCTCAAAAGTTAGATATTTTTCAAACTGTTTTTTTAATACCAGTTTGGTGAAATATAACTGTTTTTACGTAAAATCGTGATTATTTCACAGATTGATTGCTGTATGATACTTAGTTGTTACACCTTTTGTTAGTCCAATATTTATTGTCTATTTCCTCGATTAAGCCATCGAAAAAACGTAATCAGAGAAGGTTGTGAATTTGGGATTTAAATACAGTTGATCGGTAATTTAGCCACACTTAAATTTCAAGTAATGACATGACAGTTACGTTTTGACATTGTCAAAATAAAATATTAAAAACATTTTTTAATAAAATTATATTTTAAAAGTGATATCCAAGAAGCAAAAAACAAACCTTGTCCAGTATTAAGTACTTCTATACAGAGGTAAAATCAAATAGCGAGTGACAACATTCATTTCCAGAAAGATAGAACATTTAATTGGTGACGAAAAATGATAAATAAAATTTTTGTAATTTTTTGAACAAATCATGTGTAATTTTTCAGATATATTGAAAAATTGGTCGAACAATTGGAAATGTACAAATTTTCTATACCTACAACTGAAAATATTGAAGCTGTTCAGAAACATCAAAATCCAAAAACATTCAGAAAGAAAGCATTATTTACTGGCTTCAAACATGTAAATCCAGATAGCACTGATGATGGAATAGTTATTCCAAAAACGTTCTGTGATGTAGCCCGATAGGGTTTTTTATATAAATATACCATTTATAAAGGATTTCACTTTTCTTGTGGTTAATATATAATATGTATTTTAGAAATATTGTAATGTATTAAAATAAATTTATTTAGATCTTACACACATATAAACCAAAGGCAATTTAAAGTAAAATGAAAGACCGATTAGCCACTACCGCGCATTTTATGCATTTACCGGCCACCTAGTTAATAAGCGTTCTACTCGAGTGGTTGAGAAGTAAACAGCCCAGTAAATTTTAGAAATTCCTCGAAGCAATTTTATTTATTACACATATTCCATTCGGTCCTTCTCGCACAAACTCGCCGATCTTTTGTCTTTGTTCCAAATCAATTAAGAGGCAAGCGGTGCCATCCATGTATGCATAATGTATGGGACATATAAATGTATCGTTGACTTCTGCTTTTTTACATATTACGTTGATAAAGGACTGCGATGCAAATTAGGAAAATATGGTATGATTTCACATATTTTTTTGCAAGTCGAGATGTTTGGCGAACTGTAACTTACTTTGGAATGATTTAAGCACGAAAATTTTGTGAGCCTTAACTTGTTTAACGAATAATCAACAACATAACTTGATGATAACTAAGGGTAAAGCATAAGAGAGCATAATATAAAAATAAAATATTATTTTTAATAAGAAAAAACTCTACTTTAACTAATATCATTCCGTGAACGCAGACAGATAAAACTAAAAGAAATCTCTTTTGCGATCTCTTGGTTGATGTGCGAAACTCTTTGAGGAAAAGTCCTAGACTCTGAAAACCCTATTGAATTTGCTGTTAATAGGTCAAAGGCTACCAAAGCATACCTAAATCCTGATAAAAAGGACGTATGTATAGTCTTCTCTTAAAACTTAATATTTATTTCCTTTGGGATTACATATACATCGGATTTCAGTAGATGTGTTGGCACTGCGGAAAATGTGTTGGACGCGAACCCGTACCTTTGAAAATGAGAACTGCTGCAATGATCGCACACATAGATGGATCATTGTAAATAAGAAGAAAAATCATATAATTTATTTTAACTGCCAGAGAATACGCTTAAAATGTATATTTTTTAATTACAGTTCGATACAAACCAGAAGATGGAAAAGAACGATACTTCAATGTCTCAGAAATGTCATCAAGATAGTTGTAGATGACAGATTGGTCGCATCTTAATAGATTCAAAACACGGAACATTCCGCTCATTAACTACAGAAGTTATATGAGTGTCAATATAATCTCATATGACTTCTTGCTTTCAATATTGAAATGAGAATTTCAAGCGCCAAAAAAAAAAAATTCAAATACAAAGAAATGGAATGTGCAAAAGCTGAGAGATGCAACAGTTGGCGAACATTAGTCGGAAAATATTAGCATTAGACATGTTAATTAAAATTTAAAAAATGAAGGCCAGAAGGAAATAGACTGGACCAGAATAAAAAAGTTATTGTAGCAGCAGCAGAAGATAAAACAGGAATATACAATTCTGCTAGGAAATTACTAAACAAAGAGAAGAGAACAAAAGAGGATATACAAAAAACAAACGAAACCAACTAAACAAGAAACTTAAATAAGTATATAAAAAAGATTATTCAGAGATATACCTAATTCAGAAGATGCTATAAGGAAGTTATCACTAATAGAAAATAGTTCAAGGCAATGACAAACTAATGCAGAGCCTTAACACCAAGCAACGATGTATTAAATCGATTGGTAGAATGTTTTAGTGAGAAAATTAATATACAGGAGAAAAAATATAAATTCAGTGCTACGTACGAGCGGAAATTGTTCTTTTAGTATCAGTCAAACATTAATTTGCCCAATTGCCAAGACAAGCCCTACCAACTATCTCCTGAGTACAGACCGATCCTACGTAGCTATACTCCAGCACCTGCTCTCTCGTTCATCGTGGACCTATATGCAAACCAGATGGACCCACTCTAACAAGGTTCGCGTACCTTTCTCGTACGGGAAAAGAAAGTAAACCAAGGAGTTTGAGAAAGAAAGTAACTCCTAAACTGTCCTGCAGAGTGTAAGGTAAACGACTAGTAAACGACCTGTCTCAAAATGTCAAAGTTCCATATGAGTGGGCGCTTAACCACCCTTCAACTCGACCTAAGAAGTCTATTGTTGCTCCAATTGTTACAAGAACTGGTTCTCAATTGCTATCCAGGGCAATTGAGTCAGTAGAAGGCCATCATAGCTTATGGGGATTGTTTTCATGGCTCCTGATATAGTACAGAATCCAAGACAGTTGGTTCCAAAAGCCCAGAAAGGCTAAATGACTGGACCAGAAGGATATAGCCAATTTCTTCACCTTGGAGTCCAGGTGTTCCTTCCATGACAGTTTAGAATCTAAGAACAATCCTATTTACTACACTAGTGTTGGATATACCTAGAGGTTTCACACAGAAGACAAAATGTCTCGATTGGATTGATAGCCCCATTCCGAGTTAAGTGAATCGCGGCAGTTTTCTAAAGTTTAGTTATTCCTGAGTGAGTCTTAGCACCACCTCAGAGCCGCTTGGGTGACTTCATGCACCATCCCCAAAAACTGTTCCCTCGACCAACAAACATTCCTTCGTCAACTTAGCCTTGTGCATACCTATCTTGTTTGAACGGTCGCTTAAGTAAGCTGCCGACCACAAGTAACCACAGAAGAGAAAAGAACTCCTCCCCATGCATAAAACCACACCCAGAGGCATCAGTTGTTACGGTATGCAGCTATTTTACTTTCGAGAGAGAAAGAGCAGGGCGGAAACCAAGTGGAAAAAACTATCGAACTCATACCTCTCCACAAGTTATATCGTACAAGAAAAGAGTTATGTTAACTACAATGCGAGGAAAACTCGAATATTTGAGGATAAAAATACGTATTACTTCAAAATATAATGCAGGGAAAAATAGAAAGTTGTATGGTTGTAAAATTTGAGGGAGTGGTTTGGCAGTTCTACGAATGAACTCTTTAAATCAGTGGTAATAAGATTAAGGTAGCTTTATTGATTTCCAATCTCCGATATGATTGCCACAAGAAGAAGCTATTGCTTCTATTGATATTATTGCTTTCGATCGAGCATCCTTTCCAACCTGCGAACAAGATGGTGTAGAAATTACCAACAGAGCCAAATTGGAAAGACAAGCAAGCTAGAAAGAAGTGATGTTGAAAAGTAGGATTAAAAGCACTAAAAGAAAAAACAAGATAAAAAAAAACTAGAATAAAATCGAAATAAAAAGACAGTGACAATATCATATCACGCTGAAAAAATATTAATAAAAGCTAAAGAATCAAAGCCAATGAGTTGTAAAACCTCTTTAAACGCACAGCTTTGTTAAATAGTGCGTATAAACAAGTAACCAAACCGAGCGTAGACAAGTAACTCCTTTTATAAGTATTATACGTTACAACAAACATAATTATTAATATTAATTTAATAATAAACAATACTCTTAACAAATAAATCAACAATACCCCAAATTGAAACCAGCTTCTTTCTACCTAGGAAATATTAAAATTGCAACTCTTTGGCCAGAATCTTAACTATAAATAAAAGGAGTTTAAAAGAGCAGGGTTTGCAAAACACTAATTCTCACTTAGGCGTGTTCTTCAGTACATATCCAGCACGAGTTATAAAGAGCACAAGAGTCCGCAATAAAACTCGTTGTCTATCAACAGTGATGGAGCGCTCGTAAATATAATAACTCGATATTATTTAGAGGATTTATTACTGGAGATAAATCAGCCATAAATTAAATTTAATTAGATTTCTTGAAAACTCCGTTCAAGTGTAACTTCGCGCTTCCTTTATGGATGCTCGTGGCCTCGAGGGCAGCAAAAACGAAACGAACAATTTATTTGATAGAAATAAATTCTTTGAAACAGGTCGAAAATGATAAAAGTTTGTATTTTATTCCAACAAAATAGATGTACAATAAAAAAAAATATCGATTTGAAAGTATATAAGCTGTTTCAACAAATAACTGCATCTTCAGTAATCTACTAAAACATTCTTTATAAAAATTGTGTAATGAAAAGCATAACAAACATGACTTCAGCCTTTCAATAATGTAATACAACTATATGCAGAAATTTAATAATTCCACGAAAGAAAAAACTGGAGGTAAAATAAAGAGTAATGAAGAAATCTGTCAAGATAAATGCGAAAACAAGCGCGCAATATGCGGACGTTTTTTCAAAAGTTCAGTCTCGGATTTTTTAACTAAGACATTTGCTCTGTTCCTATTTCCTCTTCTTTTCCATTCATTCTCCATTAGACGTAGAATCTCTTTCTTGGTTATTCCATCTGTCCATTAAACTCATCAGCAGACCAGCATCACAAAGAGCTTCAATTTGTTGAACATCGCTGCCTCCTATAGTATAAGACATGTTCAGGCGGTACGGAATCGAATTTTTATTCGAATCGATACAAATGTCGAACAGCTCAGTAGCACATAGTTTTAAACGCTTCTTCACACGCTTCTTCACACGATACGCATTTGGTCGAACTAGTCGTTCGTAGTTGTTTACTGTTTCTGACGTAGTGTAGTAGGTACAAGGTGATTAAAACAGACACGTATATTTCTGATAATTATACATCAGTACATTTTCCCAGATATTCTCAATATCTTCTTTTTTGTCGATTCGATTAAAATATCGTTTCGAATAAACTATCGTATCGTGAATGTCTTCTGAACGGGCTCTAATATGACTTTCTCCGTTCAATAACATGGGTCGTACAGATAATCTCGCATATCTCATTCTAAAATCCTCATTAATATGAGAACTTTTTGTATCTTTAAAATAAATTTTTTAGTGATTTATATTCTGCAGTATATTTCTATGTTTTCATCCTACTTCCAAGTATTTATATCCAGATATAGCTCGTTAGATAATTGCTCTAAATTTCCTCAAGAAATAAAAATATTGCTTTGTGTTTATCTGCAAAGTTCTCAGCGTTGATCATGCTGTAAATGAGAATGGGCTAATAATATCTAGGTGTTTGAAACCTTCACCAGTTTATAAGATATTTCTTATGATAGGAATTGCTCCTCCCAATATCAGAGAAGATTTCCGTCAAGTTTCTTGACTTCTACAACTCCAATAGAAACTACTGCTAAACGACTTCGGTTTCAGCTTTGGATGGCAACTTTGGTTGATGATGTAGATCCAAAAGAAGAACTGCAGGTTATCGATTACCACTTACTTATTCGTGGCTTTACTCAGGATAGGTTCGCTGTTTACCATATCATAATCGCCAATTTCTTCTTATCATGTATATCTTCTCTAGTGAGTTCTCTTTTTTCCATTGCTCTTTTTATGTGGCCGTACCACTGCAATGACGTCCTCGTCTCCTACTTCTGTTTGGTTTCCATTTCTAAGATCTCAGCGATATTCTTGTCTCGTTTATCCTTACCATCAATACCAGAGTCATTTTCATTTTTCTATCTCATCATTTAGTGTATCCTTTACATTTATTAGTTCTCTATTACGTTCATTTTGCACCCTGTCTATTAGTGTTAATCTGCAGCTTCTTCTCCAAAACATCAATTCCATTTATTCTGTTTTCTTATTTATTCTGTATTTTGCTTGGTATGGTTTCGGATGTTTCGGTCATGACTAAAGGTTCTGAAATGATGACTAAAGGTTCATGACAAAAAAGGTTCATGATTGATCTTTGGCCGTCTGGTCCAAATGACCCATACTCTACTGTGCTTAAGTAGCCCATTTTCCAGTCCTTCGGTATTTTTCCATCAAATAAGAATTTATTAAACATCTCTAGGGTCAGTTGCTCTGTTATTTTTCATCATTTTTAGAGCATTTTTTATTTCGTTTTCAGATTATATCTGCAACTTGTGTTTGTGTTTGTGTATTATTGCGTAAGGTGTAGGAGTACATAGATATGTTTCTTCTCGTAATAAGCTTGAGTAATATTTTACCCATTTGTCCATTTGTATTGGCTATCGATTGTTACCATAAACAATATGGAAGTCAATTAATATACTCTGAACCAGTACGTCATGATGCAAATCCAACTTGAAAAAATGAAGGATTTAGAGGAGGATAAATGGAGTATAAAGAAATATAAAACGCTGAGCGATTATTTTTTTAGAGCAGAGATTTTAAAGCATGCGTTGCGTTAAGCTCTAACGACTGAAACACTAAACAGACAGCCATTAACCGTGATATCAAAGAGGCGAAAAATTAAATTTCCAAGATATGATTAAACACGCAACAACTCAATACATTACCAACATTAAACAATTCAAAGTATGTCGGATATCGAGATAAAAATCTTGATCACTTTGTTTGCGAGTGACAAAACAACTTTCGAACAACTGACCAGTAAATATTTAATACGCCCATTAGGCCGGTTAGGAACATAATTTTTGTATTTACAGTTCGAAGTAATAGACGCAACAATTTAAGAAAAAAAAAATACAACTGGAAAACGGATTGTGTTAAAATAAATTCAATGTAAAAAAAGAATATTATAGCTGAAATAAATATATCTTTAGTAAATTTAAAATCATAGAAATTGATGTAACTGATAAGGTCGTGGCATATTATCATGCACGTTGCGTTTCCAGCCCGTAACGTTTAGTTTTCGAAAAATATAATTTAAGTGGTTTTAAATATGAACAATTCGCACTGTCCGGAACGTCTCATGTTAAACACCTAACGTTTCCGTTCAGTATATTCGAAAATATTTTAAGGATGCCGACGGCTACGGAACGAGTCGAAACCTGTTGGTACGGATGTGAATTAGGGATCCGTCGTGTTTTCCTCGTTGTTTATTTAGGTATTTGTTTGATTTTGATACAGGATATTTAAAAAAATAATTTTCAAGGATATTTTGTCATTTATGCATGTGTTTTCATTGCTTTGTGACAATTAATCACGGAAGTGATAAGCAATTAGGACTTTTGCACGGAAGTGATAAGCAATTAGGACTTTTGCACGGAAGTGATACCTCTTCTTTTTTAAAAATACTCTTCGTTAAATGTAGTATTTTGTTTTTTAACTAAAGGTATAATTAAATTTAAAATACATTCAAACTGAATCCTATTCATTCTAAATTATCTATAATATTTTTCATCGTCATCAATTAATTCTTTGTATAAAGTCCAGTATTCACCTTCCTTTTTCCTTTCTGCATTGGATATACTATAAAAGTTCTTTTTACTAATAGTTTTTCTTTCTTCATCGTTACGTAGAAGAGGAATTGCACATAATTTTTGTCGCAAAATGCGAGATCATATCTTCACCGAAACAAACTGAAACGTTCTATGTATGAAAATGTGAACGTGCAGTCCGATTGCTGGACTGGAAACGCTACGTGCCGGAAACTATACGTGCATGATAATATGCCGCGACCTGTAGTATTACAGAAAGTAGATAAGTTAATACACTAAGATGGTTAAAAATGATAAATTAATACTTACTGAATCTGTACTATTAGGTATTACATAAACGAAAAATTACTAAATTATGATCATGCTCCAAAAACTATAAAATAATACCCGTTTATAAATCTTATTGCAAAAGAAATCCACTAGACTATGCTAAGAAATCATCATAGAAATGTGTGGGTAGATAAAATTTTATAGATTTCAACGTTAGAGGGTATACAGTAGTATCAATTGTAGAAATTTGGAGTTTGATGTAGCCCTTCTTTTTTATGACCGACCGGATGCCGTTTTAGTAAGATAAGCGTTTTAGTGGAGAAGCAATTCGTTAATTAGTGTTTGCTGTAATTTAATTATTTTGAATGATGTGGCGTTCGTGGGACAATGTGGTTCAAAATATTGCCTACGATAACAATTTTGATTTTGTAGGAAGTGCCAATGTCGGTGTGAATGTAACTCCTGAAAAAAAGTGCTCGTAAAGAAGATTCGAATGCATTTAAATTTGGAAATCGAGTATGTATCATTGTGTACAAAAATCTACATAAGAAATTCGGCTTCGATGAAAAACTTTTGGTACAAGCAACTTCTGATTTAACAGAAATTCGACTTTCAATTATATACAAAATAGTAAAAAAATGGACTATCATTGCAAGATACGATGTGACTACAAATTTTCGAAGATTGGTTCGAAAACTCACTGATTCCAAACTTGGAGCGTAATAGTGCTTGACAAAGCTTCCTAATCGTTCCCATTTTTTTGTATTTTTGAAATAAATAAAAAAAGAGCGTGGACATGCTGACATTTTTTGCTGAATTTTAAAAATTTTGAACTGTATACTTACGTTAACTTTAGATTTAACTCTCGATTTTATAAAGTTATTTTAGGATCAATAATTTTAACAATAACAAGGGTACTTACAAAAGCTATTCTACATTGTGCAAAACGTGCAAAAAGCGATATTTGAGATTATACCTTCTGTTTCAATGTAAGAAGTATGAAAATAAAAAGATGTAATGTGCAAACAATAACTATATTATTGAACTTACAAAAACTGCTATTGGATTATTTGGAAGACGCATTATAAAAACAAAATGCAATACGAACAGAGTTTCCTAAATATTCATCATTGGAACTAACATAAGAATGACATTATGAACAGAGAAATCATGAATTACAAAATGAGCTTCTTTATTTTTTCCAGTATTTGATATTACCACTCCTACTTACACTTTCCAATCGATTTCGCATGGATCCGATGACTTTTCTAAAAACTTCTTGAGGCATTGCTTCCTATTCTTCATTAAGCGCAGCTCATGCTCCTTGGTGCATGATTTCTCCTTCTGCAAATGCAGCTTGAGATGATGCAACGACCGGCAAAATAGAGTGGGGAAGTCGATGCTCAACTAGGGCTGTATCACCACCATTGATGATGATTTCTTTGGATTAGGTGGATAGATATCGTTCAACAAAACTAACCAGAAACATCCCAAACTAGACTAAATTAGAATATACTGATGCAAGTCCATTTTCAACAAATAAAAATTACATTTTGCTTGTATTTCGTGCATCCTTCAATAATAAATTGCTGAATCAGCCCACTTTTAATTATTAGATTCATTTCTCGCAATATCCATGACACCCTACTGAACATTTTTCTTGGTTATACTACTATGGTGGTGTAAGTTTATGAATAAAAACATGAGTAATCACCCCATCTATGAACTACTTGACAAACTTAAAAGAACTAGTATTTGCCTATTTTCTTTTTTTTACGACTATTTCGAGAACTGTTTACAGTATTGCTTCCAAGAAATTAAACGATGCGGTACTAGATAACATTGGAAACAAATAGTTATACCACAAGCTGCGGTTAAGAAGTGAATATTCATTGTTGTGTTCTTGTGCTCGCGTTTGGTTTGTTTCGACTGGCCTATACTTCGTGTGTAAAGTAATAAGTGACCATTTTTGGGCTGACCAATTAATTAGTTGTTCAACTGCTTTTGTTAAGTAATTGCCAAAGGTCAAGGCTACTTTTAAAATGTACAAGTATGTATTAATTTGGTTTTTGAGAAACGAAATGAAACGTGGAAGAATGGTTTCCGTTAAATAATAACTTACTATAAGGTAGCAGAAAGTCATGATAAGTGCTTAATAATCAAATAAATAAATTCTGATTGGTCAGGACCCCTTATACTTTTAGAAAACTCTTATACAATTGCGCTTAGCAACATCTTTATGTAGGTGAACTTAGCTATACATCAATCTTAGGACTTCATTTCTCAAAGAGTTGTATCAGTGCAATACATTTTTATTTTTCTTGAAGCTTACAATCTTAATTACTTAACCGATAGTTAATCGTTTTTGAATATATATTAATACACTATGGTTTGTTTGTGTAAATAGGATAAAAGCATAAAGATAAAGAAGATATTACAGTGGAAAAGAGACGTCTTCGGAAAAGTTGGTGTGACGATTTCGAGGAAGCAATGTCAGCAGGAAATAATTTAGAAAGGGCAACAAAATATGATAGAAACTCATTAAAAATGGAGATGGTGAGGTGGTGACAATAGTAGAAAATGTAGGCTTGTGAAATGTGACTGATGTTCGCACAAAACTCTTAACAATCGATAGACCAACCGAAGTGCAGCTAGTATAAAGATGTCTTTATGACATGCAGTCATCTGTTTTAGGTTGGGAATGTGGATTTTGAATAAATTTAGTTCTGATCGATATTCATTGGAGATTAATATTGATATGACTCAAGATATAAACATATTAAGAAATGTGCGAATCCTCGCAGTGTAATACGAAATAAAAACAGCGGTAAGTACCTATGCTAAAGATGACTTCTGGATATAATAATATAAAACAGAGGCTTTGCTACTTGCCATTCAGCGTCAGGTCCAACCAAAACTTATTAAAACATATCGTTAAAGATCTTCAGTTGCAAAACGACAAATGTCGATAATATGCCAAGACTGTCAAGCATTTGCTGCTGGTAGACACTCATCAAGAGATACCTAAAAGATTGGAACTTTTCCAAAACAAGCATCTCCCAGGGACAACTGACAGTATGCTTGAGAATGGCAACTGAAACCTATAATTTAACAATTTTGTGGCAATGAAGACTGAACAGTATTTATGAAATACCTATAATTTTCTTACCTACTGGTATCATTCCTGTCATTCCGAAGAACCTCCTTAAGAACATCAATGGCTTGGTGTTCATGAGATTTGAACATTTATAGAAGATTCTTAAACATTACAGGTCGCTTAGTGCTTGATAACACGAATGTAAGCTGAATGGCTTAACTCTATGGAAAATAGTAAACTTTTACAATTGAACGAATAAAACCTTGGGTCAAGGTCACACTTGACCTTGAGGCAAGGAAAACCAGAGAAAAGTTTAGTTAAATGATTGGCAATGTTACGTAATAAACTGTTGATTCATTAACAAGGCACTTTGGACATTCGAGAGCTTGCTGACTTTCAGACCTTTCTTTAGTTTTTGGTAAACTCCAGAGATATATTGCCAGTCGAGTTAGATATAATCTTCAAATGTTTCAAATAAAAAGTTGTGCAAAACAATTTAGAATTCGTTTCCACTAACGAACCAGCCACAATAAACCCGTTAGACTGAGAGAGTGGTTAAGGGCCATGTTGCACCTTGCTACCAAACCTAACCATCAACGAACTTGTTACTTTTCTGCATTTATATTGCAAAACAAAAAATAGAAAAGAAGAGCAATTTTATTTACTCTTTTAATAATCAGACTGATATATTTCTAGAATTGACTTAACCATTTAGGTAATTAATTAATATATTACAAAGAACAGTTGTAACTTTCGATAATTTTCCTGAAAAAGTAATTATTACTTATACTAACTACTTCTACATAGCTATTTACGCCTACACCACTCAATCTTCCAGTCGAACATCCTTTATTTGGAATAGTTAAAACAAAAATGCTCGGTTAACGTAATAATTAAGTTACAGAAAAACGGTGTGCTTGTGTCGTATTAAACTCTCGAATATCAAGGTCTAAGCGATAAAAATGTTTGTCGGTTAAAAATAAACCAAATAATTATGGTCGGTGCACAGAACAGATCACGTCTATATGGAAAAAATATTATTCTTTAGCGATGTGTGGTAACTGGGATAATCATTACTTAATGTGTTGGAATTTTTTGGTTTTTTAATACAAATACAAGTGACAAGAAAACAAATAAAAGCTGTACTAAACAAGAAAATATTCACTGGCTATATCTTACATGCAAATTATTATAATTTCAGCTTTCTGAAGACCTGGAGGTATAAAGTCCTCACAGTGGTACTCGTACTCACATCGTACTACATAATAAAATGTAATCATCATCGTTTGGCCAAAAAACTGGTGATGCGGTAGATAAAAATGACAACGAGTTGTTATTGGGATTTGGTTATAGAAAATAAACACACATTTCTTAGGAAATTGTCGATTTATTCAGCATCAGCACTTTTTAACTGTTTATAGGGAACTATGCTGAATCATTCGTTTGCCGATATGTTTATATTAAACGTGCTACAACACTTCAAATTTTATGAGTTAAATTTATGGGTTTAATGAGAGGAGAAAGAAATTGAACATTGTGGTCTTTTTGAGGAGTAAAAAAATGTTTATTTAAAATAATTGAAATTACAAATTTAGTTGTTTATGTTTTTTTTTTTATTTACAATTAAGGCGCATCAACTTAAGTGGTTATTAGCACCGCTTGGTATTACAATTTTGTTTTACATTTTTTTAGACATAGATTAAATATAGACATAGACATAACATAGATAGAGTTTTACATACATAAATCTGAGTTGAAGCACATTGGTTAATAGAAGATTACACATTTATTTTTACAGGCACTGATGTTAAATTTTGTTGTATATTCCAATTGACTTTAGAAAACTTAAAACAGACGAATATACACAGTTTTCTTGTAGACAATCGCATAGCGTTGTCGGTAAGTTACACTTTTGCCTCTCATTTAAATATGCCTCATGTGTCTCATGCAACCCAACAGTCTTGACCTCATATAAACCAGATACCGGTCTCTAGGAAATCATGTACATGAAGGCTCACATTCTCTCTAGTGAAATTTGGATGTGGAGAGAAAGTATAAAGACATAATTAAAGCGGTGCAAACATTCTACCGACAAATTGAAGATGGCAAAGAACAGTGAAATTACGGTAGTTATGGGCGATTTCAATACAAAAGTCGGCAAGGGAAGAACTATTTGCCTGGAGCAAATTACAGCCTGTGGTGCGGAGTATCAATTTTTGCAAAAAAAAATTTACCCTAAAAGAATTGCCAAAATAAATGTTCCTAGCAGGCCTCACTCGTGTACTCGTGTAATTTTTAACCCATTTATCAACTGGAATTAATTTAGAGGCTCGTACAGAATAGATCGCGGTCGGCTAACATCACAGAGGTATATAACAGAAGAGCATGTCGTGCCATTTGCACCATTTATTGGTGATAATTTCATGCTTATGCAAGATAATGCCAGGCCACACACTGCAAGAATTGTGCAGCAGTATCGTCAGGAGGTTGGAATTCCTGCCATGGATTGGCCTGCGAGAAGTCTTGACCTCAACCCAATAGAACATGTTTGGGACATCATAGTCAGACGATTACGACAACTAACTAATGCACCAAACACATTTTGGTGTTGTTGCGGTTGGTTGAATTTGGGATCAAATTGATCAAGAAGAAATCAGAACGATTATTCTCAGTATGAGAGATCGTACCCAAACAGTAATAAATGCCAGAGGAGGCAATACTCGATACTAGTACACGGTACTAGTATTTTCTTCAACTTTACTTTCAATTTCGTCATTAATTTGTAATGTTAGTTTGTTTAGATCAGCTGTTTGTTTAGATTTATGATGTTATATTGTTAATTTCAATACATTTTTTGTAAAAAAAGAAAAATTTTTTATTTAAGATGTTCTAAAACAACCATAAAGCAGAAAAGTACAAAAAACATTTTTTTCGTTACAACTCAAAATAAGAATTTTAAAATTATGTGTTAATTTTGAAGCGCAGTGCAGTTTAGCTTACTTCATTTTAATTTATATGAACTTTGTAATATATTTTTATATTTATATAAACAAATAAACACAAGGAAACTTTCAAATTAATTTAAAAAAAAAAACAAATTATAACGTTTACAGCACACAGCAATTACACGAGATCGTACGTTAAAATTTCAGATTGTTTTTAGTCTAATGAAAAAAACCTAGTCTAATGAAAGCATTTTTTAAATTTTTCTGTTTTTTGAAGTTCTGTATTAGGTACTCCCTAATAAGAATAAAATTTTGCTTTATTTTGTTACCTGTTAAAAGACACATGATACTTTAATAATTATATCGGTCTTAGATTTAATTTTTACGTAATTACTTATGTGTTTAAATAAATAATTAATTTTTTTTTTGGTACGCCTCTGCAAAATTGATAAGTGGAATATGATTTCGTTGAAAAGTTATCGTTAAGGGCTTCGTTAAGTGCGATGTTGCCAAGTAATCACCTTCAATTAAAAATTGTTTTAGTATAGTGCAGGACATTGAGATCGTGAAACGGAACGCAATCGGTTTGAGGTTTGTTCTGTTGTGGAACTGAGCGGGCAACCGCCATTTTGTTTAACGCTACTGCTGCGTCTGCTGGTGAACCCCGCTTCTCAGGCGTTAGTGAAGACAGTCCCCTGGTAAGCTTTTTTTTACTATTTTAAGAATTTTAATAACTACAACACTTAACTTTCAGCAAAAATTTTTAATAACGATCTTTTCGATGGCTCTAATTAATAAATTTAGCAGGCAAAATCAGATGAGGCAACATAACAAATGAAGGCATTAGAGTACAATAGGAATGTGGAAGATTTCTTACGACAGAGAATACAGAGACTTCGTACAGAGTATAGTCTAGTCAAGGCAGAAGAAAGGAGCAAGAGAAAATATCAAGAATTCCTCTCGACGGAAAAACAGTTAGAAATAGTACGTAAGGAAGACTATTGAAAAAAATGGTGGTAAAGATATCGATGGTGAATATGTTATTATTAAATACCAATCATATGTTATCATTACTTTAATACGAGTGACTCTGGACTTATAATTAACTGTATTAAAGTATCCATCTTAAAATAAAGTCGGCCCAGGAATGAACCTAAAAAACACTGAATTTATTTTTATGTCTTGCACTTTAAAATGTATAATGATATACCTAAATTGTCATTATAAGTAAGGCAAATAACAATTCAATAAAAGTGGAATTGTTTTGTTGCATAAAGTTAGTTTTTTTACTCAAATAAATTGTATTTATTAATCGTAACGTAGCTTATTCCAACAACATATTTACTAAAATTAATTATATCATTATTAGTGTAAATCTATAATTCTCATGCCACATTTCTTAGTCCTTTAAATAAAATTTACCCGATTTATACACTAAAATCTGATAAAAAGATGAGTATATATAAATTTTAATCCAGTACGATTGCGAAGTTTCCCAAATCCAACAAAAATAAAACACAAAAGTTAAGCAAAAATGTATTGTAAGAAACTTATTTGTTGGCAAAGTCATAAGCAAGCACCACAAAAGTTTTAGAATGTGGCATATCGGTAAGTTTAAAGAGTTTCCAAGCGAGGGAAAAGACATTTTCGGAGGAAAATTTATTTCAGCGCATTTCCATAGCACTGAACTGAATTTAGATTTACCAACATTGGACTGAAATGACTTTTCTTTTTCACTTTTTCGGTTTGTTTGAGTAAGTAATTCGTAGTGGGTTTTCTAATTACTAAATGGACTGTGGGCTCTGTGTGATAAATCTTCATTTTAATTTCAGTTCTCAGAACTGAGTCTATGAAAATAAACGAATACTCAAATGGAATAGAGACACTGCAACTCTACTCGTAATGAAGACAGCGTCGTAAATCACTTATAGGAATATCAGTTAATGTAGCTTAATAGAGCACACTTCGGTAGACAAAGGAAGGCAATTTATTACAGATACTCTAAAGATTATGATCTATTTTCCTGTTTTAGCAATAAAACCATATGCTGATAATTAAGAAAAAGATTTCTTCTCCCATATATTTAAATATACATTATTTTAAACTTCGAGCTATCCAAAAACATCGTATTTAGGGTTGACTGTGAAACAAAATTTTCATTAGTTGCTAGGTTAGTTACTTCCAAACAAAAATTCATTATACAGTGTGACCCATTTAGATTAAAAACACTTGAAAATTTGAAGTTAATAAACGATTTCAATATATTTTTTTAAATGTTATGTAATAAAGGTCTATTTCGGAACACAATTTAATATATTTATTCTAATTTCCAGGGCACTTTGATACTTTTTGTTAGCCGAACTTGGAGAATTTTTTTTAGCAAATTTTTTTATTAAAAAATCCTACGCCATTGGATTTAGAAGGGCTTCAAATAGCTAGAACAAAACTTTTATTAAAATAGATCTATTAACCCTTTAAGTATCTCTGGCTCTGTACCACACATTTTCGCCAGAGTAAATGAGCAGTACAAATCAGATTTCTATGCGTTTGTTATTTTTTCTTCAAAATTTGACCATTGAGGAGTGAAAAGTAAAGAAAATTAAAAATTATTTTGAATATATTTTAGAAAAATGTAAGCTCAAACTTTCATCTTAAGTAAATATAAATATTTATAACCATTACAAATATGCTAAATTGGTTTCATATGCTGTGTTGGTCATTTTTGTACATTTTCGTCATACATTATGAACCATTACAGGGACTTCTGAAGACCCACTAAGTTTCTTTAATGTTTTTTTTTTTGTCAATGACACCTCACTACAAAACATTGTAGAAGTCAAATTTATATGCTGTCCAAGTCAACAAAAATTTAGATTTGTCCTTCGAAGAATTGAAAGCTTTCCTAGGAATTTTAATTCTAGTACTACTACTACTATCGGTTTACAGCGTTCTCCGACGCCTTCCGACTCCTAACTGCCATTCTTCTCTATTCAACCATAGGCCTGGAGGGATTTCTCTTTCCTCTAGTTCTTTTTCAATTCTCTCTCTCTCCAGCTTATTCTAGGTCTTCCTCTTTTCCTTCTCCCTTTTGGTGTCCACGTCAAAATCTGTTTTGTAATCCTGTCATCTGGCATTCTCTGTACATGGCCGTACCATATTAACTGTCTTGTTTTTATGTCATCAACTATTGTATGCTTGACTCCCATCATTTCTCGTATTCTTTCATTTGGTATCTGATCTCTTCTTGATTTGCCTGCTGCTCTTCTTAAGAAGTCCATTTCTGTTGCTAGTAACAGTTTCTCTGTTCTTTGTTTCATTGGCCAAACTTCACTGCCATATGTGATTACACTTTTAAGTATGGTGTTGTACATGAGTTGTTTGTTCGCTTTAAATATTGTTTGGTCCCACAGAATGCCGTTCATCATGGATATGGCTTTTGTACCCTGTATGTTTCTGTCTTTTATAGCAGCATTGAGTGTTCCATCTTGAGTTATCTTCATACCCAAGTACCTGTATTCATCACAGTTTCTAATTTCTACCCCATCGTCTAATATAATGGACTGTTTTGTCCCTCCAATACACATGGCTTCAGTTTTCTTAATGTTGACTTCGAGACCCCATTTGTTATATTCTTCTATTAGCTTCCGAGTTATGTAACTCAAGTTGTCATGATCCTGGGCAATCAGTATTTGGTCATCAGCGAAACATAAGGTGTACAGTGTAGTCTCGTCTTTGAGAGGGATTCCCATGCCATTACATTTTCTGTTCCATAGCTTGAGTGCTTGTTCCAGATAAATTTTGAAAAGGGTAGGCGAAATACAGCAACACTGCTTTAGTCCTGTCGTGACCTTAAATCCTTCAGATATCCTTGATCCAGTTTTAATTTTTGTAGTCGTTCCATTATACAGACTTTGGACTGCTTTGATAGGACCATGCTTAATGTTGGTTTGCTGTAGGGTTGACCATAGTTTACATAGGGGTACACTTAGACTTACAAAAAGCATATGACAGTGTACCCCTAAATTTTAATTTTAATGTGATATAATAATTTACCTTCTATCAAAAAATACTGGTCTGCAGATCCAAATTTTCATAATGAAAGGATTACTAATATTTTCCCTCTAAATCTGATATTAACCCCACTTTGTGCCATTCGATCTTTGAACTGTGGTTTTGTTTGTTTTTAAATATAAAATAAAAATTTTTGATATGGTTCCAGTTAATACATATTAATATTTTTGAATCTGATGATGAAGATTTTGAAGAAGGAATACCTAGGTTAAAACATCCAAAATCTTTTAGAATTCAGTATGAATTAGATATATATTTATGTAGCACTTGAAGTTTTAACGAAATTAAATTTTTTAGGACAAATTATTTTGAAGAGTATGACGAATTAGAATTCTTACAATTAGAACTAGATAAAGCGAATCAAATCCTCCCGGTTTTAAACAATCAGATCTATTATTTCGTTTTACCTTAGTGTACTATGATTTTACCCAGAATAACTATTCCGCTGTCGATTTCACAATGTAGAACGCTGGAAAGGTTATACTTGGAATAAACTAAAGTATAAGTTATACGCAGAATAATTATTCTCCAATTTATACTTGGATTGTAGAACCGGTCCTTATTGTATTTGAATATACAATATAAAGACATGGCAACACTGCCAATATTTCAATTGCAATATTTCGTTCTGTGAATCTTATTGACAGCTAATGTGAGGCTAGCTTTACCGGGGCAAAACGTGAAATAACATCGTTTTATATGTTTATTAATTAGATGATTTTGTTGTTGTTTTGGACGATGTTGTGATCGTTTTAGAACATTATGTATTTTTAAACAATTTGGTGGAAAATAATTGATATTTGTTTTTTTCGCTTCCGTTTATAATTAAGACAACTCCGTATTTTTTTTTTGGCTTTTCAGTTAAAATGTTTGAATGTTTTACTTTCGGGCAATGATTAGTTTAATGCACCAAACATAACCGAATTTATTTGACATTGAATGTAAGCTTAAATGATGTCTTAGTTGCATTATCAGATATTTCATACTCTCACATATCACAAAGATGAATAATTTAAAAAAATACATACATAATAGAAATGCATTGAAAGGATATAAAAATTCATAGTTTTTAATTAAATTAAATATAAAAAAATGAAGATAAACTAAAGAGTACACTACATTAAACTAAACTTAAATTTTTTTAAAAACTAATTTGTTTTATCATAGCTGAATCGTCACAAATAATTTACAATGTTTAGCTGTATTTAAAGTAAAATAAAAATATTTATAATGCTGTTTTAAATTTATTCAAAACTTGTAGCTTCTCATAACATAAATTATATTTTCGTGAAAGTAACTTATATTTTAAACATTCATATACATTTTACAAAAAAAATATGGCAACACTGTGCGATACGGAAAATGTATTTGATTATGCTCAGTGCATTAAACTAATTATTGCCATTACTTTCTTTTGATTTTTTTTATACTTTTACTAGTTTGCACCAAAGAAAACATTAAAATTTAAGCTTTGTTCTACTTTTTCGATAAGTCCACTAAAAATTGCGCACTTTAAGCGTACATTTTTAATAAATAATTACTCTCTTTGACTTATAATTTACTTTTCTCCTTTTGTCTCATATTATTTAGCCACCCATTCTCATTTTACCCTTTTGAAAAATATTAATTCAAATTTAAACATAAATAATAAATAATTCATAGTAAATTTGAAGACTTACTTAAGTTGTTGTGGTACCTATACCAAAATTTCGATTAGTAATTTTAAAGAATCCAAACACAACACAAAAATTAACAAACTATGCCGAGAACGTAATTTTCTTGGTAGGCACTACAGCCGCACTACAGGTAAACAGATTATCAACAAAAGAATTCTGAATTTTATTCAAAACGAAATCTCGGTAAACAAAGGTCACGACCGGTAGGTAAGTACGTCAATAAATACTTCGGCGTTTTCACCGACAACGGTCTTCAAACAACTGTCACTTCATCAAAAGTTACGGCTTTACTATTTAATATTTGTTTGTCTCTGTCTCTGAGCATTTGCTAAAACTGCTGAGCTTGCATTGCGCAGTGAAGCTGATCCATTCGTGCACATCATATTTCAAATTCAAACGGATTGATAAGAAATTTTCGCTGTTTTGTAAATTGTCTTTGATGAATTATTAGCAGATAATGATTTTACGCATAGGTTCTGAAGATAGATATAATAATGGAATATCAAGAATATAAATAATATAAAATAAATAAAACGAAACTAGATTAAGGATAGGTACGCTAAATTACTTTCATGATTACTGGTTTCCTGTCGCATTCGTCGCAGCAAGATATTTTGAAGACCATTATTTGGTTTTCTTGACATTGACAACTTGCTTTGTCTAGCATAATTCTTCTTTTTGTGTAGACATGACTCTGTGCCTCCAGTAAGTTGTCTTTCCATCGTTTTCGTGGTCTTCCTATTGGGGAACCGTCTCTTGCTGGCTTTACTACTCTATTTGTTGTCATTCGGCCTATATGATCGTTCCATTCTACTTTTCTATTTCTTACCCAGTTCTTGATATTCTCCACCTCGCATTTATGTCGTATAATTGTACTTCTAGCTCTGTCCCATAGTGTCTTGCCATCGATTTTTATAAGTGTTTTTCATCTCAGCATAATTGTTGCAGGTAATATTCATATTTGCAAGAAATCCTGTCAATTTCTCCTTATTCCTGCAAAATGCACACTTGCTGCACTCTATCTCTTGCAATTAACGATCAGAAACGTTCTTGCATGTACAAACGGCACAGTTAGCATAACATCATAAACTGCTGCATAAAATATTTTATACCGACTGTGACAAGTGACAATAAAGGAAACTTCAAATGGAACCAGTTTATAATTCTCTTTATGATTTATAGTAATTGGGTAAAATTTAACATATTCATACAATTAGCATAATCACGAATTACCATAATTATTATGCACTAGATTCCGGGAACATATTTAAAAACTTATTTTTGAATTACATTTATTCCATTTAGTATTAGTTTTACTATGTTAATCAAGATGCTAAGATGTATATTGTGAACAAAATAAAAACGTATGTATAAATGTATAAATCTTTCTGTCAGACAATAGCTCGTGTTTGGATATGGCACCTTTATTGAATTAGCCCAGTCTGGTTATGCAAAAATCATCGATTTCATGCCAAAATTTTTCGCAGATATCTGAAGCTTTTAAGATATAGGTGGGGATTAAGAAAAACGCTCATATATAATTCAGTACAGCTAGACATTACGAGATTTTTTTGAGGAAACAAAAAACTAATCTTATATAAGTTACCAATGAATTGATAGACACATCTAATTTTTGTACATCTAATTTCCGGAAAAGTATCACCAAATCTAAAAAAATGCAATGTGATGAATGCCTGAAACTTATTGCTGAATGTCCAAGGATAATAAAATAAAATTTTAAATCAATAACTTTGACGCTTTGCTACAATACACTCAGTGTTCGTACATGTATATAGTCATCACTAGACCCACCCAAATAATGAAAACTAATCACAGGTATCTTTCGGAGACCCGTAAACTCATCACCAGCATTTTGCTCCGAGGTTCTGGTTTCTAATGCGGAAGATTGTCTGTTACCTGTTCCACTTCTTGTTTACCTGGTAATCTCTATTAAATTCAGAAATTATTTTACGAACATTGCTTTCAAATTTAACAAATATATTTATATAAGGTGTGTCACGTTTATAATTATTTAAGATCTCAAAATTCAGCTCCATAGATTCTTGATGGTGAACTTTTTTATTGATAATATTTGTGAGCATGTGTTATTTGTATAATATATCCGGACTTGAATTATTCTTTCAAATTATCAAACATTAGCGGTTTCTAAGCGTTTTATGGTCTTTACCTGCCATGGGGTGCAGGTAGGCCAGTGACTAGTTTGCAGATCTCTCCCGGTCTATTTTAAAATCCCTGGTTGTATTGCGGTGATGAGTTTGTACCATCTACGTGTGCATTTATGCTAATTGGTGATGTGTTTACGTGTGCCCCAAGTGTTCCACTATATATGCATCAATTCAAATCGCATTGTTTAAAAGTAACCGTGCTGTTAGGATTGTCGCTAGTCTAGAACCTGGTCACTGCATGTACTAGTTTCAAAGAAAAATAAAATTTATTTTTTTTTGTCAGAAATTGTAGCAAAAGATGCTGAAAATAATCATCACTTCCATTGTAAGATTTATTTAGTTTTAGTAATTTTCCTCACCAATAACACTTTTCACTAGACTTTTGATTCTTTCAATTTTGAACATTGTTAGTTAATTTATTCGTATTTTTTACAATTATTTATATATTAACTGTTCCATCGATTAACGCGATTATATGCCAAGGGCACTGGAAGGCCAGACCAGGCAAGTTATTCACGAAAGCATCGGAAAACTGCAAAGTGAAGTTGCAAGAGATAACTAACACTCTAAAGTTATCAAAGGGTAGCATTTTCACTATTATTCACTACACTTCAAATCGGTAGTTGTTTGAGTGGACAGACTCGGATAAAGCCATTTTGGGACCAGCAAGGAATTATTTTCATTCACTATTTGAAACATGAAGAAACAATTAACATCGATTAGTACATTGGTTCATAGGAGCGTTTGAAGACCGAAATCGCAAAAAAAGATCTCATTTGTAAAAGAAAAATTCTTGTTTCGTCGTTGTTTCGTTGTAATCGCCGAAACTGAAGGCTATTTTGAAGGCAAAGATAACTTTTTTCACAAGGACGACATTGGAAAACTAGAAATGCGTTGGAATGATTGTATCGCCGCTACAAGAGAACTTGGTTAACTGAATGCTTCCACTCCTCTCGACCCATGACACATTCTTCCAGATCGGATTTCTCCTTCACGTAGTCGAGCTTCCTCTTCGTTGGCGACGTTCCAGGCAGTATCCACCTTTCCGGCGTTTTTCTCTAAGCCTACGTCGCCATTTGATTACGTTTGGCATACATTCAACGTTTCTTATCTCGAGTTTTGCTATCTTCAGTTCCACTACAAAGAATGGAAAATTGTGGGAAGGCATTTTTTTAGAATTTATTCTTCTTCATCTCTCTCTTCAATCCTGACTCCCCAGGGGGAGTGTAGTGGTCGACGTGATGTCGTGTATTGTCCGTCTCCAGAGATCTCTGTCTCTGGTCATTTCTTTTAATTCATGCATAGGTCTTTGGCATATTCCTGTAATTTGGTCTATCCATCTTGTAGGGGATCTTCCTCGTGATCTTCGGCCTTCTACCTTTCCTTGTAATATGAGTCTTTCCATGTTTTCTGTGTTTGCTCTCATAACATGCCCAAAATATTTTAATTGTTGGAGATGGACTTTACTAGAGAGTCGTTGGCTAACTTTTAGCTCTCTTAAAATTGAATTATTTGTTCTACGGTCGGTCCAAGGAATTCGTAACATTCGTCTCCTACAGAACATTTCAGTGGCGTCTATCTTTCTTCTCTCGGATTGTCTCAGAGTCCAAGATTCACATCCGTAGGTCAGTATTGGGAATATTAAGTAGTTGATCAACCTCATCTTTATTGCTTTTGAAATTTGACAGTCCTTCCATATTTTGGTCATTTTTGCTGTGGCAATTTTTGCTAGATCACATCTACGTTTAATCTCCTCTTGTAATGACCCTGTGTTTGTGATTAATGATCCCAGATATAAGTATGAGCTCACAACCTCGAACCGGTCAATTGTGGTTATGTGTGGATGATTGTTGTGTAGTCTATCCACTATCATGATCTTTGTCTTTGATATGTTTAATTGCAGACCAAATATTTGACTTTCGTTTTCTATCAGTCGTATAAGCTCTATCAGCTCTGCTTGACTATTTGCAAGAAGGGCTGTGTCATCTGCGAAGCGTAGGTTGTTTAGTTTATGACCATTTATTGAGATGCCCTTTTCCCATCCTTCAAGTGCTCTTCGCATAATATACTCCCCATATACGTTGAATAATTGTGGAGATAGTATACATCCTTGTCTGAAACCCCGTTCTGGATGAAACTCGTTCGAAAGTGTGTCAAGTACTTTAACTGATCCAGTAGTGTGTTCATATAGTTCGGTTATAAGCGTAATTAGATGTTGTGGTACGCCTACTTCTTTCAGTATTCGCCATAAGTGTCTCCACTTGACCCTGTCGAACGCTTTACGGTAATCTATAAAACAGATGTATAGTGGGATGTTGAATTCCCTAGATTTCTCGATTATCTGTCTTATATTCAGCAGTTGTTCTCGAGTGCCTCTACCTTTGGTAAATCCAGTTTGCTCTTGTGGAATTTCTCTTTGAAGGAATGTTTTCAGTCTTTCATTGATTATATTTAGCATTATCTTGCTGGCATGGGATATAAGAGAGATAGTTCTATAATTGTCGCATTTATGGAAGCTGCCTTTTTTATGTATGGTCGTTATTGTAGATTTTGTCCAGTCTTCAGGCCATTGTTTGGAATGCCATATTTAGTTACAGAGTAGATGAAGTAACTTTACGCCGGTTTCTTCTGTGGCTTTAAGCATTTCTGCTGTTATCATATCTGGACCTGGTGCTTTGTTATATTTGAGCTTGTTGATAGCCTGTCTTACTTCATTTTCGAGTATATCAGGTTCTTCTTCCACCTCGTCAGAGATTTGGCTAACAAGCTTTTGGCGTTGATCATCTTTATATAGGTCCCTGCAATACGATCTCCATGTCTCTGCTATGTCTTCTCTGTTTGTCCTCAGGGTTCCAGTTTTATCTTCAATGGCCCAAGTTGTGGCTCTGAAGTCTCTTGTCAGGTAGCGTATTTTTCTAAATAGGTCTCTCGGCTATTTAGAAAAATAATTCTTCTTCATATTCTATTTCTATTTTCTAGTATTTTCATCTAGCTGATAGAGTATTTACACTTTCCGCTCACTCTCATTATGATCTAATTATTCATAAAGCTTAAATTAATGTCTCAAAAGTATCTAAACTCACTTGACATTTTTACCTTCACTCTACAATAGTAAATTGTATGTAATCCATTTTCCAATTAAAACTTTTGTGATAAATATGCAAATCGTATTTTTGACACACCCTTCTCTGAAGCAGTTGTTCTTTGGCCTAAAATAAATAACTGATTATTATTATCACCATCACCGTCGACCTCGATGCACCTTGAACTAAAAATTTCCCAAACATGAGTCATACTTTCGGTATCTGTTTACTGTGATTCGAAAAAAGTTTTTAAACAAACTGGATATTTTTTCAATAAAAATTTATTTCTAATTTTATAGCTAAAAAGTATCAACAACTTATCGAATATGTAGGTAAAAGTACCATAAACACATTAAAACAAGAGAAACTTGGCTATTTACGAATATAATGTTTTTTTAATTACAGAAGTCAAATCCGATTAGGTGATAGTTATCACTAAAATTTGAATTTCTTTATAGTTACGTAAATAATGTTTTTGAAATTGACCTACTAATTATAGGCAGACTTAATGATAGGTATATTAGAAGTAAAAAAAATATTTATAGTGCAGTGTAAAGAGGGTTCACAAATATAGTGCGTTCATTTTACCTTGCGTTTTTTTTAACAATATAATTTATGGTCACAATTTGATTTTTTGTCTACACTCAGGTGCAAAAAAATCGATCCATTCGTTATTTCTTATTTATTTGACGTTGTATAATTTTAGAGACATTAAATTACGTATGTAAATTTAGGTGTACCCTCGTATACGAGAAATAAAATAATATTTTTAATATTGCTTTTTATATTTCTTAAAACAAATTGATATTTCAGATTTTTGTCAAAAAGGGTCTGAAGCAAGTACATATTTATTGAATGTTGTATTTAATTCAACAACTATACTAGTGTAGTGATTTTATTTTCAAAACGTGTTATATTTTTATTTAATTATCCTTCCTATAGTGTATTTTTATGTATGAGAGAGTAATAAAACAATAAATTATGTATGCAAATCCCTAAACTGTTGATACGGGTGACTCAATGAAAAACAGATATTTGTCAACAAGTTTACAGAAGTATATAGATAGGAAAACAATTTTAAATTGAGTATGACCACCAGGTATAAAAGTTGGAGCAGAATAGAATACAATAGTTGTGGGGGTTACTAATCCCTAAATAAGGTTGCCAGTGTCGGAGTGATGGAGGTTAACAGGTACTAATGAATTTGCAAGAAATGTAAGATGTTTATTTTATTGGTTATATATAACCAATAAAAGTTTAATAAGTACCTACCTATTTGCAAAATAAAGTTTAATTCTTTAGATAAAATAAAACGTTTTATTTTATCTGAAATGAGTGCATTCCACGAACTAAGGGTTTCAACAATCAAACATTTAATTCTTTAATTCCAGGAATCTACGACAGTAATTGACTAGATAATTACCTTCTAAACTTATTCCACAGAAAATGTGATAGGGGGTTTTTCCATTTTGTATGAAGGTCCAAGTGGCGTATTCAAAATTCTTAACAGTTCACTAAAAGTAGGTACTTCAGTTGCAAGGTGCAGTTTATTGTGTATACTAGTGTTATGGAAAATATGGAATAGTGGAATTTGAAAATTTATGTGAAAGTGTTGATGAGACCGTTGAGTTAGTTAGCAGTACACTTGGTGTTGGGAAATCTACTATTTACAGAGTTATTAAAGAAGAGAAATGTGGTAGTTTTCAAATGCCACGTAATGCTCCAGGGAAACCAAAATTTCAAATAGAATATCATTTTAAAGAAGGACTTCGACGGAAAGTGCATGAATTCTTCTTTAGACAAGAATTTCCAACATTGGATAAAGTTCTTGTCTCAGTTCGAGATGATAAGGATTACCCAGAAATGAGTCGAAGTACGTTATGGAAACTTTTAAAATAAATAGGCTTTCGCTGGAAAAAGAATCCCAGAAAGTCTATTTTATTAGAAAGAAGCGATATTGTCATATGGAGAAGACATTTTCTAAGAACCATAAAGGAAATGAGAAACCAAAAAAGAAAAATATTTTATCTTGATGAAACATGGATCAACGAGGGTCATACACCAAATAAATTTTGGCAGGATGAAACTGTTACAAGTCAAAGGCACGCTTTTGTAAATAACTTATCTACTGGTTTAAACCCACCATCAGGAAAGGGACACAGGCTGATAATAGTACATATTGGCAGTTCAGACGGTTTTGTTGAAGGTGGTTTATTAACTTTTGAATCAACTCGTACCGGTGACTACCATGATGACATGAACGCTGATGTCTTTCAAGAATGGTTCGAACAAATGATAGATCTTCTTTCTAAGAACTGTGTAATAGTAATGGATAATGCAAGTTATCACTCCAGACTTATAGAAGGACTGTCCACAACCAAGTGGTTAAAAAAAGACTTGCAGAATTGGCTGAGTTCAAAAAATATTACGTATCATCCCGGATATATAAGAAAGGAACTTTATTCGTTGTGTGCCCTTCATAAAGAAAAAGTTAAAAAATACGAAATTGATGAAATTGCCAAAAATCGTGGAATGACAGTACTTAGATCCCCACCATATCATTGTGAATTAAACCCGATTGAATTGGTATGGGCACAGATAAAGAGTGAAGTTTCAAGAAAAAATACCACTTTTAAAATTCATGATTTTAAACAGTTGTTTTTGGAGGCCGTAAATAATGTAAAACCTGAAAACTGGGAAAAGGCAGTAAATCACACTATTAAAGAAGAGGAAAAAATGTGGAAGCTGGACAATATTACTGATAAAATGATCGAGCCAGTTATTATAAATCTTGCCTCTGAAAGTTCATCTTCTGAATCTGATTTGGATTTGTAACAAGTAGCTGTAAGTTATATATTAATATTTTTTTTCATCTATTTAACAAACCTTAGACTGTTTTAAACACTGTTTTTCTCTTTTGTAATTTTTAAAAATTAAAAAAAATTTGAATTTTTTAAAACCCTTTTTAATGTACGCCAGTCAGTTCTAATATAGTGTGTGATAAAAGAGGTCACTTTTGTTTACATACACATAACACTTTATAACACTGAAATAATTCATTTATTTTTTACAATATTCAAAGTAATTTTTCAATTAATCTTGAGCACGCCCATGGAATGGTCGGAGATACCAGTTAAAATTATGCTAATTACTCTCTCGTTCATAAAAATAAACTATAAATGTCTCCAACTCCGACAGATGCTGCAAAGGCGGTGACTTTAGTTCAAGATGGTCGTAGCCAATATTATGCAGTTGAAATGTTGGGTGTTAGTCGATCTTCGCTTCAAAGAGCAGTTCGGCGTTTTAGCAACACCGGTAACTTCACAAGAAGACCAGGATCAGGTCGTAGAAGGGTAACATCAGTAACACCAGTTGAACTGGCAAATCGTCTGAGCGAAGTGAGAAATGTGGATGTAAGCAGATGGACAGTTCGTCGACGACTTGTAGAAGGTAATTTATTATCCAGAAGGCCAGCCCTATCTAAAATACTATCCATAGAACATCGCAGAACTCGCCTTGCTTTTGCAAGAGAACATGAAAACTGGAGTGATGCAGATTGCAGCAATGTATTGTTCTCAGATGAGTCCAGATTTGGTCTAAGGTCACCAGACGGCCGAGAAAGGGTTTGGAGAAGACACGGAGAGCGATATTTTCAATGTAATTTTGCGAAAAGAATAACGGGGGGGTCCTTATTGTAGATAGAGGTTCTATAACTGCTGCAAAATACATAACAAGTATTTTAGATCAGCATGTGGTACCTTTTGCTCCTTTCATTGGACCTAATTTTATTTTTATGGACGACAACGAACGTCCTAACCGTGCTAGAATCGTCAACCAATATATAGAGGAGGTGGGAATTGTCCGCATGAACTGGCCAGCTTGCAGTCCTGATCTCAATCCCATAGAACATCTATGGGATATGATGGGAAGACGTCTTTGAGCACGAGTACCCCGTCCAAACAACTTAGCTGAACTTACAGCGGCTCTTCAAGAAATATGGGATCAATTGGATCAATTTGATATCCAGAGGTTAATTACCTCAATGCTTAGACGTGCACAAGCTGTTATAAGGGCCCAAGGGGCAAACACTAGATATTGATTTATTATCAATGTTTTTCTTAATTTCATAAAGTTTTGAATATTCTTGTATTTTTGAATTTTGGCGTATAAATAAATGATTTTTTTGGATAATCTGTAAAAAATATTTTAATCTAACATATACTTTTACATTATATACTTGATTTAAAACTAATATCTTCAAACGTTTTTTTTTTAGCAAATAATACCCATGGATCGATTTTTTTGCACCTGAGTGTATAAGTTTTTTACATTATATTTTACATAAAGAATATTTATATCATTTTTTATATCAAGAATATCTTTATTTTCCCGTTTTTATAATTAAAATAATTAAATAATTTACGGAGATATTTGCAAAAAAGCAGTTTTTTGCACTGATTTATAAATTTTATTAATTTTTTATTAACAAAATAAAATGTTGTTAATACATTTGACCATAGAGGAATTACTGTCTTTTTAAAATTTGTGCAAAATTTCCCCCGACTGGTCAGTTTAAAAGTTATTTAATTTATTTATCCCCTGGCTAAATATTTAAACTATTAATAATGCTAGACACATTTAGCAAATTTCATACGATTCTTTAAGACTTAAACTATCTCAGAAGTTAAATGCATATTGCGGTTTCATCGAAATTATTTACAAAATAAACGTTTGAAAAATGGGTATGTTTTTTACTCACAAACAATAACTTTTATATTTTTCAAGCTACAGACTTGTACGTACAACCATTGAATAGCTGGTAAAAAAATTCACATTAAAAAACCTAAGTATGACCAATAGGAACGAGCTGCTACTCATCCCGCCTTTTTTACACATATTAAGAAATATTACCAGTGTTCTATTATATGGATGACTTTTCTCCTATTTATAGGAATACATATAAAATGTAGGGACACAAGGAAGGTGGGGTTCCACGGTGATTGTACAATTTGAATAATTTTTTCTGGTCCATATTCTACTAAGTATGTTGTTTTTCCCTTAATTCGCTGCATGTTTCGACGAGTGATTGAAATTAGTTGCAATTCGGCGGGCAGTACTCTAATAATTATATCTGATACGGTTTTTTGAAAATCTCATTCTCACAATTCTCACTCTTCAAACATCCCTCACTCTGTATATCTGCATCTGTACAGCCTTTCACCATATTAGCTTCGATGTTTCTTAACATAAATATTTTTTCTCTCAATGACCTATTTAGCTGTTTGTCAAGGTTGCAATTTTGTTAGCTATGACAAGCCCGGTATGACTTCAGTGTCCCATAATACTAATAACACCTTTATTCTTATTTGAACATGGCCAAATACCTGATGTTGAAGAAATAGATGCTGCTTACTTCAAAGCTTTGGAATTTTTTTATCTAACCCTATTGTAAATATCAGGGATTATTTTTTCACTTATATACTGTCTGGAGGGTGTTTTATATTGAGGAGCAATAGTATTTAGCAGTCTATTAAATCTAGCAATTTCTACCAAGCAAAACGGTTGATTATCATTACAAATTATGTCCGCAATTTTATAATGGATTCTCTTCGCACATTTATCATTGATACTTCCTTACAGAAGTCCTGATCCGGCCGGAATTCCCAGGTCTGGTCCGATTAGCGGTAGGAATTCCGGTTTCAGCCGGATTGGCCAGGTACCCGATCCGGTACATCATCTAATACCATCACACATCTAGATGGAAATAGTATTTTCATTTGTAATAGAAGAAAAAGATAGAAACACCGTAGGCGAAAATTCCAAGACTGATAGTATGGACTAAAAAATACTAAAGAGAAACTACAAGAAAATATTGAGACAAATAATCAATGTATCCATTAAACAACAAAATACGGAGTAAATTGTTATCAATTGGATCAATAATCGTGTAATTCACGAAAGTATGAAGGGATTACATACAATAATGCACCGAATCCAATTGAGAGATGTAATTAAATCGGTTCATCAAGTGTTTTATATATTAACCGAATCACTGATATGCCTCTAATTAATTGTGTTACAACTATGTGGGAATTTCACGATTCTAACACCCACATACACTAACATTCAGATAGAACCGTAGTATTTCGGTTTATATATTCGAAATAATTAATAGGGAATTTAGAGTTTCATAGTGCCAATAATGGTCGTAACTTAGTAATAATATTAACTTCGAAGAAGGGTTGACGAAGTTTTGAGAGGCACAAAGTAAAAGAATAAAATAAAAAATGTCAAAAATCAAATAGTGATAAAATTGCTAAATAAATTGTAAAAAAAATACCCGTAGAAACCAGTGGAAAATACGAAACATTTTTCAAAATTATAATAAATTCAAATGAAAATTAATTGGAATTCACCAATAAAACGAAAACATAGTTGTCACATTGATTAAAATCCAACAAACAGTTAATGAAATCAGTCATCACGTGTTTAACTGACCAAAAGTAATGTAATAATAAGTAACGTTATTATGTGCTGATCAGGTAGAGGTTGCTCAATTTTCGGAGCTCAATTAGCTTCAAGTAAGAAAATATGTTTGTTGGTAGTCACTTTACACTAACAATAATATAATTATTAGAATATATACGGCGTTCCAGCTTATAAAGTACGTTTTCATTCGAATCTAAACTTTTTAATTATTACCTGAGCTACATGCACAACTACGATCAATATTACTGCTGTCATTGGCTGTTAACGTAATAACCGAAGGTTCAATAACGGTATCAATATGAGATCTAATTTCCACATTCGATTTTTCTCCTTCTGCACAATGGAAATAGCGTTCTGCCAGGCTAAGAACGTAATTTCATCAATGGCAGATTAGTTATATCATGTTCAGCTCGCAGTTACACGGTGGAACTCTTAAATACCACGTTTACCATAATGAACTAATGTGGCTAGGGCGAAATAGCTTGATTAGGCACAGCAATTCTGCTTTAACTGCATTCTCGTTGATACGCAATCTCTTCTCACGACGAAATCATTTTTGAATGTCAGTTGTTTGAAATTAAGAATTCGTTCACACGTTGCTGGACATATTGAAATCACGGTTCGAAACGAACTGCACATGTGCACATCCATATCCATCTTTGCGTGGTAATCGCCAGTTTTTTTTGGAGCATCAGTCCAAACCGATCACGCGCATAACCCATTTCATTTTGTTTGTTCAACCATTGAGATAAAAACTAGAAAGATGGAATACTTGGAGCACATTGTGAGAGGTGAAAAGTACGAACTTTTAAGAAACATCATGCAGGGCAAAATTAATGGCAAAAGAAGTGTGGGAAGAAGAAAAATATCGTGGCTTCGTAATCTACGTGAATGGTTCGGGTGTAGTTCGATTGAACTTTTTAGGCGCGCTGCTAACAAAGTCGCAGTGGCTATGATGATTTCCAATCTCCGCTAGGAGTGACACGAGAAGAAGAAGAAGAAGAACCATAGAGATATTAACTTGGTAGGATATAACCAATTTATCTTAGCAGCAGGGTTGGCAGGTTTAAACCAACATAGTTTAAACAATGTTTTTTTATTGATTTTTTTCTCTATGTTGTTGATATTATCCTAATGATGAAAACTACAGCTCAACAAACTACAAATACTAATTTGATGATTAAATTCTCAAATTAATATATTTTAAATTATCCTAACAATTAAAACAATTGTAATTTTACACTAGTAATATGTATTTAAATTTTTCTTCATTTTGTTATCTCAACAAAAATATAATAATTCAAGACCGGTCTTGATGGAGATCCTTTTGAATGTTGATCTTCTGTGATTGGAATGGAATAAATTGGAAAAAACAGAAAATGTCAGGTTTAAGTGAAGGAAGACGTGACTTAGTATGGAATTCCTTTGAAATTATTAAACTTAGCAGCAGAAAATGTGAAAGAGCAAAGTGTAAAAAATGTGGGATAACTAAAAAGGGTCAGGTATCAAGAATGAAGAATCACTTCTGGAATCACATCAAATATTATTCTGGAAATAATGATAATGATGATGACATTGAAGGTAAGAAATTCTTAAATTGCACTGTACTTTTATACTTTCTTCCTATACTATTTAAATGAACATTATTAGATTAACATGGCAAATTAATAATTAACAATATTAATTTTTTACATTTTTATACACCGTTGTATTATCTAGATTTTATATTGGCCTATTTCTTCACTTGGTACAAATTTTGAACAATGTCATAATTATTTCAAAATTTAACTTGCAATGTGATAACAAGACATTTTGATATTCCTGCATTAAAATTTAAGACGGCAAAAGCATGACAAAAAGAAATAAAACCCAGATTTTGTTTTTTAATATCATATTTATAAATTTATAGTTGAATATTGTCTCTATTGTTCCTCCCCATTTTTGTGTATTTTGTATTTGCCAATCTATGAAATAAGTTTTTATAAAAGTGTAAGGAACAAGAAGCTTTTCATGCCGTATTTGTTGTTTCTTTTAGCCCTATTAAAAACTTCTTTGTTTCGTAAAAAAATATTTCTTGTTTTCAGATACTCAAGAAACTGTGACTTTTGATGGGGTTTCTCCTCTTCTGCATCCTTTATTTGAACGGAGCGAAATGATACTACTTACAGGCACTGAAGACTGAGATTCAATGATGTCCAGACCAAGTACTTGTTCTAATCCCCAATCATCTCAACTAGTAGCTCAAAATCGAAAAAGACGGAAAACTAAAAGTTCTGTGGAATCCTTTCTTATCAAAACAAGTACAAACCAAAAGGAGGCTCTGACAGGCAACTAGCACGATATAGAAGAACTTGTCTCATAGAAGAACTTCAACCTGGTTACAAGCTACATATTCGAAGAGATATAAGCGGACACTTGCTTGAAAATATTTAGGATGAGGAAATGCAAAAATTTCGCGATTTTATACAAAATGAAGTTGTTTGCTTAGGTTTTGATGGTTGGTCAAATATCCACAACGATCCCATAGTGTGTGTTACAGTTATCACAAAGTCTGGTGAAGTTTATTTATGGGAAACTCTTGATACGTCAAGCCATGCTCACACTGCAAATTACCTTGATTCAATTACATATGATAGTATTAAGAAGTGTGAGGGCGAATTAAAATGCAAAGTTCGCTCAGTAGTTACAGATAATGGTGCTAACGTAAAGAAAACGCGTATCCTACTAGAGAAGGAGCTAGATCTTGATATTATTACATACGGCTGCTCTGCGCATATTTCAAACCTTCTGGCTAACGACTGCCATTCATCCAATACCAATAGTACTAAACACGTAGTTAGTATTGTTAAATACTTTCGAAATAATCATTTTGCAAATGCATATTACCGCAAATCTGAAAATTTAAAATTTGTTGTACTCATTGAAGTTTGATGGAATACAATGTGTGATTGTTTGGAATCTTATATTAAAGCTTGACCAACATTGCCTAAAATTTGTGAAGAAAATAGTGAAGAAAATAGGCGGACCATAGACAAAGCTATAAGGCTAAAGTAGGGAATATAGGAATTTAAAGAAGTGCAGGAGACTTTTACTACTTAAACCAATTTCTGAAGCACTTGATACTTGATTAATTAGTAATTCTGTATGTGTATGGAAGGAGCTTAAAAACAAGTTCAGAAATATGCGAAATATTTCGAAACAAAATTCAAAAGTCGGTATGAAATGGCAATGACAGAAGCACATTTTTTGTTATATCTGCTTGATCCAAGGGAAAAATATCCTAACTTAACACAGGAAGAGACCTCAAAAGCACTGGACTTAGCAAAAGAAAAGTATTTCGAAATTGACGTTTTACCAATAATTGTAAAATTTCAGGGAAAAAATGTATCTTTTCAAAAACATTTTTTTTAAACAGTTCACTTCAAGAGTGACACCGATTGAGTGGTGGAAAAGCCACAAAAATATTGGCCCTAAGATCATTAATGTTATTGAACAACTTTACCAAGCGTCTTCAACTGACTTTGAAAGAATTTTTTCTTACTTCTGGCTAGTGCAGTCGAAACTTAGAAACAGGTTGGACAACAGAAAAAGCCTTAAATTTACGTTTGATGTTTTTTTTGTTATATGTACTTTTTTATGTAAATAAAAATAAAAGTTGTCTTAATCATTGTTTATTACTGTGATTACTGTGATAAATAAACCTGGTTTAAACCAAATAAACCTGATTTAAACAAAAAAACCTGTTTTTTTTTGGTTTTCGCCAACCCTGCTTAGCAGTAACAAAGTTTCAATAAGCTGACAAATTTGGCGAATAGTTCTTAACCTGAGTGCGTTTGTATTAGAAGAGTAACTGTTTGTGTAACTACCTGTTTAGACTTTTTTTTGTAAATATTGTAGACCAAACTTCTTGTAATAAGAATTGTTTATCCTTTTCTAATAAAACAAAATCTACCTACCTATATGTAATGGAAGCAACTTCAGAGAAGTCATTGTTACTGGCTAAACTCTTCACTAACATCGTAAAAAGTGCATAGGTATCATACCTACTTTAAGTAAAGATTAGAAATAGCATGAGCAACTTTCCTCAAGATGAAGACTTTGGTAAAAACAAAAATCCCTCAATTAAAAAAAATAGCATGTTACGTATGAAATTCCTTGCTCGAATATCGATGGGATATATATTGGACAAACCAGTCAACTACTTAATTCAAGAATATATTATCACAAATATGACAAAAGAAACTCAACCGCTTTCACAAAACATGAAAACGAAAAGAAACAAATTTGATTTTGACAAAACTGATTAAATAATAAACTAATATCAACAAACAACACATTAAATCTTAAAATACATTTTAAAACGACTAGAAACTAGACTAGATCAAGTCGATCTAAAATTTCTTTCTTTCTCACAGAAAATCTGTAGAAGAAAAAAATGTTCAAGCGCCAAAAAGAAATAAATTTCCATACGTGGAGCTAAAAAATAAAAGTAGAATTGTTTATAATTTTATGAATTTTTGTATTTTGATGCTTCTCTCTATATCCGTTTTTATATAAGAAAAAGCGAAATGAAAGCCATAACTACCATTTACGCAGTGGATAATAATAATCAACTTTATTTAAATTTTACAATCTATACAACCGTTTTAACAACCTACCGAATTTTTACCTGCCATTATATTATCTAAGTTCTCTTAAATACAGCTAGTGTTATCTCCCCTTTTTTATGCAAATCACAGTTAAAGTCTATTCATTCTCCTGCAATACATCATGCTCAAATTGTATTTAAATTTAAAAATAAACCTGTTGAGGTACGATTACTGGAATTAGATTCTCGGTACTAGAGATAAGTACTTACAACAATGTTTAAATAGTAAAACTTTTTGTTTGAATTAGTAAAAATAAAGATACCAAAACTCTATATCTTAGTGAAAAAGTATCTTTAGATAAATCCATTCAATCAACTATAACTTCACCATAATTGAATTAAATGATGTCCTAGCTTCAACAAAAAGTACATCTCGAGGGCCTGATAATATACCGGCTATCTTTTTATAAAAATTTTCAGATAAAAGCAAAGACTATCTGCTATATTTTTGTACAATTACATATGGAGCAATAATGTATTTCCTAGTAGTTGGCATGAAGCTACTATAATAATTCCTTTAGTAAAACCAGATAAACCTAGAACAAAATCAAACTCGTATAGACCAATCCCTAATAACTGTCATATGTAAAATTATGGAAAAAATGATAAACCCTTTACATCTCTGGTATCTTGAGCAAAATAAACTACTATCTCTTGAACAAAGCGGTTTCCGTCAACACAGATGCACTACCGATAACATAATTGAATCTTGAAATCAATAAAGGATGATTCAAGAAACATATATCGCAGTGTTTATCGATATTACTAAAGCATATGATACAGAATGAAGACACAAAATTCTTGAAAATCTACTAAACTGGAATTTAAAAAGAACATACCTACTATATTTCATAAAACATTTTATTAGCAAAAGAATATATAGTGTTCATCTGGATAACGATATATCATCCAAAAGGTTGCAAAAGAATGTAATTCCACAAGGGTCAACGATAAGTGCAATTTTATTTTTAATAGGTATTAACGACATACTAAAACACAACACAGAAACACTGACTCTGACAAAAAGAACAATAGATAAAATAAGAGTTACACGACGCGCTATGGAAAGATCAATATTAGGTATTACCATCAGAGATAAAGTACCAAACCTAGAAATAAGAAGAAGAACAGGAGTCACAGATGCAGTTGAAAAAATAGCCAGGGCTAAATGGGCTTGGGCCGGACATGTTGCCAGATGGACCAAAAAGATTCTGGAATGGCGACCAAGGCAAGATGCATATCGAAGCAGAGGACGACCAACGACTAGATGGACGGATGATATCAAGCGCATCACCACAAACTGGGTGCAAGAAGCTCAAGACAGAAATAGGTGGAAAATTTTATGGGAGGCCTACGTTCAGCAGTGGACAAACATAGGCTAATTGATGATGAAACACAATTCCCAAATAGTTACAGGGTAGATTATACGCCGACGACTTGGTACTTTATATAAAGGGAAAGATATCGTTTCAGTTCAGAAACATATAAAGGAAAAGAAAAAGAAAAGAAAAAAAAAGAAAACCTAATCTACCGACACCGAAACTATACCCTAATGAACATTCCTTAGATTTAGTAGACAAAATAAAGTTTTTAGAAATGTTTTTCGACAAAAACTTGGACAATATGGAGAAATCATGTTCAATATGTAAAAAGAAATTGTCAAACTGGTTTTACAATTGGGAAGCAAATGCTACATCATTATCGAACCTATACAAATTACTACATATGGTTTAAGGCCATTCCTCGCGATTCTGGGCATAACTAAATTCCAATGTAAAAGTTTATATCAAATAACGCAAAAACTATGGCAGATATTGAGATGATTCTTTTTTTATATGAAAGGTCTTAAAAAGTTCTAGTGCACTATTTGATTGTAAATTAATAAATTGTTTAAACAATATTTTTTTTTTAAATATTTTTGGTTAAAATAAACGTAAAAATTTTTTTTTTGAAATAGGGCACTACAGAATTTTACCCACTTTCCGAATCTGTTTTTATTTTTAACATAAAGTGTAAGACAAAGCAGCTATTTCATATAAACTATTTAAAAAATGTTAAATTGTGCTAAATGTACTCTCTCTCTCGGTCAGTACAAGCTGTCCTTGTTGATAGTTTGTAGACTCTCGCCGACGAGTAGGTAAGAAAGTTGGAGGGTCATAAATAATGTTGAATAACATTATTAGGGCTTATTTCGACTTTTGACTAGTTTTGACAAACCAGTGTGTTTTGTTGTTTTTAAAATGGGTAGTTCGCGAAGACGTTTATGCTCCGGACGAAAAAGTCGACGACGATTGAGGAAATTTTATATAAATAAGCAGTAAGTACCTATAATTTGATTAAATTTTTATATGAATAGAAATATTTTCTGTTGAGTTGTGACATTTTCCTTCTAAATGCTTATACTGTTTTTATAATAATACTATTGTTTCAATATTTACTTATATAATTATAATTTATTATGTAGAAACAGAGTAGAATTTTGGTCAATCGGTCAGTACATTTTTTTGTATTTCAATCAGAATTATTATTTTCTTTTCTTCTTTACATGAGCTCAGAGTAATACCCAAATAGTTTGCAGTATTTGAATATGGAATTTGATTAATTATATTTATTGGACTATTTATTTTGAACGTTTTTGTTAGTAAAGTTTACATAATATATTTCGTCACTTGCTTGTCCAGTCATATTAGTCCAGAGTAATAAGGATTTTCTCGTGACAATCAATAATCCAGGTAGCTGACAACTATTTTAGTTATTGTAGACATATAAGAACAAAACCTACCTGTTTCCTGTCTAAAGTTCGGAGCCGTTTTTTAATGATTTAATGTAATGCAAGAAACGCGATTTTTTCCACTCATTAGAAAGCTAAATACTTGACATAAAATTACAAAATTTTATCTTTTAGAATATTGACAAAGCTTCAAAATGCTGATTTTTGTAAGTTGAAAAGTCAATTTGTTGCTTTACAAACTGCAAAATAAGTGACAATTGATATTCGTTAAAAACTTTGAATACAACAACTTTACTTTAGAGTTCCAGCGAAGGTTGGGTATTGGGATACTTAACAAACCCTCAAAATTTGGAACCGATATATTAATCAGTTTAAAAGTTTTTGTATTTGTTTATCCCTGAGGTCTTTTTTTACAATAAAATAAGACAGAAAATATTAAAGATAGGGTAATGCTGTGGGCGACAAATGAAAGCAAAAGATACTATCAATATGTATTAAAAAATGATAAAAAAATGATTTATCATAATCAAAAATCCTGATGCCAAATTTTTGAAATTATCTAGTTTATAAACATTTAGAACTTTAAAAACATAGCCCTTAAAAGAAATCTTTTTTTACATTCGAAAAGCTAGTATTTTCCCCGAATTTTCAAATAAAAAAATTTGACCTAGGTTAATTTGGGTCAAAGTTAGCCATGTTTTTTTGTTTATTCACAGCTAATTTGATTATAATAATTAAGGAACCTCTTTGACGCCATGATAAAGAATGGGATTTGTATTTTTTTGCACAAATGTTGTACCTTTACAGGACCTTCTACGAATTTTAAAAATGTAGTTTAAATGGTGATTAGGAATAACCTACAAATTCATGGAGTACAAATCTATACCGAACAAACAATTTAAAACTAATAAAATTTTCTATATCTCCGGTTCTACTCAATGGATTTTGATCATTCTTTTTTAATTTGTATGTAATTTCTACGTACATTACAAATATGTAATTTGTTTATATATTAATTAATTAATTCATAATCTAGTTTGTTTAAACAATTAAATGTGAATAGTGAAAAAATAATTTTCTTCCAAAAATCTATTTTTTTAACACTATTATCATTAATAATCATAGTAAAGATTGCGTTTTTTGCCTTAAATTGTTAATAATTAAAAAATGGCTCCAAATTCAAGGCAGGAAACAAGTAGGTTTTCTTCCTATAGGTCTACAATAACTAAAAAAGTTGTCAGTGACCTGGATTATTGAGTGTCACGAACATGGTCTATTTTTTGAAAACACGAAAAGAAAACACGTGTACTAAGCAGTGACGTTTTTTTCGCTCTACTGAAAAGTTGTAGATTTTGACTTACGAGGTTTCGGTATTTAACCATGTATATATCATCATCAACCATCATCATAAATGCCTAGACAATCCGTCTTGGCCTGATCGCACAGAAATTGCCACTCCTGTTGATTCCTGGCAACTTCCCTTCATCTTCTGACTCTTAGAATCCGCTTCTGACACATTATCAATCCATCTTCTTCGTGGTCATTTTTAACTTCTTCTGCCCTCTGGTTTTGAAAATGTTAATCTCTTCATGTATTCGTGATCTGACATCCTAGTAATGTGTCCAGCCCATCTAAGTCTCTGAGACGCTATACTCCATTTTCATTTACGACCTCAAAAATCTTTCTAAGAATTTTTCTCTCAAAAATACCAAGAAGTCTTTCATCATTTTGAGATAAGATCCGCGTTTTAGCCCCATATATCAAAATCGGTCTTATCAAAAAGTTCTTGTATATATCGAGCTTTACTGCACGTTTTATATTTTTATTTTTTAAATGTTTCTGGAGACCGTGAACAGTTCTGTTTTCTATTGCTATGCGTCGTTTTATTTCGTTGCTTGTCGTGTTTGTTGCGTTTACTAGCGATCCAAGATAAGTGAATTCTTTGACTTGCTCAAAGGTATGGTTGTTAATTTGAATTATCTGTTGGAAAACCAACCTATATTTGGTTTTTCCTCATTTACCATTTCTAATTAGGACCACAAGTCCTTTTCACTTGCCGCGTCCGCAAGCCTTGTAAAACACTGCACCATGTCTCTTATGGTTCTATTAAAAATAGTTACATTCATTATAATATTGTATTTTCTGGTTGCCTTTTCCAAGGCAACATTAAAGAAGAGACAAGCCAGCGCCTCCCCCTGTCTTATACCATCATTAACGTCAAAGCACATGGAGTTTTCTCCTTCAATTCTAACGCACGAACTCACGTTTTACATTGTTAGTTGGGTCAACTTAACTAACTTCGGTGGGATCCCAACCAAAGTCTATCATTGCTTAACACTGTCATAGGCTGTCATAACGTGTATCTATGTTATATTCTAGTGACTTTTCTAGAATCTGCCCATGTGTTTGAATTTGATGTATAGTTGATTATGCAGCAGTAAATCAACAATATCCTTTGTAAAATGTTTGTCTTTCAAACAATACATTGCCGAAGATTTTATACGCAGATGCTAACAGAGTAATGCCTCTATAGTTCTTACAATCCAGCTGATAGCCCTTTATGCAACGCATATTATTTCATTTAGCCACTCTTCTGGTACCAATTCATTCTGCCATATAAGTACTATTAGTTTATGGATTACTGCAAAAAGTTGATCATTACCTTTTCATACATTTCCCAGCAGATTTAATCGATTCCTGTGGCTTTATTTACTTTATGTTTTAAGACGGCATTTGACACTTCTATTATTGTTGGGTCTTCACTATGTAGTTGACAATGTAGATTTTGTTGATTGTCTATGTTGTAACCTCCTTCAATATCGTGTATATAATGTATTATATAAATAGATATAATATGATATAATAACAATGTACCTATACTCGTAATATGATATAATCCGTATAAAACGTCTTCCGACGTCCATTTTTCATTGAATTCGGTTGTTCCATTGTTCTTTAAGTACTTTCGAGCGCATTGAGTTTTTTATTCGTTCCATCCGTGTTTTCTACGGTAGTCCTTTCTTCTGGATTCCTGTAGTTGTTCATAGATGTACTTGTTTCGGGAGTCTACTGTCTTTCATTCATTGGACATGTCCGTACCATTTGAGATGCCTTCATTGTATGCCATCCATGACTGTACCTTCTATTCTCATACTTTATTGCATCCATTTCAGCGACATATCTTTCTTCGATGTCTCTGTTAATCGTCTCGTTTCACAACCGTGTAAATAAAAGCATGCTTTTTACCATAGTTTCATGGGTTCTAGTTTTAGAGAGAGCATGTCAGCTGAGCCAAAACGAAAAACAATCCTCCTGATTGCTTCCACTGGAATAAACTTGATTGTTTAACTGGGCCCGGACTACCTTCTTCTAATTCTTTAAACTCCCGTTTTGAAATTAATAATAATCGTTATTTTGTCTAATTACCTATTTAGTTGTCAAGACAGATACATTGTTACCTAAAGAAGTGAAAGTGGTTCAATTTAGAAATTATATCGTAAATAATAAATATTTGAAAACTAATTCATATATTCCTCCCGCGATTTGAGCTACTAATTTTATAAATCGCACCACTAATAGACGTAAATCCCTTCATTTTAATTTCATGAATGATTTTATTCGCCACATCTCAACATTTTCCATTTCAGAATATTTATCATCAAACTGTAATATACGTTAAAAGCCAATTTGTCAGCAAAAAAACAATAACAAAAGAAAATATAAGACATAAAAAAACCAATACACTTATATCTTGTTACACATTATTTTGTTAGAAAATTTTATAAAAGTTTGTGATTTAATTTATGAATTATTTACAGGACGATTATTTGTTACCTGTATGTACCCTTGCTAAGTTGTAAATTAATTATTCAATAAATAATATTACTCTGGTTTACTCGTATTATTCTAATTACCCCATAATCGCAATGAATAGAAGACCTCCCGCTCGCTTTATTGTATACACCCAAGACTTCACAATAGGGGATTGTAAGTAGGTAAAAATATAAAATTTAGTACCAGATGACTTTTAGAATATTCTTCGTGAATGGATTTTGTTTTCGTAAAGAAAGATATTTTTGAAATAGATAGCTCACTGAATTTTACCGTTAGGATTATCGAGGATAGGCCTTAACTGTGTATACATCAGCTAGCCACACAATATTAAAACAAATCGAAATAATTCAAAATACCGCATTATGAATAGTTACAGGAACTTTTTGAACATTACCTATAGACAGTTTTCAATGTATAATAGGAGAGTAACCGCTCCATTTAAGAAGAATTTATCTTAGTCTATCTGATGCTACAACAGTTCTCTAAAATTCAAATAATCCTGTCATACATAACACTGAAACTAATCGTTTCACCGTTCTCCTTGTAGATAAAAGTAAAAATATTACATTTTATAGAAGGACTCGACAATACCTAAATACGTTATCAATTTAACTACCATCAATCTTTCTACCATTCTCAGTTAATATTAAGACACATCCACCCTTGACAATACCTCTTACATACATTAATCTCGTCTCGGTCTATCTGTTTTCAATAAAGATGAAACTAACCATACCAATATACTTCAGTTCTTCCTCTTAGTAACGTAAAATTATAAAGATTATCTCTTCTTATATACCGACGAATCCAAAACTTCAGACAGCTTAGGAGCGGCCAGTAGTTATCAGTGACTCTTTAAGCTCCATTCATACAGCAGCTGTATCCAAAACGTCCAATTGGTTCCCTTGTGAAAACTGAAATAAGATATTTTACACTAAAAAAACACCGACATCGTAATACTTTGGGTACCATTCCATGTAGGTGGTATTCGAAGAAACAGATACCTCTGTGCTAGAGATGCAGCAAACAATGAAAACAACAAAATAGAAAGGCATGCAGTGCAATTGAAAGGGCACACACAGTGAGTTGTAAAGATCACGGGCTACTGCAAATTACTCAACAAAGTTTGATAAAGCATATGACAAAGTCATGACAATTTGCAGGCTCTGTTAATGACGAGCTTCATAAACAAATGAGACTCTGAAAAACGACAAAAATGCTGTTCACGACGTAAAAGTCTGAAATAAAACGCATCAAAAATAAAATTTTAGAAACAGCAGTAATGAAAATATTACGTGGAAATCAACGGAAGAACGCTTTGGTATATGAGATGATATGCAGCTATCCGCAGCTAGAAAGAACCAACACATTGCGTCTTTAGTATTTATGAAGCGTACAAAGCGTACTTAGTGTCGTGATCGGTAAAACTGTCAAGACCGATTAAGTTGGAGCACTACTGGGTACAGAAATGAATGACCCCTGCATAGAAAACAACAAAAAAACAGACAAATCTATACGGATAGGAAATGTACGACGACCAAGGAAAAAAAATAATATATTGTTTTACAAGTTTATGAGTCGCTATCTAGAATTATTTCTTTCTGACGTTTCATTTGTATCTGTAACGGAAATCACCTTTGATAAATCTGTATTTGCACAATGATCGCGAAGAAACGCGAAGAAATAGTACCAGACCAATGGACGTTAAAGCCCGGAAAACAATTTGGCATTGCAAAACAGGGGCTGTGAAGAAAGCGTACACTCCTTGCACACTTTCTTTTGCAAGATGCAAACTGCATCTCATATGAGCAAAACAGTAAAATAAACAACAGGAACAAGCCTAAAAATAGTATGTTAAGCTATTTTAACACAATTTCTGATATTACTTTCTTTAATATTAATTATATATATAATTGGATCAATATATATAAGGAAGCCAAAACAAAAATTAAAGTATATGAAGGAACAAAATCATTACAAATAAGTAGAGGCGTGAGACAGGGTGATACAATATCACCGAAACTTTTCAATCAGGCTCTTGAAGATACTTTTAAACGATTAGAATGGGAAAAAAAAGTTATAAAAATTTGTGGACAACGCTTGAACCATCTAAGGTACGCTGATGACATCGTATTGATAACCGATAAAAAAGATGAATTATTTGAAATGATGAAAGAACTGGACGTAGAAGCTGGAAAGATAGGCCTTAATATGAATTACAGCAAGACCAAAACTATAACAAATACAGAGGAAGACATCACAATGAGAATCGGACAAGATGAAATAGAACAAGTTAAGGATTATATATATCTTGGTCAAACTATAAAACTTAACAAAGAGAACCAAACAGCAGAGATCAAGAGACGAGTTAGACTGGCATGGGCGGCATTTGGCAAACTAAGCTACATTCTTAAAAACAAAAGATATCCACAGCATCTTAAGACCAAAGTATATAATCAATGCGTACTCCCTGTTCTTACGTATGGCTCCCAAACGTGGACATTTACAAAAGCAAACATGGACAAAATCATAAAAACCCAAAGAGCAATGGAAAGACAAATGTTGCACATAAGACTAATGGATAAGAAGAGAAACGAGTGGATAAGAGAGAAAACAAAAGTGAGGGATGTTAGACAAGAAGTTGCAAAATTGAAATGGAGATTTGCCGGACACAATATAAGACAAAAAGAAGACCGATGGAACAAAATTCTTATAAGTTGGAGACCGTGAGAATATAAACGAAGCAGAGGAAGGCCCCAAATGAGATGGGCAGATGATATCAAGAAGCACGTGGGCTCTAGATGGATGACTGTTGCGATGGATGACTGTAGATAGATAGATAGAATATTAATTAGCTTGACAGACTATACAGATTAAACAGAAAGGTGGTAAAAGCTATTTAAAAAATTAATAGTTAGGGGACAACAGCAACAGACATAGAACTTACTTATATTTAATAAGTCCTTTCGCATATAAGCTTCGATTCGGGCAAGCAACACCAAATCGATCATAAATCAGTTTAAGACGATAGCGGGACTATATGGGATGTGCTCAAGCGGTCTTACATAATGAGGGGAAGATTTCAAATGTACTCAGGGCTCCCATATGACAAGCATTTTCATGATAGTTGCCTCCATAGTGCATCAGCGAGTTATGAAGGGGTGGAGGACTTGAGGAGTCCTCACTTCAATGAATTGTATGCCCGAATGTCCTGATGGGGATGTAAGTTTTTACAGGTTGGGTTGACGACTATTGCTTGCTAAAACCCCTTACACACATCCCGACAAAACGACCGCACTCTCGTGATCGACAAAAAAAGTTGTAGCCAACGGTCGGGCCGACCGATCTAGTTGTACAGCCGCGGCATCATGACAGCCGACTTTTTTCATTTTTTACCCAACATGAGTCGGGACGCTACAACTTTTTTGTCGGTCAACAAGCCTACGCACACACGCCAACCGTTGGGTCCAACATTGTCGGTCACGACAGTTGTGTGGTTAAGTTTAAGAACGTGTGTAGATGGTTTTACGCTGCAATATTGTAATGCTTAAATTAAAACGTCTCCATAAAATAAAAAATAAAGATGTCAAAACTGGTATTACCTAGACAAACAACACAAGATGCAGATATTGAATAATTTTTCACCATAAAGTAATTTTGTCAAAGCTCAATAAAATTGCATAGTTAAGCAGCCGATGGGGTGTAAAGCTAGATTAACAGAAAACTATTTTGGGTAATTTCCGGTGTTACTGTATACAAGGAAATATTTATGTAAGAAAATGGACGTCACATAATGTTCAAAATATCCCGCAATTAACAAGATGCTATCAAGAAATTTATATTGTTGAATGAATGGATTTTCCCACAACAAACCATATGTTCAGATCATCGTTTTTAATACGGCATGATTGATTTTTTGTAACATTTTTAAACAGATAAATTATACTAGATGCACAGGGAATGGCCTAAAACAACTATTGACATGGCAATATAAACTTATTCAAGGAGTACTCAGTTACTCCCATGCATGACTGCCTTCGACTTAGGGAATAATATAAATAAAGAACGATTTTGCTTAGTTGTTGAATAAAATCTAGTGCCTTTACTCATAAGATCCCCTTATTAATATCTAGAACTCGAAACACGGAAATTAAACCCAGTGGGTCAATATCACTATCAGTGGACTAGGAACCAGAGAAGCGTTATTTGCTTTTAATGTGTTAGCTCAAAGATGCATGGATATGAATGTTGATGTGCATATTTGTTACGTTGATTTTGAAAAAGCATTTGACAAAGTAAGACATGAAAAATTAGTCTAAATTGTAAAGACAAAAAACATAAACTATTGGGACTTACGAATAATAACAAACTTCTACTGGAATTAAAGAGCACAAATCGTAATAGATAACGAACTTAAAATCAGTAGAGGAGTTATGTATTATGTCCCTATTACTATTTATTGTATATTAGTGAAGCCATTTTTGAAGAAGAATTACTATCTCAAAGTGAAGGAATAATAATTAACGGAATATCTATTAACAACATAAGATATGCAGATGACACCGTGATTATGGCAAGCTCTGCTGAACAACTCCAATTACTGCTAAACAAAACAAACAGTTTCTGTGAAAAATATGGACTACAATGAATATAAAAAAAGACCAAATACATGATAATAAAGAAAACAAATATACCAATAAATATACATTTGGGAAATGTACCGATAGAAAGGGTTGATAAATACAAATACCTAGAAACCTGGATTTCAGACAATAATGATCAAACAACCGAAATAAGAGCCAGGATAGAGAGCCAGGATAGAAATAGCAAGAAAAAAAATGAAAACAATTCTCTGCAACAAAGATCTTAGATTAGGACTGAGAGTAAGCGCACTGAGATGCTACGTGTTTTCGATACTGCAATATGGACTCGAAAGCTGGACATTGAAGGAGGATGCTTAGAATAGCATGGACACAGAAAAAAACTAACACGCAAGTTACAATATCTGGGACACGAAATGAGGGGACAGCGATATGAACTGCTAAGGCTGATAATACAGGGAAATATAATCGGAGGAAGGAGTATAGGAAGGAGAGTGTCATGGTTGAAGAATTTAAGGGACTGGTTTAAATGCAGTTCTATAGAACTCTTCATAACAACAGTATATAGAGTAAAGATAGTGATGATGATCCGATTGGGAGACGGCATTTAAAGAAGAAGAGGGCCAATATCCACTTAAACATGTTTATTGTTTAAGCACAACAGACAAGCTTGAACCAGAAAAATTATTATAACGAGCTTCTTCATTGATTTGTAAATGTCGAAGACAACTCAAATTAACCAACATAATATGCCAGCATTTTATAAGAGACTTAAATCTTTAGGTGAGCCTGATACAGCACTTCTTAGAATTCAGGTATTATAAAAGTCTACTCAAAACACAGTCAACGAGGAGGTAAAAGCTCGTATACGCGGAAACAAACGACAGCAACGTAGCAAGGAAGACAGTAACACAACCAACAATAAAAATAATACGCAGCAATAAAAAATGAATTTAAAAAAAGGTCAGTCATCAACAGGAAAAGACAGTGGATGATAATGAATACACTCAGCTCAGCAAGATCGAAAATATTCCTCTCAAAGAGACCTAAATTAAAATATAATGATCTGACAATGTAAACATTTAAATGATTTAATGGATTAAGAGTGTAGCTGGCTACATCATGTAAACGTAATGGTCTGGAAACCCGAAAGGCACACATGGCCCTAAATGGAATGTCACGGGTTACATGTGATGATGAACCTGCCTGTTTCGTGTTACTGCAAATAAGGATAAATACTTTGTTTATACATATTGTATTGACGTCGCTTGGCAGTGACAAAATTAGTGACAGCTATAAACAACACGCAATCGATAAAGTGCGTATTTATGTGAACGTCTTATTACAATTAAGTAGTTTAAAAACGATTATTTTAAAATTAAAACGTATTATTCTAGTCCGATATTTAATATTACTATCTAGAACAGATATCTAATGAAACAAATACCTTGAACTTTTTAAAATAGCGTTACTTATCACATCAGGATTTAAAAGTAAAATATTTTCATTGACAAAAGCCAGTGTTTTGTATAAATTTGCGCAATTAACAATCGCTTACGTAGATACAACGGCAGAGATAAACCTTGAAGAGTATAAAAATCCCACTGACTAACTAACCATTTGAGTAACTGCTTCGATGCAGCCGTTGTCCATGGGATACCATCAAGTGAATAATCCTTCAGATTGACCTTTCAACTGCACTAACTTTCACCATTTCGCCGAGTGCGGACCTGATCGGGTCCCATGTAGAAATTATTACACACGACACTTTTTCACACAGTGCACACTAGACACACCACAAACCTTTATCACCACAAAACATGTTTCCTCGATTTATGCCGGCTAACTTGATCGCACTTACATTTAATTTAGGGCTCGAATGAGAAAAGAATACGAGAAAAAGCGCAAAAGAAACGATTCAATTCGCAAGAACGGCGAGAGACGACTAGAAAAGAAACTGGCAGCAAGTCCGTGTGTACGATCGGTAGAGGTGCGACGTGATTTCGGGTAGGAACGGACTGTTACTATCAGTGTATAATTATTATTATTGTGTTTAGTTTTGGGTAAACAACTACCTGCTACTTCTTTATTTCTCGCTACAGACTTCAACAATAAAATTCGCAATTTAGTGTTAATTAATTTTTATTTAGTTTTTTTATTATGGTTAATTAAATTACAATACGTGATGAGATACATGTTATATAAATACGTATTAAAATACTGTTTAGTATGCACTTTTTAAAAGTGGTACAAATATTCAGTTAGTTCCATTCTTGCATCTATGATCAATTTTTTCTCTTCACTCCTAATAAAAGCTATTTTTTATTCGGTTTTTTGAAGATTTTGAAGTTAACCCTTTACCGCATTGTGCCATAAAAGGCAAAAACAAAAATTTTTTTTTATTGTTTTAACTCAATTTTTGTCGTAGCTGCATGACAGCCCATATCTGAAACGTACTAATAGTGTACGCGAGATATGCGGCATAGTTCTGACTTCTGACGGCGAGATAGGCAGCCGTGCGAAGTTCATTCTTGTTGAAATTCTGAACCACGTGAAACAGTACTCAGTTAGAGGTTATTTTTCATAGTAAGAACGTTTTTTACGGTGAGAAAAAATTGAAATTTATTGTATTGTAATATTAGATATCTGCTTAGGTAAGTACTAAAAATTAAGAATGTTGAAAGTCTCTCGAAAACCCCAAAAAGAGTTTGTGCTATATATGGCACACTATGAAGTTATGTACTCATTGATTTTTTTTTGTAGATATGGAACCGAAACTCTTTTATGGTACAATAAATGCAGTAGTTAGAATTCCAAATAGTACTAATATTGAAGTAAGATCTCTCCGTGAAGACGGCACAAATGAGATGATATTGTGTCAAGATGGTAACAATGAGGAGCGTGAAAATTTACCAAGCAATGTCAAGGAAACTGTCATTTTTGCCACATCCTCAGATTCCTCAGATGATGATACCCCTTTGTCTGAAAGACTACGATATAAAAGGAAGAAATCTCATAATTGGGTGAAAGGAAATCTCAGAAGATCAGAAAATGATACAAAATTTAGTGGTTCTGAAAATTTACCACCTTCGATTTTACAATTGAGAAACTCCGGTCCATTTTATTAAGTTTCACTTTCCTGATAGTCTTATAGACTATAGTCATATCACACATATTATAGTCATATCACACACCAATCAAATTTATACTCAGTGCAACAACGTCTAGATAAACCAGCTGATATAAAAAATATGAAATAGAACAATTTATAGGAATTATTATTTACATGTCGATAATTCAACTTCCATCAACAAGACACTTTTGGAATGCCAATATTGGCCACCGAACAGATAGCGATGTGATGAGCTGTAACAGACTTGAAGAAATAAAACATTTCTTGCATTTCAATAACAATGATGACATGATTGAAAATGATCAGCCTGGACAGGACAGATTACTCAAAATTAGACCTATTCTGAGACAAATGAAAGAACGACTACTCATGGTTCCGCAAGAAGAAGTTCACAAAAGCGCGAAGGAAGCTTAAGCATTATAACCCAAAAAACCACATAAGTGAGGCTTCAAAAACTTTGTGCTGAGTGGTATTTCCGGATTCAGCTATGACTTTAATTTGTTTGCTGGTTCCCAGAGTAATATTGTACCTCTAAGAGCAAAAAATCTTAGTATCACCAGCAAGGTGGTTATCAAATAAGCAGATTCGATACCAAAACATCAACATTACAAGATGTTTTTTGACAATTGGTTCACCAGCATACCTTTTATGATATATCTGACCAAAGAGGGCATTTTACCGTTGGAAAGAGAGAGACTTAATCGTGTTTCTGGAGTTGTGATGCCAGCTGAAAAAGAAATGAAGAAGCGCGGCAGAGGTCATATGGTAGAGAAAATAGACAATGTGGATGTCAGTGTAGTATCCTGGTTTGATAATAAAATCGTTACTACAAGTCAACACATGCTGGAAGTGAACCAAAAGGAGAAAAAAGAGGATTTTTCAAACAAGAGAGTATACATAAAATGATAAAGTCCTAGCAGTGTCCTAATCTACAACAACTACATGGAAGGTGTAGATCTCTTTGATTCCATGTTAGGATTTTATCGTATAAAAATCAGGTCGAAGAAATGTTATTTACGAATATTTTTTTTTATTTCATTGACATGACAGCTGTGAACTGTTGGTTATTAGGCAAAAGAGATAAGAAATTTGATTAACCCCTTTTGGATACCAAACTAGCAATAGCCGATGCTCTATGCAAACCCGGAAAACCAATTAAACAGAACAAAGTAGGAAGACCGTCAAGTGTCATTCAGCAGTTGTACGAGAACAAACGAAAAACTGGACCAACTAAAGAAATGCCCCAAGAAGACATCCGTAAAGATGGGCTTGATAATTTTCCCTATTGGGATGAAAGCACTAGGTCAAGATGCAAATTTACAGGCTGTAGAGTAAAAACATATATAGTATGCACAAAATGCACAATACCGTTGTGTATTAATAAATAAAGAAACTGTTATTTGCAGTTTCATACTGTATTATACTGTGGCTTCAAAATAGATTGACTTTAGTATTAAATTGTTGCATGATGTTCCGTATTTGGCACCAAAATATTTTTTTGTCAATAAAGTTTTCCTCGTAGCTAAGATTTTTTCAATATTTTTACGTAAAAATAGAATTAAAATTCTTATCTGAGAAGTTATTTTTGACAAAAAACGAAAATTCATGCGGTAAAGGGTTATGGGTAAACAGAGGTTAATTCCAAAATCCCAATGGGATTTAAATGCAAAATGGTTTTTGTAGATTGCACTTCTTCTTCTTTATGTGCCGTCTTCTACCGAAAGTTGGCGACCATCATACGATAGGTTTCTCTGTTTTGTGCCGCATGAATTATGTTCGCAGCTTCTGGTATTTGAAACCATTCTCTCAAGTTTCTCAGCCAGGATTCCTTCTTTCTGCCCAAACCTCTTCTACCTTTAATCTTGCCTTCCACGATAAGCTGTAGCAGACTGTACTTATCATTACGGAACACATGGCCCATCTATGACGCTTTCCTCCTTTTAACAGTTGTTAACAATTCCACCTCTTTACCCATTCGTCTTAATACCTCTGTGTTGGTCACTCTGTCTGTCCAAGGTATTCTCAGTATGCGTCGATACAGCCACATTTCTAGAGCCGCTAACTTCTTTATAGTTGCTGCTGTTAACGTCCACCCTTCTACGCCGTCAAGTAGCGTAGAGAGTACGTAGCATTTCGTGGCGCGCCATCGGAGGTTAATGCTTAGGTTGCGGTTGCTTAAGAGCTTTCTCATTTTGATGAATTTGGATCTTACTATTTCAATTCGGATCTTAATCTCTACTTCTGGGTCCCACTTGTCATTTACTGTATATCCCAGATATTTAAATCGGTGTACTCTTTCAATACGTTCGTCTTTAATATGCAGGTCGATATGTTGAAATTTTTTTTACTGATCACCATAAATTTAGTTTTCTTTCTATTGATCTTCAGTCCAAATCGGCTGCCAGTTGTATTAACTCTATGTAGCATCATCTGTAAATCTTCGATGTTATCGGACAGTATAATAGTATCATCTGCATATCGAAAATTACTTATTGGTACGCCATTAATCTTGATGCCCTCATTGTACTCTTCTAGTGCCTCTAGAAATATTTGTTCCGTGTACAGGTTGAAAAGCAGTGGCGAAAGAATACAGCCCTGTCTTACCCCTCTAGAAATGGTTATGTTTTCACTCACCCTATGTCCATTCTTCATGTGGGCTGTTTGATTCCAATATAGATTTTTTATAATCTGGATGTCCTTAGTGTCAAGTCCTGAAAGACGTAATAGTTCTATGAGTTTGTCATGTTTGATAGTTCTCATAGTCGATAAAACAGACGTAAACATCTTTCTGTTGATCCAGGCATTTTGTAGATTGCACTAAATAATTATATATTAGTTATAATGATAAAATACAAGAAATTTTCTTTGAACACAATTTTTGCAATAGTGTTTGTTTCTTTTAATTCATTTCTTTTATCTTATTATGTTTACATGGACTGTCATTTCATTGAGAATCAAGTATTATTTATCGAATTTAAAAATAATGTGAAAGTTAAAAGTCCATTGAAAAGTTACATTAGGGTTGCATTTTTGAGAGGACGTAATTTTATTTTTTTTATGTGTTCAGAAGATAAGAATACACTTAAGTTCAAATTTGTGAGGTTGCCACTCTTGTCCCCCAGTCGACATCTTGGAAAAGGGATGCAAAGGGTTTTCGCACAGTATCTCGTAAATTAGAAACCCTACAGAAACTTTTAGTAGACATTATTTGTAGTAAATTAAATTATCTACAACTTTATTTCTATTACATTTATCGTAACATGGAAAATAAAGAAGTTACAAACAAAATAACTAAATATTTTTGAACAAATCTTCTTTTTTCTGATCATTTTACAATAAAATGGCATTCAAAGCAATCGTATAGAATGATTTTCAAAGAATAATTTTCACTACAAACTTGTTCAATTTTGTAGTTCTTGTTGACCGGCTTATTGAATAGTCACAATCTTGGAATAAAGGGTGCAAAGGGTTTTCGCCCTGTATCTCGTAAACTCGTTCGTCAACGAGCACGTGACTGCAATTAGAGAAGAATCGAACGATGAACAAACGATCAAACTTATTACAGAAATAGTGCAAAATGTAAAGGATAAACACTTAGGAGACAGAGAAATTAATGAAGAAAAAATCATGGTTGACAGATGAGATCCTGAAACTAATCGACGAGAGAAGAGAAGCCAAAAATGACCCAGACAAATTCTTCTTCTTGTAGTTCTTTCTCCAATCGGAGGTTGGCTATCATCACAGCTATACCACTCTCTAAGGTTTCTCAGCCAAAAAATTCTTCGTCTTCCTATGGATCTTTTACTCATATTTCGCACATCTGGTAATGTGGCCTAAATATCCCAGCTTTCTTGTTTTGATGTGCTTTATGACCTCACAAGACCCAGACAAATATAAAACCATACATATATTAATAAGAATAAAAATCAGAGAAGCAAAAGAAAAAGAAGCAAGGGAAAGATGCGAAAAAATTGAGACTGCAGTTAAAGACGAAGGCAGAAAGGAAATATAACTGATTCTGGCGGAAACATCATCTTGGACAAACAGAGCTATGTAGTCAGTAAAATAAGAACGTGAAAAGAATATCTAGAAAAACTATTTGAAAACCAAAGAGATAACACCTTTGAGCTAGAAGAGGTAAATGATGGAGTAAATGATGGACCAAGAATATTACAGCAGGAAGTTTATTCCGCAATAACACAGTGAAATGATGGTAAAGCGGTAGGCCCTGATAATATACAAGCAGATCTACTCAAACTAATGGACAACTAATCAATGGTAAAATTAATTACTATTAAACTGGGAATAAGCCACAATTAAAGATAAAAATACGTTTATTGACGTTTCAATTTCCACTTCGGAAATCGTTCTCAAAATACAAACAGTAAATTAAACAAATTTTGTTTTTTGTTACATAATGAAAAATTCTTCTAATAATTTAATTTTAACTGACTCTTTTATATTGACAATTCAGACATACATTATGCATTTTAAAGTAGACGACTTTAAAATGATATTGCCAATATTGTTGAGTTGCGCTCCTGGGACGACTTTACTTATAAGATAGTTCATTCGATTACATGAAATCAACTTTAACTTGAGAATATCCGTCAGAAAAAAACAAAAAAATCATAGCATGTAATTCGTCTTTAAAAAGACAAACACATGACATGATGACAGTAAAATTCTCCTGTTAGTGATTCCATAGTAAATTATGAGGGAAAACCAGGAAAAAATCCTCATAATACTATCCCGACATTGTAAGTATTTGTTCGTGAATTTAGTTTACCTTCAACAAACATCAAAATTCTGATTTTATATGTTACGTTATTTAAAAAACATAAATGATATATCCTCTATATGTTACTGACTTACTAATACTGGTATTTTCTTATTAATAACTTCCTCTTTCAATATTGGTAACCAGATCCTACTACATTCTGCCAAGGAATTTGCGACACAATTGGCCTCATTTAGCATAATTAGAGCCGCTTCTTTGATTTTTCTTTTTTTACCATCCGTTTCTTTTAGGACTACATTTGAATTATTCCATTGAACCCTATGTTCATTATCCCATGCGTGTTTACAGATTTGAGATCTATCAAATTCTCTATTTTTAATATAAGATTGATGTTCACTTATTCTAACATTTAATGGCCTTGATGATTCACTTAAATAAAACTGATCGCATTCACAAGGTATTTTATAAATGCAATTTTTTGTCCTTTCTTGTTCATTGTTAGGTTTGGTTTTGGACAAAATAGATCTCAACGTGTTTTTTGTTTTGAATGTTGTTGAAATGTTGAATTTATTTCCTATCCTTTTAAGTTTTTCTGATAGTCCTTTTATGTACGGTATTGTTATTTTCCTCATATTATTCCTTGTGTATGCTGTAGGATTGGATTCGATCGATTGGAATAATATGAGGAAAATAACAATACCGTACATAAAAGGACTATCAGAAAAACTTAAAAGGATAGGAAATAAATTCAACATTTCAACAACATTCAAAACAACAAACACGTTGAGATCTATTTTGTCCAAAACCAAACCTAACAATGAACAAGAAAGGACAAAGAATTGCATTTATAAAATACCTTGTGAATGCGATCAGTTTTATTTAGGTGAATCAAGGCCATTAAATGTTAGAATAAGTGAACATCAATCTTATATTAAAAATAGAGAATTTGATAGATCTCAAATCTGTAAACACGCATGGGATAATGAACATAGGGTTCAATGGAATAATTCAAATGTAGTCCTAAAAGAAACGGATGGTAAAAAAAGAAAAATCAAAGAAGCGGCTCTAATTATGCTAAATGAGGCCAATTGTGTCGCAAATTCCTCGGCAGAATGTAGTAGGATCTGGTTACCAATATTGAAAGAGGAAGTTATTAATAAGAAAATACCAGTATTAGTAAGTCAGTAACATATAGAGGATATATCATTTATGTTTTTTAAATAACGTAACATATAAAATCAGAATTTTGATGTTTGTTGAAGGTAAACTAAATTCACGAACAAATACTTACAATGTCGGGATAGTATTATGAGGTTTTTTTCCTGGTTTTCCCTCATAATTTACTATGGAATCACTAACAGGAGAATTTTACTGTCATCATGTCATGTGTTTGTCTTTTTAAAGACGAATTACATGCTATGATTGTTTTCGTTTTTCTGACGGATATTCTCAAGTTAAAGTTGATTTCATGTAATCGAATGAACTATCTTATAAGTAAAGTCGTCCCAGGAGCGCAACTCAACAATATTGGCAATATCATTTTAAAGTCGTCTACTTTAAAATGCATAATGTATGTCTGAATTGTCAATATAAATGAGTCAGTTAAAATTAAATTATTAGAAGAATTTTTCACTATGTAACAAAAAGCAAAATTAGTTTAATTTACTGTTTGTATTTTGAGAACGATTTCCGAAGTGGAAATTGAAACGTCAATAAACGTATTTTTATCTTTAATTGTGGCTTATTCCCAGTTTAATAGTAATTAATTTACAATGCCACAAGAAAATAGCTTCAGAACAATATTAAGAATCAATAGTAATAATCGCAAAGATATTCAACAACATATACAACTCTGGAGAAAATAGCAATAGAATGGCTGAAATCTGGGTTTATTGCACTTCCAAAAAACAACAGGAGCCAAAAAATACGAAGATTATCTTAAAATTGTTCCTAAAGATAATTCATAAGAGAATCTACAAGCTGTATTAAAGTCAAATTTCCCCCAACCAGTTCGGGTTCACAAATGCTGTTGATACCAGAGAGGGCTTTGTTCTTAGTACAAGTCTTATTTCAGAGATGCTGAGCTTTCAACTGCGACGTATACGCATGTCTGGATGATTACGAGAAAGCGTTTAATCGAGTACAGCACGCGAAGATAATGCAAATACTAAGTAAATCTCAGAGTTGAAGGTGAACACACTGACTATGTGAAAATCATGCGTGGAGTTAGGCAAGGCTGTATTTTGTCTCCTCTAATCTTCAATCTGTATTCTGAAAAAATATTTTTCGAAGCTTTGCACGAAACTAAAAAGATATTCTACTAAATGGTTACCGGCTACATAATATCAGATATGTAGATGACACCATAGTATTTGCGGAGAACTTAGAAGACCTACAAGTTCTTATGAACAAAATCACGTATTATAGTCAACAATATGGACTCAATATAAACGTTAAGAAGACAAAGCTTATGATAATTAGCAAGAAAAGGATATCAGAAGGTGAACTCTACGTCAACCAATCTCCTGTAGAAAGAGTGATGCACTACAACTATCTCGGTACTATAATAAATGATGAATGGACCAACAACCAGGAGAATATAGCACGCATCGGAAAAGCTAGATTCACCTTCAATCGGATGGGGGGTCTTCTTCAAGAGTCACAACCTCTTTCTTGATACAAAAGTAAGAATGCTATGATGCAATGTCTTTTCTGTCTTTTTTTAAGGTATTGAATCGTGGACCTTGAACGAAGATATGTGCAGAAAACTGGAAGCATTTGAGATATACAATAATAACCGAGAGGTACTGATCACCATTAAATCTCGAACAATTCTTCGGACATATTATGCGAAATGAATCCAGATATGCTCTTCTTCAAGCCATCCTGCAAGGAAAAATATTTGGAAAGCGAGGTCCAGGAACAAGAAGAACATCTTGGTTAAAGAACCTCAGAATCTGGTTCAATACAACATATGTGCAGCTTTTCCGCGTTGCTGAAGATAAGATAAAGATTGCAATGATGATCGCCAACATTCCTAACGGATAGGCACATCAAGAAGGAGAAGATTCAGAAAAGATCTTTCAAGTCGTACTGTGGAAAGGTCTACAGTACTGTTGTTTGTAGTTGTTTTTTCTTTCAGGGACCAAGATGTTTTAGGTTTTTCTTGATATCTACTATTAAGATTAGTTGATTAACACACAAAAATTATGTACACAAAATTCTGATTTCATCTGCTTCAGTTCCAATATCCGCATACCCTTTTTTTGTTCTGCGTTTTTTTTTATCGCTTGGTCCAAAACTTCGTTTATTAGATAATGAACGAAAGGACACAAAATGTATTTTATTTAGTAGCTATATTTTCAATAAATTTTACAAATTAGATGTGAATGAACTGCTAATATTGTCAAAAACAAGACGAAGGCAGTTTTAAATTCAAATAAACAATTTGTTTACATTGGCGATTGAATACAACCTAGAGGTCATAAAACTGATAAGATTTCATTTGGGGAGCATACAGATTCGTATTTCTTATCTCAAAACTTTCTATTTAGGTTGACGAGAAAATTATAATTAATTTAATGAATTATATAATCCAATTGAATACTTTAATAATTTAAGAATTAGTTATAAAAAAATACATAAATTTTTCCGATAGTAAAAAATATAGAATGTAACAAAAAAATGTGAAGAGCACCAAGGATAATACAATGGGTCATGAATATTTAAAAGATCAAGATCGTGCGTATAATTAAAAAAGAATTTTCATTAAAGAACAAGAAACAGTCAAAAATCAACACAAAAAAACTAATGACATGCACATAAAAGCAGATAATTCTCACCCATTTAATTAAGAAAATAAATATTGAAACAAATATTGTAAACCTGTAAAGCAAATAAAACAAAATAACCAAGAATATTTCCCTTAACCAAATAAAACTGGATGAGAATTTTTTTATATGAATGTAAATTATCGAGTGCAAACGAAGATGATATTATAGAAAAAATAATCTATTAGCTTTTTTAGTTCATAAATTAACGAACTTTTGTATAAATATACAAAAAAAACTTAAAAAAAAATGGTACTTAAACACGTCTACAATCATAAATGAATGTAAAAAACCTTAAACAGAATAAAATAAACAACACAAAAAGGAGAAATTGAAAAAAGTTACTATTGCAATCATTATTACTATACTTTCATTATCAATACTAATCAGTAGAATGGTATCATCATCAATAGTATAACAATCATGTTGAAGCAGGAAACATGTGTAAAAGGTATGAAAAGTGTCATCTATTAAACGTGGTAATTATATTTTAAATTACTAAAGACCATGGTTTATTAAATCCTTAAGAAAGTTCTAACGCAAACGTAATCCTCATAGGATTATAAAAAAAGACCCATATAGAAGAAAACGATGAATCAATATGTGGTTATGAATGGGGTTTCTCTACTAATGCATCACGGAATGAGTCCTATTCCTAACAAACAGATGTCGCCACTAATAAGAAGGGATTGACTTGAAAGTACCAAGTTTCAAATGTCACCTGTCAAAAGTTAAGCTGTTTAAAGTGAGCTCGTTTACAGTCGATAAAAAAACACGTCAACTATGTTCAAAACTTTGTTTACAACTGTTTCAGCCTAATGGTTAGAGTTTTGGGTCGATATGTGCCAATATATGGAATATCCATCATCAATGTCATGTCATGAACACCCATTTTAAAAAAAGCCCCAAAAGAAAGAGGAATTGGCAATCACCAAATGGCTTGAACAAGAACGAAATTGACTTTATTTTTACTAACAAAAAAGACGCTGTTCAAGACGTAACTGTATTAAATCAATTTTCAACCGGAAGTGACCATAGAATGGTTAGAGCGAAGGTAGTCTTGAACGTAAAGAAGGAACGAAGAAATATGGCAACAAGGACTAAAACTGTTACGTTCACTGCGATTACTAACATAAGGGCATACCAGGAAGAAATAGATAGAAACCTTCAGAATGACGTGAAAGACGAAAACCGATATTGAACAACTTAACGAAAGATTGGTGGACGCTCTAAGGAAGGCACTGAAAAACTGTCAAGTTAAGAAAACAAGAAAAAATGAAAAACTTACAGAAGGCACAAGAAACCTAATGCAAAAAAGAAGGGAGATGAAAGATAAGCACACAGTGAACATCGCAGAGCTAAGGAATTTAAATAAAACCATTTTAAAAGCTATTAAGAAAGACATTAGGGATTTTAACACTAAAGAAACAACTAATACCATAGAACAAAAAGCCTTAAAGTTCTAAAACGAAAGTTGAAGACAGGAAGCAGAAACATTTATAAGCTAAAAAATAGACGAGGACATGCTGTGTGTGAATAACAAGAAATTATGAAAATTATAGAACATAAGAGTACTATAGAACATTATATCGTCGAGATGCTCACATTCCAGAGGTGAAAATTCCATCCAAACAAAATCAAGGATCAGAGGAACTTCCAGATATGAACGAAGAAGAAATTGAATCAGCGTTGAAAGGTATGAAGAACAGCAAATCACCTGGAGAAGATGGCCTTTTAAGTGAAATGCTAAAATTAGGAGGCGAATGCGTCATAAAAGCTTTAAAAACGCTTTATAATGCCTGCCTCTTTGAAGGAGTTACACCAGAAAAATGGAATAGTGCCATTATGATAATATTGCACAACAAAGGAGATGTAACAGAAATTGGAAACTACAGACCTATCAGCTTGTTATCTCATTTTTATAAGCTCTTTATGAGAATAATATTACTAACAGACTGGAATCTAAGCTGGATTTTCATAACCATTAGAGCTGGCCGGATTTAGGAGTGGTTTTGGAACGAATGACCACCTACAAGTAATAAAATCCTTAATAGAGAAAGTTACAGAATACAACAAGCTATTGATATTAATATTTGTAGACTTTGAGAAAGCGTTTGACTCAGTCCAGCATAGCTCCATGTTAAGAGGTCTTACAGAGTGCAGTATTGATCATAGATACACAACTCTTCTTCGGAATATATATATATATATATATATATATATATATATATATATATATATATATATATATATATATATATAATAGCGCAACAGCTGCAGTTAGAATGTATTATGGCAACACAAATACATTTCCCTTCGAGAGGGGTATTAGGCAAGGAGATACCATCTCTCCTAAGCTATTCACCGCTTTGTTGCAGAGTGCTATAAGAAACAATAATTGGGAGAATATTGGAGTCAACATTTTCTGAATGTTGAGAGTTTCTGAATAACTTGAGATTTGCAGACGACATAGTCCTTATTGCAGGCTGGGTAGATCATGCCTGCCAGCTTCTTCAAGACCTTCAGAGCCTTGATCTACCTGAAAATGTTACATCAATCAGACTTTTTTGTGATGGGTGTGGTGCTCAAAATAAAAACAATTTCGCTTTGCATACAATTATGCTCTTTTTAATCAAAACAGTCCAAAAAAGTCCAAAGTAACATACATCACAATTACATTTCTGGTGAGAGGACACAGCTTTCTTCCTGTCGACCTAGTGTTTGGACGAGTGGAAAAATTGTTGCGTAAACAACCAACTATCATCCACAAAGAAACCTACATCGATGTATACAAATCAGTTGGAACAGTAAAACTACTGGGAGAAAATTGGAAAGTGTTTGACACCAAAAGTCTTTCATTAACAGAAAAAGGCTGCTTTAGCCATCTGGACGGTATCTCAGACTGCAAGAGAATTTTCATAAAAGAGCAGTTGTTAATCGACAAATTAAACTTTCGGTCAGAGGCCTAATGAACTTTGTGTTTGAATGTAAGACGGGGGCGTGGAAATTTCTTCAAAAGAAAGTTTGGCCTGTTAAAAAATGAGCCATATTAGTTATAGATGAGTTGCCACTTGGTCACAACATACCTCCAGACAAAAAGAAAGATGTTGACAAGCTTTTGACGCAGATCTTTGGGGAAGAATGGAAAGTCATTATAAGTTTATTTTTTGACCTATACCTATTTACATGATCCATTAAAAGAGGATTAGTTCTTATAGACTTTATTCAAAACAAGTTTGGTCCATACCGGTTGATCAAATGTACAAATGTTGTTCAAAATATACAAATACATTTCCTTTCGAGAGGGGTATTTGACAAGGAGATACCATCTCTCCTAAGCTATTCACCGCTTTGTTGCAGAGTGCTATAAGAAACAATAATTGGGAGAATATTGGAGTCAACATTTTCTGAATGTTGAGAGTTTCCGAATGACTTGAGATTTGCAGACGACATAGTCCTTATTGCAGACTAGGTAGATCATGCCTGCCAGCTTCTTCAAGACCTTCAGAGCTCGTGTGCACGAGTTGGACTTAAAATTTATTTTTCCAAAACACAATATATGACCAACCTTGTACTGGCGAAGAACATCTCAACTAACGGCACGCAAATTGAACAGGTGTATAGCTATAAATATCTGGGCCACGAAATTAAATTAGGAAGAGATAATCAAACAACGGAGCTAAACAGGAGAATAGAACTAGCATGGGCGGCTTACGGAAAACTGAGAGAAGTCTTTAGATCAGATATTCCCATGTGCTTGAAAAGGAAGGTCTTTGATCAATGTGTACTCCCAGTTCTAACGTATGGAGCAGAAACATTGACCCTTACCAGAAAAGTAATCAATAAAATACAAGTGGCACAGAGAGCGATCGAGAGGTCAATGCTGAATATATCCCTCAGAGACAGAGTATCAAATACTATAGTTAGGAGAAAAACTGGTGTTACTGACGCAGTTCAAAGGATTACAACATCGAAATGGAAGTGGGCAAGGCATGTTGCCAGATTAAAAGATGGAAGGTGGACGAAGAAAATTCTGGAATTGAGACCTAGATACGATGCTTATCGTAATCGAGGACGTCCTCCAACAAGGTGGTCAGATGACATCAAGCGCATTCAGCACAACTGGATTCAGGGTGCTCGAGATAGAATTCATTTGAATTATTTACGGGAGACCTATGTCTAGTAGTGGACTCAAAACGGCTGAGAATGATGATGATGATCATCAAGTCTGAAACCAAGTTGATAGTCATCTAATTAGACAGAGGTAAGAGCCGTCCGAACTGACCAAAGACGCAAATTGTACAAGTTTTGGCTTCCCACTTTTGGGATGCGTAAGATATTTAGTTAACTGATTTCACTAAGCGAAGAAGTACCATCGATAGTTAATATTATACAGCATTTTACGAAGCGGTTTAAGGAAACAGGCCACAAATAAATAAAAAAAAAACTGTGCCGCTTCAAGTAGATCGTAACGATAAGAAATGCCAATTGTTCTTTTAATTGTTTTGCACCCACCGTATTCTTCAAATGTGGACGACAGTCATCACTAACGATTTGCAGATCTCAAAAGAATGGTTTCTAGGACAAATCGTTCTACAAAAAATGCAAGGCATGTTAGAGAAGCGTTGCATTTGCCCACAGAAGGGCAAAAAGAGGTTCGCGTCAATTGGTACCGAAAAACATTGGAACGATTCATCAAGAAAGCTCAAAATACGTTTATAGTATTGGTAGTGGCGATGAATCTTGGATTTACTCCTACGGACCGGAAAATAAACACCAATCCGCTGTGTGGGTGTTTCACGATGTAAAAAAAAAACAACAAAAGTGATTCGTTCTCGAAGTGTGTCAATGAAAATTGTGGCAACTTTTGTATCAAAATCTGGTCATGTGCGAACAATTGCTTTAGAAGATCGAAGAACGGTTACTTTTGATTGGTATATAACCGTTTGTTTACCAGAAGTGAAGAGTTTCCGTGAAACTCGGAAAAGCAACACACAACGCGAATCATCCTACATCAGGACAATGCAAGTGCTCACACAAAGACAATACAGTTTTTAGAGCTTCAAAACATCGAGTTTTTAAAGCATCCACCGTATAGCCCCGATCTAAGTCCCAACCACTTCTTCATGTTCCCAAAGATCAAGAATTCGAGGCGTGGACAGCGATTCCAATCGCCACAAGAAGCCATTAAAACAGCGATTTTGTAGGTGTCAAATGAAAACTGAAATATCTGTTTTACCAATTGGTTTGAACGTATACAAGTGTATCGATCTTTGTGGGACATATTTGGAAAAACAATAAAGTAAAAAATCATGAAACTCAAAAAGTAATTTAGAACGTTTTAAAATTTATACAAAATGAAAAAGGAAATGTACAGAAATGGAAACAAAAATTGTTAATAGATTTAAGGAAAGCTCAAAAACGTGTTGCGGCAATGACAGGTATTTATGTAGGACCTTCTTCTTCTTACGGTGCCTATCCGTTCCGGATGTTGGCGATCAACATGGCTATCCTAACCTTGCTTGCTGCTATTCTGAATAGTCCGGTGGTCGATGTATTAAACCACTTTCTTAGGTTTTAAAGCCAGGATACTCTTCTTCTCCCTGGTCCTCTCTTTCCAAATACCTTGCCCTAAAGAATGAGTTGCAACAAGCCGTATCTCTGTTCATTCCTCATAACATGGCCAAGATATTCTAGTTTGCGCTCTTTGATGGTGTTAATAATCTCATTCCTTGCCTATTCTACGTAGGACCTCAACATTAGTCACACGATCCACCCATGAAATTCTTAAGATCTGTAACACCACATCTCGAATGCCTCGAGTTTTCTTAAGGAAGCTTCGGAAAGTGTCCAGGCCTCTACTCCGTATAATAAGGTAGAAAATACATAGCATCTAATGAGAGAGATTTTTGTAACAAGTGGTAAATCATGACTTCTGAAAAGAGACTTCATCATATATAAGGAGACTTTATCATTATATAGGACCAATGAATAATTATTATTTTTAACCCAATCCAACTTTGAAGTTTGTCTCTTCACTATAAAAATAATTGCTGAAAAGAAACAATCAATACTTCAATCATTAAGTGCAATTAAGAAATTCTTACAATTTATCGAGCCAAGGACAAAGTGGTTGAAAAATTCAAATTACTTAATGTAATTTAATTTTGTATTTTTTGTGGAATTTGGTGAACCAGGTAATTTGTTTAATGTAACTTTTAACGATCTTTATATCAGAAGCGCGGTAAGTTAAACAATTTGGGATAAAAGACAATTCAGGCCGTTTTTTTTCATTTGTCAATTGTCTTTGATTCTTGAACTTAAAAATACATAACAAATAATAGCAAGTAATTAGAAATTTTGTTCTCGGTGTAAATAAAATAGTTATAACAAACTGTAGGCCAAGACTTGGCAACAATGTTTTGAATTTGCTAAAGACACGCATCTCCACCTTGTGCTTTATTTTGAAACATCTGCGCACTTCAGTATTTTGGGTTAGTGTACCACAGCCACAGCTTTATGCTAGGTAGAAACCATCTAGGTTTAGGACTTCGCCTATAAGGTTGTGGGTTGCGTACTTGTGGTAGGAAACTTTCAGTAGATACCATGGAGGTAACAATGAAGTTATCAGCTAAAATTTGTTGGGCTACTAACGTTATGGGCGAATTTCTGATGCTATTGGTTTCGGGATGTTCGCTATTGTCTTCCTAAAAAAAATTATGGTATGTGTCTGAGGATTGGGAGCCAAAATAATGCGTTTGTTTTGATGCAGGTGTCAAATATTTTCATGGCTATATCGGACTGCTAAGTTCTTTACATGAATACTATTTAGCCAAACCTATGCACAGTAAACCGATCTGAGAACAAATGTTGGTAGTGCTTTCGTCGATGCTCTACAACTAGTCCTGCAGAGCTTCTACATAAGATTATTTCGATTACCTATTTTTTGAGCAGTTGTTTCTCGATGGTTTTTAGAGTTTTGGATAGGCAACCCTTAAGTATGTTGGATAAAACGGGTAGGGTAATACTGTATTACTCCATTGGTTCAACTTGTGAATAATTAGAAGAGATAAGGTTGCCTCAGTTTTATTTAGGTTATTGTAAAATAGCCTATAACTTGATAATTCATAACAAAGTTGCACTGATATTCAGAAAATAAAAAGAAAGTATCTATCATACTGTTGTGAAACTGTTCAAATTATTTTAATATAAAGATTTATCATCCCCATGGGGTTCAAAACAAAGTTATTGAAATACAGTTAATGATCACTTGTATGTTTTGTAGTTTTAATGATAAAAATTCCTTATCGTTGTAAAATGTGTATACATTGTTAAAAAATTATACAGTTAACAAAACAGTACGTAGCAATCTCTAAATTACTATTTATTAAAATAGTTCAAACGTTTTAATAACATAATTATCCACTTTTCTAGAAACATTTACAACGTAACTCGGTGATAGTATCAGTATCTTATCAATAATGGATAAGAAATTATTATTAGCACTAGAATAATTGACATTGTTTTTTATCGTTTATGTATAATAAAGAACAATTTAGAATCTTATTGTAGCGTGTTAAAACTATACTTTAAAGCAGTTTAAGATTAAGAGTAAATTTCAGTGTGATACCCAATTCTACTGCAATTCCAAATTCTAGACGGGTTGTTTTACAAAAAACATACAAACAGAATATTTATATCTCGTCCTTTTGCCACACTATTAAACGCATTTCAGAATTTTTCCTTCATCAGAGAAGTCTGCAAGAGGGAAAGGAACGGAAGAAATATCCCGAGATCACAACATTTACGGTCAGTATCTTAGCGGTGTATTCTAAATAAATAAAACAAAAACAATTCTAATACAATGACATTATTTACACCTTTCTTTAAAGATCACTAGATCACGTCCAAAACACGTATACTATGTGAAAATATCTGTTGGACTTAAGTGATTTTCAAGGAAAACTACAGAGAATGTCCTTATATAACTTTTCTTTCTATAGAATAAACACTGAAGGGGAACGACTGAGCTTAAAGATTAATATAGACAAGACGAAGGTAATGGTGGTTAGTAGAACACGAAATATGCAATGAAATATAAGAGTAAACAATAAGAACATCCAAAAGGTCCCCAAGTTCAGATATCTTGGTAGTTGGATAACTGAAGACCTAGATCCAGACATAGAGATACGTAGCAGGATTGAGCAAGCCAGAACAGCATTTACTAATATGGCAACCTAAGCAACAGCAGCCTTAACTTAATGCTTCGATATAGCTTTTTAAAATGTTACATCTCCATACTGCTATATGGTGTAGAAATCTGGACTATAAAGGCCAATGTGATGAACCGATTGGAGGTACTTGAAATATGGGTATTTAGAAGACTACTTAAAATTCCCTGGACAGATCACACAACAAATGTCGAAGTACTAAATCGAATGGACAGAAAACGGGAATTGTTAGGAAATAATAAAAAGAAGAAAAACTGCTTATCTGGGTCATATATTTTAAAATTCCAAGTACTAGTTCTTAGAGCTTATTATGGAAGGGAAGATAGAAGGAAAGCGGGGCATCGGAAGAAATAAATATTCATGGCTAAAAACATAAGGGATTGGACAAACTTCGATGCCCATGCACTCTTTAGAGCCACACAAAATTGAGAGGAGTATGTCAGAATTGTCGCCAACATCCACTTTTGGATAGGGCACCATAAGAAGAAGATGCTTTGATTAGTTTCTGAGAAAAATTGTATTATTTCTTTATTATTTTGAAGCCTCGGTACAAAATGGGCTATGCACGGCCATGTTCCACAGTAGAACAGCATCGCCTATCAGAGAAAAGGTCTTCACACAGTGGTACATGTCTCAATGATTTCTGACGAAACACTTACGATGGACGTCGAAGTACGAAGCCACTTGAATTTATTTGTACACAACAATGAGCAATTTGTGTGAACACTACTATTCATGCGACATCACAATTGTTTTAAAGTCTGTCCAAAAAACGACAACTTTGTCATTGCACCTCTCCAATCATTACCATTACTTTCTGTATACAATGAAGATGATTTGTATTGAGCCAAGATCAGCGATTATATACTGAAGCCATAACATTATATTTTACTAATATAACGAAGAATTAAAAAACTTGAAGGCCTAGGGGTTGGCGGAAGATTTGCCTCCGTTTTCCTTATTTAGTGCGCTACTGTTCAAATATTTAACGTTTAGTTTTTCAAAATCTTCATCAATAGAGGAAGAATATACAGATGAGGTCAAAATCTTAAGGAGAGTGAGACAGGGAGCATAATTTCACCACTGATATTCAATCTGTACTCGGAGCACATTTTTGAAGAGGCTCTAAAAGATATTGATGAAGTCAAGCTCAACAACCTGCGGTATGCAGATGATACAATAGTGTTTTCCAATACCATAGAAGGGCTGCAAAATTTTATGAACAAAATAACGGAAACAAGTAGAACATATGGACTGGATATAAACACCAGCAAAACCAAGCTAATGATCATCAGCAAGGAAAACATAACTGGAGCAAATCTATACGTGAACCAAATGAGAATTGAACGTGTCGCACAATACAACTACTTGAGAACTATAATCAATGAGTAGTGGGACAATACCGAAGAGATTAAATGTCACATCGAAAAGGCAAAAAGTGCATTCTTGACTATGAGCTCTGTGTTCAAGAGCCATGACCTCACCCTAGAAACAAAAATAAGGTTCCTTATATGTTACGTGTACTCAGTGCTTCTGTACGGAGTAGAAACGTGGACATTGAAGGCGGAAACTTCAGGCTTTTGAGCTATGGTTATATAGAAGGATCCTGAAGATACCATGGACAGACAAAGTCACCAACAAAGAAGTACTGCGGAGGACGAACACAACCGCGGATTTGGTCAACATCCTGAAGGGCCGTTAGCTGCAGTACTTGGGACATGAGAAATCAATTTAGATACGAACTACTTCACTGCATTTTGCAAGGTAAAATGGAAGAAGAAAGGGCCCGAGGACCAAGAAGAATATCCTGGATTGCTAACCTGAGAGCATGGTACAGAAAGACCTCAACACAACTATTTGGTATAGCAGGCAACAAAGTCATCATAGCCAGAATGATCGCCAACGTTCGGAACGGACAGGTACTCTAAGAAGAAATTTTCATCCACTGCGGCCAGCCAGTGTTCTGGGTTTCTCATGTTGTCCGATCTTTCTAGGTCATTTACATCTTCTTATATTTCTTTCTATAGACTCTAAGGAACTTTGTTATCGGTTGATGACATTTATTTTATTATATAATCCACGACAAATACTGCATTCCAGTGAACTCACTCATATCATAAAGGGAACAACAAGGACGTAATTGTGACAAGTAAGAGACTATTTTCTCACAGAAAATTATCATATGATATATTTAGCTACGTTAATAGACAACGTCATATTATCTCGCCAAATATCAGCACATCTACCCTTCGTTCATTTTTTGCTAATTTGCATATGACCCCTTAGACTGGTCACCATATAACTATCTGCCCTTATAGACACCTTGCAACAATGACGTTAATTTCAGTGAACTGAAATTTACTGATTTCGTGTGAACCGGATTTGTTATTTTCAAGTCAAGATATTGACAAGCTGCCAATTGAACACTTTTTGAATATCATGTCAATTTCAGATACAATATGTAGTATAATGTATAATGGTGAAAAAAGGCAATTGTATTTTATGAGCTTAAGACGCATTTTTGTGCTACAGATTTTTGGGCAAGTTTCGTGGGCAAAAAACTTGCCCTTGTCTTTAATAATATAGCATATATTTTTCATTTTGTATTAACTACTTGCAAGCAAACATTCTGGAATGCTCTAAAAAGCTTCTTTAGTGAACGTGGAAAACCTGTATTAATAGTACAAACTCAAAAATTAACAAGACAGAAAGAGCTAAAAAGTGGTGAAGCGTGTTGGAGATGTGCGATTCGCTCCTGTAAAGCTAAAATTTGTAGTGTGGGTGCCGAAAACTTGATTATGCGCAGTGGACTAGAACATACCCATCAAAAAAAAATTGAAAATACTAAATAGGCAGATAGTGAGTATAAGTGTTTAACAAAAAGCAACCGATGATATTTGTAGAAGCCTTTAAGACTTTAGTTAAGACTGCCCAGTTAAGACTTTAACAGTCAAAGACATTCACTATATTCAGTAACACTATTTAAAAGAGAAGAAAAAAACGGTTTTAGCAAAGAATAGAACAGACGCTGTTGCGTTTATAAAAACAATGACTATTAAGACACTAAAAGATAAAAACTTTGTTTTCATTACCGACGATATTGAAAAAACTATCATATTTTCGTATCTAACAAATGTTACCCTTCTTTGCAAAAGTAGCAAATTATATATCGATGGTACATGCAGCTAATGTCCAAATCATTTCTTTCAGTTGTTCACACTGCATACATTGGAAAATGAATATTATATTCCACTTGCTTTTTGTTTACTACCAAATAAGCAGAAATGTTCTTACAAACATCGTTTTAAACTTTTGAAAATTAAAAGCTTCAGTTTGAAATTAAATCTGAACCCAGAAATTATTGTAGCAGACTTTGAAATAGCCAGTCACAATGCCATAAGAACAGTGTTCCCAAATTCCAAAATAGCAGGCTTTAGGTTTCATTTGGCGCAAGCATTGTTCCGAAAAATTCAAAATCTGGGCCTCGTTCCGGATTACAGGAAAAGCGTGAAATTGGAAAATGGCTACGATGTATATTTGGTCTACCATTCTTGAATCTATCGGAAGTAGATTGTTTTTCTTTCGATTTTTCGGAAATACCATCCGAAAACAAACGTCTACCATTGTTTGCTGACTATTTGGTAGACAATTATATTTCCGAAGATGCCGTATTTTCGCCTTGTTTATGGGTTGAACTCAGCAATAGTATTGAAAGGAGCACACAGGCATGAGAATCTTTCCATGCTAAATTTAATGCCAGAGTCTATTCGGCACATTCGTCCATTTTTCATTTTCTTGCTTTAAAGAAATTTTAAACAGTACTTATATAAAAACGCAGAGTTATTTGTATGAAAATTCAAGAACATGGCCCAATTGTGCGAAGACGTAAGCAGTGTATAGTTAAAACAAATTAACGAATCCAAAAATGGATCTATTTCAGAATTTGATTTATAAAATGTACCTATGATGAATTAAAAGGTCTTCTTCTTCTCGTGCCACTCCTAGCGGAGATTGGAAATCATCATGGCCACTGCGACTTTGTTAGCAGCGCGCCTAAAAGTTCAATCGAACTACACCCGAACCATTCACGTAGATTACGAAGCCATGATATTTTTCTTCTTCCCACACTTCTTTTGCCCTTAATTTTGCCCTGCATGATGTTTCTTAAAAGTTCGTACTTTTCACCTCTCACAATGTGCCCCAAGTATTCCATCTTTCTAGTTTTTATCTCATTTAGAATTTCGCATCTTTTGTCTAAAGTTTGGAGTACTTGCGTGTTAGTGACGCAGTCCATCCATGATATTCTGAGAATGCGCCTATAGCACCACATCTCGAAAGTTTCGATGTTTTTTATGGTCAACTGTTTTAGTGTCCAAGCCTCAACTCCAGATAACAGGGTAGAAAAGATATAACACCGCAGCATTCGTATTCGTAACTTTATATTGATATCACGATTGCAAAAGAGTTTGCACATTCTATTAAAGACTGATCTAGCGATTTCTATTCTACATCTAATCTCTTTTGTTTGATCAGTATCGTCTGTGATCCAAGCACCTAGATATTTATAACAGGGCACACACTCAATCGTTGTATTGTCTATTACAAGATTAGCTCTGATGTTCTTTGATTTCGTGATTACCATAAATTTAGTTTTTTTCAAATTAATTTTCAAGCCGTAACTGTTTCAGTATATATTGAGACTTTGAATGAGATGTTGTAGTTCTACTAGCTTTCCCGTTAGGAGAACTGTATCGTCAGCATACCTTATATTGTTGATCGTCTCACCATTTATTATCAGCCCAAGATCGTCTTCCTCGAGTGCTTGTTCACAGATAGCTTCACTATACAGATTAAATAAAAGTGGCGATAAGATACATCCCTGCCGGACTCCTCGACGGATTTGAATTTCTTCTGTTAGTCTGTCCTCAACCTTGACATTTGCTGTTTGATTCCAATATAGATTGCATATAATTCGAATATATCGGCTGTCTATATTTTTCTTTATTAGAACATGTCTTAGTGGTTCATGTTGTACTTTGTCAAAGGCCTTTTCGAAATCAATAAAGCAGGCGTAAATTTCTTGGTTCATGTCTAAGCATCTCTGTGAGAGAACGTTCATTGCAAACAGAGCCTCCCTTGTACCCAGCCCTTTTCTGAATCCCATCTGAGTGTTACTGATGTCTACGTCTAATTTCCTATAGATCCTATTATGGATTATTTTTAAGAACAGTTGCCAAGCGTTTGGCAACGTTTTTGGTAAATAGCTAATACAAGTGCCAAAGAAGCCTTATCGGCCTGTAGTTCTCAAGCTCACTGTTATCACTTTTTTATGGAGAAGTATTTTTATGATTCAATTATTCCATTGAGATGAGATTATTCCATTTTCAAAACGTTAAATAAGTGTTTATTCAATTTCAATATTGTTTCTCTTCTAAGTTTTATATCCTCTATCACTATGCTGTCTTCACCCGGGGCTTTGCTACTTTTCATTTTTTTAACATTTTTTAAGTTTGTAAGTGATTAAGTTAACCGATTTATTATTGAGTTATACCGGCTGTATATATATATACAGTGTGTTCCAACAAAAATTTGACCCACACCCCACCCACCCCAGAATTTTCATGTAAAATGCATGGCGTCAAATGTAACCCCCTACTGGCACGCATCAACCCCCAATTTTTTTTAAATAGCAAGTGTGCTCGAGTGGCACATCATTTAAAGGTATTTTTTCTCACTCTCTACACACGTTTAATCAATCAGGTTCCCCAATAGGAAGACGATCAGTAGGAAGACTACGAAAATGATGAAATAACAACTTACTCGAGGCACATTCAAAAAACAAACAGAGTAATGTTTACATATAAAGAAAAAAAGAATTACAGTATCTGATTTCACTTTAAAAAAGTACAAATATTTGTCTGATTTGTGTAGGACGATGTTTATAAAAATGCGACACACATAAATGATGATTTCTAACTTATTTTACATCAATATTCAAAATATATAGATTTATTAGCAAAAATGTTGCATGTTTTGTTGCATTTTTAAATTTTGAATTATCATAGCCAAATTGCATGGGTGGCGATAATTTGTTCAGTATGATATTAGAAAACGTCAATTATTTTATCTGATTACGATTCCAATATATATATCAAACAAATTCCAATAAAATATACGCATTTTTATCAACTTATTTAAATCAATTACACTTAAGCATACAAGAGAAAGCATGTTGTTAAATAATATAAAGTTAGAAAGTCAGTTCCGAAAGATCGCAATCATCATAGGCCAGTAAAGAAAAAAAAAAATAGGTAAAAAAATTTTATACCTACAGGTTTTTGAAAGTTCTAAAAGGAATATGAGTGATAGCTGATTACTACTCCTTGAGAACGTACTGATTTTGCTTTGTTTTTTTTTCAACAATCATAAAAAGTACTTGAGTACCTCGGTGTGGTGTTTACAGAAACACTAAAGTAGAGGGCCGATGTGGCTGCAGCCTGTAATAAGGTTAGGAGAAAAGTCGGTTTACTCAATGCCCTCAGTGGTAAGTTCGGACGGATACACCCACGTACACTTATATACACGTACAAAACATTTATCAAGCCGGTGATTGAATATAGGTCTAATCTTTATATCACGTTCAATCGCCTATTTACAAAACTGCTGGGATTGGAACGGAGAATCCTGCGTAGAGTAAACAACAAACGGCACGACTACCCCTCCGCCCTCATTCATCAGTGTCGAATATCCAACCCATCAATGAGAGGTTCTCCTCTTTGAGCATGAGTTATACAATCAAAACCATCCGTGGCCAAAACTTCAGAGTCGAAAATATTATCAAAACTACTGGCTCATTACTAAATTGCTGACCCATACCAGCAACGAACTCCCTGATGAATACAATGATATTCAACTCCCCTCTATTATCGCTGTAATGATTAAATTGATCACTTCGAGCTTGCTATGACAGGGAGGGATCGGTTTTCTGTGGTTTCCCGATACCATTGCACAATTATACCTGTCTATTGTTGAGGCTACAGCCACAGCTAGCCTCTCCGCGATTCATAAGATTGTGATACTTACTAATTAAATTCAGTCACAATTTTTTTTTCAGTCAAAAAAAGGACCGTTTTAGCTCAACATCCCTTTCACTTCTGACCACCCTGGATACCACCTCCTCCGCATAACTACATGCCGATACCGACAAAAACAAACCACATCCTAAAGAGGTGTCCCACCTAAAACAGGACAACAAAATCATCAACAAAGAGAACCAACAAACAGAAAAGAACAACGAGACAATGATCGAAAACTATATCACTTGAGAAAGACACTCTGGCCGACACAGCTGACGAACAGCTAGTGATTGAAAACAAGAGTTTTCAGTGTTTTATTGATTTATAAAATGAATTTCCATCAAATAACGGTCGAATCAATCACTTAAATAGTTTTTAAGTTAACCAATTTGTTTATTCCGTTTATCCAAATAATTGATTATTTAAACAACTTGACTTTTCCAAACAGTGACTAGAGCTATAGCAATGAATTTTTTAAGGATTCAAAACTTTTTAGAAAACTGAAAAGAAATTAAAAAAAAACATTTGAAGAAGACTTTTTCGCTTATAAACATTTATAATAACTTTCATATTTTTTATTTCACGCGCTTGTAAGGCCTACTGAAAAGATGGTGAGAAAACACAATCCTTAACAATAGGAACCAAGAAGGCACTTTTTTAACTCATATTTCCATTGCATATTAACATTAAGAGCTAAAAATTGATTAGATTATAAACGAAGATCTAGATTTTATCATGCATTTTATAAAGGGCATATATCGAGAAAAAGTAAAAAGGTATAAAACGTTAAAGTCGCGATACTCGTACAATACGGCCTGCCAGAGCTCAGTTCTTTTTAGAACGGAATTTCAAATTGGAGGACGCTAAAAAATTTGCAATATCTCGGTTCTCATTACATGCAGAAGTTTGATTATTTTTTTTGCGGTAGCTCGATAAAATATTAAGAACGGTGCTATTTTCATCTCCCGAGAATTTCGCGGAAAGATAAATTAGTTAAATGTTTTAATCAAAAAGTTAAATTTTATTATTATTTCGTAAGAAATACTTATTTATTGATTTATGTTTATTATTAATATAAATATACAATAATATTTATTAATTCTTCTTGTAAAGTACAAAAAAAAATTGGTTCAAAATTTATTTTACAAAGTAAGCACTCCTCCAAGCCCGGATATTTTGCAATTCGTCGTCTTTTGCAGGATGAATTTTGATCGTTTTGAAGTTTTTTCATACTGTCTATTAATTTTTTATTATTGTTAACAAAGTACTCATTGTTAGGCCAAATTGTTTAGCAACACCTTTCTTCTTTTGACAGCTCGTCACAGCTTCGAGAATTTCTAATTTGTTAGCGAGACTCACAATTTTCAGTTTACGTTTCACAGCACTTGTTTTAAGAGTTTTATCTAAACTGTTGTACCAATTGATGTGTATTGTGATAATGATGAAACAAAATACTTATGACAATTTTTCAATCGACAACAAATGACTTACTGCGCTAAAGGTCGTATGAAATCAAAAATAATAAAATTAAACATCCAGGAACAAGGCAAGCAAGCACGTGTTTATTAAGACGTAGGTTGTAGGGCTTGTAGGGAAGGGAACAAAAGATTTTTTCGAGTTTTTAACGATTTCGACTTATCGAGCCATTATTATTTCCATATAATCAAAAACTCTTCTGGGAATCTACAATATCCAAGTATAAAGATACATTATATTGTCCAATTTTTTCAATTTGTATTGCTTGAAGGTGATCGGTACTACCAAATCTTTTTTGAAAACCCGTCCGCGCTACTCTCTGGTAGGAATCTATTTTGGGAGTTAATTATTTATTTGTAGTTATTTTTGTAATTCCTTTATGTAGATAAGGTAGTAGACTGATGTGACAATAGTTGTCTGGGATATTTCTTTCGTTTACTCAGTTGTTAAGCAAGATCTTCACTCTCCAGAAGACGAGCAACCCCTAGCTATACCATTTCACATGTAATTTGGTCTTCTGTTCTTTTCGACACTTTATCAGGCAAGATCAAAGAATAACAAGTAAGATATGTTGTAATCTACAGAATCCAAGTATAAAAATGCATTATATTATCCAATTTTTTCAATTTGTATTGCTTGAAGGTGATCGGTACTACCAAATCTTTTTTGAAAATCCGTCAGCTCTACTGTCTGTTAGAAATCCATTTTGGTGGTTAATTATTTGTTTGTAGCTATTTTTGTAATTCATTAACGTAGATAAGACAGAATTTCTTATTGTAGATAAGATTCCGAAATGAAATAATATCGGCTAAGCGTACCAAGGAGCAGCTATAACAAGTGATCACAATCTAGTTCTAGAAAACATGAAACTCAAGTTAAAAAACTTACAAACAACTGCCAAACCACAGAGATTCAATCTGAGAAAACTAAAAGAAACTGATATATACCAACGAGGAAGTAGAAAGGCAAAAGCAATTGACAGCAACAGATAAATGGAGGAAAGTAGAGGAGATCTTGAGAAATATCACAAAACAAAAACTTCAAGAAAGGGCACACAAGAATAAAAACGAACAACAGTACAAAAAAATTAATAAAATAATCAAACAGAAAATCAAAGAAGCTAAGGAACTGTGGCTATCACAAAAATTGTGAAGAAATAGAAAGGTTAGATAAACAACGTGACAGTTTTAACATACACCGGAAAATCAAAGAGACAGCTGGCATATACAAGAAGAAGGGTATAGGAAATATGGATAAAAATAACAAGATAATAACGAAATGAGCAGATAACATAAACAGATGGGAGGAATAGACAAAAGAACTATTTGAAGACGACGAGAAAATTGAGGTCATTGAACCAAGAGGAAGAAATGGGCCCACCAATCACCAAAGACGAATTGAGAAAGCGCTAAAACGTATAAAAAATGAGAAGACCATGGGAAAAGATCAAATACCTACAGAAATCTTAAAAATATTAACAAAAAATCATATGGGCACACTAATAGATTTTTTTTTTTTTTTTTTTTTTTTTTTTTTTTTTTTTTTTTTTTTTTTCTTGGCTTGGACAATTGTCATTCAGCCATCAGTCATTCAGTATCCATCAACATAAGTTTTGTTAAAGAATTTAAATATGTCAATTAGTGAAACATGATTAATATAATAATAATAACAGCTAAGCTAATGTACATACTATGTTAATAAATACTATATCATACCTTTATTATAATTTAGTTATTGAGAGACGCCTTCAGAAATTCATAGTGTATACATCTTACAAAAAAAAATATAAAAATAAAGATATCTACCTACTATGTTAATAACTACAACTATGGTAATACATTTTTTTTTTTTTTTCACTACGTTAGGACATAAACCCGATTCAACATCTCGGAGGTTTAGATCCTCTTAGTGATTGTTTTAGTATATTTTTATTTATTTATTTTTTTTTCTTATTTTGTTCTTTTTTTTTTAAATTCATTTTTATAATCATCTTTTTTCTTTTTTTTTTTTTAATTTATGTGTTTTTTTTCTTTTTAAAGAATTATTTAATGCCATTTATTATACGGGAGAGATTCCGAAAGAATGGTTAATATTAATATTCATTCCAATACCCAAAAAATCAAACGCAATGAAGAGTGACGGGCACAGGACAATTAGCTTGATGAACCATATTCTAAAAGTGTTCTTACGAGTGATACACGAACGTATCTACAAAAAACTAGATGGTAGAATAGCTGAAAACCAATTTTGGGATTCAAAAATGGCTTTGGCACCAGAGAAGCATTATTTACTGTACAAACACTAATCGAACGATGTCGAGATATCAATTGCGACGTATTCATATGTCTAGTCGACTTCGAAAAAGCTTTCGACAAAGTACAGCACAGAAGAATGGCAAAAATACTGCAGAACACAGAATTAGATGATAAAGACGTGAGAATCATTGCCAATCTATACCAATATCAGAAAGCCATAATACGAATAGACCAACAAAAATCGAAAGAAATACCTATAAATCGTGGAGTAAGACTAGGATGTGCGCTTTCCCCTTTACTTTTTAATATGTATTCAGAAGAATTGTTTAAAGAGGCATTAGAAGACGTAAATGACGGCATATTATTAACTGAGCACTTCTGAATAATCTTAGATACGCAGATGGCACAATACTCCTTGCGGATAGCAGAGAAGAACTACAGATCTTGGTTGATCGCATTACAGAATACTGCGAAAGGTATGGAATGGCATTGAATACAAATAAAACAGAAATTATGCTGGTAAGCAACACCAAGATTGAGGAAGACAGTGTTTCTGCTAAAGGAAATCTTTAGTCAATCAGTACTTAGATTGCGAACAAAATGAAGAATGGGATAGAAGTACGGAAATAAAATGGCGTATCGAGATAGCTAGAAGTGCTTTAGAAAAGACTCATTAACTTTGAAATGTGGTGTTATCGAAAAATGTGGAAAATATCTTGGACACAACACATAACAAATGCAGAAACGCTACGAAGAATGAAAAAAGATAAAGAAATACTCAACACTATAAAGAAAAGAAAAATTAGCTACTTTGGTCACATACTAAGAAACGAGAAATACGAATCGATGCGGCTGGTCATACAAGGGAAGGTGGAAGGCAAAAGAGGACCGGGGAGAAGACGCACGTCCTGGTTCAAGAATCTGAGACAATGGGGTGGAAAAACGTCGATAGAACTTTTCAAAACGGCTGCAGATAGAGTCAAATGTGCCATGATAAACGCCAGTGTCTTTAGGGATGGGGCGCGTTAAGAAGAAAAAGATAAGGCAGTAGACTGATGTGACAATAGTTTTCTGAAACATTTCTTTCGTTTAATCAATTGTTAAGCAAGATCTTCACTCTCCAGAAGACGAGCACGAGTTATTTGGTCTTATGTTCTTTTTCGACTCTTTATCAGGCAAGATTAAAGCATAACAAGTGAGATATGTGAATATCCACATCTACGCCGTTTCCAAAATATAATTTTTGAATCAAATAATCGTATTTTGAAAACGACATCCGGATCTCAAACCGAAACTTTAATAAGGAGTTTAGTTTCTAATTATAATATCGAGATATTTGCTAACTGATGGCATTCCAGACGGAAGCATTTTCAGTAACCGGTAAGGTTCAATCATTATTAAAAAGTAAAAAATGGAGCCGAAATGTCAAAAAGTAAAAAACAGTACCACAGCAACTATGTTTCCAAAAACTACTACCAGCATTATTTTCCAATTTTTATAACTTAAAAAAGAATACAGTCACACAGCAAATTAGCAAATTAGTTTTAAACTCTATGAAAGTGTATATTATATTGCAATATCGATTCTGGTTACTTCACTTTAGTATCCATTTAATATTTAACAATATTGCTAAATATTTAAAGTTACTATTCAACAAAACATTAAAGCTCCAAACATTACTATTATTCTAAACGAAACAAATAAAATATCAATGCACGAAATATCCATTAACGCAAACAGTAATAATTGTTTTGACGATAAACATTCCGCCATTCCATTTACGAGAAGATTAACAGGATTTTCCGCTCGCCAACCTAAAACCAACCAATATCAGCCGCTCGGTTGCTCCCATCTCTAGCTGTGTGTCACAATCGTGACGCGAGCGTTCGACGTCATACTCTCGTTACCGAGAAGCAGAAGTGAGACGGAGAGAGAACAATAGAGGAAGACGGACGAACTTCTCGATGTTTGTGTAAGTTATTCGAGGTATATTCGAGTGCAGATAGATGTATATTAAGAGCGGCGAGTGGGACGGTTGGAAAGCTCTTTTCTTTCCTTTTTTTATTGCCGCAGTTTGGTAAATTACCTCTCCCGAAATCTGGTCCATTTTAATTACGCCTTCATTGTTTGTTTTTTATACAATTAAGACGTTTTCTGCTTTTGCGTTTATTAAGGTCACGAATAAGTCAAAGAGTTAATTGCAAATAGAATAATTAATAATTTGTACGACATGGAAATAATTTGATTACAGCGTTTTACCGATTAAAACGGATGCTCATTGGTGCATTTATTGAAGTAAAGTTGGATATGACGGACGTGAAGGACGGAATGATCTAAATGATTATTGAATGATAAATGACAAATTGTCTATTAATTCGTTTAAAATACAACTAATCGGAAATAACAGGAAAAAAATATATAAAAAACAGTAAATAGTTGGACTGATGGAGGAGGAAAAACTTATGCCACTAACAAAAATAGTGCTACTACCTATTCTAAGAAATACTCACCGTGGCAGGTAGGAAATAAGTATATAAAAAATAAATAATTAAGTTGCTACAATAATTAACTTTTTTTGAAAATCGTATTATTAAAATGATATGGATATAGATAATAATTAAAAGAGACGAAACCAACAATAATACCCTACTACAAGAACCTAAAGCAAAGTTAAGATAATTTGATAACTGTTAGTTTGAATATTTCTTGGCACATTCTAGTTATTGTTTTTCTATTGCTACAGATGCTAATAATCTCAAAAACCTTTAATAAGTTAGTTGTGTAATCACTATGCAATATGCAAATTACATATTTTGCAAATAATGCATAAAAAATGCAAAAATAACAAATTTTGCATATTTGTCTAAAAGTGAGCATAAAGTGCTTATAATTTGAAAATTTGGTGTTAACTATATATTTTTATACTATACACAATCATTATAGGCGACTTCAATGCCAAATTAGGGAGAAAACTAGAAGAATCAGAAAATAAAATCGGCAACTTTGGATATGGAACACGAAACGAAAGAGGAGAAACATTAATGAATTATATGGAAACGAACGGTCTATATGCGATGAATACCTTTTTCAATAAAAAACCACAGAGAAAATGGACGTGGGTCGCGCCCAATGGTTTAACAAAAAATGAGATTGATTACATCCTATCCAAAGAAAAGAGCATAGTACAAGACGTTACGGTCATAAACATGATTTCCGTAGGAAGTGATCACAGAATTGTTAGAGCCAAAATCAAAATTAACTCCACAGCAGACAGACAAAAATTTAAACCATCTAAAAAAGAGATAGATACAGAACTTCTTAAAGAACGCAAAGAAGAATACATAAACCAGCTAGAAAGAAGTGACATATCACAGCTAAAGGGTCTGTAACTAGACGAATTAAACGATAAAATAACAACAGAACTACTAGAAGCAGGCCTGAAGATTGCTAATAAACAAAAGCGAAAACAACAAAAAATTAGCTCTAAATCACAAGATATGTTAAAAAAACGACGACAACTACTGAACGATAACAAAAGAAATACAGTGGAGTATACCGAACTGAATAAAACCATAAGAAAACAGATAAAGGAAGATTTAAAGAAATACCAAGAAGACCGCATTAAGAAAATCATAGAGAAGAACAAAAGTTTAAAAACAATGAAAAAAAATATAGGAAAAAGAAAACTAATCATGCTTAAAGCTGAGAACAATGAAGAAAGAGATCTAGGAGAAATAGTAAAAATCACAGAAAGATATTACACAGACCTATACAGTTCTAAAAATGACCCACCACTATCATCTAAACAGAATCTCACGAGGAAAATACAAAATTTTGGCTCAGAGGTATTACCAGAAATAACTGAAGATGAAATCGAAAAATCCATAAACGACATGAAAAGAAATAAAGCGGCCGGTGAGGACAAAATACTGGCGGAACTGCTAAAAGAAGGAGGAGACACGATAAAAAAATGCTAAAAATACTGTTCAACAAATGTCTGTTTGAAGGTAAAATACCCAAACAATGGAGAAATGCCAACACAATCTTAATACATAAGAAAGGAGACAGAACAGACCTAAACAACTACCGTCCTATTTCCCTTTTGTCACAACTATATAAAACCTTCACAAGAATAATAAACAACCGACTAACCTATAAACTTGATAACTACCAACCAGTGGAACAGGCCGGATTCAGAAAAGGATACAGCACAATCGACCATCTACATACGCTTAAAATCTTAATTGAGAAAACCAATGAATACAACCTTCCGCTGTACTTAGCATTCGTAGATTATGAAAAGGCTTTCGACAGCATTGAACATTGGGCGGTTGAAGAAGCTCTGGTCAATAGTAGAATAGATTCAAGATACCGACAATTGATACATGATATTTACCAAAACGCAACCATGACCGTAATTCTGGACGACAAATTAATAACGGATAATATAAAAGTTAAACGAGGAGTCCCACAAGGCGATATAATTTCACCTAAACTGTTTACCTTGACCCTCGAAGACATAATAAAATCAACAGATTGGGAAAACAGAGGAATATGTATTAACGGAAAATACCTAAATCACCTTAGATATGCGGATGACATACTCCTGATCTCCTCGGAACGACAAGAACTGGAATTAATGCTGAATGAACTTCATGAAAAATCACTGCAAAAAGGCCTAAAAATTAACTTCAACAAAACAAAAGTAATGACAAACACGGAAGACCAAGAGGCAATAAAAATAAAAACAGAAAAAATAGAACAGGTAAATGAGTATATCTATCTAGGACAAGCAATCAGAGCTAATAGAGAAAATCAAACAGCCGAAATATCGAGACGAGTAAGAATGGGATGGGCAGCGTTCGGCAAACTTTCTTACGTTCTAAAAAATCAAACAATCCCTCTATACTTACGAAGCAAGGTATATAACTCCTGTATCATACCGGTGCTCACCTACGGAGCACAGACATGGACATTTACACAGGCCAATTTGGATAGGATAAGGAAGGCACAAAGAGCGATGGAGAGACAAATGTTGGGTGTATCACTTAGAAATAAAAAACGTAACCAGTGGATCAGAACCAGAACAAAGACAGTAGACGCGATAGAACAAGCAGCAAAACTGAAATGGAAATGGGCTGGACACAATGAACGTCTCCAAGACGGACGATGGAACAATGCCATCGGAAAGTGGCGTCCATACAATGCAAAGAGATCAAGAGGCAGACCACAGATGAGGTGGAAAGATGACATCAGGAAACAAGGAGGTCCCACATGGCAGAGAACAGCTCAAGATAGGGAAAGATGGAGAGAACTGGGGGAGACCTATATCCAACAATGAAAGAATAGAGAATAGGTTAAAAAAAAAATATATATATATATATATATTTTTATAAAAATTAATGGGCCAATATATATTTTTATATTCAAACTTACAGATGGCATGAATATGGCAATATTTAATTTTGTTTTATAATCACTTGGTATTCAAATTCTTGGTATAGTAACTAATAAAAGACGGCGGCTTATAGTTTTGTCAGGTTTTGTCCTGGAATTAAGGGTTTGTGTAAACCAGTTTATGTCTCTGGGTAAAAATTTTTATTTTGACGGTCAGTTTCACTTGGTTTCACTTTTGTTATAAAATCGGAGGCGTAAACAACATGTATTTCTAATTGTGAATAATTATTTTGCTTTGAAAATGCCGAAAATAAGCAATGTTTCAACTTAGATAAAATCTTACAAAGAGGTTAAATGGATAAAGTTTATTGCTCATGTTGTGGAAAAACCGTAAGTATATACGTATTATTTTTTATTTTATTTTAAAAATTTACACGGTGGTACAAACAAAGATTTTAAAATTGGAGATTATGTTTAAGAAAAGTACCGACACAGGGCTAGTTCGCAATAAATCGATGTATTTTTTCTTTTTTCAAGCATTTTTCAACTCCTTGTGATAAAAAATAGGATACCTATTTAAAATTCAAATCATTCAATGTCCAGATTCTATGGACATTTAGAAGAACAAACTAACTCAATGAAAAGTACCACAAAGATTATTTGAAATTTTAGACTGAAACAAAGTAACGAAAGGGGAGACTTTCTACATTTTCGTATGCAATCCAATCTGATTATGCAATAAACTTTACCCACAAAGAATATACACGTGGCGTAATAAAATTAATTTAGTTAGATCAAGATGGAAATCACCAGTCAATTGCAAAACATTCCCTGGTGCAGACTGTGGAATTGATCACCAACCTTTGAGACTGAACATCAGGCTTTGACTTAAAGTCCTATACGAGAAACGCCCAAAGATCGAAGACTTTCGAAGAAACCTGGAAAACAAACTTACCATACCAAATCAAATAGCGGTCCTGTACGGAACCAAAAAAACTTTGGGATATTTAAAAGACAAAATAACTGAAACTGCAAAGAATTTTATATCAATACCGACTACCACAAAGCGTAAACGATGATCCACTGACGTTACTTGGAGCAAATTTAACAGAGGACATTACACAAAATTAGATCTGGTACGGACTGTGAATACAGAATACTTTCGAAAGAACTAAAGCGGCAGTATGGAAAAAACAAAGAATCTAATCGTCCAAATATGTATGGAACTTAGAGCACACGGTTTTCGCAAACAAGTAATGAAACTAGGACAACTTATCGAAAAGTCAAAAGACATTTAGGTTCCACTGCGAATATAAACTTACAGTTAAGTGAAATTTTTTTACTTCACTGTCAACACACAACATACAGCCAACCACTGAGATCCTTCGCTTTTATAAATCAATGGTAATAAGTTTCGTGTATCGCTTATTAAAGATATGGAAATATAAATTTATTTCTAGGCAACCAAATTGCGATTGGTAACATTTTTCTTCTCGATATTTCGGTATGGTGCCGAACCATAAACTCTACGTCACAAGAACGCCAGAAGATCAACGCATTTGAGTTGTAGTGTTTGAGAAGAATGATCTTGGCCTAATCCTATATAAACATAATATTTAACTTAGAAGTGCCACAAGAAAACAGCTTCAGAATCTTTTTAATACGTTTTCATCAATTTTTGTTTCCGCAATACACAAAAGAATCCAGAACAACATATTGTTTAATATTTTATTAGAAGTGGCCTATACCGTTAAAACTGAGGTTAAATAGTGATAAAATGCATTAAAATATATTGCTTTAGCCCTACCAAAAATATTTACATACACATCCAATAATGCACTTTGCCTAATTCACGGCAAATAATCCAACAGATCGTATATTACATTAAATATGTCAGTCTGGTAACGGGAGTCCCAAATATTAAACAAGACGTAAAATGGAATTGTTCACACAGACGAAAATGAATATTATACCAATGTGAAACGCAAGCCTAATAAATGAATCTAAAATAAAAACGAAATATTGGGATTAGTACGTCTGATACACTTAAATAATCTGGAAATAATGCAAAATACCAAATGCTCGAAAAACGACTGTAGGTATCATTGTTCAAAAAGTTAACATAGATGGCTTCAATAATACATACACACATATAATGAGCACACGACTACAAACTATAAGCGAAGTTCTGATAGGGGAAACGGAATGCGGCGTTAGAAAAGGGAGATCGTGCAGCGACAATATATTCACAATAACAAAATATATTCACAATAACATAACTGTGAGTGAACCCCGTAGTGTTTAAAAGATTTCGAGAAGGCATTCGGTGAAGTTGAATATCTTAAAAGAAAAGATAAGATAATACTACAACAGAAGAGTATCAAGACAATAGTAGGTATACTACAGTATTTGTAAACTCGCGATAAGAATCCTTACGATTTACATGGTTTTACATTATCAATGTTACATACTATAATATTAGGTACTGATTCGTTCTTGTGAATCACTGTTTAGGGTATACAATGCGCGTCTAAAGTCTGCTTCTCCCAACTAATTTCTTCCATAAAACTCAAATTACAATAGAAATGAAGGTACTTCGTGGCATAGCCTATACATAAATATTCGAAAGAAAGTTTTAAGAAACATTCGAATTGCATTTAAAAATCTTCGAACGATAATGAACAAAATCTAAATGTTTATTTTCACAGCCAAATTTGTCTCGGGAAAAAGCAATCGCGTCATTTATTTTTTTAATCATTTTCTCTGTAAATCTCATGAGTTTCTATAAGTAGTTAGTAATTTACGTTTTAGAATTGCATTTTAGAATAAGCATACTAACTGTTGTTTACATTATCAGATGCCTCTAGAAAGTGAGTTCTGCGAAACCAGAAGAGAGAGGGTCGAAGGTTAAGGTAGCTTGGATCGTCGTGAGAATCTCCAGTTTGAATCTTAAGGAATTAGGTCAAATTCTTCAACAAGTCAAACAAAATGATGGTACAGGCGATGTTTGGGTGTTTGAATCACCTTTGACGAGCAAGTGTATCTGCTTTGTTCTGCTGCCCCTCAGTTTCCAGGGATTCCTATTTTGGCCCAGAAACAGTGCTGAGATGCAGTTAGCCAAGTTGTTCCTTGTTGGAAGGATCTGCATAGATTGCAGTCAGAAGCAGATTCAATTACTATGCTAAATATTTTCTGATGGTGATTAACGCAAAAGGAAAACACCTGTTAATATTTTTATCTTCTTTAACATATTATGTACCTAGTTTCAATGCTGTGTTAGTGTTTTTTAAATTTTACTGTATGTTTTAATAACTTGCATTTTTATATACTACACTAAATTTGTATGTAGATTGTAATAAGAGGTAAATTCCCGTACCTACATCTCATGATATGATAATGATCAAGCTAAATTTTAATTTTCAATTTTTTTATATAACATTTGTTGTTAAGATAATTTTAAATTAAATATTTTACCAGGCCATCAAGAGAACTAAGATTTGAATTTTTATAAAGAAAGTTTGAAGGTATCATTTTTTATTGGAAACTTCTGTTTTTAAAAATATAGTTTGAAAATTAATATGTCCAGTTAAACTGAGTTTTTATGATTTCACTAGTAATAAATACAGTTAGTAGGTAACAACTTTGTATTTTCAATTTCTCTGACAATCTCCCTTTCAAGTCAATTATCGCCTAGTTTAGTTATTCAAACATTGATTAATTTAAGTTGTTATAATTAACAAAAAGATTAGCGAAATTAGAAAATTATTTTTGTATTTTTTGATGATATCAGTATTCTTACATACTGTATAGTATAATAATTCTTCTCATACGGTTGTCGTTCTTATCATTGAGCAACAGTTTATTTACCCAGCTTTTTCCAATGTTTTTATGGGCTATTTCGAAATTCCTAAAAATAAATATTATTTTCTTTTAAGTAGCTCCCCAACAAACACACATCATTTTATTTTACTATCCAGCGTATGGATTTTAACAGCACGCGAAGTACACATATGCAAATATTAAAAGAACAGCCATTCAATTGCTTCTAAGGAACATCCCACAAAGTCCTGAAGGTTTCCACGGTAAACATGATTTGGGCAGTCTGAAACACAGTGGTTTATGGTCTGTCTAGGTGAACCGCAATCGTACTGTGGACCCTCCGCAGCGAGTCATCACATTTACCATGTCCCGTACGTATGCAATTAAGCCTCGCCAAGGGAGACCGGGGTAGATTTGATCCGATGTAAGTTGGGGTGGATATCTGGACATAGTCTAATTCTATTGTTGGCATCCATATTGTTGACCATTGCCAATGTATATCACAAGTATTACAATTTTTTTGGGCAATTCTAGATTGAAGGATTTCTAGATCTCAGTGGCTGGTGCTCTTTTTTGATGTGTGGTATATCTTGATGGATTGGTAATTGTACGTTGGCTACAATTTTCTGGTACTGTCTCGCTGCTGCTGTACGGCGTAGATCTTGTGGCCCAATATTACCCAAAATAGGAAGCTATTTCACTGTGGTTGATTTTATTGTTCCAGTGATTATTCTCATGGTTTGTTTAGGTTGGACGATTTTGTTGATATGGGCACTATTTAGCCAAAAAAGCTATCGCAGATTTCCGAAGTGTATCCGCAGAAGCACCCCAATGTGTTCCAGCAAGTTTTGTTATTATAATATTGGGGGTGTAATGATAGTTCGCCTTGTCGTGGTGCATCCTGGATAATTAACTGGGTAAATAACTATTAATTTTTGATGTCAAACTAGCCGCTGAGCTCTCCTGGCAATCAGTACGGTAAAGGAAAGTACATTATTTTATATTAACTTTTATAAATAACTGTACAATATTTTTGGAATTATACAAAAAAATACATATAAATGAAATTTATATGATATCTTTCCTTTATCATAGTTACTTCATTGTCTAGTTATAAACAATTTTATGATGGCTTAGTATTTTTAAAAATCTTATTTCCCTAACTGAATAATTCGTGAACAATTACTCCATTTTATTTATATAAAGGTGATCAGCTGCATAATGAGTAGTCAATTGGACTGGGACACCATGTATTTATCCGTGCACGTCGGTTTTACGATTAACATTTCCAGCAGCGTTTAATGTGAATACGTTTAGAGCCAATGAAAACTGAGTAATGAGGTTCATTATTAAAGGTCGATTGATTGGTTGATTCAGGGCCGTTTTAAGAATATGGAAATCACCTAATATGGAAATAAACAAATTCTGACAATTTGTACAATTTTATATAAATAAAAAAATAATGAACGAAAAGGACTACAAAAAATAGTTTGAAAATTTATATTTTTTCACGCATCTTTATCTATTTCCCCATCAGTAGTATTAATCGTAGATGCTTAAAACTATTAATTTTAACAATTAATTTACCAACCAAATTTATCTTACTTATAGTACATAGTTTATTTACAGTAACAGCTTCATCTTTAAATGGATATTAAAAAATCTGTTTGTTTTGAACGCAGCTTTAAACCTGTTCATCGAGAGCTTATTTTAACTGTTCCAATATTTACTCTAATTTCTTTATTTCCTGAGTATTTTCTACTCAGGTTAGTCAATGCCCTTATTTTTCCCATTGCTACATCAATGCCCTGGCAGCTGAAACGTGGACTATCAAAAAAATCGATAGGATTACCATCGAAACCTTCAAAATGTGGTTCTATAGAAGAATTCTACGCGTGTCATGGACAGAACATAGAACCAACCTGTCAATTCAGGAAGAGCTCCATATAAAAGACAGGCTATAAAAAAAGTAAATCGAGCATACCTAATTTACTTCGGCCACATAGCTAGAAGAAAGAGGACCATTGAACTATTAGTAGTAGAAGGAAAGGTAGGATCTCCAACACGATGGACAGACCAAATGAAGACTCTGGTGGTGATGGAAACAGACTAAATTATCTCCGATATGCCGGTGATATTGTTCTCATAACAGACGACTCTCATAACAGAAGTCCTGGAACCTCTGGAGAAGAAGTTCTTTGAGACTACCCCGACCAGTACTGAAGAGCACTCAAATCATATTTACTACAGGCAGAGTGGATGAGCACTGTCTTGACGTTCGTTCCCTTCCACGCCTCTGTGTCCTGGTACCCATACCAAGTTAACCTTATTGGTCCGCGCAACATCAGCAAGTAGTGCTCTCTTGCACACAAGAACAAGCTTGGGGCGCTTCCAAAGTCCTTAGCACTGCTTGACTGTCAGAACATATAGCGATGGTCCTGCCTGAGTTAGCCATATCCATTATCTCCTGAGCACATATCAGCGTCGCAAAGATCTCATCCTGAAAGATTGATGCGTAGGAGCCCAGAGCCTAGACAGATTCAAATCCGATTCCGCTATATACTTCAGCACAGCACATTCCATGGGTCCATTCTGGTCCCATCAGTAAACCAGGTGAGCCCCCTTCGACGGATCAGTGCAGGCTCTCGTTCCATCCACTGATTCCGGTCAGAAAATTGAACCAAGAAGGAGAATGAGAATTTAAATTGCTGTTCTGTATGTCTGTCTCCAAATGTCACAATGGCACATCCATCCATTTCCAGTTGAGACGATAGGCTGCCATCATGGCTTCATACTCGACAATAATATATAGAGGAGGTAAATCCAGCCGACCCTCGAAAGCCGCTGTGGGCGTGGTCCTACTGGCTACTGAGATGACAACGCATGCCAAACGCTGGAGGGGAGTCAACTGAGTATTAGCTGAAGCCAGTCTAGCCCGGGGCCACCACACAATGGCCGACTAAGTAGAAATAATACAGACCAAAATAGTCAAAAGAATGTATTGTTTTGCAGAAAGTATGCGTCAATAGTGGACAAATTAAAAGAACACTAAAAAGAACTATTTCATGTTGCTTATCGCCTTCTTTTAAGGCAGAATTTGAAGATAATAATAATATAATTGAAATTGCACATTATGTTTTTGCAATCTATAGTGTCGCTTCGTGCCCATAGATAAGTTCCATCGAATTCTTATTAAACGACGTAAAAATTCAGATTGTATCAAATCCTGTCAAAAGTAAATGAAATAGAGTTCCAGTTCCATTTTTCCAATGCTTGCAAAATAATACGTAACCTTAAGCCGCGTTCAAAAATCAAACAAGTTTGACTTTCGCACTATCGTAATAATTTCAAATCATGAAGAGAATTTAATTTTCATATTTCACGAATGTACTTGTTTACAGGAAGCGTGGCTTACGAAAGAGTGGTCCACGTTCGTGATTTACTACCCATGTCAACGCATCTTTACTCTTCACAGATTGTTGTATATATCTTGTACTCTAGAAATACTTATAAAAATCGTTTTCAAAATATGAAAATAATTTTTTCCGGTTCGGAAGTATTTCATTTCCTTGGTCCGAAATTGTTTTTATAACTAAGATTCTAAAGAAGCATTTAAAAATTTGCGGTTTATCGATACAAAAAGGAGAAACATACCTAACTCTCTATGTAAAATTAATATCGATTCAAAGGGCGTATTTCTCTTTTATCTCTAAATGCAATCTCCGTTGTGATTTTCTTTTAACTCTCAGTTTATCCAATCTGAATATCGAATATGGAAAATTGGCAAATAAATCCGGACGGTCTGTAGCACTATTGTACATGCGATGTTCCTAAGTGATTTCAAAATTTAGCACCGCAATATTCTCCTGCAGTATTTGATATACATGACCTATTTGTTTTTTTTTATAGGTTCTATAGATGTCAATGAGTCTCTTTTGCTAGTTTAATTCTGGTAAATATAGACCAGGAAACTAACGATTTTCCCATGACACTCATTGATACTATAATTTGGTGATAACAATATTTAATAAACAAAATATGCAAAAGAATAAACGAAATTTTTTACTTTTAAACAATATATAAATAAAGTAAAAATGTAAAAACTGAAAAACATAGAAAATCCTTTAAAATGAGGGTTTGTAAAGTTATTCAATATCAATATCACTAAGTTTGATAGCTCAAATTTTCAGCTATGGAAATTTAGTGTAACCATTTTGTTTAAAGCAGGGAAATTGCTATCAGTTGTGAATGGAACAGTTACCGAACCCGAAAAAAAAAACTAGCAGTGAGTGAAAAGAATGGGATGACAAGAATTCAAAGGCACAGGTGATTTTGTTATCTACTGTATGTCAAGATCAAATGCAATGTGATGATGCTGCCGAAGTGTGGTCAAGACTTAATCACAATACATGAACAAAAGGCAGATATCTCTAGAGAGTTACTATGGCAAAAGTTTTATGAATATAAAATGCATGAGAATGCAAAGGTTGCAGAGCATATAACAACAATATAGCTATGAGTTAAACAGTTAAAAGATGATAAAGGAACTATTAGTAATAGTGCCGTTAGTTCCAAAGTAATTAATAGTTTACCTCCTACATTTAATGCATTTCGCACTGCCTGAGACTCTGCAGCTGGAAATCAGCAAACCTTTGAAAATTTATCAGCAAGATAACTTAAAGAAGAAACTAGAATGAATAATGATGATTTTGAAATATTTCGTCTTGTTTTACAAGTAGAAGCGTTAAAAAGTAAAGGGGAAACCACTGGTAAAAAGAAAACAAATAAACAGGTCTTAAATTACACCTGTAATTATTGTTAACGAAATGAACATTGGGTTAGAGAGTGTAGAAAGAAAATAAAAGATTCCAAAAATGAGTATAAAAATAGGTAATCAGGAAGTAGTCCAGCTTACATATGTGTTATTTTTTTCATGTAGTCATCAACCTTCAGTATAAATAAAAGTGAGGATATGGGCCCACAAACAAGTCTACATATGACTGGAGAAAAATTGTTGTTTTCAAAATTAGAATATCTAGCTACATCTATGTATGTTAGAATAGCAAACAACAAGTTGATTCCAGTAGAATATAAAGGTGTCATAGAAAGAAAGGCATCTGGCCAATATGAATGGTATGATCGTACTATACATAATGTCCTTTACATTCCTGAACTTAGTCACAGCTTCATTGTGTTACGTTATGTTATGACAGATAAAATCTTTACCTATCACTCTCACAAAAACAGGTGTCAATTTCTAGAGCGATATGGAAGCATTTCATATGTTGGAGTACGTAGGGACAATCTGTGGGTCATGCAATTTAAAGTTAAGCCTATTGTAGAATGTAATTTAGCTTGCAAAACATTAATAAAGTTTTGGCATGATCGCCTAGAGCATACTAACTTCAGTACAATGAAGAAAATAGCTAATTTAGTAGAAAATATGCGAGTTGAAGACAAAGGAGAATTTTCCTGTGAGACATGCCAGTAGCCAATATGGGAAGCTGTCAAGAAAATCACATAAAAGTCTAACAAGAAACAGATCAGACAAACCAGATGTAATGGTTCACAGAGATGTATATGGACTAGTAAACATTTCCTCTCTAGGTGTATCTGTGTAGTGGTAACTGTAGTGTGGATTTTCTAAAGCACAAGTCAGATGTTCTTAACAATATTAAGGATTTTAAAATAACTGTGAATTTTGTTAAGTGTCAAGTCCAACAAAATTACGTTTTGTTAGACTTGACATTGAGCAAGATCTTAGTGCGGGTACATTTGCTATTCATCAACATATAAAAAAACTTCTTAGTAAATTTAATGTCTAATGCTTATCCATTAAACATTCCTGCTGAGCCTAGAGGATCTTTGTCTAAAAGAAATATTTCAAAATGTAATAAATCTTTACCATATTGTGTAGCTGTTGGTTCACTACTATTTCTAGCAACCACCAATCGCCCAGATATTACATTTGCAGTTAATCAAGTAAGCAAATTCTTTAATGCTTGGAGTGATGAACATTGGAAAGCAGTAAAACGAATTTTTAGATATCTGACATATACTGCTCATTACAAAATTATATACAGAAAAGCTACACAAGTCAAATGTAATAGGCTACACTGATGCAGACCATGCTGGCTGTCTAGATACAAGAAAATTTACTAGTGGATATGTAGGCAATGGTCTATTACCTGGAAAAGCCAAAAATAGAACATAGCGGCACAATCAACGACAGAGGCCAAATATATGTCCTTGACTTTTGGTGTTAGAAAAGCTTTATGGCTTAAATTTTTTTTTAAAGATATTGGAATTGATGTCTCACCTGTCAACATCTTTGTTGATAATCAATCTGCCATTAAGCTAACAAGGCACAACAATTTCATAGCAGAACAAAACATATTGATATTAAGGTTCACTTTGTTCGAGATAAGTGTGAAAACAAGATCTGTGTGACCTATGTGAATTCATGCAATCAGTTAGCCGATATGTTCACCAAAGCATTCTCAAAGACAGTTTTTTAGAATTTATTGAATAAGTTGAATTTGTCAATTTAACTATGTATTTGTTAATTTGTATTAGGTCTTTGTTTTTATATTTGTTGTCAAATTATGAATAGGTGGGCTTGTTAGAGTAAGCTCCTGAACTAATATAATATTAAAGATTTGAAAAGAGAAGAATTTTGAATTTTAGGTTATGTTACTACTTGTCAAACTGTTAGATGTAAGCACGTGTTTTGTTAATATTCTCAGGCTTATCATTCAATTTACTTTTTCATAATCGACCGACGCCGACGGGTTGTTTTATTCATCAACTTTTCTAAAAATGTACAAAAAACTTAGATTGTACAACACCAATACAGAGCATTTATAAAGTCTTTACCATTTATCATCCCGTATTTACTATTACCTCGTCACCTGCTCACACTTTATGCTATCAATGCTTAACAACATCTTCATAATACATTGCATTCTAAACGAACGCGAAAGTTAACTACCTGAGGAGAGATGAGTACTGTTATCACGTTCATTAATTGACCTCGTTTCGGCAATCACGCTGCGGAAAAGTTTAAATGATATTGTTTGGGTTTTAAAAGTCGAAGAACTCGAGTGTTACCTGTGGTGGGTAACAATAGAGGTGAACGTAATCCTTTCCTAAGTTCGGTTCGGTCGTTTCGGAAAGGCCATCTGCTAGAATCGATCCGAAAATCACGTTTTGGTTATTTTATCATTCATGGTGTAATTTTGTTTAGTTTTTACAGAAGGGCGTACTCTTATAAATTATTTCACAATTTCACTTCTATATAAAACATCCAACTTAAAACTCACAAAACATACTTAACTGGAGATAAATTGGAACATAAAGGTTACATCTGTTGAAAATTTTATTTGCCTTTTCGATTCCATGGAACATCAAAAATCTTCATTCTTTCGAATTCTATTGTAAAGGGTGTATATTCATTTCAAAATAAATTTACTGGAAATTTATTGAGTGGGAAACTTTACATATAAGATATAAAAAAGGTGGTTACAAAAAGTGATGAATTTGGTGCTATAGATATTCCAATCTCTTGGCTTGAGACAATTAACGATCTAAGTAAGAGGCGATTATTATAGTATTAAGTATATTAGTGATTTTTTACGAGGAACCAGAATCATCAAACACCCGACAATACTGCATATATTTGCCACTGGTCATTGCTTGTATAAGTAACTTTCTTCCCCTAAGAGTTTAGGGTAAATGTGATAAATATGACATTCACAATTATTCAAAAAATTAGCTAAAGATCGAAATGTACCGGAAGCTTTTGAGAAATATTTGAGAAACGAGAAAAAGGAGAGACCGACCTTACCCGTAAAGCACCTTAGGGCAAAAATGCTGGTGATCAGTTTACCTATCTAAGGTGATCAGTTTACTAGTCACCAAAGGATGCCAATATGCTATGCAACTCTAGCAGGAGGATCTAATAATTTCATGAGGGGCTTTAATGACAAAAAATAATAAAAAATGTTATTTTCATTACAATTAATTGTGCTTTAATAACATCTAAAACATATTTAATTGAAAAACTTATAATAAATGGCAAACAAACCTATTTCCACTGAAAAAAAAATAAAGTTATACCTAGTTAGAAGTTTTTGAAGAACAAATTTTTGGACGGAACAATAACAATGAAAAATTGAGATACAAGATGTAAGCATGAAAAGATACAAATGTCCAAAGAAACATATATCTTAGAATTCGATTACTTCTCACAAGACCAAAATTCTTGGAAAAGATGGGAGTGAATTGGCAGCGAACGGGCAAAATAAAACTTGCGTTAGACCTTGAAGACGAGCGGCATATGACCTACAACCTTTGAGGCAAAAACTAAAAGACACGAAAGCTCAATTTCTGTTACAGCGGAAGAAAAAAAGAAGCTCACAAAGAGTTGTTAACTTAGTTGTTAACCTTATCGTGATATCATTACTTTATGAGTCGATCTTTCTGATTTTCTTCCATTTTTATCTATCCTCTGTCATTTTTCCACATTCTGACGTTACACCACCTATGGATGCGATAGTGTGATCCGTGTATCTTGTAGGGGATATTCCTCTAGCTCTTTCTCGACTTTTCCTTATGGTAAGCCTCTCGAGACTATCCCTTTGGAAACGTGCAAACTAGTATTATATGTTCTTTTACATGCGTTCTTAGTTTTGCTTGATATTTAGTTGTTTAGTTGTAAGGATCACCAAGAGAAAGTTTTATTGCTATCCTTGAAGTTGAAAGTTCACCACTACACAGCAGATAGGAAAACCTTGAAAACCAAGTTTCTTATGACTCTGATTTTGGCATCGACGGTTATTTCATGGCATTTTTTCGTACCTTAGCAATAACTCTTTTTGCAATTGTTGATATCCACTTTATTTCTTGCACCCTCCTAAATTTTATGTGTCTATTCTCATGATCTTTGTTTATTTTTCTGTGTTACTGATTCTTTCAATTTTTTCTAATAGTGCACTGACTTACATTACAGATTGCGCAAGAATAGTTGTTTCATATCATACATCTCTATCTATATAAGGATTTTTACAGCTGTCACCCACCGCTTTCCTTCTTTCAATCAAAGTCTCCAGTCCTTTCTGTTCTGCCATTCTCCATCTCTAAGGTCTCGTCTTTCCATGGCATCATCCACTTCATCCCTCCATGATCTTCGGGGTCTACGTCTTTTCCTCCTTCCTATTGGGCTCCAATCCGAAATCTTTGCTATCCACCTTGTATGATCTGTTCTTCTCACATGTCCTTACCAAATTAAACGTTTTTCTTCGATGTAGCTGAGTATGTCTTGTTCTACTGCCATTCTTCGTTTTATCTCCTCATTTCTGATGCGATCTATTTTTGTCACTCTGCAGCTTCTTCTCATGAACTCCATTTCAGTTGCTGTAATTTTGGACCTGTTTCGTTTATTTATTACCCAATTCTCTGTTCCACAGGTCATTATACTGCGTACCAAGGTGTTATAAAATATCTTCTTTGTATTTCTGTGTCTATCCCACAGTACCCCGTTCATTTGTTTAATACATGTTCTTGTCTGTGCTAATCTGCTGGTTATCTCTTGCTCGGTAGTTCCATTTTTTGAGAGTATAAATCCTAAATATTTGAATTTTTCAGTGCCGTTAATTTCCCTATCATCGTATATTTCCAAGTTTCTCACTGGTTCTTGCTCTGTTGTTAAATATTCGGTCTTTTCTAGGGTTTTCCAGTCCATTTTTTATGTATTAGTTTTCTAATTTTCGAAGCATATAGCACAGATCTTCTTCATCTTGAGCTGTTACCACTTGGTCATCTACAAAGCTTAATGTGTACAAGATGTTGTCCCGGATTGGTATTATATACATCTCTTAAGTTGGATATTTATCTTTCTTTCGCCGAAAGCGAAATATAGTTTCAACATTAAATGATCTTCCGCATTATCCATTCCTCATATATTTAACAAAAGGGAATTCAATATACAGCCCTGTCCTACACCGTTGGTAAAAAACGACTGTTATACAAAATTTTTGATATACTGCTGACAAAAAACCTCAAAAATCTTGACGATCTAGAATGAGAACATACAATTCGTACTCGGATTGTAAGGCACTAAACCATACTCATTTTAGAGTGAAATACAAGTGTTCTTTTTATTTTTCCTTCTCTTTATAAGCAATTCTGCTTGTTCATTGGCGGATTAATGGTAATTAAGAGTCGGTCAATACTTCTTCTGTCGAATGATTGTCTATGATTTATTTCTGGATATTTTGACAACACGGGCCTCCCCATTCTGCTTATTCCATTCTTTTTTTTTCTATTTATTATTCATTTCTTCTAATGTCTTCACCTTCTCGTTCGATCCTCAGTTTATTTCTTGTAGTTCTCAGTATTCTCATGCCTACCGTTTCCAGTAGACTTTGTCTTGTGGCTGTGTCGGGTCTTGTTTTTGAAGCAGCTGTCATTATTGGTCTAACACTGGCTTTATAAATTCTTGACTTCATCTTTGTATTAATGTGTCTGTTTCACCATATAGTGTTATTAAGGCATCCTGCCAGTCTATTTGCTTTTTGCACTTGATCTCTTACTTCTTTATCCAGGTCTCCATATCTGGACAGTGTAATTCCAAGATATTTTATTTCCATCACTTGTTCAGTACTGATGCCATCAATTGCTATTTTATTGTTTCTTTGCAAATTACTATTGTTTTAGTTTTCTGAGATGAGATTGCCATATTAAAATATTTTACTCTTATGTTAAATCAGTGTACCAGTCTTTGCAGACTATTTTCATCTTGGGTTATGAATATCAGAATATCGTGTCGTCTGCGTTACAGAGTATTTTTACTTCTTTGTTTCTCATTATGTATACTCTTCCTTTGTTAATGGTTTTGATGATTTTGATACATGATTAAATTGAAGAGCATAGGGCTTAATGAGTAACCCGGTCTTATTCCGCTGCCTATTTCTATAGGTTCTATAAGTTGACCATCTATTCTGACTTCCATTTTGTTGTTTTGGTAGACGTTTTCAATAGTTTTTATAATATTTACGGACACTTCTCTATTATACAGAGGATGGAGGACATCTTTGAGTCTTACTCTGTCAAATGCTTTCTTTAAGACAATCACACACATTTTCTGGTCGATTATACTATAGCGATTTCTCAGTAATTTGCTTTATGACGAATATTGCATCTGTACACGATCTTCCAGTACAAAAGCTCTGTTGTTCATCTGCTCAACTTATCCTCTGATTCATTAGTTCTTGTAAAACTTTGGTTGTAAATTTTAGGGTAGTATTTAACAAGTTTATACCTCGTAGATAAAATTTCAATTCTCGATAAAAAAATTAAATTACATTTAATCCAATGCAAGTACTCATTTTGATAAAGCAGCATCGTCTGTTATCAGAATTATATTTTCCTTTTTAAGGTTATCTGCGATAACCTTTCTGATTGCGCGCGTAATCAGCTGTATTTAAAACATATTCAACACCAAAATCGTCCTCGAATGTGTCATAAATTTTTCAAAAATTGTGTAATATTGATTTTCTATAACACCATTTAGAAACAAATGTGTTTTTGTTTTGATATTGAAATTATCGGAAGTGTATTAAAATAAATACATAGCCATATAAAAAGATATTACAATAATAAAAGATATTTGATAAAAAATAATGCATATTATGAAAAATTTATAGATTAAATAATGGAATCTGTGGAGCTGTAAATGAAAATGGTGTCTGGAGAAGACGATACAACTTCGAACTCTATAGAACTGGTGGAGAAATGTACCTATTTGGATCACGGAATAAGAATCTGCAGGGATAACCAAACATGCGAAATCTAAAGACGAATTACTTTAGCGTATGTAGCCTTTGGAAAACTGCGAGATACACTTAGGGCCAACATACCAATTAGTCTCAAAAGAAAGGTATTTGACCAATGCGTATTACCGGGTGGCGAAAGCTATGACTCTAACCAAGACTACGGCTTCGAAATTGAGAGTGGCACAGACACGAATGGTGACGCATGACGAATGTAGACGCATGTTGAGGATTTCCTGGATAGACAGAGTTACCAACGAAGAAGTACTACATAGAATGGGTAAAGAGCGCGAACTAGTCGTAACCATAAAACGTCGTAAACTTGAATACCTGGGCCATTTAATGCGCAATAAACAACGATATGAGCTACTTCGGACCATACTTCAAGGTAAAATGCATGGGAAAAGAGGTCCAGGACGGAGAAGAATATCCTGGCTGCATAACCTGCAAAAATGGTTTAACTTAACCACTACCGGACCTTTCAGGGCAGCAGTCAACAAAGTCAGAATAGATGTTAGTGTCCAACATCCGTAACGGATAGGCACCATAAGAAGAAGAACAGGGACGAATGGAACGATCTATTCTGGGAGTGACATTGAGGGATCGAATAAGCAACGAAGATCTGCGAAGAAGGACGAGTATTGCTGATGTGGAACACAGCGGAACTAAAATGGAATTAACTTTGAAAATAAGGCTATTATCGAGCACAAGTTAATTAAATCTAGCCCATCATTCATTTAAATGGAATTGTTCAGGCCATGTAGCGAAAATGCATGATTCACGATGGACGAGATAAATTACACATTGGAGGCCGAGAGCAGACAAACGAAGTAGAGGAAGACCACCTACACGTTGAGCTGACGACATCAGGCGTATCACGAAAAATTGGCCACAAAGAACATAAAATCGCAAAGAATGGAGGAGTTTAAAGGAGGTCTATGTCCAGCAGTGGACGTGATAAATGAAAGCTGGATGATGATGATGATTAAAGTATGCAGACGCGACGTATAACGTAACGCGGCGTACGGCGTTTTTTGGATACCACTGCCTAAATAAAATTTCCATTAAAATTAAATTCCACGCAAGTGTCCAAAAAGTTGTTTTCATATATTTACGAATAATTTAGGCAGTGGACTTAAATATACCCCACCAGAATTGCGAGTAGCGAGTGAAGTAACGAAAAAGATAGAAGTTAGAATGCATACATTATGGGAAGTTTAGGGTTTAGGGACCAGTTGATGTCAAAATCAGAGAACATAAATTAAGATGGATCGGGCAGGCTAAAAGTCAAAAGTCTAATCACCACTTGCTGATCCAGGGGCTCCAGGTAGTTAGGGACAGAAGAAGGTAGACCTGAAAAGAGTCTCATCACATCAGCGTTAGGATAAGGACGCTATTTTTAAATTTCTCGTTTATAAAATATTTAACATGTGTTTTTTTTTTCTACAATACAGTTAGTTTCAGTGATTTGTTCTGTACTATTAACAACGTAAAATTCAAATAATATTTAACTTACATCCCCTACAACTAAACAGATCTGCAAGGAGACTCTTAAGTAGGACATGTCATTAAAGGGAATATTAATATGAGCCAATATAGAGAGAAGCCAATTGATAATTGGCAGAAGGGAACAATGAGAATGATGGCTGAAGAATAAAATCATTCTATAAACCATGAATTAATTTTTTCCGTTTTAGCTCTGCAAACTTTTCAACTAGTCTCATACCAATAAAAGAAATGCTGCTCGATGACATATACAGGCAAAATAACAACAAAAATTGCCAAACACATAAAAAAGAAAGGAATAACACCTGCTTTCCGAACCAATAACAACCTAGGCAAATATATTAAAAATAACAAGAGCCAAAATAAAAAACACTTAAATAGTGGTGTGTACAAACTTCAATGTGGCGACTGCCCAAAAACTTACATCGGTCAAACTGATAGAAACTTGGATAAACGAATAGCAGAACATAAAAGGGCTTTCAAGAATAGAAAACAGATTCGACATACGCACTTCACCTTCTAGATCATAATCATTCTTTTAATGACAAATTTAAAATTCTTCACATTCAAAATAAAGGCCTTAAGCTATCTTTGTTAGAATCTATGGAAATCAACAAATTAAAAAACACAGATATAATTCTGAATGACCAACTTGAGACAAACAGTTGTCCCCTCCTCAACCTATTTCATTAGAGACTATAAATTTGTAAACCCAAGCCAAAAATAGATCACTTGAGAAAGGCAATCAGCCGAAACAGCTCTAGTGATAAGATTTAAAATAAATTTTGTGGAAGTTTGAAAACAAAGTTTTCAGTGTTTTATTGTTACATAAAATGAATTTCCATCAAGTAACGGTCGAATCCATCAATTAATAAAAGAACTGTTGCATTTATGACAAATTCAGTTCAGCTATCCGTGATAAAACATATATTAATAAAACTCTCCATGAGAACTACTGACACATATCTTGATAACACTATTACTAAATAGCGTATATCGAGACTAACCTAACATTTATAATATTTACTCACATAGTTTCTTTCGCTCTCTGTTTACTTTCTGGTCGTCCATCCAAACTCTAACCGCAGCCAACACTGCTTAACTTAGAGGATCGATGTACCGAAATTGTCTATAAAACTGTACTGTATTCACCTTTTTCTTAAATATAACGTTTTTGTAGATAATAAACTGAGAATTTTCAACTGGAACTTACTTTTGGGTCCATCTTGATGGGTGTTTTTTCATTAGTTGATAGTTGGCTGACTCACCTGAAGAAGAAATCGTTTATTAAAATCTGCTACAAGATGATAATGTGATAAGATGATAATATGAATGGAATATTTCACTATTACTGTTACACTACAGATGAAGTACCAAATGAATTTACGAGTAGTAGTTTTTTTTTATCTAATAATCATTAAAAGAACCCACATTATTATTGCTCTCTAAATAAGTTATTGCTGATTCAGTAACTGGTACAAGTTCTGGGTCTACTTTAACTATTTTCTAATTTGTTTTGACTTTTTTTTTTGTTTATTCACTTGGATTTTATTTGAGCTACAAGAATATCGTCGTGGTACTTGCAATAGGTCCTATGTCAAAAAAAAACCACTTTCTGGTTTATGAAACATACATGACCGATGCAGTCAAATACACAACTCCAATAAGTCATATGTCGATGGGAAAATATAAAAGATGGGTCCTGACTTCATTTAAGCAAATAAAATTTCGGATGAATTGATGAAGAATTGTAAAGATGGGAAGTGTTTGGTCCTTCCTGAAAAATTACATGAAATGACATACGGCTTATTGCAGGTACCACGGCTATATTGTTTGCTCCACATATCGCTCCCATCATCATCATCATCATTCCTCAACCTCTTGCATCCACTGTTGGATCTTGGTCTCCTCCATGTTCTTCCACTGTTCTCTATCTTGCGCCTTCTGTATCCAATTTCCGACTGTTTTTCTCAAGTCGTCCATCCATCTTTTTGGTGGTCTGCCTCGGTGTCTTTTGTCTTCTCTAGGTCACCATTCTATGAGTCTTTTGATCCACCTATTATCATTTAAACGTGCAATATGTCCAGCCCATCTCCATTTGGCTTGTGCAATTTTTTCTATGACATCTGTTACTTTCCTCTCTCTCACTATTCTATTTGGTACCATATCTCTTCTAGTTATTCCCAACATTGCTCTTTCCATTTTTCTTTGGGTTACTCTCAATTTATTTGCATAATGTTTGGTTAAAGTTATTGTTTCGGAACCATATGTTACTACTGGCAGTATGCATTGGTTGTAAACTTTTTCTTCAAGCAAATCGGTAGCGTCCCTTTTAAAATATCTCGTATCTTGCCAAATGCTGCCCATCCCAAGCCTATGCGACGCTGGATCTCACACGTTTGATTGTCTTTTCCTATTCTAATTTCATGCCCTAAATAGATATAGCTAAAGACCTGATGTACTTCGTTCCCATCTACCCTCATAACATCACTTGGAACTAAATTGGTCATGTATTTTGTTTTTTCAAAGTTTATGTTCAGGCCTATTTTGTTCTATTGCCTGTTTTAGTTCTTCCATCATTTTGTGAGCTTCATTTAAACTCTCGGCTATAATGACAATATCATCTGCAAAACGCAAGTGGCTTAAGTATTCACCATCAATATTTATTCCCCTTTTAGCCCAATCTAGTTTTTTACAGGCATATTCCAGAGCTGCAGTGAATAGTTGGGGGGAGATGGTGTCGCCCTGTCTAATTCCTCGCTCAATTCTATATTTATCGGTAAAGTCATGGAGTTTAACAGATGCTGTCGCGTTGTTGTATATATGTTTTATCAAATTTGTATATCCATAGTCTACTCGGCTTTGACTTATGCTCCTAATACTGCCGGTAATTCCACGGTATTAAAAGCTTTCTTGAAGTCTATGAAAATCAACGTGAGTGGTTTATTATATTCAACACATTTTTCAATTAGTATTTTAAGTGCTTGTAGGTGGTCATTTGTTCCATAACCTTTCCTAAACCCAGCTTGCTCCTTAGACTGATAGAAATCTAATTTTCGTTCTAAACGTTTTGTGATGATCTTGGTAAACCATTTGTAGAGATGTGACAACTGACTTATCATTCTATAATTCTCTAGGTCTGCTCCTTTTTTGTGTATTAGGATAGTAATTGCATTGTTCCATTTTGTAGGGACAATACCTTGGTTTAGACATAGGTTGAATAGTTCAGTTACTACTTCCAGCAGTTTCTTGCCTCCTACTTTAACAGCTTCTATTACTATTTGGTCATCTCCCGGAGCCTTGTTGTTTTTCATTTCCTTTACGAGTTCGTTTCACTTCTTCTATCGTTATGGTAGGCAGAAGTTCGGATCCTTGGTTCATTACTCTGCGTTCTCTAATTTGTGTTTTGTCTTCTTCTGTAAACTGGCTTTTGTATAATTCTTCATAGAAGCTTTTTGCTATCTCTACTATTCTCTCTCTATTTGTTGTTATATTACCTTCCTTGTCCTTTAGTTTAACAATTTCCTTTTTACCATCACAAAGCGTTCTTCTGAGTATTTTCATATTTCCATTTTGCTCAATCACATTTTGTATTTTCTCAGTATTATACTTTTTCTGACCTTTACGAATTGCTTTTCAGATATCTCTGTTCAGATTTCTGAGTTCAGCTGAGTCGCCTTTCTGCTCTGATCTCTTGATTTTTCTTTCTTTCTGAAAGAAAGAAAATATCGCTCCCAGACGAAACTTAAAAAGTTGCTGATGACTTCATTCTAATCAGTAGTGTGATCTGGTGCTGTTCTGGTATGACACTCTGTTTGATTTATTTATACCATCATATTCTTTAAAAGGTAAAACCTCGCAAATGAAAAGAATTTTGTGACTACATCCTGTATAATATTAAAATTTATGTGCCTTTCTGGACTAATACCATGTTTTAATTTTTCTACAGCATCATATTCCTTAAATCCTAAAATATCGCAAACGAAAAGAATGGATAAAGTCAAATTCCAATTGAGGCGGTCGAAGTGAGAAGGGCAGATAGGCTTATGTGCCCTTTTTAAGCAGAATGGCTATTTACGTCCGCCTTGTTTTCCTCTTTACAATGGTATAACTTTCATGTATTTAAGGTTGGTAGAACTGTTTGAATATTAGTGCAGGCTGTTTTTTCAGTCATGTGATGGTTTTTAGATGGTTTCTGCAGGTGTTTTATATTTGAGTGAGGTTAAAGTACCGGTGAGTTGAATTCTAATAAGAACCATGTTACGTAGTGAAGAATATAGTGATTATGAAGATGTTCAAGAAGTTAATAGTTCTGATGTGAAGAGCAAAAACAAACTGATCCATAAACAGAAAAATAAGAAGGAAACCAATAAATTAAGGCACGTTCAAGGTGAAGAATACATAGCTCTGTCAGGAAAGAAGATTAGTTTTAAGTCATTCAATTTAGTTACTGATTGCTTTTTGATTGCTTCTACAATTGCCAGAACAAAAGTCTCCAAGATAGCTAGTTGTCGAGCTGTATAACCTGGCTAAATATCCAGAAACTAGAAGGAAATCTCTTAACCCAAAAAAACCAAGAGATCACACTTGGGCGTATCGTATATATGTAATAGGAAACACTGTTTCAGTGTGTTGCAAGTTTATTTTGGACTTGTTTCAAATTGCAATAAAACGTATACTTATGTTATGAAAAATATTGACTAAAAGTGAATATAAAAAAGACCAAATACATGATAATAACGAAGAAAACAAATATACCAACAAACATACAGTTGGAAAATGAACCAATAGAAAGGGTTGATAAATACAAATACCTAGGTACCTGGATTTCAGAAAATAATGATCAAACAACCGAACTAAGAGCCAGGATAGAAATAGCAAGAAATGCGTTTGTAAAAATTCTCTGCAACAAAGACTTTAGATTAGAACTGAGAGTAAAAGCACTGAGATGCTACGTGTTTCGATACTGTAATATGGACTTGAAAGCTGGACATTGAAGCAAGAACATATAAATAAGTTACAGTTCTTTGAAATGTGGTGTTACATGAGGATGATTAGAATAGCATGGATACAGAGTAAAACTAACACGGGAGTATTGCGAGAAATGGGCAAAGAATGCGAAATAATACACACAATAAGAATAAGAAAGTTACAATATCTGGGACACGTAATGAGGGAACAGCGATATGAACTGCTAAGGCTGGGCTGATAATACAGAGAACAATAAGAGACGGAAGGAGTATAGGAAGAAGGGGAATGTCATGGTTGAAGAATTTAAGGGACTGGTTTAAAGGTAGTTCTCTAGAAATCTTCAGAGTAGCAGTAGATACAGTAAAGATAGTGATGATGATATCAAACCTCCGATTGGGAGACGGTACTTAAAGAAGAAAGAGCATACTTATTATCCAAAAAGAGATCTTATTGGGTGATTCATTTGAAGAAAAAGAAGAAAACATTCTAATAGACCCAAAAACATTTCAAATGACGTTGTTGTGGTAGTGGGGGAACACTTGGCTAATATACTACATGATGAAAGTCATTCTTGGAAATTCAAGAGTAATTTGCAATATTTTGATGTGCAGTTACCAGGTATACATGAGTAAAGCAACTAAACATGTGGGTAAAATCCTTTAAATGATGTTAACTTTGTTAATTAATACATATTTGTTGATGAATTTAAATGATGTTGTTTTAACCAGGTTTGCTTTATAGCAATGCAAGACTCCCATCCCAAAAGAAGGTGTCGCTATGGGTCATTGATAGCAAGTCCTTCAGATTCCATTATAATTTTATATGAGTATCTGTCAGAAACATTAGTATTTTTTAATTTTTCTCGTTGATCTCTTCGAATGATCCAAAAATAGTGGTTGTAATCTATACTGTTGATCTTTTCCTATACTTATTCAGATAATCGTACTTTATTCTCTCTTGGTGCTCTTAAAAAGATGCACTTTATTGAATTTAGTATTAAGCTGCCGCACTATAATATAATTCAAAATATTACGGCTACTTTAAATTGTAACCCAAACCGACTTTTAAGTATCATCAGGTTAAGATAAATCATATTCAACCCTTAAAAAGAGCAACCAAGGGATACAGACCTCTTTAAGAACGTTATTACCGCATCTTGTTCGATTTTCGTACAAATTCAGAAACTCAAGTCATTTACATAAACCTGAGACTAAATGCGACTGAACTTTCAACCCGTCTCATTTTTCAGCATTCGTTATACTTCACTGACTGCATGCAGGTCCTGACAAACTTTCCAGGAGAGTTAAAAGGAGATTTTTGATATGAATGAAGTTAGCACATAAACAATAATGTGTACTTTATCAAAAGCTACTCGAAATATATTAAGGGACATACAAATCCTAACACTCATTATAAATTATTACAATTTCCATATCAGTTTAGGTTTTCGTTTTTTTTTTCTTTCTTTTTTATTGAATTTGCTAACCCCTAAAGAATTTAACTTTAAATTTTTAAATTAAAATTTTCAGCAATATTGCGGAGTCACCATGGACTTCTTTGACAAGATTGGAATCAATATTTTACTCTAGCACCCAAGATCCACAGATTTATCCTTAATTGAACAGGTGTGGGACATAACGGTTAGGAGACTTCTTAATTTAGAGCACTCTCCTGAAACTTTGGGAGCACTTCTTCTTTTTATTGTGCCGTCTTCTAACGAAGGTTGGCAATCACTTCTTTACACTTTCGTGAAATATCAGTTCAACACTGAGGTTAGTTTAATCACTGATATTCTTCAGCTAAGATTTCTTCTTTCTTGAAATCTTTTCATAATTTAATGATGAACAATTTATACTTACTTGCCGTTTCCTGAAAAATATTTAACTTTTTACGTTGAAGGCATTCCTAGACGGTCCTGATATTTACAGCACTATATCCATCAAGATCCAGCGAGTAAGCTGAACTTTGGAAATGTACATGACTTTATTTATACACTTCAGCAGGTTCAACAGAGATTTGTGAAGTTTTGTCGGTTTATTATAAACGTTTTCAATCACCAATATATGGGAACCGGTTTATAATATCCGTGATTTTAATAAATATTTTTTATTGTGTTTCCTTTATATCAGTGTCTTATTATTGCACATGATACGTTTACTGCCTCCTTGTTGCGTCTCTTTAAATACTTTGTCGATAAATTTTTTAAATGGTCATTGGCTTCTTCTTCTTAGAGTGCCATATCCCTACGGAACGTCGGCCACTACCATGCTTATAATATTGTTATACTTATCTCGGTCTTGCGCTACGTGTAGCAATTGGTCCGCTGTCAAACCTGTCCACTGCTGCAAATTCCTCAACCAAGAGAGTTTCTTCCGTCCTATCCATTTCTTTCCTTCGATTTTACCGTTGAGAATTAGCCGAAGGAACTCATATCTTGATCCCTGGTCATTGGCTTGGAAAATAAAAAAAAATAAATAATACTCGCCTATGATCATTCACTTCATAAGCCGCGATTTTGTTTTTCTCCCTGGGCCCGTCTGATCAAAAAGATCTTCGTTATCACTGAAGCTAAAACTTATTGTGTTGGCTGCTCATTGTTGTTTCCTACACCTAGTCTAGAATTTTTGTACTCTGTAGAAGTTTTTACAGGTCTTCTACTTGATATGTCCTAAATATACCAGGATCTCCTCTTGGTTGTCCATACAGTTTTTGTCCTTTACGGTCCAGCGCCTCGCAGTCGCATAATACATGTTTTACAGTTTTTAGTTCCTTATCATAGAGTCTGCAATTAATATCTTCATTGCAAATGGCTATTTTATTCAGGAATTCTCTTACTGGTGCATGACCTGTCAACATTCCTGTTACTGTTCTCAGTTTGTTCCTGCCCATGTAAAGCTGTTCCTCTGTTCTTTTTTACATAGTCTACCAATGAAGATTTTTCCATGTGTTTATTTAGGGATTCTCTCCCATATCGCTCATGACTCTCTTTGATACAGCCTCTCTCTACAGTCCTACGAACTGCAGCCTTTGGTATTTCCAGAGTTACAGCAGGTTCGTTGGATTCGTTCGATCGTCTTTGTGCAAATTGATCTGCTTTTTCGTTGCCTTCCATGTCGTGATGTCCTGGTACCCAGACAAGTTCAATCTTGTTCCGATCTCCCAATTCATTCTCGAAACATGTCCAACCATTAGTCGTATCTGAATTTAAGATGCAGTATATTATGCTTAACATAACATACAACAAACAGACACTTACAAATATCTGGGACACGAAATCAAAATAAGCAGAGACAATCAAACACATGAAATACAGAGGCGAATAGGCCTAACTTGGGCAGCATTTGGCAAATTAAGCCATATTCTAAAAAGTTCAATTCCCATGTGTCTCAAACGAAAGGTTTATGACTAATGTGTTTTACCTGTACAAACTTATGGAGCGGAGACTTTAATACTCACGCAAAAATCTGCGAATAAACTCAGAGTTACGCAACGAGCCATGGAACGTGCAATGCTGAACGTGAGCCTCCGAGACCACATAACAAACCAACAAATCAGGCAATGATCAGGAATTCAAGACGTCATCGAAAGAACCACGTCGCTTAAGTGGAACTGGGCAGGGCACTTAGCCAGAGCACAAGATGGACGGTGGACAAAACGTATTATGTAATGGAGGCCCAGAAACTATAAAAGAAGCCGAGGACGACCATCGACTAGATGGACGATGATATAAAACGTGTAGCGGGAAACTGGCTACAAGCGGCCCAGTGTAGAGAACACTGGAAAGAACTGAGGGGGGCCTATGTCCAGCAGTGGACGCGATTGGCTGATTGATGATATTATGCTTAATAATTAAGTATTGTTAAAAAGTTCTAACTAATTCACGAAATGGAGAGCCAAAGACCAAAAAATAAATATCATATAGCAATCATTCTAATAAATTACTCAACCATCGATTTTAAATAAACATAAACCATAAAAATCGAACGTATAATGTAATATAATATATTATTTTCGCCTTTCCCGAGTAATTTATTACTACTGGTTTTCATTTAAAATAAAATCAAACAAGATTAAAGTAGCTGGTCTATAAATTACTATCGATATTATCTGCACTAATCGAATATACCAACATTAGAAGTGATCGTCGTTTATTTTATTCAATCTTCTCCCTAAAGGGATAATGCCGAGGATTATAAAATCTCTATCAGATATTGCAGTAAAGTTGTGATATTGCTTTTGTACTTTCTGCAGTATGTTTTTATTTTGCATTATAAATTTATAACTGAAAGATATATATAGAAAATTAACAATTCGATAGGAATATGGAAACATTTTACTTCTTGTGATTATTTGGGTTAATATAATCAACACAAAAAATGAAAACTAATTATAGGCTACATAGTAATAAAGCAAAATAAAAAATAAATAGTAATTGTGTGATGATACGAAGGGAGGCACAATATGAATCATTTCACATTACCAGCAGTAATGGAAATAAAACTAGAGCATTATAACAATATTAATCCTACTGAACAACTACAAGGACACTTCTCCTAGATTCCATTTCTTTTCTTTCATGTTTTTTTCCTTTTATCATAAACTGTAGCTGCTCATATGACTCAAGTCTAATTCATAAAGCCGTGAGGATATTTACATCACCTGTTATCCCTCTTTTAATATTTTAACCCTAACTTAATTTTTCGACTTCACATTTTAACAAATTATGTGCGCATGGCTCAGATTGGAGCCAGTGTATTAATACTTTAGTAGATGCGCATGACTCCGATTGAAGACAGTAACCTGTTGATTTTTAATACAGTATATTTTACTTCGACTACTTCGACATTCGTTAATGTTTGTCAGAGTGTGAGTGCGGACTTGAAGTGTCAAATATGTTTAACCCTTTTCTGCTGTTGTAGTTTTGTGATTCAAAATGGCGGAAAGTATGACGAACCCTTCAAAGTGTAAAAAACCAAAACTTATGTTTAAAAATCCACAAAGACTCACGAAAGATACAATTTTAAGCCCATTGACTTTTTTCGACTAATGGACTACCTAAGCTCTGACGTCACAATGGGAGGAGCTTAGAAAACCTTTCCAAACATTTCTAATTCGTAAGAATTTGCTCTATAAGAAAGTGCTCTATAAGAATATATGTTTCAAGAGTAAATAAGTACTTATGGTTATGAACATTCATTATGTGTGATTGATACTATTTGTTGTTTGCGAATTTGTGAGGTAAGAATATCAAAGTATTAAGATATTTACTAAGAATGTTCATATTTTACGGTTATGTTATTGTATGATTAAAACATTAATTATGTTTTTACTGTATTTCAAGGTATTTTATTGGTGTTTTTATCGGGGTTATTTCAAAATTGATCAATAAATCATTGAGTTTATTTACGAAGTTGAAAAATATTTAAATAAAATTTTATTCTTGTTTAGGTGGTAGTGATTTTATCCTGTAAAAGACTAAATATACACGTTTTCTCGTAGTTTAAGTAGTTAATAGTAGTTTTAGTTTTCATTACTGAAAAATTCAGTAATACTGTATATCTTTAAGACATGTTTACTAGCCATCAAATGGTCAAATCTAACAAATAACAAACTCCAAAACTATTACAGCATTCAAAAAAACATTTTTTTAAACACTCACTATGGCAATTTGATATAAGTTTCCACATAATGTTATATTACAACCAAAAGTCCTTATTCACTACTTAAACCTCGAGAAAACGAATTAGTCTTTACATTAAGAGAAAATATTTTAATTGATAACAACACGTCCTCAAAGACAATTTGTCTCAGGACCATATAAGCTATGTAGGGTCATACGTCGTCATGTTACCAATTCCAACGGTAACTTGACCATCCTAATTTGTAATAATATATAATGTAACACAACTATAAATTACCAACATTTAACGGGTTTTTACCCATATATTTTAGTGGCTCATAGCATGTATACTTCGTTTACACTGATGATGGAATTAACATTCCGAAAACGTTTTGTAATGTAATGGTTATATAGAGCGTTTGGGTATTTTATTATATACCTTTTATGAAGGATTTGAAACAAAAAAATTATTATTTTTTATAGTTTATTTGAATAGTGGAATTCAGTAAATGAAAAAGGCATCTTAAAGATAGTTCGGTTAATTTTAGCACCTTTTCTAGAATGAAAAAGTTCAGTTTTTATTTTTACTAGCACTTGTTTTGCATATTTCTATATTTCTGCCAACGCTGTACTTGCTAGGTTCATTTTTTCATCGATCTCTTTGTTCAGTTGCTTGTATCTTATTTTGTTTCTGTTATTTTCTTTGCTTCTTTTTTCCATTATGTTTATTATTTCATAGGCGTTCCAGGGGTTTTGCTTTTAGTTTGCATCTTTCTTTATATTTCAGATTGATTTGCGTCTATTATCATTTTCAGATTCTTTATGCATTCTCTATTATCTCTTCAAAAGGGCTTGCCTCTGCTGTATTTATGTGCAGTTTAGTGTCAATGTATTCCTGTCCAATTTATTTTCTGCATCTTTTGGAAACCTGATTAAGCTTTGAAGCTGATTACAACCCTTTCTAAATCTTTTGTTGAATATGTTATAATCTATTTAATTATAAATTAGGTGTATTGGGGGGGATTTCCCTTCTCTTTGATTGCTTGAACAGGGTGTTAGTATCTATTAATTTTTTCTTTGTAGAACTGAAGAATAAAATGGTTGCGACAATAATTTTTGTTACCTAGTGCGATCCCATTTGTATAAGGTATAATATTATAAGAACTAATCCTAAACTTTCGTACAAGAATGTTTGCAGCGAAAAGAAAGATGGAATATCGTCGGTTTTATCCTTTCTCTCGTCTTTTATATATACTCTAATATCTTGACAGTTATTTATGGATCCAAACCGAAGTTACTTCATTAAAATCTTCATAATATCATAAAAATCCAACTCCAATCATGGGTAAAATAACCCTTTTAAGTTCTAGAAAGATAAAACCTAACCGTCAATAAATCGGTAAATTGTTATGTACCGAAAAATTTTTACGACCTTCGCAATCTCATATAATCCCTGTTTCGACTTTCAAAGCCATAAATATGAAAGTGAGTGATAGTAAAGCCGAAATTCACTCAGGTAAGAGGGATTTCATCAACAAGAAATACACTACCGAATCTGTAAACATCTAAGCTGTCTACTAAATCTTTCTGTCACGGACAACGGCTGACGTTAAAACAGCGTAAATTTCATATAGTTGACAAAACATTGTAAGGAGTAATATCACATCCTCATATTGATAGTTTTTGTAGAGAATTAAAATTTTTTTATACTAATTCACAGTTTTCAGATTAGTCTCACACTTTACAATTATATCAAAATATATACTTCATCTAATTTACAAACCGTTGCACGTCATTATCTACGTCAGAGATCGAAGTTGACATAGTTGCCAAAGTATAAAAAATCCTGAATCAATTTTAAATCAAATAGGTCACATAATTATTGCAAAAGTATTGCCATCTCTTTACAACGACTATTTAAATTTTTATGTGACATTTTTGAAATAAAACACACTCATTTTGTTCTAAAAAGAACAGATTTTTTAAATAGGTAAAAATATAAAACAGGAGGTATTTACTTTAAAATTCAAAATAATAAAGTACAAAAAGTGTCAACACCGCAACTGTCAAATAAGTGTTACCAATTTATGCCAAAATTTCACCTTCGTTCGATTACAGTTACAGTGTGTTCCGAACAAATGTTCTTCATAAAAACGCTTTATAATGCATTTATACAAATTAAATGAAACATATTATTGTGTATTTCTTTAAGTTAACATTAATAGACATCTTGAAATATTATTTCTACGCGTATATAATCAAATATGTCTAGTGGCTGTAATGCCAGTGTCCTCGGCAAAGTGATTCTAAAAAAGAACACACCTACCGCCTAAATATTTCGTGTTGGTATCATGTGACGTCACGGACTATGACGCCGATGACGTGCATCGGTATGTAAATTAGATGAAGTATAGTAAAAGCTTACAGTAAAGAAATAAATATCTTTGGTACTGTATTGGTTTCAATCTACTAGAAAGATTCTAGCCTCATGCTATTAGCGAAACGATTTTGTGCAATTTTGTAGTGATTAAATGTTTTCTTGCTATAGGTAAAGTTGGTTTGATAGTCTTGTTGGCTTGATCACAGTCGTGATCTGTGATGACGACTGCGTCTTACCTTGTAGATCTGTCCACTGTGCTACCGAAAGAATTTGAATAAAGTATTTTCCACCTAAGAAGCTTTTCCACCGCTTTGCAATTAAATGTTGGTAACTTTATTACTAGCGGGCCAGATAAGCGGCGATATATTTTACACTACCTTTATGAATAACATTTTACTGCTCTGTTGTTTCAATTAGCACTGCTCAAGAAGTTTATTTGGTCGTTGGTATCGTTTATTGGTTTTAATATTTTATTGCAATAAGAAGAGTACGCAATATTTATTTAAACAGTAAATTTATTACATGTATTAAGTACATTTAATTTCTTCTGGCGTATCGTATAACGTGGGTTTACCCAATAATAAAAGTTATGCCTTTACAAGAATATATTATTTGAAAAATAAGGAGTACCATGTGTCATAATAATTGTAATCTCCTTTATACACACTTTAAAAATTTGTTTAGTAATGTATTTCTTAAATCCACACAATCATTGAAAAATGATTCATGTTATTTAAAAATATCTTTCTGTTATCGACAAAGTAGATCAAATTCAAACTTGTCATCATTTAACATTTTTGTTTATCGGTAAAAATTAATTGATGGTCGTGGGTTGTATTGGTGTTATTTAATAATTTCGCCAAATACATAATCAGCAAAAATCTTATTTAAAACAAAATGAATAATTTGGAAGAAAATAAAATACAGTCGAAACGTAGAGTGTTATCTCCAGAAGAACTGCGTTAAGCTCTGAAAATTGAAAGTTATTTCAGTTTGGAAAAAAATAACATAGGTCCATTGACATATGTTATGGCAGTTCAGAAACGCACATGCGATACTTGATTCAGATCTCAGAGAGGACATTCCAAAGAATTAATAACATGAGTGAGGATGAAATAAATAAAGTAAGCAAGAGAAATCGCCGACATTCAAAAACTTTAGATTTGTACCAATCAATTAAACTTGCAATTAAAAATATTATATATAATAAAGCCAAATAACATGTAACAATTAGTGCAGTGTTGCAAACAATAAAAGACAAGGAACTGTGTGATATTAGTTTAACAAGTTTCTCTCTAATGTTGTTTCAAAACGATGGCATTTTTTAAAGAAAATACATGAACAATAAAACGTCCGATAGTCCGAGAAATACGTACGTCACAAATCACAACTACCGGTTCAATATATAACAAATCTGTGGAAATCCTAGCATATGCTTGTCGTCTCCGGGCGATAATTAATAAACGTAGGAAATTGTAATGCAACTTGGTGCTATAACCATGTTTACTAATATCTCTAACTATTGCGCAATATTGCGTAGTTAGCCGGAACGCTCTAATTTGGGCATTGTCTTGAAAAAGACAATGCTGATAGGTTGTAGGTAATTTAGAAATGAGACACACAATTTCTAAGTAGAAAAAAACTCAGCGTCAGAGTCTTTAGAACTTTTCAGAGCCCTTCAAAGTGAAGAGCCCTGGGGCTACCCTCTAAGGGTAATACCGCACTGACCCTAAATCCGAAAATGTCCCATATTTAAAGTAAAATTAACTTTTATATGAAACTTTTTCGATTTTTAACCAATTAAAATTTGAATAAAACTGCAGAAGGAAGGGCGATGAACATCGAGGTGCGTGATGACATGCTGATGATATCAATATTGTTGAGAGAACGAAAAACGCAGCACGAGAGTATGTAGCACTATGTAGCACTAAAGGAAGCGGCTACAAAAATGGGTTTAATAATAAACATTAATAAAACGAAATACATGAAAATAGGTCCGCAACCACAAATACGACGGCCACTTGTTATATAAAACGACGTCATCGAAGCAGTTAACGAATTTGTATACCTGGGAACGCTCGTCAATACTGAAAATGACACTACCGCAGAGATAAACCGCAGTATTTGCACGGCTAATAGATGTTATTTTGTGCTTAATGTCCTTTTTAAATCTAGAGTTATATCAAGAAATACAAAAGTAAAACTCTACAAAACAATAATACGCCCAGTTCTAACATATGGTTCAGAAACATGGACTTTAACAAAAAGCAATGAAAACATGTTAGGATGTTTCCAAAGAAAAATACTGAGACGAATCTATGGAGCGGTAAATGAAAATGGTGTCTGGAGAAGACGATACAACTTCGAACTCTATAGAATATACCAGGAACCAGATATCGTAAAACACATTAAGATAGGACGTCTGAGGCGGGTAGGCCATGTAATGCGGATGGAGCGAACCGACCCAGCTAGAAAAACGCTCCTTGATAGACGTATTGGTCAAAGAAGAAGAGGAAGACCCAGAACAAGATTCCTACATAACATAGACCAAGATATGAGAAATATGGAAATACGTGCTTGGCGGAGGAAGGCGATGGATAGGGACGACTGGAAGAGAATCCTTGAGAAGGCTAGGACCCACACATGGTTGTAAAGCCAAAATGATGATGATAGTCCAAGACAAGTTGTATTTTTAGATGAAACTTGGATTTTCACTACAGGAAATATGTCAAAATCATCCTGGCAAGATGGCACCACGAAATGTTATTCTTCTAGTAGTTCTGGTAATGGTAAATGCTACATTAAACTTCATGATGGAAATTAAGAGGGTTTTATACCTGACGCTAGTTTTTAGGTGATTAGGTGTGGAGAGCACAGAATTCAAAAGAAATTTGTTACTGACCAAATGGCTCTTAAATATGGCCATGAAGTTCTTTGACCTCCGCCCTACCATTGCCACTAAATGCAATTGAGTTATTTTGGGGTATAGCCAAAAATTTTTATGATCAACATACATCCGAAACAACAGATGACGCATACGTTCTTAGTTTATGGAAAGAATCGCTAGAACAAATAAAGGCAAAACAATGGCAAAATTGTTTTAGACATACGGGAGACATAATCATTCAGTCTTTTTAAACCGAGCTAGTTATAGATGAGGTCGGCCCTCTAATTTTTCGTTTAGACAATTCAGATAGTGACGACTCTGAGAGTGATACATCAGACAGTGAATAGGACAAATCGTTTGCTAAAAAGAAGTAATAAAAAAGTGTTTCGGGAATTCAATTCGGACTTTGTAGTGTGTTTTAGTTAAACGATAAAGTACCTTCTTACTAATTACTTTACTGCATACTCTCAATAGCTTTGGTATTAATTACTGAACTACACGTGTTTTTTTCTGAAACCTTTTGAAAAAAGGTTGAAGGCTGAAAAAAACTTTTGATTTTTTGTTTTGCTGAAAACTCGCAAGTGCCAATTTGTTTCAAGGTTATATTTAATACAGTGTCTGCAGAAAGTAAAGTCTTGGATGTATTTTATTCAAATTTGGACATACCAGCAACTTGGCAAGTATTTTCCAATTTTACTGCATGCAATACCATTCGTATAACTTTCACTTTACGCAAAATAAAGATTTATAGAGACCTTGATGAACATTTGATGTTGACAAATAATTTCGAGTACTCGAAATATTCCGTCACACTTCTTTTAACACGCCCTGTATATACATATTATATTCATTTTATTTGTCTTTGATACAGTAAAATCCAATATTATTACTGAACATAAAATACAGGAAATTAAATATTTTTACTTTTCAAACGATCGGAATTAAATATTAACGCCCCACTGTTTGAGGCCCACTGATCATATTTTAATTGCATATCGGCCGCCATAGGGTAAAAGGACTTTAGGTCATTTTTTCAATAAATAAAATTAAAATCTATTTTATTTTATGTCATACCAAATGCCAGATTGTATCAATTGGAACAAACTTATACAGAAACTGCTAATAGCAGTTTTTAAAATAAACAAATTTATATTTTGTTACTAAACACAAAATAGTTATTTTTTTAATTATCTTCCTTAATCAATTGTTGCTTCAATTCTGGCATTCACATTTTTATTCTCTCCCTGACGTTACCAATCGCTTTTATGACCTGAATCAATCGATTTATGATTGTTTTTATGGTTTTTGTTAAATAAACTGATAAATGCCCGAGACTATAATGCTTTACGTAAGTGATTAAGAGAACTGCGATACTAAGGTCAACTTTTATATGTCAGCACAAGTTAGATATTAAAAATGGTTACTAATTATCTTTAATTGTTATGGCAAAGAGTATTATTTTGTAGAAATCTTTTTTTTTTAATTTTCGGAGGTAATTATGCGACCAAGGTGTAAATTTTTATTTTTTAAACAAAATGTAACAATCAATTTTTTCGATCTGAAAGAATTTTTTTTAATTTGTTTTTAAAATGTAGTTTCTCTGTAAACTTGATCGTTTTCGAGTTATAACTAATTTAAAACTAAGAAAAACGCAAAATTGCTATTTTCAAGGCTCAAAAACACAAGTAAAAACATTATTTTTCAATTTATCAAGGACGTAAATTCAAGTTCAAAACTTCTTTTGTTATTTTCCGGTAACTATTTTGGGTCTATTTCATTTTAAATTAATTGTTAATGAGTTGCTTATGACCGCTCGGGCTGCGGCGTGTATAAGAGTGAGAAAAAAGATCTATGCCACAAATTTTTGCTGTTTTAAATTTTCATTGTAGAAATGAGCGTCCGTCCTGCTATACGCTCTTTATATAAATTATTAAATATAGATAAACCAGTTTTTCTTATTTATTACAAAATGAAGTTAGTTGTAGATAACTTTACTATAGTTAATGTAAAAACAAAAGGTCTGTTTCATTTTAAGATAATCGTCCCTCTTCTTCTTATTGCGCGATCCAAATGGCAACTGTAGCTTTGGAAACTGCTACAAGAAAGATTTCTGTGGATGAGCAATCAAACAATCTCCTCGGGTCTTTCAGCCACGAGTTCTGGCGTCATCCAACTGATGTTTTGCCCTTCACTTTACCTTTCAATATGATTTGAAGTAATTCATATCTTTCACCTCTCAACACATGACCCAAGTATTTTATTTCCTCTCTTTGGTTATGCTGAGTAATTCTTTTTGTTTACTCCTTACTCACTTTTTTTTTGTAACCATGGATATTCTCAGCATCCGTCTGTATATATACATTTCAAAGGCATTTATAATTGTCCTACAAAATGTAATTCTCTTTTTAAATTAACGCAGGATCGCAAACACACTTAAATTTTATTTAAAAAACAGAAAACCTTTTTGACATTCATCAAATTTGTTAGTGCTTTCTTTTGTGCTGCACCCTGTAACTCTAATTCGACACACTAATAAAAGGCATCCAATTATGTACATAAGACGATTGACTGTAAAATACTATACTATTTTGAAATTAAAAACCAAAACCTATACTCATTTCATGTTTCGTTGCCATAACTCATAATAATATTATTTACTGAAACAAACCAATAAAAGAAAGCGAAGTATGTCTGCTATATAATCTGTTACATGATTGGGGCACTGACTAAACGTGAATACCAGAAGAAGAGGACGAGCAGGTGCTCAAAAAGGGGCACTTATTACCTGAAACATCTGGAAGCCACATGCGGGAGACGATGATGACGTGAGGTTCGCGAGGTCGATGCGACATCGACAGTCTAATAGCCCTCAGTCATAAATATAACGGTTGCCGACTGTAATTGTAAACAACTACAATTACAAACAATGTATATAGTCAACGAATATAGACGCTCTTAGAAGATTAACACTTATGGAGAAGATATCTAAATGTAAATAAAAAAGTTTTGTAACCCAGTCGATAGAGGCGCTGCTGGCAAAACACACGACTATTTTTTTTCAGGTCGATTTGTGTTTTTATTTTTCTTATCCCATTTTATTTTTATAACACTATTTCTGTACTACATTAAAAAACTTTCCTTATTCAGTTTTTATGTGTTAAAATAAACATTTGATGTCGAAAAAAGGACAAAACGAAAAAGGTTTTGTTATTTTCACATAATTTCAAAAATATCCATCATTCGCTACATTGTGGTTATTTAAATCTAAAAATTTCACTCCATGAGGTGAATTTGAACACGGATCACCTCGCGTAATACCGGCGAAGAACTTTGTCCACTTAACCACCCAGATTTTAATCTTTTGGTACAACTTAAAATATATAGATAATTAAGAAGATACATTATTATGCGATTTATCAAAAGTTTTTCACCATACACAGGATGGATAGACTGATTATTAAGTTATTGCAGACCAAAAAATCAGATAACGCAGATATGTTTATTAGCATTATGAGATCCATAATTATAATGGATTGGAATTAGCTCATTGAAATAAGCTGTGAGGATCAAACAGCTTACGAGAAAAACAAATCAGATACCAAGTTTGAAATATTTTAACTGAGAAAGAAATAGAAGAAACTGCGGAAAAAACGTTCTTCTTGTTCTTGGTGCCTGTCCATTCCGAACGTTGGCGACCATTCTGGGTATAATGACTTTATTGGTTGCTATACAGAATAGCTGTGTTGAGGTCTTTCTATACCATGCTATCAGGTTAGCCAGCCAGGATATTCTTCTTCGATCTGGGGCCCATTTCCCTTCAATTTTACCTTGCAAAGTGTAGTGGAGTAGCTCATATCTGCCTTGATTTCTGATTGTATGTCCCAAGTGCTGCAGCTTACGACCCTTCACGATGTTGACCAAATCCGCGGTTGTGTTCATCCTCCCTACACCTCCTCCTCCCCACAACATCCACGATACTGACAAGAGTTCTACTTTAAAACATATGTAGCATAACTAGATTAAGGTAGATAAAATTGAACTAGAAGAATAATTTAGATTTCAGCATAATAAAAGAAAAATACTTTGACGATAGCTAAGATTGATTGGATTATTCTGGGAATTATTGTTCGACCTTACTGACTAATCTATGAAAGAAAATAGTAAATAGAAGACGCCAAAAGTTGTCCACATGCATTTTGTTTTCGCAATTGACACCGTCCCTGCACATAAATCGCAATCAATTCGTGATTTAGGGTCGAAATTAATCGAACATCCATCTAATTCACCAGATCTGGCACTGTTCGACTATCATACCTTTCCTCAACAGAAAAAAGTCTAAAAGTGATAAATGTTCTTATAATAAAAAGGTAATAGAATCTGCTGAGGTCCGACATTCAGAGCAAGATAAAATGTTTTTTGAAAATTTTATAGACATTGCAGGTTTGTTTGTATATTATATATTAAGTTTTTAAATATGCCTATACACATATACATATCGCATGATACAACGCATATTTTTAAATCTGTTTGAAAAGAATTCAAATTTTATTCTTCTCAACTAAAATTCTGTAATTCTGATGCTCCTCCGTGAACGCTGACAACAACGTGAAAGAATTTTTCGGTAATCTGTTTTGTGACCGTGGGTGACTAGTAAAGTGCAGACGCGTGGCGAGTAGCTTTGGGGTTAATCATTACCATACCGTTTATTAAAAATTACGTACGCTGTTAACTGAAAACAGTATGTTGAATAATTGTTTATCATTACTAGATAACGTCTAAAGTTCTAATGGATAGTTGGTGATATTGACTTGTATTTGTTCGAAACAATGGAAAATCAGTTTGGAAAGTACTCTTATAATGTAATTAAAATGTTTCTCAACTCCTGGATAATTTGATGTCAATAGATATTTCGTGCCACTAATGTGAAATTTCTATAATATTCTGACGTTAAAGTACGACGAGAGGTGAGCAAGACTGAGTGAAAGTTAAAAACAGCTAACTCCGGGTGCCTGGTGCTACCCAAGTTCTTTCTCATTAACTCTCTAACTTCTTGTGAAACAAAAATTATGGATCCCGCTACAAGCTATATTTCTGATTCTGAAGGTGAAGAGGAACTACCGAAAAGAAGGCAGCAAAACCGATACAGCTTAGTAAGGACCAAAAATGCTCTTCCTCTGAGTGTGAGAGGTGCGAGGAAAAGGTGTAAATATCTAATGAAGCTAGGCTTCAACCAAAAAGAATTCCTTCAGCATCGTAAAGGATTTTTCAGGAACACAGTATGGAAGGATCTACTAGTTCAAATGAGCCCTTTATCTACAATCTCTAATATACTACTATTTCAATTCGTTTGAAGGTACCAAACAAATGAGTCTTTTTTAACTTGAAAAATCACTCAAAATTATGTGAAATTATCAGAATTTTGTACAGCAAACATCACATTCGTTATCTCAATTCTGTCACATTCTAAGAGTCTAAAATTACCAATAATTTATAATATGCTACATATACTGATTTGCCTATTTGTAGTTAAGTAACTTAAGAACCTCAATGGTTCTTCCAAGTCTTCTGTTTTCTTTCTCTTTCTTCTTTTCAATTTAAGTTAACTGTAACATTTTGGCTTATGCCAGGGAGGAGAACTGATACCTAGTTTGCTTTAAGATAGTTGATAGATAAATACGGCGAGAAAAAAGGGAATTAATTACATTTGTTATTTATAGATCTCGAGAAGGAGTACGATACAGTTTTCTAGAAAAGAGCTATGGAGATGTATGAAAGAGAAATGGGTTCCTGAGAAGTACTTACTTGCAAGAGATATGCATGAGGAAGTGTACACAAAAGTAACTTGTGTCGAAGTGACTGAAAGTTTTTTAGTGACGCTTGGTTTGCATGAAGATTCTTAACTGAGTCTCTACCTGTATAATCTTAGTATGAATGTACTGACAGAGAAGGTAAGCAAGCGACGGGACTCCTTGATCTTTGCGGATGATACTGTATTAGTGGAGGAGAGCAAAGAAATGTTGGAGGGTTTGGAGAAAACGGACACCAGATCGAAAAATTGCCCACAGAATATAGGCTGGGCGGTTTAACTGGAAGCGAATGAGTGGGGTAGGTACTCTGTGACCGAACAATTCGTAAAGGTGCGAAAGAAAAGATAGACAAGAGTGTGGTGAGGCCTACGTTGGTAAAGTGTGGCCTGTAAAGAGAGTTCAGGAAAAGAAGATGGAGGTAACTGAAATGAAAATGTTACAGTGGATGTTGGGTAAAACTAAAAGGGACAAGATCAGGAACGACGTGATTAGGAAAAGAGCCGAGGTCACTACAGTCACAAAGAGGCTAAAAAACAAATAATGAAATGGTTTGGTCACGTCAGCCGTCGAAATGAAAAATATTTATTACAAAGAATAGAGCTGTTAGAAGTTGAGTGAAAGGGAGGTAGAAGAAAACCGAGAAGATGGAAAGACCGAGTGGCAGAGAAGTTAAAAGAGAAAGGTTTAAATAAAGAGTACCAGATGGACAGAAATGAGCGGGGAAGAGAAGTAAGGAACAGCGCTTCATGAAAAGAGAAAAGCTGAGGAAGAAGAAGAATAATAACATTTTGGCTTATAATTTTCTGAGAATTTATATTAGATAGTTTTTGTTTAATTTTTTTTTATAGAAATATAACGACGTTATAGAAATATAAGAAATATATAGTCCGTATAGTATTTTTGTGTTTTTAAAATTTCAATCTACTGTAATTTGTTTCTTAAGCTTTTCGTACTTGTTTGTCCAGTTTTCTTTGATTAATTTATATTCTTAACCATGATATAAAATAACGATCCTTGTTGCTTATTTTGGCTATTATTTTTAATATACTTCTATTTACCGAAATGTATTCAAGTGTTTTAAAGAACGTTATTTTGTAAACTGCCACTGAGAATCTCATACCCGCCAATATAATCTTCAAGATTTGTAGTGCACCTGGTGAGGGCAAGTGTACACTATTTTTATGGCGCTTGTTACCTGTTATTGAAAACACCTTTAAGGTATACAAACCAGTGATTATAACAAGATGGGTAGGTAAAAAACTATTTTTTTCAATTCGAATAACTATTGTATACTAGAAATAGGGTAAACATCTATTTTAACAAGAAGTTGGTATAGATGGTAAAAGTTTTATATACTCGCAATAGTTGACAAGAATATTGTATGGGCAATTACATGAAGTACATCAGACTTAAAAAAAAGTCAAATTTAACATTTTGGATTTTGTAAAATAAATCATGGTCAGTCAGTCTTTTTTATGTTAATGTATTTATCCTTTTTTCACTTTATTTTTCGTTAGAACGATGTCTTCGGTATATACATGGATGAAGTGCCCAATAATTTATGTTCCACTGTTCTTATGTCCAATTATTTATCTTCTAGGGCTCGAGTGAAAAGTTTTTTCCTTTATGAGTTGCTATTGTTAAAAGTATAATTTTTTTATACTTTTAGACATCCGCTGCCTCAGTCATCTTCTAGCTCAGTCAATTTATTTATAAACCGGTACTGAAGATTGTACTTATTGTACATCTCCCATTACTTCAAAATACCCATTCAAGAATTCTGGAGTCCGCTTGTACAGTCACGTACCGCCTGCAATCTAGTACCTCACTGTCATGTAAGATATGGTTGACTATTTCAGATTATCTGCTATATACTCTGCAGCTTGTCCAGTCATTAAGTCTGTCGGTATTCTGAGCTGATTCCTGATTGTTGTTAACAGTACGTCAGCCGGAATATTTGAATTACCGTGCATGAATCCTTCCTCCAGTTGTTGTTTTTCGTCTCTAGATACGAAATGACGTGCACTCTACCCTCCATGCTACGACATGCTAGACGAGCCATACAGTATGTAGTCAACACCCCGAGATATGAGCGGGAACATAGTGTATTAATACTCATACGCTTATGAAACACACTTGGCTTATTATAAGGGTCTTACATTTTACTCTTTCTTAACTTGTCTTAAGTGAAATGTCTTTAATCCTTCCTATCGATTTCTCTTGGCTAAGTCTTGTCTCTTCCGACCCCGAACGGCTATTAGGTTTCCGAGGGCAGAGACTATATTTCTTTTTACTACATACTCATTCACCGAGTGATTACCGGTATAAGCAATCCCCCACTAACTGACCAACGGCTTCAGGCGGATGAGTTAGTAAGGGGTAGGTCACTTTTTTGTCCTGGGTTAAAAAATTTATCCCAAAGGCAGATGAACCTATATGTGGTCAACGGCATAAGGATGTAGAAACTAACGGTAAACCACTACATTAAAGATAGTCAGATTTCTCTAGAATATTAACCATGCAAAATACGGTCAATCACACGGCCCCTAGTCTGCGGCGGACCTTTAATGGTCGAAAGAATCTCCGCGAGGAGCAGCCACCCGAATTTGGCAAATAACTATGTAGGGAACAAATCCTTTTTAAATTTTGGGACATGGAATGTGAGGAGCTTGTTCAAACAAGGAAAGATGTACAACACGATTCAGGAAATGAATAGACTAAACCTAGATATATTAGGCATTAGGCATAAGCGAAATGCGCTGGCCTGATTCCGGTAAAACATTGGTCGTGCAAAAAACCATATATTACTCCGGAAATGACATCTAAGATCATCTATACGATGTTGGGATAATTACATCGAGCAAAAAGACAAAAGAGAGAATGTAAAGGTAGTGGGGGCAAAAATATTGTTAGACAGGAATTGCGATCTTTAGAGGCCACATTAAACAAGGAAAGAGAGTCTCTCTCCTGTTTCTGAGTGTCTCTCTGTTTGACATCAAATTTAGTTGGGTTATGTTATTGTTTGTCCCAAATGTCACATGAAATCTTATTTAGTTTAAGTTTTTTAACAATTGTGTCGCATTTTAGACTATTACCGTTAATAATTAATTAAAACTTTCTTGTCTAAGACACATCTGAAAAATATTATATAGCTACTATTAATAAGTGTAGAAAAATTTAAATTTGGCGCATTCGCATTTCCGGATATGTCTGCCATCAGAGGCCACTTTTTTGGTCTCCTTTTCATAAGGATTAGATTCCCTCTTTTGTTTTTTGCTCGATGAATAATTATCTCCAGGAGAATTCCAACAGCCGTTGTAAATTCCGTTTCCTTTTCGGATAGACTGCTTTAATTACAAATACAGAGTCAGCCAATGAACAATAATAAAGTGCAAGTGCTCCAACTTCAGATAAATCAGAAGCTGAAATAGAACATTTCTATGAACAACTCAAACAACTTTTAAAATACACAAAGAAGGAAGAAATTACAATTTAGAAACAAGAGTTTAGGAACAATAAATGCTGAAGATGACACTTTGGCTTAATCGATTATCAATACATGGTTTCAATTACCACCCCGTAGACTGTTTAAAAAATTAATTAATAACTCAAAACATAATAGGCTAATGGACTATGTCTCTAGTCAAAAAATAAAACTACACACACACACACACACACACCCCGTAGACTGTATACCTGGAGGTCACCACAGGATAATAAACAAAATTGCATTAGAAATCAAATCGACTTTATACTGACCAATCAAAGATTTAGAAATTCCATTAGGTATAAGCGTTAAGACTCACCCTGGAGCAGTTAAGACTCACCCTGGAGCAGTTAAGTTCTAAGGAGAGAACTCAGTTGTTCAAGATAAACGAAATACGTTCTAAGGCTTTAAAAAATTAAATGGACCGAACATGGCCATGGAGACAAAATGGTTTTGCACATAATGGGAAGAGACAGAAATTTTGACAACCATTAAAAGGAGAAAGACAGCATGTTTGGAACACATACTTAGAAATGAGAAGTACGAGTTGTTGCAACTGAATATGAAGGGTAAAATCGAAGGAAAAAGGGCTCCTGGTAGACGACACATATTATGGCTCAAAAACATTCGCGACTGGACTGGGTTGAACACACACCCTTTTAAGAAAAGCAGCAGATAGAGACAAATTTGCAATGGTTATAGCCAACCTGCATTAGTAGAGTCAGCACTAGAAGAAGTTTTGAAAAAGTGTACCAGTGTAGCATAACGCTATAGAGATATAATCACATAAGGGTCGTTTAAAAAAGAAACAATCGAAACCCGGAAGACGATTAGCTAAGGTTACGTAACTTCAACCATTTTCCTGGTAGATGATCAATGAGATAAAGTTCGAACTGCATTTTCGCGCACACTATTTGATTGATTTTGTTTTTTCGGGTAATATTCCCTTCTTCTTCTTGTGGTGCCTATCCGTTACGGATGTTCGCTACTAGCATGGCAATTCTAACTTTATTGACCGCAGCTCGAAATAGTCTTGAAGTGGTCAAGGAAAACCATTTTTGTAAGTTCTGGAGGTAAGATATTTTTCTTCTTCCTGGTCTTCTCTCTTTCCGTAGACCACTTTCTGTAATATAAGTTGCACCTGGTTATATCTATGATCGTTTCGCATTATATGTCCAAAATATTCTAGCTTGCGCTGTTTCACTGTGGATATAATTTCACATGTTTTATCCATCCGGCGTAGAACCTCAATATCTGTTATTCGGTCCACCCAGGAGATCCTCAGTATTCGTCTATAACACCACATCGCAAACGCCTCGAGTTTTCCCATGGATGCCTCGGTTAGTGTCCAAGATTCAACCCCATAGAGCAGCACTGTAAACACCTAGCATCTCAATAAATGGATTTTCGATTTTAAGGGTAAGTCGTGGCTCTTAAATATCTTGCTCATCCTGACAAACCCTGACCTGGCTTTTTTAATTCTTTGTTTTATTTCAACTGAGTGGTCCCATTGGTCGTTTATGGTTGGTTCCTAAATAGTAGTAACGGAGCACTTGGAGTATTTGTTACTGATCTACCAGTAATTGACTAGGTGGAATATGCTTCTTACTGATGACCATGTACTTTGTTTTCTTGATGTTAAAATCAAGCCCGTATTCTTGACTGATTCTCCACAATTGCGTTACTAGTGTCTGTAATCCTTCTAAACTATCGGCAAAGAGGATGGTGTCGTCTGCATATCTGATGTTATTCAGACGCTCACCATTTATGAGAATACCCTCTTCAATATACTCTAAGGCCTGGCTCATAACGTGTTTCGAATAGACGTTAAATAATAGGAGAGAGGGTATGCAGCCCTGTCGTACTCCTTTCTTTATTGCAACTTCCTCTGTTAGTTGGTCTTTCACCCGAATGGTTGCTGATCAGTTATAGTATATGTTCTTGATTACTCGAAGGTCTTTGTTATCCAGATCAGTTGCCTTTTCCAGAAAGAATATGGAAGGTATTACATATCTGTAAAAAGTTTATTGAACTAAAGAAAGACTATTCATTTTTTTTTATTACGCTAACTATTGTTAGAATCATTATAGTACACCATTTTAAATAATGTTTTGCAATACATTCATTTTCTGGTATGGGATTTTAAAAACACGGAAATCTGGCACACCAATCTAAGTGGGAAAATCGCAAACGAAAATTTCCATTTTTATTGATGCCCATAACAATTTTCCAACCCATACATTTTTTTATAACGTCCCCCGTAATCCGCGAGCGTATTTCTTCGCACAGATAGCCGATATTTTACGAAATCGACCACATCCTCGATTTGGCAATAGCATTACCAATATGTTAAACGGAAAACGCCTTAAAGATAATTTTTTTCCCAGGCAAGGCAACAGCAACATCGGCACCAGCTTCAATTCGTGCACTGCCATGCCAGTGAGATTTTCCGTCGAGCACTCATTTGATATTCATTGAATGTGCACGAGAGTTTTATATTCGAATTTAGGAAGGAAGACCTTTTGCTGTAAAAGACAGGGAAAACATGGGTGGAACGGCAAAAAGAAGTTATGGTTATTGAGTATTTTTTGTATAAAATGCAGCAACTGGAACAAGAAAATATTACTAATTATAAAAAATGGCGACGAAAAATCAATGATTTCAATTATTTGCCATATTTTAAGATTAGGCAGTGGACTTTAGCTGTTTTCTTCTTCTTTAGGTACCCCCCCGATATTGAAATTGCGGCAAATCGATCTATATATTGAAAATAACGAAGATAGGCTAGCAACGAATTTGCATTAAGTTTTTCTGTAAATAGCGCAGATAAAAGGGTGATTTAATCGGTTTAAAAATGGTCGTAACACCGGTAATAGTCACGCGCTTTCTGGTCCACCTTCCAGCCTAACAAAGCAAAATATCGAACTTGTGAGTGTTGCTATGTATCTATAGTTATAATCCCAAAATAAAGTGATAGTCTTTACAATTGTAGCTCCCAAGATTTTTTTATGACGAACGTATTGAGCACTTTGAATGCATGCTAGTATTAGTTTGTGTTTATTCCCTGCATCTACTGAGTTTAAAGTTTGGATATCTAGAATCTGCTTTGGGTGTACTTTTCTATTAGTGATTATAAAATCAGTACTAGCAAAAATAAAAATGCAAATAACACAAAAAAAATTTCTACAGGAAATCACCGAGTAAAATTCAATGTAGAATCATTGTGGCTAGCACAGAAGATACAGCTTAGACGACTTCCAATATATAAACGCGAGCTGGGAGAAAATTAAAAACAAACGAGCTTCTAAAACACGGGGGAGAAAGTAGATATGACAAAACTTATACAAAAACTAATATTGCATTGCAAGATACCATACGCATGGAGAACCAGCATAATGATACCAATGTTCAAGAAAGGAGATAAAGAAGACCCCAACAATTATAGAGGTATAAATCTACTGAACACCGCACTTAAGCTTACCATTCCTCAACCTCTTGCATCCACTGTTGGATATAGGTCTCCTCCATGTTCTTCCACTGTACTCTATCTTGCGCCTTCTGTATCCATTACCAAACTCATTAACACGTTTTGGCAAGCGTGGTATTTTAATCGCCAAAAAACCTTCAATGAAATGTCAAGGTTCAAAACTTAAGCTTACCCACAAAAGTTCTAACCAACAAAATCGATAAACTAACAACTGTATCAGATGAACAACAAGGATTCAGGTCCGGAAGATCCTGCGTGGACGCCTTATTTGTACTAAGACAAATCACAGAAAAGGCCATCGAGTACAATAAACCAGCATATCTATGTTTCATAGACCTGACAAATGCATTCGATCGCATAGAAGTCGAAGACGTCTTACACCTACTGTATAAAAGAAACATACCAATCAATTTTATACAAATCAAACATCTAATTCGAAACACCTACTTCCATAATCGAATACAGGCAAAGATAAAAGGAAAACTAACACAGTCTGAACTAACACAGTACAAAAGGGAGTCAGAAAGGGTGACTCGTTAAGCCCACTTCTCTTTAATATGATAATGGACAAAATAATACAAGCAGTACGTAAAGGTCATGGTTACATCATCATCATCACCCAGCCCTTTGCGCCCACTGCTGGACATAGGCCTCCCTAATATTAAAGAAGAAACAGACTTTAAAGCCTACATACAAGAAGGAAGAAGAAAAATTGTCGCAGCATCAGTAACAGTCATGTGCTTTCTGGTCCATCTTCCGGCACAACACAGGAAAATATCGAACTTGTGAGGGTTGGCATGTATTTATAGTTATGACCCCAAAATAAAGCGATAGTCTTTACAATTGAAACTTCCACAATTTTTTTGTGTGAAGAAGGTATTGTGCATCTTGAATGTGCTTCAAGAGGTCAGAAAATGAACAAATGATCTTAAGTTCAAGTTCTAAAAAGATTGCGTGGCGCAATTAGGGGAAATCTGCCCTATTTTAGGCGAACAGCGACAGGTTTCTTGATCGTGATAGTGAACATTGTGCAACATTTTTTAATAAAACACAAGATTATATAGCTCCATAATATCCACAGTCCGACATAGCATCCTGTGATTTTTTTGTTTCCAAAATTGAAAATTTCGCATAAACGGCAACTTTCGACGACATACAGACGATTGAAATTAGGGCATTGAAGACCATTACAAAAACTGAATTTCAGAACTAATTCAATGACTTAAAGCAGCGACGCGACGTGAAGAACACAGCATTGCGCAGTTACCCATACTTAACCACGACAGAAAAAGCTCATGGTACTATCCCATGATACTATAAACTACAGATAAATCCACGCGCACGCGATCAGTCGTGTGGCGTCACTTGGCGACAAATGTCACCAGAAATGTTCTGTGTTATATGGAGTTTTGTCAGATTTAGTCAAGGTTAGTAGATATTTAAGTATCTACTTAAATATCTACTAACCTTGAGATTTAGTTTTGTTTTATCGTTTATCTTGTACGCTGACATCGGTTTACTGGGTAAACCATCTTTCCGAAGGAGGTTTACTTAAACCATATCCAGATTTTCTAATTAAATGTAATGAACTGGACCATATTTTTAACAATTTTAGCAAAGGGTCATTAAAATTAACCAAGAATTATTTAAAATCCCTAATGGATTTAGCTGTGCTCAGATGTAATGTTAGTAAAGGTGTAAATTATATTTTAAAATTAGAAAATTGAATAGATATATTAAAGAAACATCCAAAGTTAAGAAGAAGAAAATATTAAAAATTGTAAAATAAATTGTTAAATAAACTTGTAAATTATTACAGTGTATTTTATTTTATCAGTTGTATTAAATTTTTATTTTAATAAATCAATCCATTGTATATAAATTTCCATTTGCAAAAGGATGTTTAGTTCCTACTTTTTTATATAATTTTAGTTTACATTGCTAGACTAACAGAGATGTATATATAACATATTTTTAAGATTTAATTGCAGATATTTTACCTAACATCCCTTAATATTCTAAATATTTAAATAAAAACCCCTTTCTTTCCATATATGTTTTACCGACTGTGATGATAAAAGGTTGGTGATAAAAGTGACTTTTATCACCAATTGACATCATGCGCATCGATGTACAAAATTCGATTGCGAAGTGGGTTTATCTTGGAAGTCTTAGTATCATTGTACTATCCGATATAGTATTATATATGTTTGTAACTGTTTTACAAATCTAATTACACAAATAATGTATTTTTATTTGCGGTAAATTATCATTTAATCTCATTAAAGTGTTTACCAATATTATGAGAAAGCAATAATAAATGGGGGGCCGTCTTTAATTTACCTATTTTGATGTCACTCCACTTATTCATTGTTTCCTGCATGTTTGCATGTATTGTGTTGCATATCTGTTGATTGGTTATCTATATATTTACATTTTTTTTTGTTAACACACAAATCAAAGTAAATCTATGAAAATAAATGTAGGCTACAATAAGCTTGATATAGGGCACGGTTATCAAAGATAAAATCGAAAACAATTATAACGACTTGAAAGCACGATAACACGTTTCCGAGGAAATATATCAACAAAGTATAAAATAAATTCTTTATTTGACGATTTACAGATCGGAGTCACTTTCGATTTTGAAAACAGCTTCCAATGAAGTCAAAATATCAAGTAGATAATTTCAACACTAAATTTGAAAAAAAAGTAAAATGTATCATATCATCATCATCTTCAAACATTTTGAGAACGATATTTAATAATATTGGTTCAGCTACATGTTGGCAGTTTTACAGTTAAAATCTCTGTAAATAGCCTTATGGCTTTTTATTTTATCATGTTATTGACGTGTCATATTTTACCAGCATTATGGAATGTTAACCGATCTTTAAAAATTTTTCCTGTATTCCAGTGGTTTGGATTGAGGTTGGCGTGGTGGTTAGCGCAGGGGTTGGCGCGAACATTTCTGACAGTAGGATTTTGATTCACGGGTGGAATGCCGTCATCTCTTTTATTGAGACAATTTGGCCTTTTTTCAATTTCTATGGCTTCTCAGATAACTCTTGGTTTGTAACAGAAATGGAATGTTCATAAATCCTATTTTGGATTCTACGATTTGTTTGACCTATATAGGATCGGGGGTAGTCTGTTCATGCAAATATTGCCTTTATTCCTGTTGATTTAAGAATTTTGTTGATTTTGTCAGTGACACCTATGATGTAAGGAAGAAAAGCTTTCGTATGATGAGGGTCTTTGGATTGAGATTGAGTGGGACATTGATGCCTGTGGATGCTCGTATTGATGTGATTTTCACGGTAACCGTTTTGGATGAGGGCTTGTTTTAAACTAGAGAGCTCAGCGGGTCTACTTGCATCATCGCAAAAGCATATTGATCTGAAGACAAGCGTATTAATGGCCGAATTAATTTGTAAAGGTGGATGATGCGAATTGGCTTGCAAGTTACGATTGGTATAGGTGAGTTTTCGATAAACAGACTGATCAAAACCTTGGGATTGGTTTTATTTATGATAACGGTAGAGGATTAATCAGTTTTCACCTCCATTGTGAACTGGATACTAGGACGTATATCATTCAGATGGCTTTGGAAAGACACTAAAGCATCTCTGTCATAGGGCAAAATGACGAATGTATCGTCAACATATCGTAGCCAACATGTGGGTATGAACATTGATGTGGATAATGCTCGGGTCTCGAAGTCTTCCATAAAGATATTGTCAATTACTGGAGATAATGGGGAGCCTATTGGGGCATCATTTATTTGTCTGTAGAATTGATTTTGGAAGATAAAATAAGATGAAATGTTGGACATACAATGTTAAATGAGAGATAAGTGGTCTTGATAGATACTGTATTTAGTGTTCATCTCTTGTCCGATCAATCAAAGACAACATTCTAAATAAACGACACGAAGTTTTTGAAATTCCTTATGCAGACTGCACCCGATCCTATATAGGCCAAACAAATCGTAGAATCCAAAATATGAGTTATGAACATTCCATTTCTGTTCGCAATTCCGACTCAATTTTAGCTCTAGATTAACACCATCTTCATACAGGTCACAAAATTGATTTTGAAAACTCCCGAACCATAGCCCCCATCCGCTTCTATAAACCAATAATTATCTGATAAGCCATAGAAATTGAAAAAAGGCCACATTGTCTCAAGAAAAGAGATGATGGTATACGGTTATCTTCGACTTGGAGACCTCTCATAAAGAAAATATTGTCCGCTCCACCCGTTCATAAACTTTTTTTACATAAATTTGGCATCGTACGAGAGGTACTGAAAATGTTATTTTCAAGTTCAACTTGATAGCCCTTAAAACGTTTCCAATTAGAAGGTTCTATTAGTTCTTCAGTTTCATGTTGACACAATAACAATGACAACTAAACTCAATTACTTTATCATTACTATTTATCAATCACCAAATGCAAAACAATAAAGTAATGTTATTCATCACGTCAGAATCATGTATGTGTACCCATTCAAAGTCATAAATATAAGCGATTTTGCTTGCCTAAAGAAATAGTCAAAAATATTCACGTACACTAGTTCCCAACCGATAAAGATAAACGCCTTTGACATTTTTTAAGACCGAAAGATTATCGCCGTCTACACAAATTCCTATAAAATTAAAAGGCACAATTACACTAGGCTCGTTCTTAAAAGAAATGCCATTGATAACATCCATTTCTAGTTTCAAAGCCCTTCTCCTATTATAATGATAGAAAAACGCAGTTATAGATTGTCTTTTAAAACCAAAAAACTCTGGTGAACAACAAGAAAAAGCAAAAAAATAGCATTGAAAAAATGGTTAAAAAAATTATTATTTAAAAAAGTCAGACTACCACCACGTTCACTGAGAACTTTTCAATAGTTAAAACTGGCGGCCACCGACACTATTCAACCTGACTCTCTAATATGTGATAAGCCAAATGAATATACGAAGATCTAACTTCCTAAAAAACAAATCAATACAGATTGACACCTATGCCGATGACATCAGCATTATGTCTAGCAGAACGGAAGAGGTGGCAGAAATATATTTACAATTAAAAACAGGGGTAAAAGAGACCGGACTAGAAATAAATATTCAAAAGACAAAAAGCTAACACAGGCTAGGGAAAGAGGCGCACAGTTGAATTATAGGACGTATTGAAACTGTAGAAAGTTTCACATATTTAGGAGTCGCATTAAGCATAGATGGAACAAAAGGACGAAAAATTCAATGAGGGATAGTAAAGGGAAACAAAGCTTATTTTTCTCTCGCTCATGTGTTCCGATCCAAAAACACACAGTAGATCGAAAATCAGGGTCTACAGACTTAATTTTCGATCAGACTTATTAGACCAATAGTATGAAGATGGAGTATGAAGATGAATGTTTGTTTGTTAATCGAGACCTTCCTTTGGAGTTGAGGATAAATGCTTTAAGATGCTACGTGTTCTCGAGTTTGTCGTATGGAATGGAAAGCTGGACACTAAGAGTAGATAATATAAAGAAGTTGGAATCATTTGAGATGTGGTGATATAGAAGGATTTTGAAAATGCCATGGACCCAACAAGTTACAAATGCAGAAGTGTTAAGAAGGCTAAAAAGGATTGCGAGGATATAAAGTACATCAAAACAAGAAAGCTGGAATATTTAGGCCACATTACCAGAGGTGCGAAATATGAAATATTAAGGATCATAATGCAAGGTAAAATCAAGGGTAGAAGATACATAGAAACACGAAGAATTTTCTGGCTAAGAAACCTAAGAGGTATAGTTGCAGCTCAGCAGATCTTTTCAGAGCAGCTGAGCTGTGAGTAAGGTACGAATAACTGTGATGATAGACAACCTCCGATAGGAGAAGGAACTACAAGAAGAAGAAGGAGTATGAAGATCCAGGTACATCCATGAACTCTACCAACTAAAATCGACATCGAAATATTATTGCCGACAAGAGCCCTAGATAATAAAATACAGGCACAAGACCAAAAGGAACGCCCCGGAAAAGGCGAAAGGATGAAGTTGCAGCAGACGCGCAAACTTTGCTAGACGTAAGGACCTGGAGAAAATCGTATACTTTGGAGGAGACCAAGGCTCTATTTGGGCTATACGCCATTGGAAAAACATCGCGATCATTTTTAGGAATCTAAACTTATGTTATTAGAGTTCGGTTCTCTCTGCATTACTATTTTACCTTGTTTTTCTTATAATCTCACTTAAGAGCATTCATATATTGTAACTGTTATTACCGGATAGTCTTAAAACATTCATGGTCTGTCATAGTTTGTGCAAGATAGTATTAATACATATCTACCTACATTCCTGCGATTTCCTTTTTTGTTCCATCCATCATTGTCCTCTTAGTTATTCTCCTACTTCATTTTTTCTGGGTTCACGTCTGCTACAACTATGCCAAAAAAATAATCGCCTTTTAGACCTCCCTAATATTTACCCCATAGATCCGCCTTTGAAGAAAACTCCATCAAGGCTTGACGCTGTGTCGGCCAGTTTATCATAGAATGGAAACCGAAGAACGAACTGACCTAGATACCTCAGTTCACGTTCGTAAATTAAAAATTGAGCATGGTACGTGAATAAATGATTAGTTTTTTAAGACTTGATCGATAGGTTATTAACGTATAATCTGAAAATGAAAAATAGGATATCATAACTTTTTAATTTCTGCTTACACCAGACTATTATTCATTTTTTTGACCAAAATGGAGATTTATGCAGAACAATAGCACATTTTTTTTTTGTATTTCTATAAAAGTACTTAACCTAGATCCATATTTTTAACAGAATATAGTTACAAAAAGCTTGAATGTATTATTTGCCAAAAAAGGAAAACTACCATTTGATAAATAAACAAGAAGCACCGTAACATAACTAAATTGTAAAATTAATTAATATAATTAATTGGTGTAGAGACTATTCATTATTAGATACATAGATTCTAAGATACAATTATAGATAAAGTCTTATAAGTTATTTAATTTTTCTGCATAGACCTCACACGATCTTTTGTGTCTAACCCTGATCTACCTACACTCGAGAATTCTAATACTTCTGGCTAAGTTAATCAGTTTTTTAGAAGGATGTCTTAATCTCCAAATCTGTTTTGGAAAAGAAATTCTAGAATCTTAAACCTTCCAATGTTCTGTTGTTTGTTTCTGCAAAAACAACACGTCTCAGTATATGACCAGAGATTGTGAAATTAACACAAATTACCTTCGTCTCGTCTTGTTTGCAATCATCTGCAACTTTTTCTTGGTCAAGTTACATTTTGTATATCCATTTTCCTTCTTTTTTTCGGCGTAGATATATCTTTCAACATTTATAACGTGAATAAAGCTCCTGGAAAGCCTGTGTATAATGTTTGTTTTAACGTATTAACATCAAATTTTTATGTAAAAATCTAAAAAGAATAATAAAAATAACGGCACAAATATTCCTCCAATGCGAGGTTTACCTTGAAAAAATATATAGAACATTTCGGAGCATTTAAAATCCATTATACTTTCAGCATCTCGTTTAAAATAAAAAACAGCGACAGCTTTTAATGCGATAAAGTGATTTAACATCGAGTCCAACCCATTTGAATTTTTATGAAAAATGAAATTTGTCCCTTAACGTCTGAAAAAGACTTTTAACTTTACCTGCAATAAAACGGCTTGGTTTTCCACCTTTTATGTATATTCTGTCTTTGAGTTGATTCTTCGAATTACGCAATTTATGATCTCTAGATTTCTCATAAAATATAAACGTCTCTTATTCTTGCCATTAAATAGTCCGCATTTGCATTTTGACTAGCAATAAAAAAGAAAGAAGAATTTAATAACGGATATATAATCAACAGGTTAAAGCTTTGTCAAATTTTAGTTTTTATTTACTAGGATTTATGGACTAAATTACAATAAATATTCAAAGCTAGTAAAAACAGTAAATATAGTCGAAATTAAACCATAGATTAAGTATAGAGAACGAAGAAAATAGATATACACAGTTGCTTTAAATGTAACTTCGACATAATATAATTAAAATACAGAACCCTCGATTTAAAACATATGACGTCGATACAATTTTGCAAGATAAGGGACATGGTTTGAGACTGCCAACGTATTTTCCCGAACTAAATCCAATTGAACTTGTTTGGGCATCACTTAAAAAGTTTATGACAAATAAAAATATTACGTAAAATATCTCTGATGTAGAAAAGATGTGTGGTGAATTCTTTGATTCGTTTTCGGCAGCAAAATGGGAGTCTCATTTTTTTCAATCAATTTGTATTTTGACGACGATTTCCGAAATGGAAAACAAAACGTTAATATAAACTTATAAACCACAATTTTAATTAAAAATGCATTATATTTGACGTTTCAATTTTCATCAAGGAAGTCCTTCCCAAAATATAAATTAAACAAATTGTTTTTTTTTATGTTACTTGGAAATAGAAAAAAATTTCTAAATTTCTTTATTCATAATAATAGTTCAGACTTTATGCTTTGTAAAACAGAACTTTAAGGTGTGTTCCTCGGACGACTTTATTCTAGGATAGATTATTTGATTACTGGAATTCTACTTTTAAAATTTAATGGTCATTATATCGAAGAAGCAGATAACACCTTAGCAGATCGAAATTATTGGAATTTATTCAACCCAAACGAAACACCACCTACTACTGAAGAGATTGCCCAAGCCTTTAAAAACCTTAAAACTAATAAAGCACCAGAAACTGATTAACTTTGTATTGAGCTCTACAAGAATGGTGGCGACGCTCTGCTACAAGCACTGCATAAACTTTTACTTCTTGTCTGTCAAAATGAGACCATGTCCTGTGAATGGTCTGAGTGCGTGATATCACCGCTTTACATAAAAAAGGCGAGGTATAACCCTGTTAACAACTGCTTACAAAATACTAGCAAATATTCTCCACGAAAGGCTACAAGTTTACACAGTTGGCATAGTTGGAAAATACCAGGTCGGATTTACTCCAGAAAAATCAACAATTTACCCGATTCATTTAATAAGACAGATCCTCGAGAAAACATTCGAATTTAACATTGAAACCTATCACCTATTCGTCGACTTTAAGACCACATACGACAGTGTCAAGAAAACAGTTGTAGCGTTAGGACACAGGGAGAAAATTCTCGATCCTTTGAGATAAGGGATGGACGAGGGGATGCCTTGGCTTGTTGTTTACAAAACACTGCACTTTGCACTGTTTACAAAAGATCGATACAAATCTTAGCATACATGCTTATGACATTGACATAATACGTCGTAGTAAACGAGATGTTGAGCAATATTTCCTAGAATTGGAAATGGCGGCGAAACAGGTCGGTGTGGTCATCAACAAAGACAAAACCAAGTACATGTTGGTTACTAATGATCCTATAGGAAATGAGGAACGAAAAACAGCATTTGGTAGTCATATCTTTGAACGTGTTGATAGCTTCCGATGGCGCCATCGAATTAAAAGACGAACAAACCTTACAAATAGGGCACACTATGGACTCAACAAATCCACTCAAAAATATTCACTCAAAACACTGCTGAGGCCGGTCCTCACATAAGGGGCGGAAACATGGACTCTAACGTAGAAGGATAAAATAATTCTGAGAATATTCAAGATACTCCGCAAAATATTTGGAGCTATAAACGATGAAGGGCAGTGGCGCAAAAGATTAAATTTCCAATTATACAAACTCTCTAATGAACCCGATGTCGTAACATTCATTAAAACGCAGCGACTTAGATGGGCCGGACACATCATACGAATGCCTGACAACATGATGAAAAGCTAACGATAGGAAAACCTATGGAAAGAAGAAGTAGAGGCTGACCATGAATTAGGTGGTTAGATGGAGTTGAGACCAACTTAGGGATACTAGATATCAGATGGCAAAACGTTGCCAGAAACCGAACAGAATGGCAACAGATCAGATGGCAAAACGTTGCCAGAAACCGAACAGAATGGCGACAGATCAGATGGCAAAACGTTGCCAGAAACCGAACAGAATGGCGACTAATCTTAGAGCAGGTCAGTATCCACAGAGGATTGTCGAGCCACAGATGATGATGGTAATGGAATTCTGCTTTAAGTTGAGAATACCTATCAATGGAAAGCTTGATTGGTCTTGAAAAAACGGTCACATTCAAACAAGACAGTAAAATTGTATTTACAATTTGAGGATAAACCAGGAAAAAACTTCATGATACTATCTCGACATGGTAAGTATCCGGCATTACATTAATGTACTTCCATTTTTACATATGTAAACCGGGGACCGAGGGTGTACACATCTATTAATGCCCACAGTGTATACAAACTTTTCTGTCATACTAGTATGTTATAGTATTCACAATCTAAATATTTAAAAAAATAATTTCAGTAGTTAGGGTAATGATGTCATAAATATAATCATTCTTCTTCATTCAGTTTTATCTGCTTTCTACTAAATAATGGTAGGTAGTTATAATAATTTAATTCCATATTTTGTAACTTTAATAATAAATAATTATAAGAAGTTATTAATTTTTTCTTTATGCCCGCACGGGCTTAAAGTATACTATTGTGTAGTTGGTAACTAAGCAATAAAAACACATTAATAAACTAGTATGACATAAAGACTTATTATTTATTCATTCATCAAAAAATCAAATTATTTTCGTATTCAAAATAACTAATTCCGATTTAAACGTAGACACGTTATATTACATATTTTTGTGTACTGTGGTAGAAAATTCTACAATTCGAGCGTTAAGGATCGAGTTGTAAAGAAATACCTATCTCTTGCTCCGAAGACAGGTAAACACGTATTTTAAATTTTGGCGAATGGGCGAGGATAAACAAATATAAAAAAAATATTAAAAGTTAATACAAAACTTACTATTTGAATTTTTTAAATACAGAATGTTTCATAAACGTATTTAATTAATGTCTTCTGAGAATAAATTTTGATTAATGTTTAAATAAAACACTTAAAAACGTTAATATTTACTGAAAGAAGTTATATTTTACAAAACTATTAAAAAAAATCTAACAATAAATAAAATACTGAAAACTATTGTTTTTCACTTTCACAAATTTTATCATATTATAATATCACTTCAGCTGTTGCGGCACGTGAGTGCCTTTCTTAAGTGATCTAGTTTTGGAATGCGTTTACACTTTGTCATCTTCAATTGAATAAGGAAGGGAGACCTCTTTGTCTCAACTTGGCCATTCAGAATTCATCATTAAAAGAATGATTATGGTCTAGAAAGTAAAATGCATACATAGAATCTCTTTTTCTATTATTAAAAACCATTTTATGTTCTGCTATACGTTTCTTAAAAGTTCTATCAGTTTGACCGATGTAAGTTTTTCGACAGTCGAGATATTTAAGTTTGTTTACACCACTGTGTAACTACTTTTTCTTTTGGCTCTTGTTGTTCTTAATACATTTGCCTAAGTTGTTGTTTGTTCTAAAAGCTGGTGCTATTACTTTCTTGTTTATGTGTTTGGTTACTTTTGTTTACTGCTATTTGGGATATATCGGAATGGCTATTATGGAAATTTCGATTAATCTGTGTAACATGCTATGGTAGACTGGCAGTTTATGTTGTGTCGAATGGGATGATGAATTATAGTGTGTAGTTGTGTCACTATGGGTAGGTTTATGAAATACCTAGAACTCATGTTTGTTTTAAGTCTGATAATTTTTAAATCTAGGAAAAATATGTATTGATTCTGTTTTGTTTGTATTGTGAATTCAATATGACTATGGAGTGCATTAATATACGATAAGAATTATTGGTACAGTTGCCTGTAAAATATACCAGTACATCGTCTACGTATCTCTACCAATATAAAAACTGTTTGAATGCGGGATGTTTTGAAATCTTTGTTTCTAGATGATTCATAAAAATATCTTATAGCAATGGGCGTAGAGGATTACCCATTATAAGTTCTGCACTGTTATTACGTACAATTTCGAAATACGTGTTACATGTGTCACGTGTATTTTGATTTTTTGCTGATTATTTAAAAGTGCCAGGTAGTTAATTCACGATTCTGTGTTAAAATTCAAGTATATACTTATATTAGAATTACAAGTTAACAAATCTATGTACATATATGAAACTTTTTGTTATATTTTACTGTGAGATTCGTTGACCATGACCATTTATTTATTAAACTGGGTTGTTTTTACCAACCTACAATAATTACTTCACAAGTTTCTATTTGTAATAAGAATCTCGTTGTCAAGTTGCTTGGAGATGCCAATTTTTGCCAATTGATATTCTCCAGTTAAATAGTTTCCTTCTAAGAGCAGTTTTATCTTTCACAAGTATAGACTGATGCTGTTTTGGAAACACAAAACGAAACGTTTACGCAATATATGGAATAGTTCTAAGCTTTTCTTTTCTCCTCACATCTGACTGATATCTTTAAGATTTACAGTGTTAAAAGAACTTCGGCCCATTACATTGTTCTTCTTGAATATATATATATATATATATATATATATATATATATATATATATATATATATATATGTATATATATATATATATATATATATATATATATATATATTATATATATATATATATATATTTATATCACTTTTATTCATACGATTTCATGATAAATCATTTGGCGGACTGTTCGAATTTCGCATTGCATATCCCACGCATTGGTTGGGATTTGTTGTTTACAATGGATTTTCGTATCTCCCTCTGATAATGAGGTTGCAATAACGACATTATCTTTATATAGGTAGATAACAGCTGATAACAAAACAAAAACCGCATCAATTTGTAAAACAATATAATACTGGTTCTCGGTAATAAATATGCTATTGTTTGTGAAAATATATTAATCAAAAACTTGTATTATTAGATTTGGGTGATTACGGTGATATAATCGTTTTTCGAGAAAGGCAGCAAATTTAGAAAAGTAGTAACGCATTTGTAATAATAAAAGGTGTATATAATAAATCTCTATAATGAGCTATAGGGTAATAACAAGAAAATGGAATATATATGTTACGGGTAAACCCCAAAATTGGATAAAACTAGTTTTACCCGGATAATTTGCGTATTATCCAAATTCGCTGGATAAAATCCAAAGGAGATTGATAACTTCTTGATTTATCCAGGTCATTGCAGATATATGCAATTGTAAAATGAATACAGAAGTACATTTTAAGGTTGGATATAAATAACAAGAATTACGTTTAAATTCTATTTGCTTTCGTTTCTTTATTAAGAATCTTCTTATAGTGCCGTGCACCTATAGTGCGTTGGCCAATTGTCTTAAGGAAAGACGTCTGTCTTTTGCGACATGCAAAAGATCGCCAGTGTTATTTATGCCTGTCCAGTTCTTTATGTTTCGTAGCCACGACATTTGTTTGCGACCTACTCCTCTCTTGCCTTTAATATTTCCTTGGATGATTAGTTGAGAGATTGCGTATTTTTTCCTCTCAGAATATGGCCGAGGTATCAAATTTTTCGTACCATGATCAAATTGAGTAGTTCTCTCTCAGTATTTGCCTTTCTTAAGACTTCCTTGTTTCCCACCCTATCTGTCCATGGTATGCGGAACATTCTTTGCAACGTCCACATTTCGAAGGCCTCCGACTTTTTAATGGAAGATATTCTTAACGTCCATGTTTCCATGCCGTATAACAATATGGACCATACATAGCATTTAACCATCCTGTAGCGGAGATTAAAGGAAATATTGCGGTTACATAGTAGCGGTTTAAATTTGATAAAAACTTGTCTTGCTTGTTCGGTACGGCATTTTATTTCTTGTTGAGGATCCCATTGGTCATTTATCATCATTCCCAAGTATTTAAATGTTTTCACTTGATCGATTAGAGCATTGTCTACTTGCAGTTGTATTCTTAAAAGTGCGTTTTTTCTTATTGCCATGCATTTAGTTTTTTCATCATTTATTTTCAAGCCATATATTTTTCCTACGGTGTTTATTTTATTTAACATCAACTGCATATCATGTTCGTTGTCTGATATTATCGCGGTGTCGTCGGCGTAACGAATGTTATTTATCGGAAACCGTTTACCTTTATTCCACACTCAGAGCCTTTCAGTGCCTCTGCAAAAATGGTCAACACATAGAGATTGAAGAGCATAGGAGACAAAATACACCCCTGTCGCACCCCTCTTAAAATTTCAAATTCTTCTGTGTAGTTTAATTTGTTTAGTCTCACTCGTGCTTTTTGATTCCAATAGTGATTCTGGATAACTCTTAAATCTTTCTCGTCAATGTTATCATTGTGTAGCATTTTTATCATTGCGTCATGTTTTACAGTGTCAAACGCTTTTTCATAATCGAGGAATGTTATGACTATATACTTTCGTTGATCCATGCAGTTTTGTACAAGCGTATTCAAGCAGAACGCTGCTTCACGTGTACCCAGTTCGCTTTTGAAACCAAATTGTGTCTCGCTTAGATTTTCCAGCTTTCTGAACATTCTTGTGTGAAGGATGCGAAGAAAAACCTTAAGCAAATGGCTCATTAAACTTATCAGTCTGTGATCTTTGCATTTGTCGCTCTTTGTGATTTAGGGATCATTATAAAGGTAGAATAAAGCCAATCCGTTGGAATGTAGCCGGTGATAAATATGGCAATGAAAATTGTTACCAGCATGTCGAATCTATTATCTTCCAACAGTTTTATGGCTTCCGCAGTAATTCCATCCGGTCAGGGGCCTTGCCTAGTTTTACTACTTTTATAGCGTACTCCACCTCGGTGCGAATAATGGGAGGGCCGGATAAATTTTCCATGTTTAAGTTAGTAGTTGGCAGATTCGGTCTATTGTCCGCAAAGAGGGACGATGCATAGTCTACCCAGGTTTTACTAGTTCTTCCTGGGTATGAACGTAATTTCCTTGATCATTCTTCAGGCGAGTCTCATGTTGTTTCTTGTATATACTCGAAATTTCTTTGACCTTTTTATGTAGTCCAAAGCTGTCTCCCATTTCTTGTAGTGATTCCAATTCTTCACAACGTTTTTTCATCCAGCTTTCCTTTGCGTTTTTAATTCTTGCCCTTATCGTCCGTTGGATTTCCTTGTATTCCTGTTGATTCTGATGTATTTTGTACTGTCTGCGTTGCTCCATTAGATCAAGTATCTCTTCCGTCATCCACTCGTTTTTGTGATTTCTTTTTATTTTACTTGCGACTACTTCGTCGGCCTCGACTATAGATATTTTTATTTTCTTACAGGTTTCCTCTATGCAATTTCCTTGTATGTTTCTCAAATTCTCGTTGATGTGCTTACTGTATGTAGATCTAAGCTCTTCATCTCTCATTAATTCTCTATTATTTATGTATTTTTGATTCGATAGCTTTTTAACCTTTGCCAATCGAAGCCTTACATTCACGATTAGGGGGTTGTGGTCAGACGAAATGTCTGAAATTATCAAGATTTAATCAATTTGATTTCGTATCATATGACCTGGACGATCTCCTGGTGCTCGCCATGTATACAATCTTCTTGATGGGAGTTGATATCACGTTGTGGATATGAAGAAATCGTGGTCATTACAAAATTCAATTAGTAACTCTCCTCGCTCATTTTTGTTACCCAGACCGAAATCACCGACCGCATTACCACATCTACCCCTACCGACTTTGGCATTAAAATCGCCCATTATGACGTTGATATCGTTTTTCTTTGTGACCTAGAACTTTGTGATTAAGAATCTACTACAGAATTATTGTCCCAAAGATATAACTAGGCTTTGAAAACTTGATATAAATTAAAATAGCGATAAAAATTATATTAATTTTGACTACAAATTAGAAACAATTATTCATTTGAACAAGATAATCTAGAATTAGCCGGATAAATGCAGAATACAACGAAATATTCGCAAAGTAGCTTTATCCACTATGTCTGGATAATTCTATATCTATGTAATTCTAGTATTATCCCATATTCGCGTTTTAACCGTATCATATACAATCTTTAAAAGTATATCATGGCATTTCTCATTATGTGGCCCAGTTACGAGATCTTTCTTTTTTGGTAAGCGTTGTTATAAGTTCTATCTCTCTATTTATGGTGTTTAATACTGTGCCACAACTACTGTTCTATTAAGTTATTAATTATAATATTATTATATTAAAAATAAAATAAAATTATTTTTTCGAAGATAAGCTTTCGGTTACATGTTTTGTAATGGTAGATAGTAGTATTCAAAGTTTGTAAGCAATGGTCTAAAATTACAAAATATCACCTAAGACATTTATGACATGGAAACTAACTATATGTAATCGAAATTTCTGATTAAATCTTTGTAAAATTATTTTTAGGTATTATGGTTTGTCTATCCTATTTTATGGTTACGAAACATGGACTCTGGAAGCAACAACTTTTAACAATTTAGACTGCTTACAATATCAGACAATGACGCGATATAACAGATAAAAAACTATTTCGTACAGCAGCTGATCGAGAAACAGTCCAAAAACTTATAAACTTGAAGATAGCCAACGTTTGGAACTTAAAGAAGAAGGTCTGGAATTGTTCCTCTAGCCTTTGCAGAGGAAACGTCAGGATCTTTACTTTTATATTTCTTATTTTAATTGTTCTTTTTAACAAAAGTGATTATTATTTATTTTTCATTTGTTCTATTTTGAATTCTATCAATTATTTATCTTTTTCCGACTTCTTCTTCTTCGCGTGCCATATCAGAATTATTCGACGTTGGCGATCACCATTGCGAAGGCTTCTCGATCTTCTGCAATATGGAATAATTGTCCTGCATCTGATATCTGAGTACATTCACGACTGTTTTTTAACCAAGAAACTTGTTTTCTTCCTACGCCTCTACGGCCCTCTATTTTGCCTTTAGGGATCAGTTGTAATATTTTATATCGATTTAACCTTACTATATGTCCCAGATAAGACATTTTTCCAGTTTCCATTGTTTCGTGTTTAACAGTCTTTATTTTGCAGTTCTCTATCTTTGTTGACGCTCCTTAGTACTTCTTCATTAGTTTTACTTGCTGTCCAAGGTATCTTCATCATTCGTCTATAAACTCACATTTCCAATGCTTCAATTTTGTTCATGATCGATACTTTTAGCCTCCACACTTCTGCACTATACAAAAGTACAGACCAAACATAGCACTTAACCATTCTTTGCCTTACTTTTATTGAAGCTTTGCATCGGGATATGGGTAACGACTAAACACTAAAAATTTGGTTTTGTTTGAGTTTATTTTAATGCCCATTTCCTCTCATACCTCGTGAATACGATCATGCAGAATTTGAAGACGTTCAATATTATCTGATAGAATTGGGTATTGTATCGTCTGCATATCTAATCACATTAAGTAGTTCCTCGTTGATTTTTATTCCATATGGTTGTCTCTCAAGTGCCTTTTTAAACAACAGGTCAGAGTAAACATTAAACAATGTTGGCGACAAAATGCAACCTTATCTGACTCCTCGTTGTATAGAAATTTCATCGGTGTAGTTATCTCCAATTTTTACGATAGCAGTTTGATTCCAGTACAAATTTTTAATGACACGAATATCCTTGTCATCTATTCCGATATTTTTCAGTATTTGCATTAATTTTACATGCTGTACTTTATCGAATGCCTTTTCGAAGTCCACGAAACATGCAAATACATCTCTTTTTTGGTCACGGCATTTTTGTAATAGGATGTTAAGCGCAAAAAGTGCCTCCCTGGTTCCCATAGCATTTCTAAAAAAATTGGTTATCTTAAAGATCTTCTTCTCATTTGCGTCTAATTCTGTTGTGAAGTATTCTTAGGAAAATTTGAAGAGTGTGGCTCATTAGTCTAATTAATCTGACACATTCATTTAATTTTTCCTTCGTTGCATATCCTTAGTATAACCTCTTGAAGAAAGATACAAAAAGTAATATCTGTAAATGAATAACTAACAGAGCGGCCATACATAGATACAATTTTACTGCTAGAAGTAGAATAAGGATTATAGAACAATTTTCCATGGGTAAAACCCACCTAAAAAAGAAAAATAAAATAAAAAATTCAAGAATGCTAATTTCCAGTCAGCTACCGTTGCATCTATGCAACAAAAACAATCGTCAGATATGTATAGTGTCTTTAGCGATCCGAAGATTACGAAAACGAGATGATACATCTCGCAGACATTTATAATGTCCACCGTCTATTTTGGGATCACCGAGTTCCCGCACTCAATTCATTTACGACTTGGAATAAATTCACAAGCAACACTTCTATTTAAAATTATAATTTAATTACGATAGGAATAACATTAACAAATGTCCACAAAAAGTTAATGTATACAAATTGAGTTACTTTGAAGTACATTTAATGTTTTTATTTAAAAATGCGTTTTGAGATAGTTTCGAAAATAAGGAGCTTGTGCCAAAAGTTTGCAATAGAATAGAAAGCATTAGAAAAAATAGGTGAAATATTTATACTAAATGTAACAAATATTGGTTTATAAGGGACTTGGTTGACTTCTCTTGAACTGGTTTCGCAATGAAAACAGTTTAAACGTTCATTATCTGGCTAAATTAAAACACAAATAGAAAATGCTTTTACTTGAAGGTCGGCTGTATAGATAGCTTTAACAATAGATCAAATACATCGTATAACAACAACAACATTTAAGAGAGACCTCTCGAATAGAATAAAATATGCTCACCTGTTTTCTAGACATTGCTTACGCGTTTAATACAGTATGGCACAAAGACATAGGATATAAATATATTAGTATGTACCATCTCAGATAGACTGCCGTATTTTAGTACAAGTATTCTTAATTTTCCGCAACTATTTCAAGGTAAAATTTTTAGTTTTCACGATCTGCCATTATGGCTTTATTTGGCAGGTTGCTTATTGTGAAAACTAACAAACTGTCAAGTGGCATGAAGGAGAAAATCTCGGATATTGACCTATTAAAATTACATGTTTAGGTTATAATTAACATCCTTAGGGACCAGTATCCCTTATGCCAAAATTTTTAAATATTGAATCAATACTGCTCTATCGACTCTATTTTTTTTATAAAAGAAGATTTTCTTTACAGAAGAAAATTAAAATTTTAGGCAAATTTCCTCAAGCCCACAGTTTTCACATATTTTACGTGATTGTATCTTTGAGTACACTCTATGGCATAAGAGTTAAAATCGTGGTTGAACTTCGTCGGAAATTCAATGGTCCATAAAGTGAAGCACAAAGTTCGTCAGAGGAGCAAACGAAATACCCATGGCTGACTCCCATTAGAACTACATCAGTTTAAATATGAATCTCAGTATAATAACATTAGCAGCAAGCGTATTATTAATTATTCGATGGCGACGGTGGAGAAGAAGACAGATAAAGAAAAAATATCTGGCTATTGGATGTTCAATGATGGAATTACATTATGCGTATAGGCTTAGCGTATCCCACCATCATCATCTTTGGCTCGACAAACTTCTGTGGATCCTGGTCTGCTCTAAGATTAGTCGCCATTAAGTTCGGTTTCTGGCAACGTGTTGCCATCTTCTGATCTCTAGTATCGCTAAGACGGTCTCAACTCCATCTAACCACCTAATTCACGGTCAACCTCTACTTCTTCCTATAGGTGTTCCTGACGTTGGCTTTTTAGCAATCAATCATTCGTATTTTATGTGTCCAGCCCAAAATAAGTCGCTGTTTTAACGAACGTTACGACATCTGGTTCATTAGAGAGTTGATATTATTCGAAATTAAATCTTTTGCGCCACTGCCCTTGATCGTTTATAGCTCCAAATATTTTGCGGAGTATCTTACACTCGAATATTCCAGAAGTCTTTCATCCTTCTGTTTGTGTATAAGAAGACCGGCCTCAGCAGTGTTTTGTATATAATAATTTTAGTTTTTCTTTGGATATTTCTAAGTGGACTTGTTTTTGGAGTCCACAGTATGCTCTATTTAATATATAGTTTTCGGTTTTATATACCCAGTATGTTAAGGTCTTAAGAAAGCCTCGACAGTTCGGGTTGACGGCGAGGTGATCGGATAAGATTACAGACTATGCAGCGATTTTTATTCTTTATTCATGTTGTTATTAAGACATCCATAAGAAATCAGCTTTTCGTTGTTTTCCGACTGTAACCAACGTTTTATTTTTTATTTTTTAAACTGTTTTTTTTTTAGTTAACAGAAGCTTTTGCTAACATTAAACTTTTATTTTCAATCGAATCGTGTACATGTACCGTGTGTAGCCGGTAGTTTTACATCAATGCCTCCGAAAGTATGGGGAGATATGAAGGAGATCTGTATTCCTACTCCAACTGATGCAGATTGGCTGGAAACTACTAGTGGGTTTTATAAATGCGCAAATTTCCGAAATTGTGTAGACGCAATAGACGGTAAACACATACGCGTGATAAAACCAAACAGCAGCGGTTCCTTGTATTGCAACCATAAACAGTTCTTTTCGATAATATTGTTGGCAGCCTGCAACGCCAATTAGCGGTTTCTGTACATGGATCGAGTACGAGTTTCCATTAACAATAGTAGATATGTTATATATATTAGATATCCAAAATTTCACTGATGAAAACAATGAAAATGGTGGAAACAACGGAGAACATGAGTATCAAACGGTCGAATTAGAAATACCCCCACCAAGCATGGAAGAAATTGCGCATGCCATAAAAACGCTTAAAAACAATAAATCCCCTGGTCTGAAAAATATTGATGCCGAGCTAATTAAAACAGGCGGTCATGAACTCATAAGTAAAATCCATCAATTAATAGAAATGGCCTGGCAACAAGAAATAATGTGGAAAGAATGGTGTGGTAGTCTTATTGTACCAATACACAAGAAAGGAAAAAAGAAATCATGCATGAATTACAGAGGAATCTCACTAATCAACACTACATATAAAATATTGGTTTCGATATTATTAAAAAGATTACTATCATACGCCGAAGAAATAGTTGGCGACTATCAGTGTGGTTTCAGGCCTGGCAGATCGACTATTGATCAAATATTTACAATAAGACAAATGTTTGAAAAGTATTGGGAATATAATCACGACGTGCATCAGATTTTTATAGACTTCAAACAGGCTTATGATTCAATTAATCGTGCAACATTATGGAAGGCAATGATCGAGCTCGGCGTACCCAATAAACTAGCTGTGGTAACACAAATGTGTGTAAGTAACTCTTTCGCACAAGTTAGAATAGGGGGAAAAATATCAAATGCTTTCTGCGTAAATCCGTTGTCCCCATTGTTGTTTAACCTGGCCTTAGAATATGTCATGCGAAAAATATATCCAAAAATCAAACCAAACATAACTGCCCGGAGAGCAGAAATCATACTCGCCTTTGCTGATGACGTAGACGCAGTAGCACAATCAACATTAGAAATTAAGGATATTTTCTCGAGCTTTGAAGAAGCTGCGTTAAACATCGGTCTAAAAATAAATAAAGAGAAAACAAAATACATGGTCGTCTCCAAACAAGAACGACGGCGAATAAGGATAAACATTACTGTAAATGATCACAACTTCGAAGTGGTTACAGAATTTAAATATCTAGGAGCAACAATCCCAAATGACAACAAATTAGAGCGAGTTGAAACGAGAATAATGGCAGGAAACTGATCTTTCTTTGCAATGCAACATCTAATGAAGTCAAAACTTCTTTCACGAGGTACAAAAATCCGGATATATAAGACCAAAATACGACCAGCAGTCGCGTATGGAAGCGAAACTTGGACGCTAACAAAAAGAAAAGTAAATAAATTGCTGGTGTGGGAACGTAAAATTCTTCGAATGATATATGGCCCTTGCAGAGACAACGTGATAAACGAATGGAGGGGCAGATGCAATAACGAGCTCTCTATTAGGAAAAGAAAATCTAGTCAGATATATAAACGCCAATAGACTCAGATGGGCAGGGCATGTGATACGCAGTAACGACAATCGCCTTAAAATGGAAATATGAAGTCAAAGAAGATCAAGAGAAAATGGGAGTGCGACAATAGGAATTACTGGCACAGGACCCACAAACATGGAAGGCAATAGTAAACGCACCAAAGACTCACAAAAAGTTGTAGCGCCATTGATGATGATGATGATGAAATTTTAGATATGCGAACGACACTGTGTGTTTATTGTCTAACAATGAACGTCAAAAAGACGAAATTTATGAGAATATCGAAAACTCAAAGAAATAAAGAGAATCTTTTAACAACGTCGAACAAGTGGACAAATATGCATATCTGGGAACAATGATTAACTCCACAAATGATTACATTCAGGAGATTAAAATTAGAAAAGAAAAGGTTAGAGCAAATTTTAACAAAATAAGAAGTGTTATTTACAAGGGAATAGATACAAAGAAATGGAATGTACCAAAGCTGAGAGATGCAACTACTGCAAAACAGTACTGGGAAAATATTACCAATAGGTTAAGAAATCAAAGTCCAAGCGAAGAAGACCAGAGAGATATAGACTCCTACTGGAACACGATAAAGAAAGATATTGAGTCAGCAGCACAAGATGAAATAGGAACAGAAACTTGTACCCGAAAAAATTACTGGTTTGACGATGAATGCAAAGACGCAACACAGAAAAAAAATGAAGCTTATGCAAAAATGCTTACCCGCCGGACTAGAACAAGTGTAGAGAATTACCAGACAAAGAGAAGAGAAGAAAAGAAAATACACAGAATGAAGAAACGAAACCACTTAAAAAAGGAACTTCAATATATAGAAAACCTCAACAGAGAGAAAGAATTCAGAACATTCTATAAGAAAGTTAACATCACCAGAAAAGAATTCAAGGCAAACACAAATCAATGTAGAAGTTTGAATGGCGATCTATTAACAACAAGAACAGACGTCCTAAATCGATGGACGAAATATTTTAACCAAATACTTAATATAGAGGAAGAAGAAAACCCGGAAGACGAAAGCTGTGAGGTAAGCGGAGCAGACGATAGGGAGGAGAACCCACCAACGATCCTGGAAGTTAAAGACGCTGTCAATAAACTAGCCAGAAACAAATCACCCGGAATAGATAATCTTCCAGCGGAATTATATAAAGAAGGTGGCCACGATATCACAATAGCGCTACAGCAGCTTATAAAAGAAATATGGATACAGAAGTCACTCCCCTGTGATTGGAATATTGGAATACTTTGCACCATACACAAAAAGGGAGATATCTTTGAATGCTCTAACTATCGAGGAATTACGCTCCTAAATTCAGCGTATAAAATATTCTCCAATATACTATGCCATCGTATGGCACCGTATGCAGAGCAAATAATAGGACAACACCAGGCTGGTTTCAGAGGTGGTAAATCAACAATTCATCAGATTTCAACCCTGAGACAAATTCTAGAGAAAACACTGGAATATGGTGTAGACACGCACCACATATTTATAGACTACAAGGCAGCCTACGACTCTGTAAATAGAAGTGAATTGTTTAGAGCAATGATAGACCTGGGAGTACCAAATCAGTTGGTAAGTTTAACCAAACTAATCCTTGAAAAAGTTGAATGCAGAGTACGAATCCAGGGGGAACTCTCTGAACCTTTTAATACAAATAACGGGCTACGTCAGGGAGACCCACTCTCCTGTATACTATTCAATCTAGCTCTGGAAAAAGTAATATGAACGTCACAAATCACAACTACCGGTTCAATATATAACAAATCTGTGCAAATCCTAGCATATGCTGATGATATCAATATTTTTGGGAGAACGGAAAACGCAGCACGAGAGGCGTATGTAGCACTAAAGGAAGCGGCTACAAAAATGGGTTTAATAATAAACATTAATAAAACGAAATACATGAAAGTAGGTCCGCAACCACAAATACGACGGCCACTTGTTATAGAAAACGACGTCATCAAAGCTGTTAACGAATTTGTATACCTGAGAACGCTCGTCAATACTGAAAATGACATTACCGCAGAGATAAACCGCAGAATTTGCACGGCTAATAGATGCTATTTTGGGCTTAATCTCCTTTTTAAATCTACAGCTATATCAAGAAATACAAAAGTAAAACTCTACAAAACAATAATACGCCCAGTCCTAACATATGGTTCAGCAACCTGGACTTTAACAAAAAGCAATGAAAACATGTTAGGATGTTTCCAAAGAAAAATACTGAGACGAATCTATGGAGCGGTAAATGAAAATAATGTCTGGAGAAGACGATACAACTTCGAACTCTATAGAATATACCAGGAAATAGATATCGTAAAACACATTAAGATAGGACGTCTGAGGTGGATAGGCCATGTAATGCGGATGGAGCAAACCGACCCAGCTAGAAAAACGCTCCTTGATAGACCTATTGGTCAAAGAAAAAGAGGAAGACCCAGAACAAGATTCCTAGATTACATAGACCAAGATATGAGAAATATGGAAATACGTGCTTGGCGGATTAAGGCGATGGATAGGGACGACTGGAAGAGAATTCTTGGGGAGGCTAGGACCCACACATTGTTGTAAAGCCAAAATGATGATGATGATATTTACAAGGGATTTAAAATTGGAACTAACTTGGTTTTATGGAGTGGACTTTTGGAACTTGAATGCGGCATCAATGAAAACACTGGAATCATTCGAGCTGTGGGTGTATAGAATTCTGAAAATATTGTGGACAGAACACGTCACAAAGAGGTTCTGAGAATAAATCTGAGAGATAAATAAAGAAATAGAAATGTTACATACAATTAAAACAAAAATATTGGAATATCTCGGACATATTACACGTGGAGAGAAATACACCTTGCTTCAACTGATTATGGAGGGAAAGATCCAAGGAAAAAGAAGCATAGGGAAGCGTGAACGTTATGGCTGCGCAACCTGTGAGAGTGGTACGGATGTACATTAAATGAACTTTTCAGAGCAGCCGTCTCAAAAGTCCGAATAGCTATGATGATTGCCGACCTTCGTCGCGGAGATGGCAGAAGAAGAAGAAGTACGTGGATATTTGTGTTATGGTAAATCATCAGATTCAACTACCTACATTTAAAAAGTATTATACAACATTGGAAAACAAGTTGAATATTCCTGGTCCTACTCCAAGGAATCCTCCAATGTAACAGTTCCGCACGTTATTATAGCCAAGTAGGAAGTTAACTTTCACAATGGCTTTATTCCTATGTGTTATTCTAGTCTGAATCTCTTATGATAAAAGTTCCTTGTTGGCTACTCTTGAATAATTTAAAATTTTTGAGTACTCCCCTGTGCTTTACCAACTTTAGTTTTTATATCACGCATACAGACTTACAAATGAATAAAAATTAGATATTTCAGTTCTAATAACAAAGCATTGAATTCTACTTGACTAGACAATTAAAGTTGGAGAAGATCTATTTGTAATGCCGTACCACATTTAGAATCTTATTAAAATAAAACGCATTCATTTCCCCACCTAAATACCTGTTGATTTCACATTTATTTGAAATTCAAATAATGTGCAAAAAACCGTACGATAACGAGGTGATTATATTCATCCACGGAAGTTGATTTTCAAATGTATATACTCATTTCGACCCCAAGACCAATAACGATACCGTTTACCAACACGGTGGGCATATAATCTATAACCTTCGGCATTGTATAACCGAAAGGGTGGGTTAGAATTGGTATTGTCAATGCCCATCAAGATAACCGAAACGTATATCGCCCCAAATCCACCATTATCAAAGCGAGCGGCAGTGGCGTGTCGGAAGGATCAGAGTAAGTAAAAACCTGTTGCCTAGATCCGGCGAGAAAAAGTGGATTGTGCATACTGATTCTAAAGAAAATGGCACGCAGAGAATCAAATATGATAAGAAAATTATATAATTATCAAGTAAGCAACAAAGACTGCAGTATATTGAAGAAGACATTAAGAAAAATATATAATGAAACCTGAATGATCGGAACCCTTATGTTGATTTTATATTATGTTTTTAGTGTAATAAAATCCTACTAATTTTCTCATTGTTTGGGATATGCCCAGTTCTAGAATTGTGATTCACTCTTTTTAAATAGCAATTTTTTCTATGTATGCAGTGATCTACATCCCCGATAAACTAATAACACGCAAAAGGCTGCAAATGCATAAAGTTCTTTGCGAATTAGAAATATAGAGTGTGACAGAGAGATGTTCTGGCGTGCCTCCTTTTCAACATAATTTTGGAAAAGGCGATTAGACACGCCAAAATAGACGACAGAGGAAATATCTTCACTACATCATTATCATTTATGGCCTATGCAGATGATCTACATTTAATTACCCGTAGAACACGCAAGTTAGAAGAAATGTATACCACCACCCCAAAAGAGGAAAAACCAAAATAATGGGGTCACCACCGAACAACGGAGCCAGTAACATCGGTTGCCAATTGTTGATAAATCTAGCTTTGAAGTGGTGGACACATTCACATACTTAGGCTCCCTGAAGACCAATGAGAACTGCATAACGAAGCAAATAAACGAAAGATATTTCTAAAAAACAAGTACTATTTTGAGTTGGGCTGAGAAAAACTTAAGTTAAAAAAAACAATATACAAAACCCTTAGATTATCAGTGTCGACATATAGATCGGAAAAATGTACCAACTCCAATGCATATAAAAAACTACAAGATCCTGAGAAGAATATTTCTCCTAGACGAATTCTTATGTCATAGCCTGGAGAAATAAGATGTAGAGGTAGGCCAAAACTTTGATGAAAGGATGGCGCAGAAGAAGATTGTAGTATATACCGAGCGTATATAGTACTACTGAAAAACTTCATCGTTCAAATTCATCATTCGTGATCTAGACATTGAGACTTCGAATCCGAATGCTGCGCTGTTATGTTTTATCAATTCTTCTCTACGACTGTGAGAGCTTGATACTTGACGCCTCATTAAAAAAACGCCTTCGAAGTTTTTGTACCTTTATAGGAGCATACTACGTATTCTATGAACCAAAAGAACACCATTTATAACTGGGAATAAGCCACAATTAAAGATAAAAATACGTTTATTGACGTTTCAATTTCCAATTCGGAAATCGTTCTCAAAATACAAACCTTTCGAATTGTACGAACGATTTCCGAATTGGAAATTGAAACGTCAATAAACGTATTTTTATCTTTAATTGTGGCTTATTCCCAGTTATAAATAGTAATTAATTTACAATGCCACAAGAAAATAGCTTCAGAACAATAAAAAGAACACCATACATCAAGTTCTTAACAGGATGCAGAAGAACAACGAACTGATGCCAACGATCAAATCTAACGTACATTAGGCATGTAATGAAAAGAGATAGACAGGAAATACTTCGGTTGATCGTTGAAGGGCAAATTTGGGATAAAAGATCAGTAGGAAGAAGACAAGAGCATTCCTTGAGCCAAAAAATGCTTCGCTTAGGAGCCTGCGATGTTCGCTCTGCAAAACATCGACCCAGATCTTCAAAGCCTCTGTTTCGCGTGTAGCTGTAGCAAGTTGATCGCGAACTATCTAAGGAAGACGACACAATAAGAAGAGATATTAATAAGAAGGCTTTCTTATTTTTACCTACTATGTGTTCAGAAATAAGACATCTATAAAGGTTATTTTTCCAATACATTAAGTTACTTTTAAACCAAAATGTAGGTAGGAATGTATATTCGAAATTCAGCGGTGTTGTCCAGTCCTCAGAGATATTACCTCCAAAAATCATACGAACAAGCTGAATTTTGCGGAGAATGGTAATTTTGGGACCCCAAAAAAGATACAAAAAAGTTTGCCACTCCTACCCCCGGGCTTCCCCCTACAAACCCTTTCATAGGGGAGGGAAGGAAGACGTACATTTACCAAGAATCTGTATGCCGTAGAAAAAAAATATTTCTAACAAAATATGTAGCTGAGATAATTTAAAACGCAAAAGTTGATTAGAAATTTTTATGTAGAATGAAATGTTCTCTCAGAAACAACGCTTGAAGCGACCAGTGATTTTAAATATTAGTTACAAGCGCGAAATAAATTTCATATGCAATTTTTCCATTTTGCAGCCAACGAAGTCAGTTTCTATAAAGCTGGTAAATAAATAAACGTTGCACGATTTTTGCCATTATTTTCCGATTCTCAAGAGATAAACAAAATGTATCACTTCCATTGACCGATCGCTGTATAATTTCCATTATTATAGCCTAATCTTTAAAATTCCTAATTCCTTCATTCCATGAGCGTACCTCTTTTTCTTATTCTAGAGTGGCTTCCATCTGTAAAGCTTTTAGGGCCAACGTTCGTCAGGAATTCTCAATAGGTGTCCAAACAATTTTGAACCTCTTCTTTCTATTCTGTCAATGACTGTTTCTGTAGCATTCATGGTATTTCTTATAGATTCGTTGCTGTTCCTTTCCAGCCTTGGTGTTCTAGCACTTCTTCTCAAATAATCCATTTCAACTGCCATTAATCTTCTCTTCTACTTCAGAGCCATAACAAAGAACTGATTATTTAACCATGGTTTGCCCTATTCTTTTTTTGTTCCTTTTGGAAATGTTGCGCTCCCACCATAAGGAGTTCAAACATCCTACAATTTTACGTCCCTGATTAATTCGGTGTTTAATTTCGGTTTCTCCCAAGCCGTTATTATCAATGAGTGCACCTAAATATTTAAATTTTTCCACTTGTTTGATTTCCACGTCCTCGTCTATCAACACTTCAAACCTTGCATCTGAATTGGTAACTAAATATTCTGTTTTCTTCATGCTGATTTGTAACCCCCATTTTACATATTCAGCATTTGAAATATGCCTTTGAAATATGAACTTTTTACATGTAAATAAACGTATAATAGCGGCTTCCCACGGCCGGCGATATTGCGGACGTAAGCGGACCAGCACGCACCACGCACCGTGGGAAGGGTCTCGTCCGTGCTGGTGCGTCCTATCCATCTAGAGTCGGTAACATCAAAGGTGCGGCACATACTCGTGCGACGCGATCCTAGCGCGTCTGTGTTTTAACAGACGACAAGTGCAAGTCATAAGTTTTTCATTCGCTGACACGAGTAGTTGTCTGTAGTGTTGTCAAAGTTGTTTTGCAGTTTTTTGCTGAAAAATGGAACGGACAAACGAAGTTGTTTTTAATTTTTTAAATTTGTATCAAGATGAACGAAGTTTATGGAATTCCACGGCGCCAGAACATAAGAACCGGAACGATGCATACGATGCATGGAACCGAATAAAAAAATCAATTGAAGAATATTACTATTTCGATTAAAGAATTAAAAAAGAAGAGAGATAATTTAATGTCGACATACAGAAGGCAAAAAACAAAAATTAGAGAATCGATGGGAACTGGTAGTGGGGCTGATGATGTTTACAAGCCTGAGTGGCCTTTTTATGATATAATCAAACACTACTGTCACGGACCTACACAGACTGTCACGGACCGTAGGAAGAGCTCTGTCTGCGGTGCGTTGCCGTCCGTGCTGATCGGTTGTCCGCGATGATCTGTAGAATTGCCGATCGTGGGAAGCCACTATTAGATTGTATGTAATGTGAAACTTTAAATTCAGCAGGCATATTTCAAATGCCTTATATTTGTTGCCAAAACTTAAACAAAATTTCATGCTATAGGTTTTGAAGAATGGGCTCTAACAATGAAAATTCCATAGTTAAAATTCCATTTAAACTATATAAATTCACTTATGACGGACACAAATAATATGAAAATGGCTGTTGGTGACAAAAAAGAAATCTCGTAGTGGAAGTCAGCAGTGATAAAGACCTACAAATTATGTGTGGGATTAGACTTTGACTGTAAAAGACGAAAGTAAATTTTAATTGATGAGCATGTATGTCCATGATCATGATCCGCATGTATATCCATTATAATAATTATCCGCAAATGATAAGGTATTATCAGCAGATAACATTAAAGATCGTCAAAGTATTTAAATAAGCGAACGAATAATAATTTCAATTTGATACGAACATCAAGAAAATAAATATAGTATGATAGAAGACATCAAGTACCTTGATATATTTTGTTAGAAACTGTCAGAAATATTTAAACCAAATAGTACTATAAATCCCTATCTACTCTCACAAGTTCCCTACCTTAAATAGGAGAATCACTTGTATTGGATGGTTCAACAAACTTTCTTTCTGGAAAACTATAGAAAAACTAAAAAAAACTGTATACACATAATTCTAAAACAGTAAATTTAAAGCAAACCAGAACAAAAAAAGACTTCTGGTGTAGGAGGAACACAAATGTCTTTATTACAAAATTTAAAAGAATGGTATAACGGCTTACGAAACTTATTACGAAATTAATAGTATCAATTGTCATGACGAGCGCTAATCATCCTAAGATCTCAAAGAAAAATTTAAATCAAGACTAAAATATTTCTGGCAAGTAAAATAATTTTAAAATTCCCATGATACCCAATTAATTTTTGAAATTTTATTCGTAGATTATGAGAAGATAAATTTTCGGAAAATTAAAATTAAATACAAATAAAAGTCCAGATAAGATAATTGCTTAAAAAACAACATGCACGCAAAGATTATAGGACAGTGACAGTGTAATTATTATTAACCAGATAAGATTCAACCATTTAAAATCTTAATTAAACTTATAATATCTAGACATTTTGCCTATATTTTAATCGATTAGCATTATTTAATATTTCTTTGTATTTGTTAAACGGATATGACTTTTGTATTTACAATCAACATTTTGATTGTGAAACTTTAACTTGTGCCTTAAAATTCAGTAATTGTAGACATAATTGTACACTACTGAGCATAAAATTACGTTAACCCCGTAATTTTATTTACAAATTGGTCGCATTGCTCCTATAGTGATCCTTTCCCAAGATAACATGCTTCTTTTCTAACTTGGCTGCACCGTACTGAAGACGACCAATAGTCAGAAATAAGTATATACAGTCAAAATCGTTTATAACGAACTTCAGGGGACTGATGCTTTTTGTACGTTGTAGCCAGTGTTCTCTGTAAGCAGTTCTATCGGTTATAATGAACAGGTTGCTATAAACGATATTACACTAATAGGGATAGTTAGTTCGTTGTACCTAGGGTTATGACGCAAAAATGTGTTACTTTAACTATACTTATATGTTATAATAACATATACATAACATTTAACATATGTGTTTATTGTACTTAAGCAAATCTAAATATGTACATACATATATGTATAATATGTATTGAAATAAGTATAAGTAGTGAATAAAGTATACACATAATATAACGGCTTCTCCAAATCTTCGTATTATAAAAATGTAGGCATACATATACTATTTATTTTAAAAAGACAAAAAAAATACATACATATATGTATTACAAAATATGTAAACACATTTTACCTGAATATTTAATGAAAAAAGTCTGTAATTTTTGTTTGTCGCCTTCCTTGAACTTCTGAAAAAAACATTTTTTCAATTGATGTGGAAACAATCGATAATTATTCTTTTACACTCTGGGAAGTTTCAGCAGTCTGAATAAATGCTCGTATGGTGGAACAAGCAGTATACGCTTTAGCAACAGTAGGGATTTGTGGCAAACTGAGTCACCAAACAGTAGTTTGGTGACTCAGTACGATGTCAATATCTGAGAGTTCTTCGCTCGTACTTATTTCGTCATCCACTCGTACATAGTCATCTGCAGAGCAGTCAGAACTGAAAAGGGAAATGGCATCCTGCAAATGCGTTTGTGCAATATCATTGTATGCGATTCCTGATGGTTGTAAGTCTTTAGTTAGGCCGGAAAAACGAAAACAATTGATGATCGTTTCCTTCCGCACAGATTCCCATGCCTTTGATATCATTAGTACAGCGTCAAGAATACTGACTTTCGTATCGTCGTTATTCTCTCTCTTTTCGCTGATTTTGTACACCAATTCTTTCCGAAAGCATGCTTTAAGACTTCTTATAACTCCTTGGTCCATGGGCTGCAGTACAGACGTACAATTTGGAGGCAGAAAAACGAGTTTAATTTGTTTTAACCTGTCAACTGGGGGGTGGGACGGACGGACAGTTGTCGACAATTAAAATTATGTATTTCTTTTGTTGTAAAAGTTCACTGTCCCATTTTAGTAAAGTCTTTTCAAAAATAGCTGACGTCATCCAGGCTTTTTTATTGAAATCATAATCAACAGGGAGATTTTTCACGTTTTTAAAGCAGCGCGGCATTTTACTTTTTCCTATCACCAAAAGCTTCCTTTTTATGGAACCGGACATGTTGGCTGCAACAAGAACTGTAACACGCTCTTTTGAGAGTTTACCACCGGAACATTTCTCGCCTTTAAACTTTAACGTGTGATCAGGTGTCAGTCTAAAAAATCCCCATCTCGTCAGCATTAAAAATTTCATCATCGCTATAGTCGGACCTGAGTGTAGGCCGCACATTTTCAACCCAGTCATTTATAATTGATCTGTCAACAACTGCTGACTCACCTGAAATTTTTCCATGGACAATATTGTGGTGAGCTCGAAAACGTGGAACCCAGGAAGCATTATACTTTAAAATCTTCTTCAAAATCACAGCGAAAGCATCAGCCTTTACCTGAAGCATCGGCCCACTCACGGGTACATTGTTTGCGCGTTGTTGTTTAAACCAATCGAGCAAAGCACTTTCAATGTCACTGTAATTTGATGACCGAACGCGTTTTCCTTTTTCACACTTATTAAATTGCTTAATAATTTTCTCTCGCCTTTTCATTATTCCAGCAATTGTCGAGCGTGATGTTTTAAATTCCCGGGCAATCGAACTCGCGGAATCACCGGAATCGACTCGGCAAATTATTCCAAACTGTTCCTCAATAGTAAATTGTTTCCGTGACATTTTTTCAATGAAGGCTAGACACAACTGAATTCAAATTCAGAAACTCTTGGCTTAGGCCCAATGGTGAAATATGTAGAAACAAAATTTTATAATACAATGGACCCGTCTTGGGAGGTCTAACTGTCTAAAGGACAGTAGATGCCTGTCTGGATGTACTATAACCATAAATTAATAAATCCTTACTTCTCATTTCGTGGTATTAAATATCGGTAATACCTGTGAGAAATACAACACTACAATGTCCATTTTTATAACTTTACAGGATAGCACTTTTAAACTTATTTATTAAGATGTACGCTGTAACCAATATTTTAACTACTAGTGTTCCAAGAAATACGTTTGCTCTAACCGATTTGTTCATTATAAGCAATATAAATGCGTTTTTTGTATGTCATTTTATGGGACCTACTATTTTGTTTGTTATATCCGATTGTACGTTATAGCCGATGTCGTTGTAAACGATTTTGACTGTACGTTTGCCTTTTATCTTATATATATTTTATTATTTAAAAATTCTTTTATAAAAAGTATTATACTAAAAACCCTATCAGGCTACATCACAGAACGTTTTCGGAATTAATATTTGATCACCAGTGCTATCTGGATGTACATGTTTAAAGCCACTAAATTCTTGGTAAAAACTAGTAGACCTACAAGTTCTTATGAACAAAATCACGTATTACAGTCAACAATAGGGGACTCAATATAAAAAAAGGATAACAGAAGGTCAACTCTACGTCAACCCATCCCCTGTAGAACGAGTGACGCACTACAACTATCTCGGCACCATAATAAATGAAGAATGGACCAACAACCAGGAGATTAGAGCAAGCATCGTAAAAGCTAGATCCACCTTCAATCGGATGGGGGCTTTCTTCAAGAGTCACAACCTCTCTCTTTTTTATGGTGTTGAATCGTGGACCTTGAACGAAGATATGAGCAGAAAACTGGAAGCATTTGAGATGTCGCTATATCGGAGAATACTTAAGATCCCGTGGACTGACTGAGTCAAAAAGAGGCCACAGGTCCTTAGAAGAACGAATAAGAACCGAGAGGTACTGACCACCATCAAAAAATATCGGAAGTTACAATTCTTCCGAAATATTACGCGAAATGAATCCATGCTCTACTTCAAGCCATCCTACAAGGAAAAATATTTGGAAAACGAGGTCAAGGAAGAAGAAGAACATAGTGGTTAAAAAACCTCAGAATCTGGTTCAATACGATATATGTGCAATTTTTTCGCGCAGCTGCAAATAAGATAAAGATTGCCATGATGATCGCCAACATTCGTAACGGATAGGTACGAAGAAAAACTCCTTAAATGTTGTTAAATTAACTTTTGTTAACTCAACTTGAAAATACTTTCATTGGCAGCATTCTCTGAACCAACCGATGTAATAAACTCTCCAATGTATTTTTGAACTTTAGCTTCATTCCATAACCAGGTCATTGGCAAAAAGCTAATCAGTATACGTTCAGATCCTTTCTTTTGTGTCCAGTTTGTATTCCATAATTGGACGGTATAGTTGTTGTCCACTCTCTAATAATCTATGCATCTATTCAGACTTACGACACAGTTAAACAGTAGAGGAGAAATCAGGTCACATTGTTTGACTCCTGTAGAGATTTCAAATGGATCTGATAAGTTACCTCTGCATTTTACATTTGGTCCTTAATGTTCTAAAACATGCTTGGTACTCGCCAGTTGTTTATCTAAAATGGGATCTGCTATATTTAATAATAGCCAAATCAAGTTTTGTAGGTCACTGGAACCAAACGAGGAAGTCTTAAGAAAGGCAAATACTAGGAGAGAACTACTCAATTTGATCAAGGTACGAAAAATTGGATACCTCGGTCATATTCTGAGATGAAAAAAATACGCAATCCCTCAACTAATCATCCAGGGAAAGAATGAAGGGAAGGGAGGAGTAGGTAGCAAACAAATGTCGTGGCTACGGAACATAAAGAATTAGACAAGCATAAATAACGCTGGCGATCTTTTGCATGCCGCAAAAGACAGACGTCTGGCCTTAAGATAATTCTCCAACGCACTATAAGTGCACGGCACTATAAGAAGAAGAAGAAACCAAAAAGATTCCACGATAAATATTTAAATTACTTTTATCTCGTCTTTATGCAGTGGATGAATAAGAGCTACTGTCCAATCAAAGGGTGGAATTTCTGATTTTCAAATATTAAGAATAATGTGAAGATGCTCATCTTCACATTAGATGCAAACTAAAATCTTCACCACCAGATTTGTTGTTTTCCATACCACGTATGTTTCCATGATTTAACCTAACGTGGGCTAGGATAGAAGACTAGTTTTTCATTGGGGATTTCAGCATTAAGCCGGATGAAAAGTAATCTCCAAAGACCGCAAGACAGAATTGGTCATTACGGTTTAATTTACTAACAAGTCCACTAATATAAAACGTTGGAGATTTACATTTGCTCAATTGTGATTTAAAAGCCTGATAGAATTCGCGAGTATGGTATCTTTTAAAATTATCTTCCATTTTATTGATTTGAATTTAGTGTCACAATCTCTTAGTTAATTTCAATACTTTGGTGACTACTTCCCAATCTTGAAAAAGTTTTCATGATCTTTAAGGAATTTTTTCCATTCCAGTTTATCGAAGCTTATTTTCTATTTATAATAGTCTCACTACAAGATACAGACTAGAGATTTATCATTAAAATAATTTAACATTTATTAACAACGGCAATAATCTAACAAAACTCTTCTTTATCATAATTTATATGATATAATGTTTTAAATTATATCATTATTTTCATTTCATAGAATTAAAAGTAATAATAATAAAATAAAATTTGAACGCCACTGCGGCACCCCTGTCTAGCAAAATTCGGGGCTCGGTATATACACCGCGTACCCATATGAATAAAAGGGTGTTTTTGCCGTTTTCTTTCTTGTTTCTTTGCTTCCTCCAGGTGTATCACTTTGTACCTTAAAGGTGCATTTGTAGTTTAAAGAATATTAAGGTGAATTTTTACAGAACCGTACTCATCCAATTTATATAAATATCACTCAAATTTGGATATCACTCGAGCATAAGATTGCGCTGGTAAGGTTGAAAGAAAAAATAATTTATTAATATAAATGTCATCTAGAAATGCCAGTTTCTCGATTGTATAAGCAAAGAAAGAGAGTTACTCTCCACATCAAACTCCGCAAAACATCATACCTCGTATACCTATTAAGGAATCTATTTCCTCCCTTAACTCGTAATAACATGCAAAATTCAAGGACAACGCGGAGACGGGAGGAAAAACTATCTTAGATATGCAGTATACGACATTGGACAGATTTAAATTATGAAGAACTAATAAGAATAGCAGAGAATGGAGAAAAAATCACCAACATTCATTAATGGAACAGGGCACCATAAGAAGAAACGATGACAAACACACATGACCCCAAACGTATAACTACAAATAGAAGTGAGATAGAATAAGTAAAGGGATATCTACCTAGGCCAAATTCTAGAACTTAACAAAGATAACCAAAGTGCGAAAATCACTAAAGGAGCAAGACTGGCATGGGAAGGATTTGGAAAACCGCCAAATACCTCAATACTTGAGGAGCAAAGTATTCAACCATCCTTCCTATCATGACCATTGAGGAACTAATTCAAAGAAGAATAATTCCTGTACGTGGTTATTAATTCCAGGAAAAAGCTCTTCAGTTTTATGAGTATCTACACTGTAAAAATGTCGTGTGACCCACCCTCCGTGCTATGGCATGCTGGACGAGCCATACAGTCTGTAGTCGACACCCCGAAGTAGGAGCGGGAACACAAAGTGTATCAATACTCTTACGCTTATGAAGCGCACCTGGCGCATCATAAGGGCCTTCACATTTTACTCTTTTTCAACTTGGCTCGAGTAAAATGTCTTTAATCTTTCCTATCAGCCTCTCTTGGCCAACTCTTGTTTCTTCTGACCGTGAATGGAGATTGAGTTTCCGAAAGCAGACGGGTCACTATTATATTTATATTTCCTTTTACTACACCATCTAGTAACCGAGCGATTACAGGTATAAGTAATCCCCCATCTACCGGCCAACGGCTTCGGGCGGATGAGCTGGTAAATGGCGGGGCACTCTGTTGTTCTGAGACTGAGAAATCGGTCTCGAAGGCGGAGGAACCAAGACAGTGGTCAACGGCATCAGGATGCAGAAGGCAACGGGAAACCACTGCATTAAATATCCAAATGGATTCCCTTGTAAAAAACCATCAATGGTAATGTTCAAAACGAAATATTCCGGAGGAAAAAGTTCCCCAATCGGTTCTCCGGGGGGGGGGGGGGGGTGTACAGTGGCGAACGAAGTCGTGAAACTTAAAAATAAAGTTATGAGAATAGCTACTTGGAATGCAAGAAGCTTGTATGCAACCGGGAAATTAATCAACGTAACAACAGAAATGGAAAGACTACGTGTAAAAATACTTGGTATCAGCGACGTACAGTGGTACAGTGGAAAGGTTCCGGCAAATGTCCAACTAGAAACGGCACGTTCTACTATTCGAAAACTGATGATACAAAACACCGTTACGGCGTCGGAATAATAGTAGAAAGGGAAGTCAACAAATCGGTACTAAGTTCTACCCCATATTCAGAACCAATCATAGCAATCCAACTAAAGTCGAACAAAGGAAAAATTAACATTATTCAAGTCTATGCACCGACAGCAGAGAAAGAGGATGAAGAAATAGAAGAATTCTACAAACAACTTGAATACATTCTGGAATCGACCAAAAAAGAAGAGGTCACCATAATCATGGGCGATTTCAACGCTAAAGTTGGTAAGGTGAAAACTAATGGATGCATTGGTGAATTTGGACTTGGACAACGAAATGACCGAGGTGAACGACTCGTACAATTTTGACAAGAAAAAGAATTTGTAGTAATGAACACAATGTTCAGATTACCAAACCGTAGATTGTACACGTAGACATTACCAAGGAATAATGCAGACAACATCGTCAGGAATCAAATCGATTATATACTAATCAGAAGCCGGTTTAAAACTCCATCACGTGTACAAAAACCTATCCAGGCGCTGATATAGAATCGGATCACAATCCGGTGGTGGCTGTAGTAAATATAAGATTCAAGAAACTACAGAAAAGTACAGTTAAACAAAAGATAGACGTTAAGCAACTGAAAAACGCAACTATACTGGAAAGGAAAAGAAAACAGGTAAACAACAATCTTAGAAACATCGCTGCAAAAAATAGGAACACAGGCAATGTAGAGGATAAATGGATGGAGAGAAAAGGCCCTTATGACAGCTGGTGAAGCTCCTTAGCTCCAAGCAAAATTAAGAAAAAGGAATGGATGACAAACGAAATTTTGCATCTCATGGAGGAAAGGCGAAGAAATAAAACCACAAGACAAAATACAAAGAAGTGAACCGTGAAATTAAGAGAAAAAATAGAGAAGCCAAAGAGAACTGGGTTCTGGACAACTGCAAGGAAATAGAAGAATATGATAGAAAGTACGATAGCTTTAACATGCATAAAAAGATCAAGAAAATAACAAGTAAAAAAGTGAAACAAGCATTCATCGTAAAGGACAAAAAAGGTAAAATAATTACAGATTTAAAGGAAAAACTGGCAAGATGGACAGAATACATTGAAGAACTTTTTGCAGACGAAAGACCAGAAATAGCAGTGGCAGAACCTACAGACGACACAACTGGGCCTGAAATCCTAAAAAGCGAGGTAGAATATGCTATAAGGAACACAAAAGGGGGTAAAGCTGCAGGACCAGATGAAAATTCCTGTAGAATTGTTGAAACTTATAGACGACGACGCACTTGAAATAATGGTGAACCTCTTTAACACAATTTATAGAACAGGCATCATACCAAAGAAATGCCTCTCCTCTACTTTTGTGACAATCCCGAAGACGAATAACGCCAAAGAGTGTTCAGACCACAGAACTATAGCATTGATGAGCCACACACTAAAAGTATTTTTAAAAATAATTCACAAAAGAATATTTAATAAATTAGAAGAGGACATAAGCGCCACACAGTTTGGATTCAGAGGTGGACTGGGAATACGGGAAGGTTTGTTTGGTCTGAAGGTGTTAATGCAAAGATGTTTGGATGTAAACCAAGACCTCTACGTAGGTTTAATAGATTTTGAGAAGGCCTTCGATAAAGTCAGACACCAAAAGCTGATTGAAATTCATGATTGTAACAAAGAAGCTATACACCAATGTGAATTTAACCATAAATAATCAGCCAGTTGAAAGGGTTACGTCCTACAAATATTTAGGGGTTTGCTTCACTGATACTAATGACCAGACAAGAGAAATCAACAGACGAATAGAGATAGCGAGACAATCGTTTGTCAAAATGAAAAAGTTCCTATGCAGCCGGGACATAAATATAAACTTAAGAACGAGAATGTTAAGGTGCTATGTTTTCTCCGTTCTGCTGTACGGCATGAAAGCCTGGACACTGAAAAAGATAAACATAAAAAAAATTGAGGCATTCGAGATGTGGTGTTACAGGAGAATGTGGAAAATACCATGGACAGAAAGAGTAACAAATCAAGATGTTCTGTTGAAGATGGGGAAGGAATGCGAAGTTATAAAAACCATACAAACGAAAAAACTGGGCCACATAATGAGAGGAGAAAAGTACTCTCTGCTTAGACTCATAATCCAAGGAAAAATCTCGGGAAAGAGAAATGTGGGACGTAGGAGGATTTCCTGGTTGTGAAATTTAAGGGAGTGGTATTGGTGCAGTTCAATACAGTTGTTCAGAGCTGCAGCCAACAAAGTAAAGATTGCTGTGATGGTAGCCAACCTCAGACAGGAGACGGTACTGCAAGAAGAAGAAGAAGAAACAGTCAGAGCCACCAGTTTCCACTTCTCAAGCTGGTCAACTAGCAAAGCATGGCTAACCGGGTTTAAAAAAGAAATGTACTTCATAGTATAAATATTACAGGAGCTAGCGAAAATTATTGAAGATAGGGACTATTGTGCCGATCAAATATTTAACGCTGATGAAACGGGACCGTATTGGAAAAAATGCCTAACCGCACTTCATAGCAAAGAATGAAAAAACTGCAAGTGGACATAAACAAGTAAAGATCGAGTAACATTATTACTTTGTACCAATGCATCAGGAGATCTTATGTTCAAACCGCTCTTAATAAATAAATCTCTTAGACCACGTGCTTTAAAAGGCAAATATGTAAAACAACTACCAGTGCATTGGATGGATAACAAGAAACTCTAGATGACAAGGGCTATTTTTACAGAATGGTTCAATAATTGCTTCGTGTCAGAAGTAGAAGCCTATATAAAAAAATCCAAAGAACGGAACATCCAAACGTTCAAATAGTATTTCTTCCGCCCAATACAACAAGCCTTATTTAGCCATTAGATCAAGGCATAATTGCAACGTTTAAAACACATTACTTGAAGGCAACTTACAAATCCATCGTGAGTAAACTAGAAAATGAGCCCTTAACAGTAAAAGACGTGTGGCAGCAATTTTCTATTTTTGATTCAATTTCATCTGCTTCCGCTTAAATAAGACCAAGACTTTAAATGCCTGTTAGAAAAAGGTTTGACCATCATGTGTAACAAGCAATGCAATCACTCAAACGTCGACACTATCAGATGAGATAATTAATTTGGCAGATGAAAGTGGCGGAGATGGTTTGTAATACCTTCAGCCACGATTATATAGATGAATTGCTCGTGGATGATGCATTAAGTGACCATGATATAATTGATCAAACTTTAGATCTAAGTAGATGGCGTCGTGAGTGAGATGATAATGATGAGGAAGAAAAATCAACACCCCTCACTGCCAAACTAATTCGAGAAGGCCTTCGACTTTGCACTAAATTAGAAAATCATTTTCTTATTAAGTAATGACCCCAATTCTGAACGAGTCTTTAAATTTCAACGTGAGCTGCAGAATTGCAATGTCAGGATATCGTGAGCTACATAAAAAATTACTAGCATCATCATCGCAAAGTTTAATTACTGATTACATGGTTAGAAAAGGAAAAGCTACACAGAACGAGAATGAAGTTGATGAAAATCCATCGCCTTTACCGCAAATATCTACTGCAGAGACAGTTTTTTCTGACGATGAAGATGATTTTGAGCCATTGACGGTGCAAGCCATTATCATAGCGATGATTAAAAATGTAATTGTAAAACTATATTGTAACTATAAGTAATTGATCATGAAGCCTATTTATTTTAATTTCTCCAAACTTTTTTGTTTTTTCTTGGGTTTATGTAATTTCAGAAGGCTGTTTAAAATTGTTTCAACATATTTTTTCTCAATGTACCTATATGTAAATTCTTAGCCCTAATTTTTATTTGCCTAGACGGCAATGCTATAAGCCCTAGGCAAAGTCGTTACAATTTTATAAGAGTAGTATGTTTTCCATAATATGTTTCAATAAGAGAGTAAGTAACGAACCTGTGAAGAGATTTCGTGTAATAAGTTGTTTCTTCACCCTATCGTTCAACTATTTACTGCTACAATGAACCAGCGAGCATTTAATTTCATTCTACAATTTAAACAAAGGCTATGGAACGTATTCCTACATTTTCAAAGCATTTTATACACTAGTATTTCAATTCTAATGCTGTAATTATCAAAATCTGTTTAATAAGATTGTGTATAGTATTAAATCAATCAATCAAAAATGTCATAATATGGCTCATCACTCAAAATTATCACTCACGGGTTTGACCCTTATATGTTTCCTTTCAAATAGCCGAATGACTGCAGTAACTTACATACTTAACACCATGAAAGTCGTGAGTTTAAATAAAAATATAGATGCCACATTTATGGATTTAAAAGACTTGAATCAAGATTTAAAAAAGCTAAATGAATAATGCCTAAATTAGTTAAAGATGCCCAAGAAATAATTTAAAAAAATCGTCAAAACACAAAAATTGTACATACAAAGGAGGAATACACCAGACATCTTCATTGGAAGCCTCATTGCACAGTAGTGGTGTTTGATACCGTATGTTTTTAACAGTTTTATCAAGCAAAAAATTTCTTAATAATTCTCCACGAATAAAATATTTAGTAAATTTTAGTTGCGTGTCTGGAATAACAAACATCGATATTTTCGGATGTCGAAATATACTGAAAACAGGTTAAATTACATACCGTCTGGGTTAAAAAGTGGAACAAAGCGATGCTCGCTAATTTGTATAAAAAGCCTTGTTATTCATTAGATATGCACATATTATTCGCTAAACAACAAGGGTGCATTTTAGCAATAATTTTATGGGAGTAAAAACTGTACACTTTTCTACAATTTTGAACTATCATTTATTAAAATTGTTTTTCATGTTATCTAGGACTATATCATAATAAATTATATTTTTCTCTATACAATTTGGAAACTCTTCTAGTTCTTTATACTCTTTTTGATAGCATTTTCTCTCAATCTCACAGTTTTATGTCTTTAGATCTTCTTAAACGTTATAAACCATATTGTAATCCAACCCAACAAAAGTGTTTCCTAATTCTAACCTATTCGGCTGTCTAATCCTAGTAGCTTCCTACGAGCGAACGGATGAAAGGGTGCTGGTCCCTACCAGTCGTAAGAGTCGAACAATGGAATGGCCGGCTGTCTAGTAGCGAGCGTGTTCAAGTAGCTAGGGTGCCGGTCTCTAACGATTGTAAAAGTCGAGCAATGAGATGGAACGAGAGTTGATGAGCCGTCGCTTGAGGTGTCGGGATCACAGCATTGAGAACAGGATTACATCTAGCTCCTACGTTCCGTACGTAGGAAAAGTAACGTCGTTTGAGGTGTCGGTAGTCAGTATAGCGGCTATTAGAAGCGAGATGAGTCCATAAGTCGCACTGGTCAACGGGTTGCGTCCCTAACATCGGAGACAAGCTCATGTGGAACCACTCTGCTTTCATTCCACTTTCGCAGGTTCTATACGGTTAGTCCCAATTTGAACGTGCGCCTGCGAAAAGTGCCTCTAGCTAGAGATAAGTGATACATGAGTAGGCTCCTCGGTGGCAACATGCTTGGTGGTCCGTTAGTCCACCAACAGGTAACAGTTCGTCCTCAAAGGGAACACGAGAAGTGGTACGTATGACAACATAGGTACTGCGGAGAGAGTGGAGCCTAACGATATAGCTATTGTGCCACCCTCACTGGAGACATCCCCACGCAGAAGTATTGGTTCTGCCAGAATAGGGTAGACTTCCTCTCGGAAGTTGGCAATACCTTTTTGCACTTACTCTATCCAAACGGTAGCGTATTGGGTCGTCAACGTCCGGGGATCTCTGGCCTTTACTATCCCGGGAGGGAATCTCCGTTATCCCTTTGTGTTGACACGGTTATCTCTGTTCGTTCTTCTTCTTTTCTCTATCTGTTCTAGAGTCTCGGATTTTAGTTTAGCTTCTTTTTGTTTTCTTGTTCTGCAACTAAGTTTCTTAGTGACTGTTTATATGTCTTTAGTTATTTTCTCAGCTAGTTCATCTATATTCTTCTACTCGTTTCTACTAGTTTCCGTGCTAATTTCTCTTGGTATTTCTCTTTATTACTGGCTAGGATGTCTGCCGTCTGTAAAGGGTTTGTTGTTAACATTAATAGTTTTCGCCTTTCTCTCTTTACGTTTATACGTATATCGGAACGAGCTAGTCTATGGTCACTGCCGGTGATAAAATTGTTCAGCACCTCGATGGTTTTACATATTGATCTATCACTGGAAAGGATAAAATGTAATCTAAATTTTTCTTAAGTTATCCTTTGTTAACTAAAAAAAATGATACAACTGACTTTTATGCGTATATATAAATACTTATATATCGTCTCTGTAGAACAATTACTTGAACATAATACGTTAAATTAATCAGCGCTATCACGTTAAAGCACTATACAGTAAAAATAAATGTATACTCTAAAACACAAAATCCATAACATAAAATATACCTCATTAATGATGAAAATCCAATCTATGATCCTTTAAAAGCAATTTTACTGGAAGAACATAATACACACACCATAACAGTAAGAGAGAGAACTTTTTCCATTCCCCGAAGAACACGCAGCGAATTTAATCAACAGGCAGCAGAATGAATCGTTACAATGAAAGAGGGTTTGCCTGTATAATCCTGGGGGATTTTCAGATGGCAAAAATTAGCTGGTAGTCTTCGTTTCTCGTGTCAAAATAGAACGCGAACTTATTGCTGGTCATTAGATCATAGATTATGTATGAGATTCCATTTACAACTCGAACCAATTTACAGTATATGCATTTAATCCACATTAAATATTAATCGATCATTATGTATTTATACTCTAATTATATATTTGCTATATACGTGATGTAGACCAAACACCTGGTAATTACTTTCTACAAACATTTTTTAGATATACACATTTACAAAATTAAAGTTCATCATTTCTTGAATAGTTTTTTTTTTTTATATTATTTCAGTATCTATTCGTTTGTCCATATTTTTGGTTTTATCAGCTATACACACACTGTGAATTTTAATATATGAGAAGGTAACATGCAAACAGTCTTGTCACACAAAAATCAAAGTTGAGTTAGATGTGCGCCAATGATATTGGTGGATATTGTGGATATGCACAAAAAAATATTACCATGGTAAAAGCATGTTAAAAACCATCTTTACTTGCAAAACAACTAATCAACTCATGCTAACCAGCTTATTTTTAACCAACCAATAGGAGAACTGCCACTCAGCTAAACCCGTGAGTATTACAAATTTGAGGTTATGTAAGAGTTTATTGTCCAAGTATTTAAAAACAATTAGTAATTACTTTATTATTTAAAGGATATGGATAATGGAAATATAAAAAGTATATTTTCATCTGCCACAGAGGAAAAAGAAAAAGTAAACAAATTACCAGGTATGTAGCTCCTAAAAGAGCCCTAGTTTTTGTACCATTTAAGCACAACAGTAAACGTTTCACGTGCATAAAAATAAGGCCTATTAACATCAACGATTTCAAAGAAGAGTTTCATAAAGTTCCAGATACGAAAAGACAAGACAATATAATTGGCAGTCTCATTCTTACAACACAGATTAGAAGACATAGGCCTAGGTCTGTAAACAAAAACAAAATAAAAAAACCTGGACCTGAGCAAAGTACTCAATACAATACTTTTTCCAACTGTCTCTGGGGCTAAAACTTCTGTATATTTAAAGCTTTTTTGCACTGTTATTGGTATTGACGAAACCACAATATAAACATAGCCAAATAAGTGCATTTCGGGTTTGCTATTAAAGGAACAAGAGGAGGTCACTCTGCCAAAAATAAGAACTATCCGAAGAAGGAAAGTGTAGAGAGTACATAAGAAAGCTCAGAGGAACTGAATCACATTACAGAATATAGGAGCCAAAAGATTATATCTGAGTAGTGAGTTAAGTAAACTAGTGAACTAACTGAACTATTAACATAAGTTTTAATCCACCACCTCCGATACTTGTCTTACAGGACGTGCTGCCTTTTTAAAGACTAAATTAAAAGTGCACCAGCACAGTCTGCTGAAAAGGCGCAGCTAGTGGTTGAAAAGCGGATTCATTCAAGAAGAGCAAAGCCGTTTTATGAGTACATGGAAATGAATGTTTCTTATTATGTTAGCTTTTGCTTTGATCTTTGCTCAGGCAACAAATTCTGCCACAACCAAAAAGTTTAACTCAAAAAGCTTATTACGCGAGACAACTTTGGTTTTATACCTTTTGTATTACTGATCTAAAAAATTAAAACCACATGTTCTACACTTGGACAGAGAAGCAGGCAAGAAAAATTCAGTGTGGAAATATCATCGGCTCTCTTTAACTATTTGAAAGAAGGGCTATTTTAGGGCTGTTCTGTACTAATGTTGTTTAGCGATTATTGTATTTCTCAAAATAAAAATAATATTTTTCTAAGTACACTGATTCATTTTTTGGAAACAGACAAAACATAAATCCAAAGGAGTTTATTATATTTCGCTGTACGCGGACATAGTTTTTTAAACGTCGACCGTGTTTTTGGAAGAGCACAAAAACTAAATTTGTCTGTGTGTAAATTATGAATAAAATAGGTTTTTGGTTTTTAAAATACAATTATTTGAAAAAGTTTTTTTCTTCAAGGCCTATGTAACTCCTGAATATGTTGCTGATTCCCTTTTGTCTCAGTATTTTCCATAGTTCTTGTCTCGAAGGCTTTTTCTAGATCCAGAAATGCTGAGTATACTTACGTTTTTCCTGTAACGCTTTTTGTGTTAGCTGTTTTAGAGTAAATATAATTAAGTATATCCACTTTATACTTCGTCTAATGTGTGTTTTATCATTATTCTTAATTTGTTTGTTTATTATTTTTTGTAAGAGTTTGATGCATGTACATAGCAATGCCAATCCTCTGTAGTTATTACATTCTCCCCTTTCTCCTTTTTATGTATATAGGTACTAGCCATGTAACGAGTGTCATTTTTTGAACATTCGCGAATGCGAATATATGCCACCGACATTCGCGAATGCGAATATTTAGTTTTATTTAAATTGGCAATTTTAATTGTCTCCGGCACTGCCGACTGCCTCATTTGCGCGAGGTGTGTACTTAGATAAGTTCAGATAAATTTAGTAATTCAGCAATTTTGCAGAAAATATTGCTCACAAATTTAAAGACATTTTGTCGTTTTGGGAAATACCTAAAGAAAAAGTGAAATATGTAGTTCGAGATGCAGGTGCTAATATGAAAAAAGGTGTTAACTTATTAAATGTTTAACATATTCACTATGCTTCTCACAATATTCAATACGTGTTAAAAGCAGGGATGGAGGTTCAAGAATCTGTCGTGGCGCCCATAAGAAAATGTAAAAAGATGGCAATTCATTTTGATCATTCAACTGCTACCCAATATGAGCTGACCAATATACAAAAAAGGCTTAATCAAAAACCTCTTAAGATTATCCAAGAATATGCTACTAGCTGGAACAGCTTTGTTTGTTTACATTGCATTATTTATTTTTTGTTTTCTAATTTTATAGTTTTCTAAGCTTTTTTGAAAAAATATTTTTGAATTCAATAAGGACTTAAATCAAGTTCAAACTTTATTCTAACATTTCCGATAATAAAGCCAAGCCAGCTTATGACAGGACGGGAGCTCGAGCTGCGGCGTGTAGAAGAGAGTGACAAACAAGATCTTAGGCACAAATTTTTGCTGGTTTCAACTTCCATTGTACAAATGAGCGCCCGCTCTGCAATACGCACTTTATTCCCAATTAAAAAACAATGTTTTAAACTAAAATCAAACTATAATTTTCATCAGAAGCTGATAGAAGGCTTGAACTTGGATTTAGGCACTCGATTTAAAAAAAAAATATTTTTTACTTTTGTTTTGAGCCTCGAAAATCGTCATTTTGCGTTTTTTCAGTTTTAAATTATTTATAACTTACACACTTATTAAAAACATTTTTAAATATTATACATGCAATAATATTCAGAAAGTACGAAGCAGATATTATTAATAGACAGTTTGGCTTTCGTAACGGCTTCGGAACAGTGGAAGCTCTGTATAGTTTCACAACTCTTACCAAAAATGCCGAGACCAGTAGAAAGATCTTTTCGTTTCGTTTATAAACTATGAGAAAGCTTTTGACAAAGTTAAACATAACATTCTCATGAAATATCTAAAGAGAAAAGGACTTGACAAACATGACATTAACATAGTGAGAAATCTCTATTGGAACCGGAACAGGTTGAGGTAATATTAGATGGAAATAGCACGACTGCGCAACCGATAAGTAGAGGTGTGAGACAGGGCTGTGTACTTTCACCATTACTATTTAATATATATTCTGAAGAGTTATTTACGCAAGCACTTGAAAACTGTACAGAAGGGATCAGGATAAATAGTGAGAATATAAATAACATCCGTTATGCTGACGATACAGTCATTATCGCTGAAAGTGAGACAGAACTGCAGACGTTACTAAACACAATTTGTGATACTGGGGAACAGTTTTGTTTAACAATAAACATAAAGAAAACAAAAACTATGGTTATCAGTAATAGGGAAAAAGTCACTACAAGGATACAGATAAAAGATGAAGATATTGAACAAGTGGACAAAATGAAATACATAGAAGTCTAAATTAGGGAAGATCTGAATCCGAAATCAGAAATTCGCTCAAGAATAGAGCAATCAAGAGCAGCCTATTTGAAGATGAGGAAATTTCTGAGTAACCAAAGACTTAATCTGCAAATCCGATATCGGATGATAAAATGTTATATCCACTCTATTTTTCTTTATGTTGTCGAAGCCCGGACTGTTAATGTTAACTCAATGAGAAAACTGGAAGCTTTTGCAATGTGACTTTTTAGGAGAATTTTGAAGATACCATTTACCGATCATATTACGAACGAAATGGTATTGCACAGAATGGGAAGAGACAGAGAACTTTTGACCACTATTAAAAGGCGAAAGACAGCATATTTGGGGCATATACTCAGAAATGATAAGTAGGAATTGTTGCAGCTGAAGGGTATGAAGAGTAAAATTGAAGGAAAATGGGGTCCTGGTAGACGACAAATACCCTGGCTGAAAAACATTCGCGACTGGAACCGGGTTAAACACACAGACGCTTTTAAGAAAAGCAGAAGATAGAGACGAATTTGCAATGGTTATAGCCAACCTTAATTAGTGAAGACGGCACTAGAAGAACAAGATAACTCAACAACGATCAACTTTAGAGAAAACTTATACCAGACCTTTTTTGTTCATAATGATCCAAAAAACCTAAATAACATTAGAAATAACGGGAATATCTAGATAGTGAAACCTGACTTGGTCAAGAAGGCGTCTTAGGTAGTAGGTTTTAGATGGTAGGTACCCCATTCAGATTTTAGTTAACAGAATAGTCACCTCATATAAAACAAACGAAAAAGAATATGGTAAAATTGGTTTTTGTGAATATTTCACTAAATATACGACTGGGAGTCGCCGATATTAGTATGATAATTACTTTAAGATAACTTATTGACGATAACAATAAATCGATATTTATTTAACAATTTAGTTTCTATTATGTACCTATTTCATTAAAAGTTTATTGATCATATAATATACTATAAGACATCAAACTTGATTTAACATCAACGTATTGTACAGACCTACAATTCGATGGTAAATATCTTTTGTATAGTATAATATATTATTAAATACATAGCAATTTTACAAGATGGTTCCTTAGGAAAAATTTGATATATAATAAAAAATTAAATAAAATTAAATTTCCTACAAGATAAGCATGTTACAGAACTCAATCATACCCCTTAGAACAACAAAACGACATGAAAAAATGGTAATTTAAAAAATAATTAAGTAATAATTTATAACAAACTATATCAGAAGAATTGTGTTGGGTAACCGCGCTATATATGCTCTCAATAGATTGTTAAAAAGTAAAAATATATCTAGAGGAGTTCTAGTGATAATTATTTATTGACAGATATTATATGATCACAATGTAATCCATCCCTTTACCACATTCGCTCACTCGCAACCTTCTTCCATATTCTGTTCAGTCTCTTTGTTTTCTACGTGACTCCTGTTCCCTTTGTGTTAAGATTGTCAGCAGTCTTCTGAAGATTCCAATGAAATTAACTAACAAATCCAATGAATGAGCTACAAAATCTCTACTTCCCAATCTACGTTTCTTTGTGATAATTTGCCAATTTAATATCATAAAGCACAAATCTACACATTGCCAACAATCCTAATACAGCTGGGTCTCATAGATCCACATATATCCAAAGAAGATATTTGCGAGTGAAAAAACCATCAATGTAGTCAACATAGTCATCAATGTACTTTCCAAATATAACCACCTTCCTCTCTCAGACAACATTGATGCTGCTGAGAAGGATACAAATACTGTTGAGGTAGCTATAAAAGCTTTAATGATAATACTGGGCTCTACCAAGATAACATGTTCTAGAAGTGGTCCTAGGCCAACTCCTGTGAGAAAAGTGAACCCAATGAGGTATCCTACTCTTTTTGTCATTGATTTTCCATTGTCATCCGGTGTGTTCATTAAGAGGAAGAAGAATACCAAAGCTGGTATTGCTGATAGAAATCCTGTCTGCAGGATATTAGTGAAGTAATGGACTGCTGCATCCAGGGCAGCAGACAGTGTGGACATGTCCGTTTCCGCATTTCTAATTTCGTTTAATGGAAAACTAGAACAACCAGTCAGACAACATCTTAATAATCTAGAGGAGCAAAAGTAAGCCGATCGTGACGTACGCTGCTGAAACATGGGTCACAAAAAAAACACCAAAAGTGGTTCGGGAGCGCAAACTACTGAGCAAAATCTTTGGCGGGAAAACTTAAATGGACATTAAATGAGAACAACAAATAAAGAGCTACCTGAGCTCTATCAAAAAGCTAACATATTAGCAGTATTTAAAGCGCAAAAACTTGGTTGGAACCTGGTTGGGCCATGTTCAGAGAATGCTTTATTTAACGTGCAGGTATTGTTTCAGAAATGTAGAGATGTCAGATGTGATGTTTTTGCATGCCTGATTGACTACAAGAAAGCTTTCGATAGAGTCAGGCATGAACAAATGATAAAAGTGCTGAAGAGGAAAGAGGTGCTCCAATAAATGGGGAATATACAGATTAGGTCAAAATCTTAAGGGGAGTGAGACAGAGGTTCACCACTGATATTCAATCTGTACTCGGAGCACATTTTTGAATAAGCTCTAAAACATATTGACGAAGGCATCTCAATAAATGGAGTCAAACTTAATAACCTGCAATATGCAGATGATACAATAGTGTTTTCCAATACCATAGAAGGGCTGCAAAACTTTGAACTATAGAAATATGGACTGGATATAAACTCCAGCAAAACCAAGCTAATAATCATCAGAAAGGAGAACATAACTGGAGCAAATCTGTATGTGAACCAAATGAAAATTAAACATGTTTCACAGTACAACTATTTGAGAACTACTTTCTGTACGGAGTAGAAACGTGGGCATTGAAGGCGGAAACTCTATCAAAACTTCAGGCTTTTGATCTATGGTTATACACAAGGATACTGAAGATCTATCTCTATCTAATTAGCCTCCTTCGGTCCATCTTTGGACATAGGCCTCCCCAATCCTTTTCCATTCTTCTCTGTCTGTCGCTACAGTCATCCATCTAGAGCTCACGTGCTTCTTGATATCATCTGCCCATCTCATTTGGGGCCTTCCTCTGCTTCGTTTATATTCCCACGGTCTCCAACTTATAAGAATTTTGTTCCATCGGTCTTCTTTTTGTCCTATATTGTGTCCGGCAAATCTCCATTTCAATTTTGCAACTTCTTGCCTAACATCCCTCACTTTTGTTTTCTCTCTTATCCACTCGTTTCTCTTCTTATCCATTAGTCTTATGTGCAACATTTGTCTTTCCATTGCTCTTTGGGTTTTTATGATTTTGTCCATGTTTGCTTTTGTAAATGTCCACGTTTGGGAACCATAAGTACGAACAGGGAGTACGGATTGATTATATACTTTGGTCTTAACATGCTGTGGATACTGTGGTACTGTACTGAAGATACCATGGACAAAGTCACCAATGAAGAAGTACTAGAGATGATGAACACACCCGCGGATTTGGTCAACATCGTGAAATACCTTAAGCTGCAGTACTTGGGGCATATAATGAAAAATCAAGACAGATTGGCTACTCCAATGCATTTTGCAAGTTAAAATTCAAGGAAAAAGGGCCCCAGGACAAAGAAGAATATCCTGGCTTCCTAACCTGAGAGCATGGTATAGCACCCTAAGAAGAAGAAGAAATGGAAAAGAAAAGCAACTGACAAAAGAGAATGGCAAATAATACACAGCTTGAATACATCAAGCCATGAGCCTACTAAGTTCGTAGTATTTACATATTATTATTATTATAATTATTAAATATATCAAACATTAATATCGAAATTTGTCACTGCACAGATTGGGGCACTGCACAACTGGTTGTCGAAATATAGATATGGCTATGCTAGCTTTGCCGTAAAGTTTGTTGCTAGGCGTAAAACTTAGGCAACAAATGAGCAATCAGTTCCTTGCTGTTCGCTTTTTGGCCGATATCTCGGTTTTTCCGGGGGTGTGTTTTTATCTAGGAGGTGATGGGGTGGTTTTTGGAGATTGGTTAATATACCACTCAGCATCAATTAATTAGCAATAAAATATGCCACCAATATTGGTCCTGTACCCCTTTTCGGGGGTAATAAATTAAGAAATTGTAATAAACTAGCAATAAATTATAGTGTTGGTCTGAATTCGGCCTTATAAAATGGATATGCTAACAGACATAAAAGCAATTGTAATGGCAAATGTAAACTTTTCAACCCTAGGTCTTCAAGACCTGTAGAGCTTTATACCTAAATATAAACAATATGGGTAAATATTTTCAATAAGGTAAGACAATTTGTAATGAAAGAGTAATGACTGGAGAAACATTTTTCCGAAATACCTCCAATAGATTTACAAATAAGAGTCTTCCTACAAGCATCACTATCTCGTTGAAATAAAAAGATCAACAAAACTCCAATCAATGGAAGCAGGAGTATTTAACATTTCTTTTTAAAATATTGCTTTTTGCTCTGTTATAAGTTTTAATTAATTTACCAATTTTACAATTTAATCAATGTTACATTTACCATATCGATCAAAGACGAACTTCTTGCAGTACGTAATAAATAAAATAAAGAGGGTACGTTGTTTTATTACGAAAAAACCCTAAAATGAATTAAAGCCTAAACTCCATAAAAATGTAATAAAACTCAGGCAAGAAATGTACTGGCACTTACTCAGCCCGGTCTATATTATATACACACAAGACAATAGCAAGTTATCATAATTGAAATAAAACTGTTGATTGTTTTTGCTGCTGTTTTATGAAGTCGAGACAACATCCTAAAAATAAGTTCACTAACTTCTTATTTTATGTATACTACCATAAAATAATTGTGTTTCTCTGCAAATACGCGATATATACCTAGATAATCAAGATTTTTTTATTAATATTTTGTATTGTACGTTATTTTTGATTTAATATTGGCCCATAAAAAAATAAAATAGTCTGTGAAATAAAAATAACGGGAGTTGTGATTTTAGTCACATGCACAGACTGACATATACATAACCTAACTTATTGTTTACATTTTTTTTAATAAAAATATGTATACAGATTGTTTATAAACAGCGTCTATATTGTCGAAGATAATGACATACATGTCACACACTGTCATTTCATCATCATAATTGGCTCGACAATCCTTGGTAGAGGATGCCTGCTCATAGAAAAGTCACTACTCCCGTCGATTTCTAGCAACTTTTCTCCATCTTCTGACCCTTAGAATCTTAAAGGTCTTCTTCTACATCATTAGTCCATTTTCTACGTGGTCGTCATCTACTTCTACTGCTCTCTGGGTTTGATAATGTCAATATCTTCGTGTACGGACTTGATGAGTTGAAAAAGGCTGAAATGGCAATTTCTCCTCATTCCTTGAGCCATTGTTAGGCCGTGGTGTCACTTTAAATATAATTAGCTTGATGTCTCCATTGAACGGCTGCATGTAGAGATTTTCCCACCAGAGTCTTCAATTGGCCTGTCCATCGTGTTTGAGATCTTCCTGTTGGTCTTCGCCTTCCTACCTTTCTTTTTATTATCAATAGCTCCGTGGTCTCCGTTCTTCTAGCTACATATGTGGTCGTAGTAAATTAGGCATGCTCGGTTTACTTCTTTTATAGTCTGTCTATATGAAGCTCTTCCAAAATCAACAGATTGGTTCTATGTTCTGTCCAGGAAATGCTTAGAATTCTTCTATAAATCCATATCTCGAAGGCTTCGATCTTACTCCTATCAATTTTTTTGAAAGTCCATGTTTCAGCTGCGTATGTAGCAATGGAAAAAATAAGGGGATTGACCAACCTGAGCTTAATATTCCTTGATATTGTTCAGTCTTTCCATATTTTAATCAATTTAGCTGTTGCATTTCGGGCCAATATTAGTCTATGCTTGATTTCTGAAAAGCAATCGCCATTGTTGGTCATTAGGGAGCCAAGTATACAAATCTGTCTATTACTTCGAAATTCGTCAGTTGGTATATGTGCGGTTGAGTATTATTTGCTCCGTCTACGATCATTATTTTTGTTTTTCCGGTGTTGATCTGAAGTCCGAATTCTTTGCTTATTCGTCTTAGCCGCTCAGTGATGGTAATAATTTCAACTTCATTCGCTGCTAGTATTAAGAGGGTTATCTGAGTTTCGCAGACTGCTGATTTTCCTGCCTCCTATAGTGATTCCTTCATCTTATTCGTCTATTACTTTTCTCATTATATATTCAGAATATGAATGCTGTATAATAATCTTAGTACGGTATTTAAAGGTGAATATATATTTTAGGAATCAGCGATGTCCAATGGCCTGACTCAGGAAAGATAAAAATCAACAATAAAACAATATATTATTCAGGAAGTCAAGACGGTTCACACAGATATGGTGTCGGGATAATATTAAACAAAAACATTGATGAAGCTGTAATAAATTTCCAACAGAATTATACTCTTACAATAATTAAACCAGAACAATCCCAAAATAAACATCTTACAAGTCTATGCTCCAACTGCTGATAAACCAGAAAGCGATATTGAAACTTTCTACGAAGACGTATACAACATTTTAAAATCCATTAAAACGCAAGATGTAACAATTATAATGGGAGACTTTAATGAAAAGGTTGGTCTGGGCAACAGAAACGAAAGGGGTGGGAGGCTTATCGAATTTTGCCAAAACAATAACTTTGTTATAGCTAATACATTGTTCAAAATGCCAAAGAGAAGACTATATACCTGGACATCACCAGCAGATCAAGAAGGGAGAATTGTAAGAAACCAACTAGACTATGTATTAGTTAGACAAAGATACAGGAGCGCAAAAACCTATCAAGTGCCGACATAGGGTCAGATCACAACCCAGTAGTGACCAAAATTAGGCACAAAATGAAAATAATAAAACGAAGAACAACAAATGCAAAAATCGATACAAGTAAATTAAGGAACCCACTCATAAGGCAACGCCTGGTAGATGAAATCAACAACGGATTAATGAATGTTAAAGAACAAATTCTGTAAACTAATAATTTAATGTACTTATATAGTGAAGCCATTTTTGAAGAAGCATTACTATCTCAAAGTGAAGGAATAATAACTAACGAAAGATCTATTAACAACATAAAATATGCAGATGGCACCGTGATTATGGCAAGCTCAGCTGAACAACTCCAATTACTGCTAAACAAAACAAACATTTTCTGTGTAAAATATGGACTGAAAATGAATAAAAAAAGACCAAATACATGATAATAACAAAGAAAGCAAATATACCAACAAACGTACATTTGGGAAATGTACCGAGAGAAAGGGTTGATAAATACAAATACCTAGGAACCTGGATTTCAGACAATAATGATCAAACAACCGAAATAAGAGTCAGGATAGAAATAACAAGAAATGCGTTTCTAAAAATGAAAACAATTCTCTGCAACAAAGACCTTAGATTAGAACTGAGAGTAAGAGCACTGAGATGCTACATGTTTTCGATACTGCAATATGAACTTGAAAGCTGGACATTGAAGCAAGCACACATAAATAAGTTACAGTCCTTTGAAATGTGGTGTTACAGGAGGATGCTTAGAATAGCATGGATACAGAAGAAAACTAACAAGCAAGTATTGCGAGAAATGGGCAAAGAATACGAAATAATAAACACAATAAAAAAAAAACAAAGTTACTAAGGCTGATAATACAGGGAAAGAAAAGAGGAGGAAGGAGTATGGGAAGAAAGCGAGTGTCATGGTTGAAGAATTTAAGGGACTGGTTTAAATGCAGTTCTATAGAACTCTTCAGAGCAGCAGAAGATAGAGTAAAGATAGTGAGATTATATCTAACCTCCGATTGGGAGACGGCACTTAAAGAAGAAGACCTAATTGTAATATTAAACCCGCGGGATAGGTACCTATATTTGTAAGTGTTTTGGCATAGAACAATTCAAGTTGATAAAGCAAGTCCAAATGTCATTATTCCACGATGAAAATTATAATTAGAGCTAACGTAAGCGAGATCTTTCAAAATTTTCTTATATATTTAATCAAGTTTATTTTTCAAATTATTGCCCCCCTAAATGTTTTTCCCGCAGAAAAATAGTGCCCTCTAGCCAACGTCAATTCTGTCTTAATAGGAGTTTTAGGTTATTTAATAGAACTCTGGATGGTACATACTTATATGGTCAGTTTGGGCAGTATGTGTTCGTCCATTGATTGTTTATGTCCTTATACAATTTGTTCATAATATCTATTAATGAGATTCAGCCATCCTGGTACAGATCTTGGTGTACAGGGAATATTTAGACATTTTCTTACCAAGAATTCCATTGCAGATTCAAAACCATAAAGTACCTTTCCATATTGATGTTTGATTGTTTTCTATTATGTAGTTATTTAAGTAATTCAATAGACGTTATCTCTAAAATATATTTAAGTTCTCAAGCCTGACAGCTATTATTGTTCCTTTTCTCTATATTTAAGTTCAATTAGACCTCGCAGAAGTTTTCCGTGTAGCCGACTAAGAGTTACTGATTATACCTTTATAAGTCGGAGCAGTCTAATTTATTACGTTTTTTTATGGATAGGAATAAATAAATAGCCTATATAAAACACAAAAGAAAAGGAACTACTTTAAAGTGTTAAAACCTTTATGGAAATGGGCAAAGAAAATAGTTATAAATAAGTTAAACATTATGTTGGTAATATCGTCCTTTAATTGAATCAAAAAACGATGAAAATTACGATTAAAATAAATGAAAAAAAAACACTATATCATGCAGTTTGTGTATGGCAATAGTAATTGACATTATTGACAGCACGTTGTTAATTATGAAGTCATCTTTTTTTTAAATATTATTTATAAAAAAAATCTCGTGCTGTTTACCTCATGTTATTTAACACGTTATGATGAAAAATATTTACTGTTTTTAAGATTTCTCGGAAATAAATGACCAATGTCCCCACAGATACGCCATTGATAAATATATAAGAATGTCAAAAAAATGAGGTTAAGTTTCTTAAAAATAGATATCATGACTGGAAGGTGGAATGAATAAACCCTCGACTTTCCTAAAGGACTTATCCGTTTTATTGATTCAATATCCATTTAAGTATCACGAAATAACGGCAAAACAAAATGTTTGGCAACGAAGTATCAGATATCTAGCGTGAAAAAACTACGGGATGTTTATAAGTAATATATCTTTGTAAAAAGCAACAAATGAAGGTCTAACTAAACCGATATGACGTCTCAGAAATGACAATGAAAATAAGAAGTTAACGTAGTTAGCAGTCTGCACAGGTAAAACCTTGGCCTGAATTCTAAAATCCTTTCCTATTCGGTAGTTATTGGTAGATACATTTTTAATAAATAAACCGATACTTATTTACGACGAACATGTAAACAAATGTCTAAATCTGGACAAAAACTTCCCAATGATTAATTCATTTGTTATTATACAAGGAAATGCCAATTAACGTGTCCCCATTAGTTAGTAAAGCTGATGTTAATTAAACGATACATTAGCAAAATATACAAAAAAACTGATACTGTACCGATTTCAAACTTAAATCATCTGTCAGAATGAGAACATACCGAAGAGGCTTCTTCATTTAGGGAAAACCCCAGTTGATCCGTTTTTAATCCAAAAAAGAGCACAATCACACAAAAAGACCACTTGTTGTATTAGTTCGATAAAAAACCCGACACTATTGCACATTCTTAACTAATTCTCATCTCCATTATCCAGCTTAGCACACGACACGGTAAATACATAATATCTCGTTTGACATATTATTATCAAAATAGAGTGAGAGCGTAAGAAAACGTAGGTACACTGTGCCACTCACTCACATTCACATTGTACTCGGAGGCGGTGTTGCCGGATCGAGGAAATCCAATTATTCTGTAATACTCATCACACGTTGCACGAACACAAGTTTCAGGAACATTCTCGCATATTCTTTGAATAGTGTAGGAGTTGTTTCATGAAATATTAGTCGGGTTGACAAATTTTTGATAAAATTGTCGCAAGGACGGGCATTATCCTATTTTATAGATTGAAATAGGTTAAAATTGTATAAACAACCCGAAATTATCTTATAAATGACTTGATTCTTATCGAAAATTGGCAAAATTTTAAAATATAAACCATTAAAGAACAGGTTGATATCATATCAAATAAAATATAATCTTTCAATATTCAATAATCACAATAAAAATATTCCTTATAAACAATGAAAAATTTACGAAATAATTAAGGCACTGTAGAAAAAAACATAGAAAGGAAGAATCAATTATGAGTGCGTTATTATTGTACCTATGTTATTTTTTTAATTGAAAGGAGGTATTTTATTCAAAATATACCTGATCGTACCTTGCCGATTATATTTAATATGTGACAAATTTTTAAAAATTAATAAACCTCAAAGGAGGAATTCGGTGTAGCGGGAGAGAAAAAATCGGTGTAGCGGGTAGGTACTCTTCCACAATCCCAGTAGAGGATAGACACTTCAGGGATGCGACCTAGGCCTACGCGAGCCTTGATTCTGTCTCAACTCCTGTGGAGAGAAATCATGTATATATATTTAGGGATTCTACAGTATTCACTGCTTCCCTCGCTCAACCGTTTCCATCTCTCTCTCTCTCTCTCTCTCTCTCTCTCTCTCTCTCTCTGTTGTCCCATTCGCCATCGTTTAGGCCTCTCTTACTCATGCCGTCGTCTACTTCGTTCCTCCAGGATCTTCGGGGTCTTCCTCTTTTCCTCCTTCCTATGGAGCTCCATTCGGTTATTCTCTTTATCCATCTGCTGTCGCTAGTTCTTCTTACATGTCCATACCACTTTAGTCTTTGTTGTTCTATATATGTTAGTATGTCTGTTTCTATTGATGTTCTTTGATTTATTTCGTCATTACTTATCCTATCCATTCTTGTTACTCTGCAGCATCTTCGCAGGTATTCCATCTCTGTTGCTACTATCTTACTGCTGTTTTTCTTGGTTATTATCCAATGTTCAGCCCCATATGTCATAATACTTCGCACTAATGTTTTATAAATCTGTGTTTTTGTCTTCATATTTAGGTGTCTATCCCACCATACTGAGTTAAGTTATCGGATTGCTGTTCTTGTTTGTCCTAATCTTTGCGTAATTTCTTTCTCTGTTGTTGCCTTTTTCGTGATTATAAAACCAAGTATTTGAATTCGTTCTTTCCTTTGATTATTACATTGTCATCAATCTGAAGATCTTTTATGTCTTCTTCACTTCTTCACAGATAGGTACTCTGTTTTCGCGATGTTAATATCTAGGCCAGCCTTGGTATATTCTTCTTGTAATTTCTTCATCATGTAGCTGAGGTCTTCTTCGCCTTGTGCAATCACTACTTGATCATCTGCAAAGCTTAACGTATATAGGTATTCGTTCCGTACCGGTACTCCCATGCCTTCGCATTTTCTTTTCCATGTAGTCAAGGCTTTCTCTAAGTATATTTTGAATAGTGCTGGAGATCTGGAACAACCTTGCAGGAGCCCTTTTGTTGTGGTAAAGTCTCCTATGATTCTTGTTCCCACTTTAATACATTGCCTCCCATAGTTCTGACCTTGGTACAGAGTCATACGCCTTTTTCTTTTCCAACAAATGTTTCAGTGTGTATATGTGGTCTATGCATGATCTTCCTGCCGTGAAACCTTGCTGATCCTCCTTGATTTTGCCTTTTATCGCTTGCTCTATCGTTTCTCGCAGTATCTTCCCATATAATCTTCCTACTGATGATATTACGCTTTTTCCTCTGTAGTTTTCGCATCGTTTTCTATCTCCTTTCTTAAATATAGATGTCATATATGCCTCCGTCCATTGCTTTGGGAGCTGTTCTCCATTTATTGCTTTCTGAAATATCCATTGCATCATCCGGTGTAATGTTTTTGAGCTGTATTTTATTAATTCAGGTGAAATGCCTCCAGGTCCTGGTGCTTTCTTATTTTTAATTGCTTTTATGGCCGTTCTCATTTCCCTATCTGTTATTTCTATTTCTTGTTGTGGGGATCTGCTTAGTCTTCGCCTGTTTTCTTTTCCAATGAATTGTGGTCTTTGTTCTGTTAACAGTACCTTGTAATAGTCCTTCCATTCTTTGTCCTGTATATTTCCCAATTTAATTTTTTCTTTTGAGTTTTGTTTCAATCCTCTCAGTACTTTCCATAACTCTGAAGTTCTTGTATCTCCTATGTATGTGTAAATATTTAAGCAGGTTATTTCCCATTCTTCATTCTTTTGTTGTGTTATTTGTTTTTTCACTTCTCTATCTTTCTCTATATTCTTTATAAACTTCATCGTTGTTTGTAGTCAGCCATTTTCTGTATAGTTGCTTTTTTTCTTCAATTATTCTTTTTGTTGGTTTATTTATTTCATAATAGTGCTGTTTATTTGTTATACGTTCTTTTTCTCCAAGGGCTTCGAATGCTGCTTGTTTTATACTCGCATTTATATGCTTGTATATTTCTTCGATTTTGCCGTATCTAAATTCTATTAATTTTTGGTCTAGACGTTGTTGGTATAGTTCTCTTATTGATTATTCTTGGAGTAGTTCTATCCAATAACTACTATCCTACCAATTTCCCAAACCAACTCACCAATCTGTTTGGCAAGCGTGGTGTTTCAATTCGGGCCCATTCAGTCCCCGGCAGCTCGCTAGTTCCCAACCAAGGTAGTGGTAGGACTCACGGACAGCTGGCAGAGGGTGCGAAGAATCCCCGGGTTGTATGAGGCTACCAAGAACGACTTACGCTGCACATAATTACGTATAATCTAAGAATCTTATCTAAGGTCCGCTTGCCATTATGCTAATTTCAGTACTGATTTCAGTGCTAAAAATATTAGTTAGTTGCGCGAGTCGATTTAGTATGAAAAATGTATGTTGGTGTTTGCAACTATCCTGATTTTAATTAGCCTGTAGGCATGCGCTCTACCAATTTTGTATTGACAGTCTAACCTATCTGAAGTTTGTTTTGTAGTTTTATCATTAGAGTAAACAAAACAAACAGGAGTTTGTACAATTTCGCCTTTATTTCTTCCAAAGCATTTACTCTCGCATTCCTATTTTTGTATAATGGATGTTTTGGCACATATAAACAAGGATTTGCTTTATATAGTTCGATTAAATTTTCTATTTGCTTTTGACTCCACATATTTAAAGACAAAACATAAACATACGTAACATAACCTCAGTTTTAGTTAATATTGGATCATTTTTAGTACAAGAAATTAGAACATTTTCTAATTTTTAGTACTGAATCGGTGCGCGCACCTAATTTGTAGATACAATATTTTTAGTGCTAAATTCAGTACTGAATTTAGCATAATGGCAAGCGGACCTAAGGATGAAAAAATGACGGAACTGGAGGAAGAACTCAAACATGTGAAATGGGATATTATAGGAATTAGGGAAGTCAAAAGAAGAGGTGAAGATCAGGTCAAACTAAAATCAGGCAACATATTCCACTATAAAGGTGAAACAGAATCGACAACTAAAAGAATATACCTATTAATACCCAAAAAATTACAGAAAAATATACAGAGCATTGACTGCATTTCTCCAAGAGTTATATATATAAATATGACTAAATAAGAGATACAATCTGCTCTTTCAAGAGAAAGAGCAAAAAGACAGGAAACGGCTTATTACAATCTGATGAAAGATTTTAACGGGAAACTTGGAAGGAAAAAGGACGAACAAGAAGTGGCAATCGGAGATTTTGGAATCGGAGTAAGAAACGAAAGAAGCGAAATACTTACCAAATTTCTACTGCAACACAAACTGTATGCAATGAACACCTTTTTTTAAGAAGAAATAGAATAGAAAATGGACGTGGGCTAGTCCAGACGGAAGAACTAAGAGCGAATATGATTGTATAATAACAGATAAAAAGCAAATTATTCAAGATGTCACTGTACTCAATAAACTATCAGTAGGAAGCGACCACAGACCAGTAAGAGCTAGAGTAACGATAAACATACAAAAAGAAAGAGCAAAGATGATAAACAGTTGCAAACGCATAGTTTGGAATTCACCAAATCAGCCAGAAGCATACATAAAAAATAATGCCGAAACTTTACAGAGTAATAATCCCATACCTCTAAGTATCGACGATCACAATAAATTAATAACATACTGGGTTAGAAACGCACAACTCAAATTTTGCAAGAAAAATGTCACCAAACGTGAAAAGATTAGCAAAAATACAAAAATTTTCATGGAAATACGACGAAGTCACAGAAAAATTCAGCTTAGGTCGAGGAGTTGGACAAGGAGACAATATTTCACCAAAATTGTTCACGGCAGCTTTAAAGTCAATATTTTAGAATACTCAATGGAAAGATATGGGCATCAATATAGATGGAGAAAGATTAAATCATCTAAGGTTTGTAGACGATGTTATATTAATCGCAGATAGCTCACAGGATACAGTTTCTATGATACATTCTCTTAAAAGTCTGTCTCAAAGAGCAGAATTAAAGATAAACTTTGAGAAAACTAAACTTATGACAAATCTCGTAACGAGTGGAAATATAATTATTGACAATAATACCATACAACAAACAGAGACTTAAAAATATCTGGGACACGAAATCAAAATAAGCAGAGACAATCAAACACATGAAATACAGAGGCGAATAGGCCTGACATGGGCAGAATTTGGCAAATTAAGCCATATTCTAAAAAGTTCAATTCCCATGTGTCTTAAGCGAAAGGTTTATACCCAATGTGTTTTGCCTGTACAAACTTATGGAGCAGAGACTTTCAACACTTACGCAAAAATCTGCGAATAAACTCAGAGTTACACAACAAGCCATGGAACGTGCAATGCTGAACGTGAGCCTTCGAGACCACATAACAAATCTCCCCTACCTTTTCAGGTTTAGTAGCTGGTAGTAAATGGTGGAGAAAATGACGAGCGATGAGTGATGGTGGTCACGGATCCACAAATTTATCAGGGAGCTGCTCTCTTCAAAAGAACGAGAGGAGAGGGAACTCGCAATAGAATTCTAAAACAAGCGATAAGCACCTTGGTGGGGTTCGAACTGTCGCAGGCCGAAATAGGAGTGAATGAGAGACAGACAACGCGAGAGAGATGGCAGTCTCGCTAAGGCAGAAAGTTGAAAGTATTTGGTGGTTCGTGTGGGTGTGGTTTCCTCGATGAATGTGTTGGAGAAAGAATGGAAATCGGGTGATAGCAGGGCATCAGGAGAGATGTGTGCCTTAACGAGCTCTTCCATTCTGAGGAATGGTGTGACAGAGGAGAGGTTTTTAGTTAGACGCCGACCGTCTCGGAGCGGTGACGGGACGAAGTGTCAAAGGTCTAAATCCCTCGGCCATCTCATCCTGGCACAGCTTCTTTAGGGTATTAGGAACCCAACACTACCTGTGTGAGTCATGTGTGTCTGTATGCAGATTTTCCTTCTTTTTTTTTAAAGATGTAAAAAAGCTTCGTATGTGTGTCGTATTTTTAGCTGTGTTGGGAAAATTTGAACTTTAAGGTTGATGTTATGGAAATTTTAAATATAAGTGACGTGAGTTTATATAAATCGTGACGTGAAATTATTTTACTGTAAAATGCTGCAATATTGAACAATAAAACAGTGACCAGTTCAATTAGCACTCTATTAGATGATACAGGCGTGGAATTAGACTCAGTTTAGTTATTTAAAACAGAAAGGTAAATATTAGACTTTCTGTTGATGTTCTGCTACTACATTACACCATAATCAATAAACGTTAGTACTCAAAAAAATGTTAATTATATTTAACCTGTGGATTCAAACATAAATTAGTATAAATAATGAAATACAAATATAATTATTTAATCTATATTAAATACCTTGTATTTAATTTAGTTTGTCGTTATAATAATACGAGAAATTTCAACCAGAACTTTAAATCTTCTATTAAATTAGAAAACACATATTCTGGCAATATCAATATCTATTTTTGATCTTATTAACACTAATTAACTTGTAAAAAGAAGGCTGATAGCAATCAACACTTTGCTGGAATGTAAGATGCGGAGACACAGAACCAGGAAGAGCATTAAATGAGTATGTTACATTTTCTGCCTGCACAAATCTTATGTTAAATTATATTCATGAATATTTCTTCATACAATTTGTCTTGTATCAAATAAAAATACACACATAGCATTGTTACGACACTTAATGGGACTAAGCGTAGCTCCAGTTCTACGAATTTTTCAAAACTCGCGCAAAATTTCTTCACGCTATTTGTCATTATACCAAATATCAGTGACAAATTAGAGATACTAATTAGTGTTTCTTCTTCTTATTATTTTTAAATAGACATAACTATTCGTTTTTTAATGTTCTTTTAAGTTTTTGTCCAGTATTTTCGTAGCCTTTAAAAGAACCGTTTATTAGTGCCCTAATAAGGCCAATTGATTGGCCTTATTAAGAGCTGGTTGACATTATAAACAATTTGTTCACATAATCGTTTAATTTTGGGTGAACCATAATAACGAACGTACCATTAACCGAGCAAGATTTGGGCAAATATTTACGCCGGTTTGGAAAAACGCAATGAGGCAAAAAAATATTTTTTAAGAATTTTAACAACTAAAAAAATCAATATTTCGACATACAAGGAAATGAGATCTCTCCATTGTAGTGGTATTTATAAATTGACCATAGCTCCGATGATGGCTTTGTAAAGCCGAAAGCGCTCAGCTAGGAATTATTTCAAATAAACACATTTCAAAAATACTTTTTTACCTTTTCTTTTGACTTGTCATAAGTGTGTACAAAAAAAAACATATCAGTCTTTTGATTTTTAAGACGGATTTTCTTCTATTCTTTTGCCAACGAAATCCCATCTCTCTCAATAGTCCCCATAATTTCTTGTTGCTTACGATTGGTAACTCTTCGTTTTCTCTAATTAATGTATGGATTCTGTCCAATGTTGGAAATTCTTTGTTAAAAAAAAACGAGTGGACGCTGCGTCTTATCATGCTTTTATGTATTTCTTCAATTTCCAAGGGTTTACTCCCTCCACTCTTCTTGGGAGATGAAACAGTTCCTTCTTTTCTTTCTGCTAGGAATCTATAAATTCTTGCTTCTCCAACCCCTGTCATATTTGAACACATGTCAACGATTTCACGAACATTACTTAAAGGGCGTTGATGTACAAGTGCATCGTGTACATTTAATATTATATTTTTCTCTCTTAGACTGAAGGCACCTTTAAAAATACATTTAACCGGGATAAAACCTGTTGTCGACGTCATTTTTAAATGCAAATAACAAAATATCGACACCAAAAACGTAGGTAGGTAAGACATGAACAATGTACATCTACAAACTAAATGGAAGATGCAAACAATTTATAATTGATATTAATGGCATAAGCTGTAATGTGGCATAAAAACTACTTAAACTATCATTAGTGAAGCCTTATCACTAATTCCAGGTAATGGTTCAAAGAAGGTATTCTTTTTTTGTCAGGCGATAACTTGTATGAAAACAATAATCACCTTTAAATTACTGTTTACATTAATTTATTTCGTGAAACATTGAATTCTCTCGTTAATCACCCGTGTACAATTAACAATAATCGTGTGGCATATATACCGACGTTTTTTATGCACAAAAAAGGTATAGTGAGATTAGTGGACACTTATTTTACAGAAGATTTTTTAAAAGATAATGAATTGTTGACGGCATCTTAAAATATTAATTTTTTTTATTTATTTCAAAACAAGTATAGGGTGACGCCTATGGTTTTTTGACCTGTTGAGGAATTGCATACATAATATGCTATCAATGTGATGGAAAAGGACTATAATACTATGGACATAATTTGTCTACATTTCCATTAAGCACAGTTCCTTCATCCTCTGGTAATTTAGAATAATCTCTAATGTAATTTGGATGTATCTCAATTAATTAATAATAATTAATTAAAATATAGGTGATGTTTGTGATCTGTATAGTTTATTTTTAAATTGCTACAAGTTGTTATAGTTGTCAACAAGAGTGGTAAAGTAAGTTTTTTCTTCCAATATTCAGTTGATAGATCAAATATAAAAAGATTTTTGACACTTGTTTACCATTACACTCGTTTTAGAAATAATTCACTTCAGTCTACATTTCAATTTGATGCCAGTGCCTATCAGAGCTCCTATAATACGTCTATTTTTTTAACCCGTAACTACAATCTTTGGGCCCTGTAGAGCCATCACATTGCCTTGTTAGAAATGCTACATAGTAATCACTCGCATCTCTACTCTTGAATATTCCTTAAACCGATGACAATCCAACAGCAAATGAATGCGAATTGCTGTTTAAAGTTATTTTAACGAATTTGAACTTATTTTGGGTCCGCAGGACCTATATGTAGTTTTAACGTTATAGTTTCCGTGTGATTTCATAAAAACTAAAGATTTTAATTTGGTGTTATTAATTTTTAACTAATTGAAAGTAATTTTTTAGATATGTCTAACAGACTGTTAGACATATCTTAGTAACTCTGAAGTAATTTGAAGTAATTGTACAGTTTTGTATTTTTCAACATATAATACTCAGCTATTTTGTCATATATGCTATTTTATCATTAGATATATTTTCGACCAGCAATTATTTCGCAGTAATTTTGAAGGCTTATCCCTCTGGTCATCTATATTCTGCATGTGATCTATTAACAATGGATGCAAGACGAAAAATAGAACTTTTTGTTTAAACTTAAAAGAACAAAAACTAATTAAATACTTAAAAGACCATATTGGTATATTTACCCTTGTAGCATGGTTCAAATGGATCATGGTATTACCTGTAACAAAAAAATATTAAATTAATACAAACTAAATATATCTTAAAATTTTTCTGTCTCCCACTGGACTGCCACACCCGTTTTTTTAAATATAATAAATATAAATTTTTATTACACTCAATTGTGGATTACTCCCATATAAAACAATATTTAACTTATATCATTTTACCGTAGTTTTCTCCTGTCGTTAATATATCTTTTAATAATAACCTGAACTGAAGTAAGCCATCGATCTGAGAACTTCATCTTTCGTGGTAATTCCATCGGTTGACAGCATTTTGGGAAATCTTCTGTACCATATCAAATGTTTATTTAATCTTTTCTATAGCATCTAGTATACATACAGTGGCCATCTTGGGACGAAAATGAAACAGAGGCATTATTAGTAACTACATTTTTCTGGTATTTTTGATTATTTTTCCTTCACCCTAAATTAGGGTAAGATTCACCCCATCATTTTTTAATGGTAATAAGGGTCAAGTAAGATATCGTTTGATTTATTATTAACCTACTCCAAACCTTTATTTGATTTATTATTAAAAGACTTTATTAAAAAAAATTATTATTAAAAAGTAAATTATATCTATGATATTAGCACATACAAATACTGACGGATGTGATTAATTCTGCCTTGCCTGATATTGAAAATGATCAACAACATGATGAACATCATTTGATGTTTCAACAGGACGTTGCCCTTCCGCCTTATACTTTTCTTTGTTTGTCAATATCTCGACCAAAATTTTCCACAGCATTGAATTGGATGGAAAATGGCCTCCTTAGTCACCAGATCTGTCTTCATTCAATTTTTTTGTAGGGACCCCTAAAAAGTAAAATCTGTAGAACACCACCCGTATCTTTAGAAGATTTACATCAACGAATTGTCAACGAATGTCTACGGATCACTTCGCAAATGCTTCTGAATGTTGAAGAACGTTTCGAACAATTCTTTATCACGGTATGGATGCCGGAGATTATCATTTTCACCATTTGGTCAACTAAGAAATAAAAAAAAAAGAGGTTAATCTTTCTAAATGGGTATATTTATTTAAAAAACCCTTAAAAGGGCCACATCAATAAAACAAACGTTTTCGGACCACACAGTCCATCATCAGGTTTTTAAAATCGAAAAATGCTAGGTCACAATGCCTGAGCCACCAAAATACTAGGGTAAAAACCCTTTAAATTACATTTAGTTATGAAAGATTGTACATTGTGTTGTAAAATAACTGTAATGTTCAGTATTAAATTAAATTTGACTAGAGGTAACACATGGCTCAATCTGGTTCCAGAGCCGGTGAGAGAGAACCTCTACACTCGGAGAACAGCTGGGAACTGCTGGGTCCGAAAACGTTTGTTTTATTGATGTGGCCCTTTTAAGGGTTTTTTAAATAAATATACCCATTTACAAAGATTAACCTCTTTTTGTTATACGTGGTATACAGCCAGCTACAGGAATTTTTCCTTGTGGATTTTAACTAAGAAATAAGTAACCAGCTAAAACTGTTCTTTTTTTTAATATTGTGTATTTTTTTTTAATAAATCAAATAAAGTAATGGACAGAATTTAAAAAGCTTAAGATTAATATATAGAGAATTGTAAGAGCTTTCAAACGATATCTTATTTGACCCCCATTGCCATTAAAAAATGTTGGGGTTTTTTACTTTAGTTTAGGGGTGAAACTAAATTAATTGAAAATATTGGAAAAATGTGTCCCTCTTTAATGAAAAATTGACCTGCCGTTGCGTTTTCCAAAAATGGTCTATTTCATGATACGATAATGCCTCTGTTTCATTTTGTCCGGCCACCCTGTAGGTCTATCTGTTCTATATAAACAGCATAAAACAGCAAAGATAATTTTGTTTCTTTAGAATCACGTACTTCGAATATTAACAAAACAGAAGAATTAACCTCACTATCCTCACTATTAATGCAACGAAAATTTATTATATTTTACAAAATTGCAGCCGTAACTTTGGAAGTAGATTAAAACTAAAAAAGTCACTCCCCTTTACTTGAATAATATATGACTAATATACTGAAATTATTCTCTATTTCGAATAACGCCAAATAATAAATATCATCCATGAATTTTATATCCTCTATTCTATTGTTTGCATTGAGCGAAGCCCACCGATATGCTCTTGGATTTCACCATAATCTTATGATATATGCAAGTAAGATTTTTTCGTAAGTGTCTTTTCTTGAGAAGTTTATTGGAAACGTAGAGAAATGCGACTGCATATGAAAAATAGGGAAATTTGAGTATCTGGAAGCATGTAAAATGTTGATAGTAAAATATACGAGTTGTTATTTTTCGTACTATTACAAGCACTAGAACACACATTTGATATTTTTAAACTTATTATTTTGATAATTCTAACAATGGATATTTATTGTGTTATTATTTAACTTTATTTAAATTTTACTTATTTTGCAAGTACTTAATAATAATAAAAATGAACAGCTATGCTCTGTTTTTAAACTCGAAGGAGTAAACTCAAAATACAGATTCGCAGCCAATAATGTCACTAGAAAAACCACCAGATTCATCTTCCTTTTGGTTTGATCATCTCGGCCTTCCATGGTAATCCAGTAATGAGTATCTGACAACTTCACAGATAAAAAACTTAATTTCATTGAAATGAATGGCACTTAATTGAAACAGACAGAACTGTATCTTTGCAAAAAAAAGGTTGCTTGAAAAAAATTTATTGTAAAATCTTTTTACAAAGTCAGTATTACTACATATTTCATTTTGACTCACTTTATTGAAAATTTCATGTCTTTGTTAAATTGTTTAATGTACAAATCCATTCAGAATATAATCCGTCAATTAAAAAATAGACATCTTATTATATCATTTAATTTTTACAAAATACAAACTCAAATAAACCATAATCACTTTAAAATTACATTGTAGATACAATTTATTCATCTTCTGAGGAACTTTATTCATCTCTTTGAAATTATTAATGATTCTGTGACACTATCAATGATTCCATCTAAAACCATCTAAAATGATTATAGTTTAGACATTTAGATATTTTGAGGATGTGGTTTTGTCGCCAACATTGTTCAATGTTTATTCGGACCAGTTATTTAAAAAGGCACTTGAGAGACAAACATATGGAATAAAAATCAACGGGGAACTACTTAATGTGATTAGATATGCAGACGATACAGTAATTCTATCAGATAATATTGAAGGTCTTCAATTTCTGTTTGATCGTATTCTCGAGGTAGGAGAGGAAATGGGCATTAAAATAAACTCAAACAAAACCAAATTTTTAGTCCAAAGAAAATGCAAAAAAGTATTTTTGAAGTGTGTATATTTTAGGCAATTCCTAGCTGAGCGCTTTCGGCTTTACAAAGCCATCATCAGAGCTATGCTACAATAAAATGTTCTTATAAGTACTAATTGGTAAAGATTTTAATTTTTAACTTACGTCAATTTTTTAAATACCACTACAAAGGAGAGATCTCATTTCCTTAAATTTCAAAATTATGATTTTTTTAGTTGTTGAAATTCTTAAAACATATAAAAAACATATAAAAAGCCGACACTGGACTTCACAAACACGTTTAAAAATTGAAAAAAAATTTTGTCATGGTACGGGTGTAAGAACCCGACCATTGATTGATGTGAGGAGGTAGACAGAATAGAACTAATGAAATCAAATGTCGGTCCTCTTAAACGATTTTTCAAAAGTAACAGTTGACAAATGTCATATATAGGAAATAGAGATTGTTTTTTAAAATTCTTACAAAATTATTTAGTAGTTTGGAATTACTAATAGTCATCAAAGACTTTCTAAAAATTAAGTTTTTAAATTAAATTTTATGTATTCATCACATCATACAGAATGACATTAGTTTGTAAATTCACTCAAGTCATTGCTCAAGGTCAATGTATGTTCAATCTGACAGCTATCCTTAAGAAACAAGGGCTCAAATTGTTCAACAACAATATAAAGAAGAAACATGGTATTAATGTTATGTTATCTGATACTTAAGTGTATTGAGAATTGTATCTCTTGATGGAAATTTGTAAGAAATTTGCATAAAAAATTTTTTAAGAATGTATTTTCATGTTTCAATTAAGAATAACTGTCAAATGAATTACAGAATGTTGTAAATTTCTAATAAAGTTTAAAATTTGTTTAAAAATATAAAAGTATGAAAAATATATAATAAGATTGCATGAGGTCACCCTTCTTCCTATAAAGTCTCCCATAATAATTTAAAAAGAGGTTTATAATTGCAATTGAGGTTGATTTGTGTGTTTAAGCAACAATCAGGGTTTAGTTTCATTTCTTTAGATATCTCAAGATCTTCTAAGAGATTCATGAGTCTAAAGTTTTTAGACAACACACAAATCAACCTCAATTGCAATTATAAACCTCTTTTTAAATTATTATGGGAGACTTTAGAGGAAGAAGGGTGACCTCATGCAATCTTATTATATATTTTTCATACTTTTATATTTTTAAACAAATTTTAAAATTTATTAGAAATTTACAACATTTTGTAATTCATTTGACAGTTATTCTTAATTGAAACATGAAAATACATTCTTAAAAAATTTTTTATGCAAATTTCTTACAAATTTCCATCAAGAGATACAATTCTCAATACACTTAAGTATCAGATAACATAAGATTAATACCATGTTTCTTCTTTATATTGTTGTTGAACAATTTGAGCCCTTGTTTCTTAAGGATAGCTGTCAGATTGAACATACATTGACCTTGAGCAATGACTTGAGTGAATTTACAAACTAATGTCATTCTGTATGATGTGATGAACACATAAAATTTTATTTAAAAACTTAATTTTTAGAAAGTCTTTGATGACTATTAGTAATTCCAAACTACTAAATAATTTTGTAAGAATTTTAAAAAACAATCTTTATTTCCTATATATGACATTTATCAACTGTCACTTTTGAAAAATCGTTTAAGAGGACCGACATTTGATTTCATTAGTTCTATTCTGTCTACCTCCTCACATCAATCAATGGTCGGGTTCTTACACCCGTACCATGACAAAAATTTTTTTCAATTTTTTAACGTGTTTGTGAAGTCCAGTGTCGGCTTTTTATATGTTTTTTATATGTTTTAAGAATTTCAACAACTAAAAAAATCATAATTTTGAAATTTAAAGAAATGAGATCTCTCCTTTGTAGTGGTATTTAAAAAATTGACGTAAGTTAAAAATTATAATCTTTACCAATTAGTACTTATAAGAACATTTTATTGTAGCATAGCTCTGACGATGGCTTTGTAAAGCCGAAAGCGCTCACCTGGCAAATGCCTAAAATATACACACTTCAAAAATACTTTTTTGCATTTTCTTTGGACTTGTCATAAGTGTGTACAAAAAATATCAGTCTTTTGATTTTCAAATTTTTAGTGCTTAGTCGTGACCCACATCCCGATGCAAAACTTCAATTAAACGGAGTCCAAGTTGAGAAAGTTCAAAAAATGACATATTTGGGAACTTTGATAACGGACCAGCTAAATCCAGATATAGAAATAAAACGTAGAATAGCAACGACTAAAACTACTTTTATGAAAATAAAGTCATTTCTTTTCAATAACCATCTTAATTTAGAACTAAGACAAAGAATGGTTAAGTGCTATGTTTGGTCCGTACTTTTGTATAGTGCAGAAATGTGGACGCTAAAAGTATCGATTATGAACAAAATTAAAGCATTGGAAATGTGGGTTCATAGATGAATGCTGAAGATACCTTGGACAGTAAGGAAAACTAATGAAGAAGTACTAACGAGCGTCAACAAAGATAGAGAACTGTTAAAGACTGTTAAACATCGAAAAATGTCTTATCTGGGACATATAGTAAGGGGAAGTCGATATAAAATATTACAACTGATCCTTAAAGGCAAAATAGAGGGCGGTAGAGGTGTAGGAACAAAACAAGTTTCTTGGTTAAAAAACATTCGTGAATGGACTCAGATATCAACTGCAGGACAATTATTCCATATTTCAGAAGATCCAGAAACCTTCGCAATGGTGATCGCCAACATCGGTTAATTCTGAGATGGCACGCGAAGAAGAAGAAGATTAACACAATCTTGCCAATGTGTTGTGGTTACATTCTTGAGAACTTGTAAGAAGTTTTTTTTTTAATTTTTGCAGTTTAAATGTCGTGTTTTTGAATTTCACTTCATTTTTCACCTGGGCTCAAATTTTCTCAATGGGATTCAACGTGCAATGATATGGAGGCAGCCGCAGTATAATTTGACGATTTGTTTTAGCCATCTCATCAGTTACATACATATTATACTTATCTGTATTTAAACGTATCAGATGTAAAAGTTCTGACTTAACCATCTCCAAACCTAAAGGAATATTTTTATTTCTAATCATTTTTGCATATCTTTCTTTTTTGATGCTGTTGTATGAATTTTTTATTTTTCGACTGTGATATATGATGCATTATCCATTATATATGACACTGTTTTTTTGATAATTTTTGCAAGATATTACTAAACCAATTTTCAAGAACAGATGCATTCATTTCGTCATGGTAATCTTCTGTCTTTCTTTCCTCAAAAAGTAAAAGTTTCACTAGCAAAATCGAACTTTGATCCGATATTATGTAAAACTACGAGGCGTTTTTCCTTTCCCAATGAGTTTTTCAAACCAGTAGACAACCCCTCAATAAATGCCTGTCTACGTTTTTTATATCAGCCTCTACCCACACTTTATCTTTGGGGTGATCTTCATTTACCCATGTTTCGTCAATGTGATAAATGGGTACCTTCATTTCTGTACTGTTTTATAGAAGTTAGGAAATTATGTCTCCACCTTATAATATTATCACGTTCAATGAAAATACTTTTTTTACTTCTCTTTAAGTTCCCGCAAAATAATAAAATAAAGCTCATTACTTTTTAAGTGATTTATTGACAAACGCAATATGAAGATTTTTTTTTATTCTCTGGACGAGTTATATATACATTCGTTACTCTGTCAGTCCATGTTATTTTGAATATGCGACAGTAACACCACCTTTTAAAGGGCGAAAGTATTCAGTTTTCCTGAGTATCCAAGCCTCTGATCCATAAAGGAAAGTTAAAATAACGTAGTATGTTAGCATTTTCATTCGGATACTTAGGTTTAGGCTGCTTCAAAGAAGAAATGATTTGATCTTTATAAATACAGCTCTTGCAATTTCTATCCAGAGATTAATTTCATGTTGTAAATTATCTATACTTTTTCGCTCTCTCTCTCTCCCTCTCTTCTCTCTCTCTCTCTCTCTCTCTCTCTCTCTCTCTCTCTCTCTCTCTCTCTCTCTCTCTCTCTCTCACTCAATGCTATTCAAATCTAAGACATAGTTCTTAGCTGTAAGTTTAGCTGAGAATTGCTCAGAATAGATCTAAGTTTCATAAATGCTCCTCTTGCAATTTCTATATGAGTTTTAATTTCTTCATCTGGATTAAGTGTCTCGTTTATCCAACGTCCTATGTATTTAAAATGGTTAACTTTTGTTATCGGTTCATTATTGACAATTAGTTTTATAGCGCCGAGGTGTTGTTTACCACAGGTTTATAATTAGGTAGTATTTTTTATGTTTAAGTTTGGAAGAATTTTATTGCTTTTTTTATTTAAAAGTACAAACGATTCTTATTCTGATTTTTTTTTTCTTCTTTCTTGTCTTATTGTTATAAGCTTATAAAATTTGTAAAATTTTCAGTGACAAATCATATTACTTATTTACTTACTTATTTATTTGTATTGCTATTAAGGCTAACAAATAATCAAAAAATTAGTTTTAGAGCATTATAATAAACATACTCTAGAGATGGGATTGCAATAAATCTTAATGGCTATGGTCAACAAAACAATGACAGTATCTGTAGAATACAACAAGCCATTGATATTAGGATTTTTAGACTTTTAGACTAAGAAAATATTGGAGTCAACATAAATGGGGAGTTTATTTGGGTTTAAATGGTTTAAAGGTTTAAATGGGGAATTATTTACGGGAGACCTATGTTCAGCAGTGGACTGAAAACAGCTAATGATAATGATGGTGATGTAATTACAAAACTAGTATAGAAAGTCCAGAAGCTTTTTTAACGGTCTTAGGGAGATTCTCTGACTTTTATCTTTAAGTATCAATATACGTACAACATTTCTTAGATGTTACGTGTTTAGTGTCCTCCTCTATGGAGTAGAAAGCTGGAGCCTTACAGAAGATGCCATAAAACGATTGGAGGCATTTCAAATGTGGTGTTACCGACGTATGTTGACGGTCTCATATATACACGACAAAAGTAACACAACTATTCTCCAGAGGCTAAGAAAAGACAAAGAAATTATGAACACCGTAAAGAACACAAAATTGGCCTACTTCGGCCACACTATGCGTAATAATAAATACCAAATTCAACAGTTAATTGTACAAGGCAATATTGACTGCAAGAGAGGTCCTGAACGTAGACGTATATCCTTCCTGGCCAATCTTAAGAAATGGACTGGTCTGGTCTTATGTCAACTGATTTATTTCGAGCTGCTGCTGCAGTGAGTAGGAAAAGTTGGGTCAATGTGGTCACCAACATTAGAAGAAGGTAGGCACCTTTAGAAAAGGACTTAGAAGATAAGTGGTCTGAAGAGTGAAGACCTGGTTAGATGAAATAGGCGGACACGGCACTATACGACAACGCCCACAAATAAAGGTTTATCAGCAAAATTACAAACACTCTTAATTTAGTACACTTCAAATAAACAGTAAAACAGTTTAAAAAATGGTATTGTTCGAAAACGTGTCATATATGGTTTTATCAAATAATAATTTTGTAACCTTGTGTTGAAATAATACAATAAAAATAGGAAAATATAAACTATATCACATTTAAAATTCTCGTTTAGAAGCCGTTGTTAAAATAAACAAATATGCTTCCAGCTCACATGGTTTTCACACAAAAATACAAATTGTTTTTAAAAAATTTTACACAACGTTTTGTTTTCGTCAGATTAAAAATGTTTGTAATTGATTTTATCTTTTCCTATTATAATTACAATTCATGATATACTTAAGGAGGTATAAAAATTTAAAATTGCATTATCAGTATTTTTGAGATGCGTTCCTGCGACGAATTTATTTATACGTGTCAAATAATGACAGACAACGTTCCAAAAATATTTATAAAACATCTTCCTTACAAAGCCAAATTATTACTTCTTCAAATATTTATCTTAAAGTGGCAAAATGATAAATTTATATCCATTTCTTCTAAAGCTCCACTTTTAAAACCCCAAAAATCAAATTTTAACCTGGCTAGAACCTGACTGAATAGAAAAATTAGCCTAACCTATTCTATGGACAAATTACGGGAAAAAAGATAAATCTCAGACTAATGTGGTCATTCGAATTATCAAATAGCTTAATTCCAGAACCAAATGGTTTTAGACAAATTCTTTCGTGCATTGACAATGTTCTTGATCTAAAATCTGACATTCATCAAGCATTGCAAGTAACCAAGTAATCCTGCATTGCAATATTTTTTAATTTAAAAAGAGCATTTAACACTTATTGGAATTCCATATGTATTCTGCCAGAATTAAATTCATGGAATCTTGGTAGCAATGGCCTAACATATATTAAACATTGACTTGAAAACCGATCTATCCGCGTCAGCGTACATAATACTTACCCAAAGGAGAAAATTAAAGAAAATGGAACACCACAAACTCGTAAACAATTTTACTAAACCTCTACAGGCTCGACTTTTTGCAGATAATTCTGTTGTCATTATAAAAAGGAACAACACCACGTTCATGACAAATGCTTTGCAGTATTTTATAAACCAATTAGAACAATAGTTTCTGCATACCGGATTTTCAGTAGCTGAAAACATCAGGAATAGTTCATTAACGGATGCCACCTTAAAATTATAATACCACCCCTATTTAAACCAACAGCAAAGTTCTTATGAATGTGGTTTAATCAACATATAACGTGACGGACATATAAAACAAACAGCTATTTTCTTGTGTCATGTTAAATATTATGGTTACATGGGATTAAGTCACATGGGATTGTAATGAAAATTACATTTTCCGTAAATCGCCAGGAAATTTTGACATTCCTGTCAAAATTTCTTGAAGAAAAAGTCAGGACTTCCTTACTGTAAGGAAATGTCATTTTCTTACTGTAAGGAAATGATATTTCCGTACAGTTGTTAGTGTTCTACATAAATGATAGAAAACACATTGCTTATAGGGAATTAATTTATATTTTGAAAACATCAAGTCATTGCTGAATACATTTTTAAGATCAATTTGTTATATTTACAGTAATTTGACAGTTAGTACAATTATTGAACATTGGAGGAACACTCTTAGAACTATGAGAAACATTTTGGACAACATGCAGGGTGGAAGTGTCATTTTGTTGAATATTTTGTACTGTGAAAATTTTATTTGCCACCTCAACCTTATTGTTAAGCGATTCTTCGATATATCCTTCAGCAACGTTTGATGACTTCCATCCGCCATGCCTCTTTAAACTAGTTATGTCGGCACCAGAGTCAACCAATATTGTTGCAGAAGACCGACGAAAGTAGTGACCAGTATATTCTGTCGGATTTACCAAGTTCAAATAAGTAGCAATTATTTTGGGCATTTTTCTAAATTGATGAATTCCTACCACTTGTCTACAACCCTTTCCGCTTTGATATTTAAAGAAAAATCGGTCACTGTTCATATTTTCTGGTCTTAATGAAACATACTTTCGATAAACATTCAAGTAGATCTGATTAATTACAAATGATCTTGGTTTGTTGGTTTTCGAATCAGGTATGCTGATTAAAAGCTTAGATTCTAAGTCTTCTATATCGTGTACAGTCATTTGGACTAACTCATCCATTCTACAGGCCCCAGAAATACCAAATATTACAGCCACCTAAAAAATAAATAAAGCTATAATCTAAATAGAAATTAAAACCTTGTAAATTACCTTAATCATAAAATTTTCTTTATCTGGAGCTTCCTGGATAAATTTTTCAATTTCTTCCTTCGTTAAAATCTTAGATTTCTTTGCCCTATAACCTTGAGCTTGCCGTTTCAATAAAGAACGAAGTTTTGAGTATGTAGATATATCTACGTTGTGTTTAAGTGCAAGGGTTGACTTCAGCATTGAATAATTGGCCCATAATGTTGAAGATTTCATCTTTAAACAAAGGTCTAGGAAGTATGCCATTACAACATTTTCTGAGAAAGAACTCGTATTTTTACTCATGCGATAATCCATAAAACGTCTGTATGCATTTTCGTACTTTTCTCTTGATTTCTTTGGCAATAATTCTAATGAAGCAGTATTCACTGCCTCAACCAGCTCTGGAGGAGTCCCAGGAATGGAAATTTCATCATTATTATCATTTTACTTTCGAGAACACCAGCAATTAAATTTATAAGCGTCAAGTTTGACAATTCAACCTCAATACGTTTCCATAGTAACCCAAGTAATTTTATTAGGAATTTTAAAGCACCATTTATTTGGGAATAAAATTATCGCGTTTTTTTTTAATCAATCATTATCTGTCGAATTTTAAACGATTTGCGGAAAAATAGTATGTTTACCTCGTAGGAAAAGCCACATTCCTGGACTCTGTGTTGCTAAGTCTCGGCTTGCGCCTCGACTTAGCAATCTTCACAGTCGTCCAGGAATGTTAAGCTTTTCCTACCCGGTAAACAATGTACTATTTTTAACTAATGTTTGACGTTTCGATTTTGATTTTGGAAACAGTTCTCAAAGGATTATTATTTCAAAAACAGTGAGGTGTGTTTTTTTATAACCGAAAATTGTTTAAGGTTGAGTTCTTTCAAAATGACGGGTTACTTACTTTGGCCTCAATCTTTTAGGAAGGTATCCATGTTTTCAGTTAAATATTTTAAGCAATGTTTTTTTCCTTAGCATGATATCCAATTATTCTGACTATACTATGCGTTTGTCTATTATGTGGTTATGTATTATGTGTTTATGTATTATGTGTTGCATGTATTATTTACAATTGTAGACGATGTGTCCCCGACTTTCTATTAATCCGTTAATGTTGGCATCTACTTGTTGCTGAGTTCTTCTTTTAGTATTTGTTAACCAGAGCCTGCTGCTTCTACTGATATGTTTGCTACATATTTTTCTTTATTAATTAGGATGAGAGTTACTTCTTTAATTTTTGTTTCTATCACGTCTGTTTCTTTTACGATTATTGACGCATCATTCTATTGTACTCTGTGTTCATTGATGTATGTACGCACATTTATCCTGACACTTAGTGGTCTTGCAGTTTCTTCTACGTAAAAATTGTTGCATTCTCAGGGTATTTTATAGATGCAGTTTTTTTATTTTCCTTACGTGTAGTTGGGTTTGGTTTTGGACAGAATCTGTTCTGTCTCTGTAATCTGTATCCTATTCAAAACCCAACAGTACTCAAGAAAAATAAAAAAACTGCATGTATAAAATACCCTGTAAATGCAACAATGTCTACGTGGGAGAAACTGCAATACCATTCAGTGTCAGGATAAATGAGCATAAAACATACATCACGAACAGCGACTTCTGAAATCCCAGATATACAAACATACCTGGGACAACGAACACAAACCGCAATGGAAAGATGCATCAATAGTCATGAAAATAATATACATAAAAAAGAGAAAAGTAAAAAAAAGCAGCTCTCATCCTACTTGACTAAGAAAAATGTGTAGCAAACCCATCAGCAGAATGTATCAGGCTTTGGTTGCCAATACTAAAAGAAGAAGTTACTAACAAGAATATACCAACAATACAGCAGTAACAGGAGGTCGAAAAACATCACCTACAATATTATACACAATACATATGCAATAAACAATACACAAACCTACGCTTGCACTATTTTACGTTACATAATCACAATTACCATACATATTACAAAAAAAACGTACAAAAAAACCAGAATTGGATATTCCTAGAATAAAAACACTATCCCTCGGATTTGTTCAGTCATTCACATGCTACTGCCTACAAGATCGAGGCCAATTATGTAAATTTTGAAATAAGATAACCTAAAACAGATAACTGTGTTTTATATATTTTCGCAGAATTTTTATAATAATCTTTTTGAGAACGACGAAGTGAACGAAGTGAGTACTAGTTAGTTGAAAATGTGATTTTTACTACAACCAATAATTATTGAGGATTAATCCCATATAAACATAATATTAAATATGTCACAAGAAAATAGTTTCAGAACATTTCCAAAATATTTCTTTTTGTACGTGTCTTCTTCTTTAAGTTCCATCTTCTATCGAAGGTTGGAAATCATCATGGCTATGCGGACTCTGTTGACTGCCGCTCTAAAAAGTTCTGCACTACTGCATTCATACCATTCTCTTAAGTTCTTAAGCCAGGATATTCTTCGTCTTCCCAAATTTCGCTTTCCTCGGATTTTGCCGTGCATAATAAGTTGTAATAATGAGTATTTTTGCCCTCTCATCACATGTCGCAAGTGCTCAAGTTTTCGTCTTTTAATAGTTAATATTATTTCCGCCTGATTTCCTATCCGTCTAGTTACTTCCATGTTTGACATTTTTTGAATCCATGATATTCGTAGGATTCTTCTGTAACACCAAAATTCAAAGGCGGCCAACTTATTCAGATGAACTTGTTTTAGTGTCCAAGCTTCCAAACCATAGAGAAGAGTAGAGAACACGTAACATCGAAGCATTCTCAGGCGTAGTTCTAACCTTATATCCCGACAACAAAGAAACTTTTTAAGTTTAATAAATGATGTACGTGCTATTTCAATACGTGTCTTAATTTCTTTGATTTGGTCTACATCTGGTGTTATCCATGTTCCTAAGTATTTATAGTTATTAACACTCTCAATTGCAGTATCTTCAATAGTCAATTGGATATTTGCATGTGCAGATTTAGTCATGATCATGCATTTAGTTTTCTTTAAATTTATCTTCAGTCCGTACTCATGACAGCGTTCATTAAGGCGTTGCATTACGTTGTGTAAATCATTGTTGTTATCCGTAATTATTACTGTATCGTCTGCAAAACGTAAGTTATTCAAAACTTCTCCATTGATAGATATAACTTCTATTGAGTCTGAGAGCGCTTCTTGAAATACCGCTTCACTGTTTCCCGCTTCGTACGAGTATTTGATATTAAACCCTAGAAATTATAATAAATACCAATGGAATACGAACCTCAATGTTCTTGAGAGCTTTAAAATGTACACAATGTTTTTTATATAATTTTTATGCAGACGAAATAATCTTTGATTTTCCTCAATTTATAGATAAATGGATAGGTTATTTATCGATAATTGTTGCTTTGATATTAGCGTCAACTTAATTTTATGAAGCGGCAATTTTTTAGTCTTTTTAAATAGGTAATATTTTTACCTCTAATTTAGAGCTAAAAGGTCGTAAAATGATACGATGAAACCAGCGTTTGAGGTTATTTAAAAAATAAAAAACAGTTATGTATTGAAGTTCTTCATGTTTTCTGTATTTTTAAATTTTAAATTGTATTTATAAAATTGAATAAAGTAATTGTATTATTTATTATACACAAAACAAAAGAGACACTGCAGAATTTAAGGAACTTAAGGAATTTAAGGAAAAAAGGACTGAAAATGAATTTCAGCAAAATTAAACTAATGTCAAACAAAGATGACAAACCTACAATAAACATCCAAGGGACAGAGATAGAACACGTAGATGAATATACATATCTGGGTCAAAATGTCAAGGTAAGCAAAGAAAATCAGACTACCGAAATAAGCAGACATGTAAAAATGGGATGGGCAGCATTCGGAAGACTCTCATACGTACTTAAAAATAAAAATATACATCAAAGACTGCGAACCAAAGTGTTTAATTCCTGTATCCTACCTGTACTTACATATGGAGCTCAAACCTGGACATTCACTAAAATAAACATGGAGAAGATTAGAAAAACTGAGAGAGCTATGGAACGACAGTTGCTGGGTATCTCAATCAAAGACCATAAAACCAATGAAGACATTCGTAATAAAACAAAAGTAAAATATGTCGAACAGGCAGCTAAACTAAAATTGAAATGGGCTGGACATAACAAACGTCTTAAGGATGGCCGATGGAATAACGAAATCGGGAATTGGCTGCCATATGAAGCCAAAAGACCACGAGGAAGACCACAAATGTGCTGGAGCAACGATATTAAAAGAACTGCAGGGCCAATGTGGAAACGTCTTACAAACAACAGAGATGAATGGCGAGAATTAGGAGAGGCCTATATTCGGCAATCCGAATAGAGAGAAGGGCTTAAAAAATATTTATTATCGCTTGGTATGGTATTTTAGCGAGAGTCCAAAATAATATTAAAGTGTCATGAAATATCGAGACGCGTGCAGTGATAAACTTGCAGTATACAGTATACAGTAACATACATAATATACATACACATACATAATACACATACATACATATATATTTATATACATTTTTTTACGTCCAATGACCGTTCAGCACTAGTTTTTGTCAGTGGACCTTCTGGATTAAGATCTTTTGCACTATTTTATGCTCTCAATAATTGCTTTTTTACTTTCCCTATAGGCTGTTGAACTTTAAGCAACAGTTTTGGATGATGGACCTTTTTGAATTATTATGCATAGATTTTTCAAAATTCAAGACAGGTACTAAACCCCCTCTGTGGCTCAGTGGTAAGAGCGCCTGCCTTTAAACCTAAAGGTCGTGAGTTCGAATCCCACATGGGTGGAAATTTTCGTTTATTAAAAAAATTAATAAATGAAAATAATTTCTATCCTTGTGTGATCGGTACACACCGGAGGGACCGCAGACGTTCGGATACAATTAGCGTCTCTTAGCAAAGACAATGACGTCGACTTTGCTAAGTATCAAGACAATTACTCTACACACACAAACACACACACACATACACACACTACATTAATACACTTATCTTGATTGAGACTGGCTGAATGACAATTGTCCAAGCCAAAACACACACAAAAAAAAAGACAGGTACTATGATATTTTCTTGTGATTGTGGTAATTGTTGCGAGATTACATTATTTAAATCTTTACAAAAAAGTGGGTGTAGTTCAATCGATTGTCTCTATCAATCAAATATTGACAGTTATTTATAATGAAAATATCAAAGTCGATAATATTTATTTATGTGTTTAAAATATACCTGTAAAAGCAACTCTTGAACATTAATAACTACACCATTGAGGCTATCATTGGTTTGTTTTTTACATTCCATACATGCTTTGAAACGTTCAACAGCAATATTTGTTAGTGTATATGTTTTAAGCATTTTACATGCTTTATCGCATTTGGTTGATAAGACCTTTTTTACGTTTTCTGTACAAAAAATTATTTAACATTTCAAAAATCAAAATAACAAATTTTGGTCAGATTTGAAATGTTTTTGTATGACGAACACACCCACGTTGGGCACATAAATTGACTCTTCCGCTGTGACTGTATAAATATGAAAATTGTGTTGTATTCCGCTGTAATTGGATGAAATTTATGACTTTTACATTTTGACAATCGTTATATATCGAATCTTTTATTGACAGATATTCTTTTAATTGTTTACTTCTCATTTAATGTGTGAATTTGTATCTGGTATTTAAACCTGCATGTAATAAATATATGATGACTAAAACGAATTGATTGAGAGTAGTGAATCGATGTGAAGAACCGCCATTTTGTGGCGCCAGTTATGTAGCGCTACTCGTAACGACGCCATCTTGTAACGCTAGTTCCGTAACACTCGCCTCAGCATTTTACTATAGAGTATAGTAATATATACTATATAAGTAAAATATAGTAATATGTACTATATAAGTAAAAGTTTTGTGCAAATATTTTAGATTTTCAAAATGGAGGTGCTAAGAGAGGACATACAAGAAAATCCTTTTATAATTACTAAATTAGCACTCTGATACATCACAACAGCCCCAAATACATCAATAAAAGCAATTTTTTATAAAACAAATATAATAGAAAACGAAAAATAAAATCAATTTATTTCTTTACATAGACCAGATCAGGTTAATAAAGTCAAAACGGTTAAATGACAATGGCATAGTCATAGTAAGGAATAACAGTCACGGCCGGACTGGCCCGTGGGTCGGTGTGCCTTTTGCCTTCTATAGCATCTATCAATAAAAAAATTTAACGCTTAAAAGATTTGAAACTTACCCTAAGGTAATGCAGTTACCGATTTAGGGGTTCGATTGATTTATTGGTTCAATTGACCATGATATTTTTGCAAAATACAACTAGTATCAGATAATCAAAATGGCACCCAAGGATTTGTGTTAATAGCTTAGATGTTTGGATTTGTGTTAATAGCTGAGATGCTTAAATTTGTGAGCTTAGATGTTTAGATTTGTGTTAATAGCTTAGATTCTTCCTCTTTATAAGCAATTCTGCTTATAACGATAAAGAAGCACGTCGTGCGCGGCGCTTTCGGAGACCATTTTTACGATTTGGGCACTTTTAGTAGGTATTAATATCCGCTGTTTCTGTTATAATATAAGAGTGGTATATACATATAGCATTGTTGCGCCCCAAAATCCTACATAACGAAGCCAGTGGGTACAACAAACAACGCCCTTACACTTTAGGTTTTGGGGTAAATTAGTAAGCGCCAACTACTATATAACCAAAACTACATTTACGCATAAGCATATTGAACTTTATTTTGGCCACTTATGGTTTTTAGATACCAAAAAAATCAAAAGACAATAATTTTTTATTTCATTGATACCATACCGCCTTTTAGTGGTCTCATTTTTCTAGACGCAATGTGTATTTTGCGTCTACGATAATCTAGCCTTTGAGATAACCCGAAAAGAACATTTATATAAACAAACAAATAAGGGAAATACCCATATTAGATCATGTAAATTTTATCAGCTGTGTAAGTTTTAGCGGCACTATAAGGTGTATAATAGAAGATATAATCTAGGTAATACACCTCACGGACAAGTTAGCTGTCTTCATTATAATAAGGAATTTGTTTGTGCGAAATAATTGTTCTAACCACTTAAGTTAGAAAGATAAATAGCACCAAGTTAGATAGATAGATACCTTTATTGACAAGTTTTACATAGTATACGCTGCATGTCATGTCACAATATAAATAAGTCACTTACGTATACATAAGAACTAACTAAGAAATAATACAAGAACACATATAACATATACAATGAAAAATGGAAAAATAAAAAATTTAGAAAAACAATCGAGTTAGATGTAAAATAGTTTTCATAAAAACGACCACACTAGAAGCTCAAAAAACAAATTCATGTATACCATAGGAACAGTGTTCCAGCAAAAAATGTTTTGCTTATTTATAAAATTGTTTAGAATTCATTGACTATCAATATTTGTGTTCAGGTTTAAAAAACAATTATTTATATACAGATTATAATCTATAGTATTGTGTAACACACAATCTTTTATTTCTTGTATTGTACTGATGTTGCTCAGCATGTGATTTTACATATTATATATTATTATGAACAGTAAACAAACTTTCAAATAAATATATTGAAGGTAAAGGAAGAAGGGCATACTTTTTAAACAAGGGTTTGCAGCTGACGCGATATTCTGCTGAGTCAATAATTCGGATTGCTGCTTTTTGAGAAGTGAAAATTTTATATGCATAGGACGAGTTTCCCCAAAGAATTATGCAATATATCAGTTTACTATGAACCATTCCAAAATAAACTGACCTGAGAATATCTCGACTCACAGAAATCTGCGCAATGCAATAATAAGGTTGTGTCATCGGCAAAAAGAACACAGTTAGTGTTTTCCAACGCACTTGGTAAATCATTTATATATATATATATATATATATATATATATATATATATATATATATATATCAAGAATAGCAGAGATCCCAAAACTGATCCTTATGGTACTCCGGTTGAAACTGGTAAAGATTAGATTCTTGATTATTAAATGCAAGAATATGTGTTCTTCCTGTAAGATATGATTTTAAAAGGTCGTGTATGGTACTCCATATTCCATAGTACTCCATTTTATCGATAGTGTTATATTCAAACACAATTTGAATATCTACACAATCAAAAGCTTTTGTAAGGTCACACATTAATCCATTAGTAGGTTCACCTGTATCAAGGCAGTGGAAAATAATGTTCTATTACTTCTAGTAAAGCTTTGGGTTGTTGAGTATTTTTTTCTAAAACCAGATTGAGAGCTAGATATAATTGATTTGTTATCCAAATATTTTGTTATACAATATTTAAATAAGATTTCAAAAATTTTACTTATTATTAGTAATATGGTAATAGATCTATAATTGTCTGAAGCATTTTTATTTCCTTTTTTATGAAGTGGAATTACTTTTGATATTTTGAATACATCAGGCAATTAACCGTCGTTAATACATTTGTTAAATATTATTGTGAGTGGTACAATAATTATATCTAGAGATGCCTTAATAAGTTTACTGTTAAAACCATAGTAGTCAACACAATGAAGAATTTTTTAACAAACTATGAGCTTTTTCTTCCTCCATCGGTTTTTCTCTGGAAAACCTGATTTAATCCATTCGTTGCTTATAATATAACCAGTATTTATTCTAATGGCAGTTTAAAACTTAGTATTCATCTATTTAAGAAATTTCTCATTGATAATTTAATCTTCTTCTTGTTAGCCTTCTATTGTGGTTTTTGAACAAAGGCTTCTCCCAACTTCATCCATCGACCTCTGTAGCTCTGTAGATCTGGAGGTCCTCCTCTTGGTCGTCTATCTTTGTAAGCTCTCTACAACATTGTATAGGAGTGTGGTCTGCAAAGTGTCATTCGAGTTTGGAAATTTTTGTTGTGATATCCTCGTCTTTTGTTTTTGATTTTACTCAGTCGTTCCTCGTTCTATCTGACATTTATGAGTTTCCCAAATCCTGCTTATAAAAGTCTGGTTTCTTGCATTGTTTTTGTTTTTGATATTCATTTTTAGGCTGACGTATTAGGAGCTTGCATGCGAGTTAATCCACCATAGTTTGTAATTCCTCGAATGTGCTAGCTATACTCACGATATCGTCAGCGAATCTAAGTGGTTTAACTTGTTACCATTAACATTGATGCCATATGTTCATCAATTTGTAGTTTTGAAGACGTCTTCTACTTTGACGACATTACGTCCCTTTGTCAAACTCCTCACTCTTAATGAGGATGGGATTTGTATTTTCGTCTAGTTATGTATCATATATCTTATCTTTTATTTGCCCATATCTCGAATCTATTCTACAACTATTAATACCTTGTTCTATGGCAAACGTCTCGTTACTGTTAAATACCTTTTCAAAGGCAAAAACTACGGGTAATTGTTATTCATTTTTGCCTTCTCTATCAATGTTCTCATTGTCAGCAGATGGTGTCTCCTACATCCTTTCTGGGTCTCTGTTAAAATCGACATTGTTATAGAGTTTTTTGCCACATCCCATCACGCTAGCTAAACGAGTTAATAAGCTAGAAGAATGTGTAACGCCTACCGTTCCAACTTAAGTAGTGTGGCCTACTTAGTTTAACTAATACCCCTCAGAAAGACGGGTCGGCACCATTCACCCTAATGGAATAACATTTCCTTAAATTCAGTTGTTTTACAGTGAATCTGCCGATACTCGGTCGTCAGAGCCTCGTTTGAGATAACAGGGTTCATCAACGTGAAGGTGAGGTTGACATTTGATTAGGAGAGGCTATTTGGGAGGCATCACTATCCAAAAATTCAATCGGTCTACGAGATTTTGAGACTCTATTATCGTTGTCGTAGAGTCTGAGAAGCTCCATGCTTCAACATTGGAGACCAGGCATTTTTAAGTTGTGAACTTAGATCTTAGCATAATAAGTTTATCAGTATGAAAAATGCAGCTCTAGCTCTTTCAATTCTACATTTTATTTCTTGCAAATAATTCCGGTCTTCATTCAAAGTATCGATTTGATATGTGAATTTTGGTACTCGTTCTTTAAATATAGTTATTTGCCTTTAGTGTCGTGTGTTTTATGTTCGAGTTACTTATAAACATGTCTATTTTTTATATTCAACGTGAAACTGTGCTCTTCTATTCTGTTATTTTTTTATCTCTTTTTATCTTTTATTCTGTTATTTTTTAATTTAAATACTCAAAATAATTCAAATAATACAGCTACTTTATGAATTTTGCAAATTGAATCTCTCAATTTTACTCATGAGTTTATGTATCATACTTGATGAAAGAGATAGGAGACTACTACGAGAAGACAGGAAAAATAGAAACGCAGATTGATGAAACATACAGAGCTTACCAGAAAAGGGCCAATAAGTGTAAGGAAAATAAAAACTTAATAGTACATTTATATTATGATGATAGATATTGCGCAAGCCAGTGTCTAACAATAATTGGATTATCAAATTGAGGACACTTTGATAAATTTAGAAACTTTGAAAACAAACATAATTATAGTAAAAAGCCAAGCTATTCTTATATATTGGCACATATTACTCTGGGATAGTAGACACATATGGCAGCAGATGGAATTAAAGCGCAACGCGTATACATTGTATTTTGCCCCTTTTGTCCAAATATTTTTATGGTCCACCCAAATTTTTTCCTTTCACTCTTGATTTAATTATTGTAGATATTTGACAAATAAAGCTACAGGAAAAACGATTTACAGAATCCTAATTCATTTAAAAAGCTCCGAATAGCACGTGGAATTAAACAGTGTTATACTATATCCTCGAAATTGTTTACAGCTGTACTCGAATATATTTGTTAAAGCGAATGGAACGAGAGGATAATATGGGAATTATTATAAATGGAGGAGATCTGAATCACCTAAGATTTGATGGATATGAGAAGAGCACTAGAAAATTAAAAATAAAAACAAAAATGAAATAAAAATAATTAGTATGGCCACTTGGAATCTTGAGGGGATATATGAAACGGGAGCAATGAAAATTTTAATTAGAGAACTAAATAGATAAATAGATACTATTGCTGTACAAGAAACCTATCTAGTGGGAAATGGGACAACAAGCATAGGAAAATATACTTAATTTACAAGTGGAAGCCAAAAGTAGGAGATTTGGAGTGGGATTTTTGGTTAACGACAAACTAAAATATGAAGTAACTGCATTTATAGCAAAATCCGATCGACCATGTGCCACACGACTAAGAAGAGATAATAGACATATGTAGGTACATTGTAAATATTCACGCACTCACAGAGGAAAAGGAGGAAGAAACAAAAGATGCTTTCTACGAGGAAATAGAAACCGTTTTGGACAATATAACAAGACGAGACATACTAATAATTATAAGAGATGCAAATGCAAAGGTGGGAAGAGAAGAAATGTACAAGAAAATCACAGAGGGCGAAAGTAAGCACAATAAAAGCAAGCAATTAATGGAGAAAGGTTAATCTTTCTCCATATATAAATATATATATATATATATATATATATATATATATATATATATATATATATAACACTGTTTTTGATGGGTTGGAGTCAATAAAAGGGGCTATTTGTTGACTATTTTTTACTCGAGCTTTCAATTGTGATTACAATTTTTATCAAGAGCTTCTAAAAAATACAAAATGTCTTACAAAGTTGAACTAGAAATAAAAAATTTTTTGTTAACTCACCAAATAAAATTAGTTTTTTATATAAAACTACTGCTTACATAATAAATACAAAAAATATTAATAAAAAAATGTCTTATTCTAATAAATGTTTCTCTGAAAAATTTAGATGAAGTTTCTTAAGAAAAAATTAAATTTATAAACAAAAATAGAATAGCTACAACCAGCCTAAAATGTCATAAATACTAACTTAAAAATTTTTATTTTTGACATATTGTCAAAAATAAAATTTTGTTTAAAAAATTCTTCTTTGTTTAGTAACAAAAAAGAAGAAGATTTATTCACCATTGATAGATGCCCGAAAAAATGTAACAAATACATGGAAAATTCAAAATGTGATATTTTACTGACTGCATAAATTAAATAGAAATTATATAATTATAAATTTTGCTTAAATTTTGAATTTCTGACCTTTTGTTTAAATTATATCACTTTTGCTAATACAAACCATTTCCAAAAAAGTTCTTTTAAATTTATTACTTTCATTACATAAAATTTTAATATTATCAAAATCCATAATATGGTCTTTGTCTATTACATGCTCTGCCAAAGCACAAGATGGTTTCTTAATTCTACAATAACTCTTGTTATTGTAGAATATTTCAAGAGTGATTGTAGAATTAAGAAACCATCTTGTGCTTTGGCAGAGCATGTAATAGACAAAGACCATATTATGGATTTTTATAATATTAAAATTTTATGTAATGAAAGTAATAAATTTAAAAGAACTTTTTTGGAAATGGTTTGTATTAGCAAAAGTGATAATAATTTAAACAAAAGGTCAGAAATTCAAAATTAAAGCAAAATTTATAATTATATAATTTCTATTTAATTTATGCAGTCAGTAAAATATCACATTTTGAATTTTCCATGTATTTGTTACATTTTTTCGGGCATCTATCAATGGTGAATAAATCTTCTTCTTTTTTGTTACTAAACAAAGAAGAATTTTTTAAACAAAATTTTATTTTTGACAATATGTCAAAAATAAAAATTTTTAAGTTAGTATTTATGACATTTAGGCTGGTTGTAGATATTCTATTTTTGTTTATAAATTCAATTTTTTCTTAAGAAACTTCATCTAAATTTTTCAGAGAAACATTTATTAGAATAAGACATTTTTTTATTAATATTTTTTGTATTTATTATGTAAGCAGTAGTTTTATATAAAAAACTAATTTTATTTGGTGAGTTAACAAAAATTTTTTTATTTCTAGTTCAACTTTGTAAGACATTTTGTATTTTTTAGAAGCTCTTGATAAAAATTGTAATCACAATTGAAAGCTCGAGTAAAAAATAGTCAACAAATAGCCCCTTTTATTGACTCCAACCCATCAAAAACAGTGTTATATTTTTTCCAAACGAGTCACAAGTACTTCTTTTTTCTTACTCTTATATATATATATATATATATATATATATATATATATATATATATATATATTATATATATATATATATATATTCAGGATAAATTTTCAGAACTTACAACTAACGTAAGAACTTACAAAGGAGCTGACGTTAATTCAGACCATTATATGATCTGAGTTAAATTAAAGTATGAGTACTCAGAAAAAATAAAACCCAAAACAAGGCAGATTATAAGATATAACAACGACGAATTGAAAACAGAGAAAGTAGCCAACAAGGATAAGCAAGATCTAGAAAATATTTATAACCGCGACGTAACAGTTCAACTAAGTGGCATAGAAGAAAATTTGCAAATTCTCGAAAAGAGTAAAAGGAAAAAGAAGCAAGAATGGTTGGACAGAGAATGTGAAAAATAATTACAGTTCTTCTTCTTATGGTGCCCTATCCAATTAGTGGATGTTGGCGACAATTCTGGAATACTCCTCGCGATCTTGTGTGGCTCTAAAAAGTGCATGGGCATCGAGATTTGTCCAATCCCTTATGTTTTTAAGCCATGAGTATTTCTTTCTTCCGATGCCTCGTTTTCCTTCTATCTTCCTTCCATAATAAGCTTTAAGAACTGGTACTTAGAATTTCGAAATATATGACCCAGATAAGTAGTTTTTCTTCTTTTTATTATTGGCAGCAATTCTCGTTCTCTGCCCATTCTATTTAATACTTCGACATTTGTTGTATGATCTGTTCAGGGAATTTTAAGTAGTCTTCTAAATACCCACATCTCAAAGGCCTCTAATCGGTCCATCACATTGGCCTTGGTTGCTTAGCAAGGTTCTCATATTAGTAAATGCTGTTCTGGCTTGCTCAATCCTGCTACGTATCTCTATGTCTGGATCTAGTTACAGTTAAAGCGAATATATAGACAAAAGATGCTGCAAGTAAAAAATGATAATGATAAAGAAAGATATAATGGACAAAGGAAATTAATAAATAAAATTTGCTGAAGGAACAAAAGAGAGCTTTTAGAAAGTCAACGTCAAAATAAGGAAGAAAAATACCAAAGAAAGGATATAAAATATTTTTACAAAAACGTTAAAGAAATAAGCATAATACTTTGGTTAGATCTGTGAATAGAAGGTGACTTTACGAGCCGGTAGCTGTGATAATTACATGGAAACCATTTCGATCAATTTGTAAAATCATGTCTGATCATTTTTAAACTAAGATGGTTTTGTTATCACTTCTTTAGGTAGAATGATGGTAGATAATTTTTTTTCTATTTCTTATTTTTCTCTTCTTCATATTCCAAAAACACATACATTATACATTTTATCTTTTTTGGTAAACAAACTAGAGCTTATAGTAATATGCATGAATTGAATGTTCTGTCTATAATATTCTTAACAAAGCTCCATTCATCAAACATATGAGACGAGTTTCCAAACTTTGGATATCACTCTTCATTCGTTTCTTCAAACAACGTCAAGCAGAAACCGGTAATGGAAGGAAAACTGGATCAGTTTACACCGTGATAAATATTATCAATAGGCTGTTGTTTTGTCAATCACTCAGGTTAGTAGCAAGCGGAATACATGACACGATTCATATGATACAAAAGAACACCAAATGGAATACTGTCATCAACGCTGCAATCTTAGAAAAATTCAAATAGTAATATTCACAAAAAGCTAAACATTGAGAACGTTATTCATTTTTGCTGTCCTCTACATTAGTGAAGTTGGCCATTATTACAGCAAATTGATCTATTCTGCTTAATAGTGTATGTATTTCCATACTTGTTTAATATCTTGCTAGAAGAATTTGCTTGTTTGGACCCCTTTTATCCTTCAATTTTTTGTTCCAATATGAGATATTAGAATGTATGTCACTCGCCGGTAAATATGTCGCAGATAACATATTTTACCTATTGAATGACACTTATAAGTTCTTCTTTAGTAGTCGTAACACATTTTCATTGGTTTTGTGTTGTGTTCATAATACGAAAAAAAAATTTAGGAATTGTTATCTAAAATTCGATGGAAATTATAAGTTTTTCCGTTCGTTACTAAAAGCTAATCTGTCATTTTCTCTTCTCAATAAATAATGGTAATGATGATGATCAAGATCAGTTGTAATCGAGCAGCAAAGATATTAACATTTGGATACAAGTTAGGGTACACTCACTATTAGACCATTAACTACTTAAATAAGTAAGGATTCAAAAAGGCAGTCCCTCATCCGGTGAATATTAAAGCTTTTCTGATAGATGATAATAAAAAACGGATCGGAAGACTTATTTTTAATTTAGTGCAGTGAAAGCAACGTCCACAGCTGTAGTGCACTCTTTAATTTAATTAATAACTATAATTTGATAGCTGCGCAAACGCAGAAAAGGGGAGTTAAAAAAATTATTTGTTTATTATGACACATTATAACAACCGAGGTAATTGCTATTATAAGACCCTTAATATAGACATATTGTGTTATGTATATACATGGTGTTTAATTAATAATTGAAAATGTATTAACTGTAGGTTTCTGGGCTCAAAATATTAATGTTTAACTCAAATCCCATCCCCAAAGCTTTTCAACCTAGCCCTAGAAGACGTCTTCAAAACGACAAATTGGTCAACCTATGGCATTAACGTTAATGGCAACAAGTTAAACCACCTCAGATTCGCTGATGACATTATGATTATAGCGAGCATATTCGAGGAACTGCAAATTATGTTGGGGGAACTAGCAGCCAGCTCCCAATACATCGGCCTAAAAATGAATATGGAAAAAACAAAAATAATGACAAACACAGAAGACCCCAGACATATAACTATAAACGGCAGTGAGATAGAACAAATCCAGGAATATATCTACCTAGGCCAAATCCTGAGACTTGACAAAGAGAACCAAAGTGCGGAAATTACTAGAAGAGCAAGACTAGCATGGGCAGGATTTGGAAAACTTAGTTGGATACTTAAGAAGCAAAATACCCCAATACTTGAGGAGCAAAGTGTTCAACCAATGCATCCTTCCTATCATAACATATGGATGTCAAACCTGGACCCTAACCAAGGCAAACATGAATAAACTAGCCACAACAGAAAGAACAATGGAAAGAGCAATGTTAGGTATACGACTGTCAGATAAAAAGAGGAACGACTGGGTAAGATCCAAAACAAAAGTCGAGGACATAACAATAAAAATTGCAAAACTTAAATGGAGCTTTGCGGGCCACACTGCTAGACAGAAAGACCAACGTTGGAATACTATAATACAACATTGGAGACCTTACGAAAGTAAACGACCAAGAGGAAGACCACACATGAGATGGGTTGATGACATTAGAAGAATAGCCAGAACAAATTGGAAATATGTTGCTCAGGATAGAGACCGATGGAAGGAGTTGGGAGAGGCCTATGTCCAAACATGGACGACAGAAGGCTAAGAAGGAGAAGAACTCAAATCACTTAAATAAATTGTGGCTCCTTCCTGAGATAAAGGGTGTTTCATTTAAACATTTTAAATCTATTTGTACCCACTACTTTAAAACTATTTGACATATCCTTGCCATACTTGGTAGAAGCTGTAGGGACTTATACACACTACTAAATTATGTTAAATAAACGTTTCTAGCTACTATCGGAGGCGTACGACAGGGGAAAGTGAATGGTTGACACTTCCCACATTCTACGCTACTGGCGGAATTGCTATTTTAGTGCAAGTTTTCGATTCTCCAATACTTTCTATGTAAATAACATACTCTCTATTCATAACGACAAAGTCATTATTTTTCGAGATATTTGAAGTTAAAAAGGAAGCGGCACTGTTATTTTGATTAATGTATTAATTATGTTGGTTTTTTTGGGTCATAGGATTGCATTTATTACGCAAATGAATAATTACGGGGCGAGACAGTTGGCAATCAACTTCACAAGAACTGCTTAAAATACACCTTATGAAAACAAACGAGAAAATAAGTATAAGTAAAATAAGTATAAACGAGTAATTAAAGTAAGTAATCAAAAAGTATCAGTAAAGATCGAATGTAAATGTATGTAGGGGATGAGGAGGCACTTTTGAACGTGTGGTGGATTTGAACAAATCAAATTTCCCTCTTATAAGCACCACAATATTAGTAATTTTTGTTATACGGTATTGGCTACATTTATATTACTAGTGTGAAGTTGCATGAGCGATTGTTGTTGTGTTTACAAACGTAATAGCAAAAGTAGACAAATTAAAATTAATGTTAAATGTAAATTTTTAGGAACTGAGTACATACAAAAGAAAACGTGCAGAAGTGCCTCCAACTGAAGATGATATTCAAAATGCCATACAAGCAGTGGAAGGTGGCATGAAACTTCGCAAGGCTGCTGCAACATATGGAATTAAAAATACGACACTATTTTATAGAATAAAAAGGAAACAGGAACGAGAAAGAGCAGAACAAAAAGGTGTAGTTTATAATGAGCTGTCGAATTATTTATATTTGTATTCTACTGTTAAAGAAGAAGACCTATTAATGAGCTATATTAAAATCTTCAAAAATAAATTACGGTTTAACATACACCCAAATCAGAATTTTGGCTTATGATTATGCAAAAAGACTAAACAAACCTATATGCACCAGTAAATGAGATGCCAATAAAATTGCTCGTATAGACTGGCTGCAGTGTTTTAAAAACAGGCACCAAAATTTTGCATTGAGGAAACCCGAAAACATCAGCCTTAGCTGAGCTACTAGTTTTACAAAAGAAAATGTTGGAACATTTTTTGACAATTATGTACGTGCTCTTTCAACCCACGATTTCACACCTGACAGGATCTATAACTTAGATGAAACTGGTATCAGCACTGTCCTGCAAGCACCAAATATTGCAACTCAAAAGGTAATCATACAAGTTGGGCAGATAGTTTCAGCTGAGAGAGGCACTATGATCAGTATGTGTGACGTAATTAATGCATTAGGAAATGCTGTGCCTCCGGTGTACATATTTCCAAGAGCCTGTTTTCATGATACAATGTTGAATGGAGCTCCCTTGGGAAGCCTAGGAAGTTCTGGATAGATGACCAAGGAACTGTTTCTCAAGGTTCTTAATCACATATAACGTTATACACAGTGTTCTACGGATTCCCCAATTGTAATATTGAAGGACAATCACGAAACTCACTGTTCTCTTGAAGTCATAATGTTTGCACGTGAAAATGGTATAGATGTAGCGGTTTATTCGTCGTTTAAATCAAAACTTGCCGTTGCTATGAACGAATGGATGATAATGCATCCTGCTCGAGCAATTACCATACATGACTTAGCAGCTTATTACAAACACTGCATACACTTCTTATTTCTACTGAAGAATATAGTTGAAAGTTTTAGAAAAACGAGCACTTGGTCCCTAAGCCGTCTTGTATTTGCAGATGACGATTTTGACTGTGCTTGTGTTACTGACCGGCCACCCCCAGGAAATAATGTAAACAACTCAACAGAAGCTATCCTATCTACATCAACACCAGTAGCACATGAAATTGAAGTTGTTCTATCTATATCAACCACAGCAACACCTGAAATTGAAATTGTTCCATCTACATCAACCCCAATAACACCTGAAATTGTACGACCTTTTCTAAGGCTGCCCCGAGAAAAAATATTAGAGCACGAAAAAATGTTAAATCTTTTTTAAATCTTAAGAGTTTTAACAGAAACACCAGAAAAAACCATATTGAAGAAGAAACTCTAGCAAGAGAATAAAAACAACAGAAGATGCAAGCAAAAAATAGGAAAAGAAACATTTGGAAGACTGCTTTTACTACTAAGAAGAATGTGGAAATACCACAGGATGAAACTTCGAAATCCGATGAAGACATCGTTTATGCCAATTCAGATGAATCGGAGGATTCACAGAAATTGCCAAATATGAACAAAATGACTATATTTCAGTGAAGTTTTTTACAAAAAAGCTGTGTAATTATTATGTGGGACGGATCACTGAAATATTTGCTGTGAATTCAGAGTTTGAAGTTAAATTTTTTAAAATAATTAAGAGTAAAGGGACAAGTTCAAAGACGTATCGAAATTGCCAGGGCCACCTTCATAAAGATGAGGAAATTCTTCTACAACAGAGATATGAGCATCCCCTCTACGATTAAGAATGCTAACGGGTTACGTATAACACGCTATTATACGGTATAGAGGACTGGACTCTCAAAACAGAAAAACATAAAAATATTGAAAGTTTCGATATGTGATGCTACCGTCGAATGCTGAAGATAAGCTGGGTTGAAAGAGTCACAAACTTTGAAGTAATACGAAGGATAGGAAAACACCCAGAAATTTTGTCAACGATCAAACGAAGAAAACTCGAATATTTGGGTCACCTGATGAGAGGACATAAATACGCATTATTTCCAAATATAATGCAAGGAAAAATAGAAGGAAAACGTAATCCAGGCCCTAGAAGAATGTCATGGTTGCGTAAGTTGAGAGAGTGGTTTAGCTGTACCACTAATAAACTCTTTAGGTCAACTGTAAACAAGATCAGGATAGTCTTGATGATTTCAAATCTCCGATAGAAAGAGAAGAAGAAGAAGGACAAGTTCAACTTTTCACTTTCCAGAAAGGGAGGATATTTCGATAGTCCCCATGGAAGATGTAGTTTTAAAATTATATCCTATAAACAATTCAAATTATATCACTTGCAGAACACAATAGTTTCTTGTTTGAATGTCTATACCTTAGGCATTTAGGTACTTATTGTGTTTTTTCACATTTGTATATTTTATTGTATCCTTTCAATAATAATATACTGTTTTTTTAGTTTGATTTCAAAGTATTTTTAGGTCGTTCAAATGCGCCCCTTCTTACTTCAAAGGTACCCCTATTAGGGGCAATTTTGAACATTTTTCTTATATGTTAAATTAATTTTTTTGCAGGACATGCAGGAAATGGGACAAACGACCAGATAGAAATAAGTCTGACAGAAGTCAAGAGAGCAATCAAGATATTGAAGAACAAAAAAGCCAAAGGACCCGGAGGGATACCAAAAGAACTAATTAAAAACGGAACGGAAAAGTTATTCCGCATGCTACACAGAATGTTCGAAAGAGGACTAAATGGAGAGGAAATACCTGCGGAATGGACACAAGCATACATCACATCCATACATAAGAAATGAAACAGGAAAAAATATGAAAACTACAGAGGAATTAGTATAATATCGTCGGTAGGTAGACTTTACGGGAAAATTATCAAGGAAAAACTAGAAACTGAAATAATAGGAAAAATTGGAGAAGACCAAGCAGGGTTCACAGTAGGAAAATCATGCCTAGATCATACTTACACATTAGAACAACTGATAGAGAAGAAAATGGCAAAAGGTAGACCGATCCATCTGGCGTTTGTTGATCTAAAGAAAGCATACGACTCAATATCTAGAGTCAAATTATGGGAAGCAATGAATGATCTCGGAATCCGACAAACACTAATAAAAGCAGTTAAAGCACTGTACAAAGGAAACAAAGTAGCTATTAAACGTGGAAATAAAGCCACTACAATCCATTTAAGACGACAAAAGAACTTCTACAAGGCTGTGCTACGTTCCCTACTCTTTTTAAAATATTCTTGGAAAAGACACTCAAACCATGGAGGAGAAAGTGCGAAGGAATGGGCATACCAGTAAGAGACGAATACCTATACACCTTAAGTTTTGCCGACGATCAAGTAGTAATCGCACAAGATGAAGAAGATCTCAGCTTTATGCTCAGAAAACTACAAGGAGAATATAAAAACAACGGAATGGAAATAAACTTAGAGAAAACCGAACACCTAACAACAGAAAACAAGGATATGAGAAACCTAGAGATAGACGAGGGAAGACAAGTAAATGGAACAGATAAATTCAAGTATTTAGGAACCATAATATCGAACCAGCGAACAACAGAAGAAGATATAAACAACAGACTAAGACAAACAAGAAACTGTATAAGACAACTAAATTCAGTGCTGTGGGATAAGAACATTACGATAAAGACAAAAAAGAGAATATATAATACCCTGACAAGAAGTATCCTGACATATGGGTCCGAAAACTGGACAATAAACAAGAGAAATAGAGGTAGAATAAGAGCAGTAGAAATGGAGTTCCTGAGGAGAAGCTATAGACTTACAAAAAGAGACAGAATTGAAAACGCAGAGATTAAGCGGAGAATGGGAGTGCAATCAGACATAATCGACTATATAGAGGAGAAGAGACTATCCTGGTACGGCCACGTCAGAAGAGCGGACAGAGGACGCTGGATAAACAAAATCAAAGAATGGAGCCCGATCGGAAGAAGAAAGAGAGGAAGACCCCGAAGGTCATTCAGAGACGAAATCGACGAGGTTATGGAGAAAAGAACCCTGCGAGATGGAGACTGGAATGACAGGGAAAATTGGAGAAAACGGTTGAGTGAAGGAAGACAGTGAAAACTGTGGAAATCCTTAGTAGTAGTAGTATTTTTTTTGTATGTTCAGATAATTTCTTGGTAAGTTTGATACGCAATATTACATTATTAAATGTGCTAATATTGTTTGCGATACATACAATAAATAATTTTAGGGAAAGTAAGTCATAATAAATTACACTTAATAAGAAAAAACGTTTTCGAAAGTGCCCCCTCCTCCCTACAGTTAAGAGGAAAATGTATAGAATGGAAGAAAAAGTGATGAAAAATTACAAACGAATTTTAAAGATAAATTATGTAAGATAATAGTCATACCAGTGATGGTGTATAACCCGTAATGATGGACAGTTAAAAGAGAGGAAGGAATATAAACAATGTACCTAGTATTAGAATAATCTACGACAAATATATCTAATGAAAGAGAAATAAAAAAGATTTTAATTCTGAGAGAAATTAAAATAATAATCATTAGCAAGACTTAAAGCAATAAGTGTACTTAATTTCCAATGGAAATTCTCTTAAAAGATAATAAAAAAAAGCAAATATACAATTAAAATAATATCTAATAACTTTATAACAACTGCATAATATATTCAAAATTAAACCACCTATTCCGTGTCCACTAACAATATATCTACTTTGTTATTTTCCAGGAAACGATTATACAAAAAAATATTTTATCCGAAATGTCACAATCGCGAAATCCTTATACCGGTTGATCAATTACCGACATCGGCAACATAGCTGTAAAGATTTCACTTTACAAGCTTCTTCCCCTTTAGCGGAAAGTGGACGTTACCGTGCGAGTCGTTCGCGAGAGCGCGTTTTGAAGGCGCCACCGATCAAGCAACCGGCGGGAAGTTCCAGATTCGACCGTTGGGATCGCGATGGTCGGTGGACGGCTGATAGTTCGGTAATTTTAGACACCAAACCGACCAGATTTGGAAAAATTCAATGCTAGCCAAAATTTTGATTTTTCGCGGTAAAAATATTGGGATCTTTTGCGATCGCGTGCCATTCCTGTCAATATTAAATCAGATTGTTTTACTGTATAGGATCTAATATAGTCCAGATTTTTAAAACAGAGTTTTTATTAATTTATAAAATTGTTATCACCTGTATGAATAATTTCTTATAATCATTTAGGTAAATTATACAATTGAAATTGGAAGATTGTCCACGACAGAGTCAGAACTATCAATTATTCGTCTTCTGTGAATCCCCATGTCTAATTATGAATGCGTTGATTACTTGCATTGCTATAGGTGAATTCCCGGGAAGTAGTTTTTCAAAAACGTTAAGTACTAATTGCAAATAGCCCATTCCAATATTAAAAAATCTCGTATAACTGTAGCGAGGAGTGGAAAATTAACTCATACGCAGGTATTTTATTTTTGTTCTAACGTGAACTTCCATTATGGTCCAAAAATAATGGTAATCACGAAAAAGAATACTACAAACATAAACATTAATAAATGACAGACTAATTGAACAAGTTGAAAAGTTTACATATCTAGAATGCTGGGTACATGAAAACTTATGCTTGAAACAAGAAGTAAATGTAAAATAGAACAGACTCGAAACTAATTTATAAAAATGAAATAATGTTTCACTAACCGGGATCTTGATCTAACTCGATATAACATGAAAAATGCTATACACTTAATATCCTACTGCATGGCATGGAAGCCTGGACGCTGACAATTAGCTCGTTACGACGCCTGGTAATGTGGATATTCTACCTTATTCTAAAAATTCCATGGACTGACTATATTAGAAATGAAGTTTTAGGGCGTATGAATAGAGATCGTGAACTTGCACAACTTATCAGAGTTGTAACAACGGAAAATATCTTATCTTCTCTTTAGTTGTACAATTGTTTCTTAAAACATACTTCCAGACTCGCTATAAATATTATTTATATATATCTAGGCATCACACTATCGACATAGCTACAAAAATCTCGAATCAGAAGATCGAGTGATTAGAGCAAACAGAGCCGCAGGATGCTAAAATGAAACAATATGGAGAAATAAAAAAAATAAAAAATAAGAATTAAAAGGTAGCAATGACAACGAATACAAAAAGTTGCATAAGAATATGCTAAAGGAGATAAAAGGAGCAAAAGAAGCATGGCTGACGGAGAAATGTACGGAAATTGAAACACTACAACGCAAACATAACGATTTCCATATGTACAAAAAAAAAATAACGAGGTACAGAACACCCGAAAACAACGCAATACAGGTATAGTTGTAAACATTAAAGGCCAGATTTTGACTACCTTTTGAAGATACATTACGAATATGGAAAGAATATATGCAAGAATTATTCGAAGATGCAGCACGAAATCCCACTGAAATAACGGCCCAGAAATAACAAACGAAGAAATAACTATGGCCATTAAGAGGATTAAAGATCGGAAATCAACAGGACTCAATTTCACCATGAGGTGTATGGTGAAATTTTAAAGCTATTAGAGGGACACCAAATTACAGCTCTTACGAAGCTATTCAACAAGATCTACGAGACTGGTTACTTATCAAAAGCCTTTCTACTATCAACATTCATTCCACTTCCTAAAAAAGCCAAGGCTACAAAATGTAAAGGTAAGCCATGTACTTAAAATACTTCTTACTATGATTCACTCGCGCATATACACCAAATTAGAAGAACACCTGAAGGAAGTTAAATTTGGATTCAAAGGTGGACTCGGAACGAGGGAAACACTTTTTAGTTTGCAAGTTCTAATACAGAGTCAGTGATGTGATGAGAGCCAATGAAAAAAATTTTAGAGAGGTCTTGGACCTCTCTATATTAGACATGCAGACGATACAGTGTTGCTGGCAGATAGTGCGCAGGGGCTCCAAAGGATGAAGGATATCGTTGTAGAAACGTAACAAATACGGCCTAAAACTAAATTGCAAGAAGACAAAAAATAAAGATCATTAGTAAGAACACCAACATAAACGCCCAAATTTCACATTTGGAATACCGATACACCATTAGAAAGAGTGGAAAAAACATGCTATTTGGGTTGCAATATTAAGGATACTTGAGATCATAGCTACGAAATAAAAACTCTTATTTAAAAATAGATACGTACAAGAATTCTTAAATGTTACGTCTTTAGTGTCCTCCTCTATGGAGTAGAAAGCTGGAGCTTTATAGAAGAAGCTATAAAACGATAAGAATTTGAAATGTGGTGCTACCGACGTATTTTGAGGGTCTCATATATACACCACACAAGTAACATAACTATTCTCCAGAGGCTAACAAAAAAACAAAGAAATGATTAACACCTTAAAGAACAGAATTGGCTTACTTCGTTCATTCTGTTTCTTGCTTCTTCCTAATTATTTAAATGTATTTTATGCTCCTGCAAAAACTTTTCTTTATCATCGTTACTCTATCACATTTTACAGCAGCATTCAGTTTGTCACATAGATTACAGGTGTCCTTTTTTAACGGCTTACGTCGTAGATTAAAATTTGAATAAACATTTTTTTATACTTTTGATAGCTGACTGGATTTTCCACTTCCTCCGGAAACAAAGAATTGGATTTTCTCAATAGTTATGTGGCTTTCCAAATACTCACCATCACCCATTTCTTCCCGTTTGTAACGGGACTTATATTTTGGTCTTTTTATGTGGTCAATAATTTCGTTGTACTGCTAAGTTTATTGTAACCACCATACTCTTATCAATTATTCTGGCCGCGGTATTAACACGTTTTGTTGATGTTTGGAGCATTTTAACAACCATATACAGGCAAACCTTAATACTACTTATTTTATATACTCCAGTTAATTGTTTCGTACGATTACCAGAACTAACTCCCTAATGACGCTTGACTGGTTCCTCACTGATTAGTGTACCTAAAAAAGCTGTTTGAGAATCATATCATCCTAATTCCCAGTATTCCTTAAACAGTTTTTCTCGTTCTTCCACGGAAACTATCTCACTGCACCTATTTTTACACTGTACATCGAATTTTCAAATTCTTTGGAATTAACATGAACTCCTCTATAATTTAAGTGAGGTTCGTTGGTGTTTTTGAACTTTTTCCTGCTATTACGTGCTTGTTTGTTATATTTACGTTTTCGACCCTTTGGCGGTCTGCCTGTAGAAGTACTTCGATTGTTAACTACATCTCCCAGCGGGACATTTTCATGTTCTGTATCTGGCGAGGAGGGTACATAATTCGCATCAGCAATGCTACCATCGGTGCCTTCTGAAAAATCACCCAAATCTTGTAACAGATTATCACCGTCAGTAGCAGGTTCCTAAAAAGTATTTAAGTTAGGTTTCATATTTTTACTAAATCTAAACAATCTAATTTTTGCATGCGTTTGATACATATTACATACCTCATCTTTGTTTTCTTTTTGTGCTAGCTGCACCATATATCGTTCCCTAGACACAGACATAATTATCACTCGTTAACGCTTAAAATGTAACTAAAATATAACCTTTTATGTAAACACAACCGGAACCAACAATAGTATATCTATGCATGCATTTTGCATAAAGGATCCAACGCGTTTGGTTCCTTTATGCAGAATTCTGTAACCGCGTTTTAGGGAATACGTAAGGGTACTATTCCACAGATGGCTTGACTATACACATAAATAGGTTGGTTGTGTTTTGTAGTTTATAGAATACTAATATTTATAATTGAAAGCTTCATTATCTCAGAACTGCCAAAATGTGGGTTGGTTCCTTTATGCAGAACTACATCCAATTGTGGCTTAATCCCATATAAACACAATATTTAAAAATTGTTTAATTAAAATTATTAATATAATTAGTTGCTACATATTTAAAATTTTAAATGTCTATTTTAATACCATTTACCACTATATTTGTTAATAGAGATGTGTAAAAATTCAAGTGCTAAAAATAGGGAAAGCTGATATCAAGTTGTCCTCTTTCGACAAGGTTCAAAGTCGACCGTACATTTTAAAAAAATAACATGCTATTTCCGTGAAATCCCATTATTGGTTCGATTCCTGTAAAATCTCATTATCGGCCTAAATAGAAAAAGTCGGTCAGTTTGATAATTGTCTAATACTCTAGTGCTCCAAAACAAAATCACATCGAACATTTTCCGACGGTTGAAATCGAGATGATTCCCTTTCTATTTACTCGTTTAAATCGGTGAGATTAACCGAATGATCAAGTGAGATACAACAAGGTTTTTCAGTTAGTTAACCGGATTTTCACATAGTCAATCTAATGCCAACGTAAAAATTCTGGAATTGTGATTATAATTATGAAGAACGGATCCCATTAGATGGTAACAGCGCCAAACCTTTGAAATTACAATATTACTACTTATTTAAATAATGTATTCGTAATGTATATATAGATAAAGCTTATATCGAGATTATAGCATTTACATCTTGTTTACATTTTCAGAGAAAATATATCTACCTACACAGACTTAATAAATCTTTGTATAAAAATATTATATTATCGAAATTAATCTTAATAATATTATAAAATAAAGCCATAGTTTATATTATTTATTTGATTACCAATATTGTATTGATTAAAAGTAATTACGGCCAACGCATCTTATTGCAATTGTTACAAATTGCCCTTTAATACATTCCAGACTTAATATTACAGTGATATAATATGACTTTTTTCCTAGGTATGACTTTTGATAAAAAACTAACCTGGGGAGACCATATTGTAAACTTAAAAAGAAAACATGTCAAAACCGAATCAATTTATTAAGAACCATCGCCGATCATAATTGGGGAGCTGACTTCTCTAGCTTCATGTATTTATACAAATGTTTAATTAGGTTTAAAATTGATTATGGTTCTATTGTTTATTCTTCTGCTAAATAATCTCTATTACAGCAACTAGATACAAAACAAAGCAGTGCTGCTTTAAGAATTGCCACAGGAGCTTTCCGAACATCGTCTGTCGTAAGCCTTCAATACCTAACGAAAGAACCACCTTTAGAATATGAAAGAAGAAGTAGAATATGTAACGTCTTAATCTTATTAAGACCAGGGAGTTAAGCAACACCATACTGCTGGAAGAAACGAGTCAAGAGATTCTTCGAATATCCCTAAGGATATTCAAGAGAAAAATGCCCACCGTTCCATCCACCAGAATGGTGCTATGCCCAACTGCTCAGCCCAGGGTTCGTTCCCTGTTCATTCTCTCTCTACACCAATCCCAGAAAGGTACAGAAAATAAAAAAAAACTTATAAAGTCATAATAAAGGTATATTTATTTATTAAATAAAAAATAAACAATTCAAATTATGAATGTGAAACAAAAATAAATTAAACTGAGACTCAAAGATTATGCCGTTTGCCGGTATAAAATAACTAAAGTATAAAAGAGTACTCAGCTTTAGTTCGTTCTGAATGAGTCGTTCAGTTCTTCAGGAAGGGTTCCGATCTTTGTGGAAGTTAGTCGCTGTCGGTGGTTGTTGGTTGAGTTAAGGGGAGTTGCTGGTCTATATAATGGCAATCATTTTCGTCCCATCTTGGTAAATGGGTTTCAAATTCTGTTCTGATGCATCATTGGATTTGTAGGTAGCTGATTGTTGCCCAAGGTATTGTGGTTGGCTGTTTTCTTGCCCCTCACGGTAGTGTGGTTGTCTATTTCTTGCTCCCCACGGTAGTGAAGTTGTCTATTTCTTGTTCCCCTCGGTAGTGGGTAGAAAATTCATACAAAGATCCGTTTTCTCCCAACAGAAAAGCTTGATCAGAAATAAAGCTGAGTATTCAGAGAGAAACGATCTCAGCACAATTTATGATCACAGCGTGACATTAATAAAAATAAGTTTGTAGGAAAAGGTTTTTATTAATAAGATATTAAAGGAAATAAGGTAATACAGGTACATATATACACTAAAAAAAATGTTAAAATGTTTTCAGCTTTATTTTAAGAAAGAAAGTATCTGCAATGCACAAGAAAACTAGTAAAAAATAGAGGCCGAAAACTAGAAAAAGATACTTACCCGTGTATACGGCCAAGACACTAACCAATTTGTGTGACTATAAATTCATTAAGAATGATTGTAGTGATAAGATTGAAGAGAGCGAATAAAAATTCGTATTGGCTTATATAGAGTGGAACGGCTACTAAAGATATTTATAATTTAGTGAGGTCGCTTTGGAATAATATAGTACGGGGGACAAGTACCAAGCGGAGCTTGGTGCCACGTTCAATTGGTTGATTGAAACGTTACAGGAGAATGTACTTATGTTTATCGTATGCGTCAGCTGATCTTGCAAATGATAATAATCCAGTCAACTATAATATCAAAACCAGCCGTTTCCCTAATACATACTTTAATAAGAGACAAGATCAACCTTTTTACGAAAGAATTAGACAATACACAAATAACCTCAAGATACAACTACCAGATTTCTTTGCATCAAATACCAAATAACCTCCTTCCTGGACAATTTCCCCATTTCAAATCAATACTGACCTAACTAAATACAACAAAACTGAAATAAACCATAATTACATTAAAGAAGGTGTTCTTGAGATAATGAACCAGCATAACGATTATCTTCCTATATATACCGACGCCTCAAAAACAGACCAACATCTTGGAGCATCAGCAATATCTCCTAACGCTGCTTAAACTTTTCAATTGTCTTCGTCCTTCCTTAGCATCCTTACAGCCGAACTGTACGTCATCTTGCAAGCAGTAAGATTTGCAAAATCGACTCATCACTCCAAAGTAATAATAATTACATTCTCTAAATTCCATCCACACCATCCAACAGTTATACTTTAAACATCCAATTGCCAGCTTAATAAATTCAAAATTATTTTTTCTTCGCCAATTAGAAATTAAATTATTATGGGTTCCATCACACATAGGCATATTCTTCTTCTTTAGGTACTTTATCCTCTAAGGAGGTTGGTAATCATCACAACTATTTTCACTTTTGAGATTGCAGCTCTGAACAAATCGATGGAACTGCAATTATACCACTTTCTCCGATTGTTGAGCCAAGAGATGCGTCTTCTTCCAATACTTCGTTTTCCCTGTATTTTTCCCTGCATTATGGTTTGTAGCAACACATATTTATCCCCTTTTATAACGTGGCCGAGATACTGTAACTTTCTTATCTTAATCGTATTCATGATTTCCATTTCCTTTGTCACCTTTCTGAGGACCTCAACATTTGTTATTCGGTCTACCCAACTTATTTTTAATATTCTTCAGTAGGTCCACATCTCGAATGCTTCAAGTCGGTCACTCACCTCTTTCTTTAAGGTCCAGGCCTATACCCCATAGGCATATATGGAAATGAAAAAGCAGATTTGTATGCTAAAGAAGCAACAACCAGCACCGAAGCAACCATAGTGCGCGAAGTAGTAGCGAGTGATATGAAAGCGATTATTAAAAATAAAATAATGTGTATGTGGCAAAACAAGTGGAATACGACTGCAGAGAAACTTAAAACAATAAAACCGAGTGTGAAACCGTTTAAACAATGAAATATAAGTCGTGTGAACCAAGTAAAAATTGACAGGTTACGTCTGGGTCATACAAGACTAACTCATTCTTACCTATTTAGAGTCAATCCTTCTAAGGGTGAGTTTTGTAATAAAGACCTAAGTGGGTATCACATACTAATGAAGTATAACAAAGACAACAATATAAGAACTAACCATAACCTTGCAACTAACCTCACATCTATTTTAAAAGAAGACTGTAATTCGGTAAATGTTATAAAACTTTTTAAAGAATTTAGGTCTATTTCATCAGTTGCAATTGTAATGTAAATATATTTGTAGAGCAATGTAATGTAACTTATGTCGCTAATAACTCTAAGTAGTTAATGCGAATAAAAAAAACAAAAAAAATATGATTTTTCTTGCGTGTGTTTATCTGTTATATAATGTTGCAGCTATCATATTCCAGTCTCGATCAAAAAACCACAACACAACCGCCAGAATCTGGGATATACGAAAATCACAAAAAAAAACATAAATACTAATAAAAAAATGTATTAAAAATCCTTTGTAAAAGGTATATATTTAAAAACCAAAATATACACCTTTTACAAAGGATTTTTATTAAATTTTTTAATATATGGTATACAGCCAACTACAGGAACGTAGATTCCTTGTGGATATATACTAATAATCTACATAAATGTAGACATCAAAAACTCTAGACATTCTGTTGCAACTTTCTCAAATCGACAATTAATTTTTTTAGAGAAATTAACATACAAACTGTATCATCGATATGCACAGAAAGAAATAACCACCTACATCTATATTGGAATCAAGAGGCTTCTATTCTGGTAAACGGCAAAGAAACAGACAAAATTTGTATTCAAAGAAGTGTTAGACAGGGTTTGTGTTGTCCCCAACGTTGTTTAACGTTTAGTCAGAAATTATTTTTAACGAAGCCTTGGAAGGGCACTGTGGAGTTAAAATCGGAGGAGAAACTATTAACAACATCAGATATGCAGATGACACCGCGATCATGGCTGAAAGTATCGAAGATCTTCAATTCCTTATAGATCGAGTCACTAGAGAATGCTCTAATAACGGACTAAGCATAAATACAACAAAGACAAAGTTATTCGTTGTTAGTAATCAAGACCTCCGCGCTATACAACTAGAGAAAAGAGACACTAAATCCGGATGAAGAAATTAAAACTCGTATAGAAATTTCAAGAGGAGCATTTGATATATTCTGAGTAATTCTCAACTGAACTTAAAGCTGAGAATTAGGTTCCTAAATGTTATGTGTATCCTGTATTACTGTATGGATGAGAAACCTGTATTATGAAGATTAACATGATGAACAAATTGGAAGCCTTCGAGGTGTGCTCAGAATATCATGGGTTCAACACATTTCAAACAGAGAAGTCTTTAACAGAGTAGGTCAAGGCGAAGGTGACTTAATAAAGATGATAAAAAAGAGAAAACTCGAATATCTGGGGCATATAATGAGAGAAAGCAGATACAGGATAATGCAGTTGATACTCAACGGAAAGATCGACGGAACAAGAGGAATTGGTAGGAAGAAATACTCATGGCCCCGAAACCTTCGTCAATGGACTGGCATATCAGCAGATGAATTATTACAAGACGCGCAAGATCGAGAACGATATGGGCAAATTGTCATGGAAGCTACCCACGCCTAAAACTTGGGCACGGTTATCAAAGAAGAAGAAGATTACAACGAATCAATAAATACTTTAATACTGCTTCACTTAACGCTTTAGTAATTTTCAGTTAATTTTGTCGCTTAGAATGAAACCAGCTTGGTGCTATATCATCCATCATATACTAAACTGAAAACGAAGCCTAACTTCTGAAACTAAAAACTAAATCCAACGTAAGTCACAATGAGTAAATAAAAAATATATTTAAAAAAAAAAGGTACCCCGTTTTCTTACGCCACTGTGTCAAAATACAATAATAGATACCTAGCATAAAAATAAAAGACAATAAATTTAAATTTCTGGATGAAACAACGGAATACACGGTTAACTGTTACTTCAACAAAAAAACCATTGACCTATTTTGAAAAATTTATATCGAAATTTAAAGAAAAAGTTTGTAAATGAGAAAAGTTAAGATGTCGAGAATTACCTTTATGTATGCACGTGTAGCCTTACTGTTAAAAGTTTCCTTTTATGTTTAAGAAATAAACGGCGAAACTGAGAAAAGAAAATTGGTACCTGCAAGTTATAAAAATAAAAATATCGAGTTCATCCTACATTGATCAAGTCATTACAGTTGTTATCTTTTTTGATGACTTGAGTTTATTTATTAACGTGGAAAACGAGGTGCGATCGTAGCATCGACAAGATTACAATCAATAAACAAATTATTTTATAGGTATAGAGATGGAATACTCTATACATAGACAGCGTAATCCTCGACTACAAAATTAAAATAGCACTGAATATTTCGATAGGTCTTTTTAGATATACCATTGTTTTAGTCTCGTCTTTAATTGGATACACGTAAACTCATCACCAATTAGCATAAATGAGGAGTAGACTTTCAAATCGCACTTTGTCTATATTTTCACATTCTGACTTCGAGGTGGCGATGGATTTATTAAAAAATCATTTATTAATTTACATACTCCTACATATTCTAAACGTAATATTTCACGTATATTTTCTGCTTTAAAAATCGCCTCGACAAACAAAACGCATTTTGTCCAGTAGCGAGAGACAAACAAATAGCGCTATATTGCTTGCAATACTTTTTTACCATGTAACGACTTTTATCAGACATTATTTTTTATCAGACATTGTAGAAATCAATAGCATATGATATTATTAGTGCTTAATAAGTTGTTTTTTAAAGTAGTTTTTTAAATTATAGTTTATTTTTATGAACGAGAGAGTAATTAGCATAATTTTAACTGGTACCTCTGACCACTCTATGGGCGTGCTCAAGATTAATTGAAAAATTACTTTGAATAATTGTAAAAAATAAATGAATTATTTCAGTATTGTTTATTCGTCTTCCGGGTTTGGACCGTGTCATTTGTGAGTGACCCAAAAGTGGGTTCATCTCGACGTTTCGCTACAATTGTATGTAGCTTCTTCAGGAGAACAAAGAAAAAGAAAACAAAAGACATGAACAAAAGACATGTGACAAGTTAGATATAAAATAGACTTTCTGGGATTCTTTTTCCAGCGGAAGCCTATTTCTTTTAAAAGTTTCCATAACGTACTTCGACTCATTTCTGGGTAATCCTTATCATCTCGAACTGAGACAAGAACTTTATCCAATGTTGGAAATTCTTGTCTAAAGAAGAATTTATGCACTTTCCGTCGAAGTCCTTCTTTAAAATGATATTCTATTTGAAATTTTGGTTTCCCTGGAGCATTACGTGGCATTTGAAAACTACCACATTTCTCTTCTTTAAAAACTCTGTAAATCGTAGATTTCCCAACACCAAGTGTACTGCTAACTAACTCAACGGTCTCATCAACACTTTCACATAAACGTTTGTCTGTAAATGATTTAAAACAATTAAATATTAATGTTTTTTCATTAACTGTTAAAGGACCAATTTTTCAGCGTTTACACGGCACTTCCAAATTTTCCATAACACTAGTATACACAATAAACTTCACCTTGCAACTGAAGTACCTACTTTTAGTGAACTGTTAAGAATTTTGAATACGCCACTTGGACCTTCCTACAAAATGGAAAAACCCACTATAACATTTTCTGTGGAATAAGTTTAGAAGGTAATTATCTAGTCAATTACTGTCGTAGATTCCTGGAATTAAAGAATTAAATGTTTGATTATTGAAACCCTTACTTCGTGGAATGCACTCATTTCAGATAAAATAAAACGTTTTATTTTATCTAAAGAATTAAACTTTATTTTGCAAATAGGTAGGTACTTATTAAACTTTTATTGGTTATATATAACCAATAAAATAAACATCTTACATTTCTTGCAAATTCATTAGTACCTGTTAACCTCCATCACTCCGACACTGGCAACCTTATTTAGGGATTAGTAACCCTCACAAATATTGTATTCTATTCTGCTCCAACCTTTATACCTGGTGGTCATACTCAATTTAAAATTGTTTTCCTATATACTTCTGTAAACTTGTTGACAAATATCTGTTTTTCATTGAGTCACCCGTATCAACAGTTTAGGGATTTGCATACATAATTTATTGTTTTATTACTCTCTCATACATAAAAATACACTATAATGAAAGATGAATATGCTGATAGCGTGGCATATTGCTTTGATCTCTACCAGGTACAAAATCTCCCAAAAGCGCCTACTACGGAAGCTTATTTATGTTCAGCCACTGTCTTTTTATGCATTTTTTGTGACGGATATTTCAACAAAAACTTCTGTTTTTTTATTCATGGCTTGAGCATGAAGCAGGAAGAGGTGTGGTAGAAATAAGTTCCGCAATGACTGACTTTCTAAAAAAAGACTGATTTTGATCCAGATATTAAACATCTAAGATCGTTTTCGGATGGATCTGGGGGCAGAATAACAATTCCCACATGGTACATGCACTCACCTTATGACTTTTGAATAATGTACCAAAAACTATTTAAACAATTACGTCTCCCATTCGTGGCCATTCGTGTATGCCAACTGATCGAGTTTTTGGTCAAGTTGAGTTAGATTTACGTGCCTATGCTTTTATAAAGTCACCAGACAAATATTATGAAATTTATTCTAAGAACAAGTACGCAAGATAGGCTCTGATTGGACTTTTTATGACATAAAACATGTAGCCATGCTATTAAGAAGAAAAAACTGGATAGCTTATCAAAATTTTTAGTTATTTTATCAGGCACAGAATAGGCATTAAATCCAGAGTTAACTTGGTTAGATGAAATTTTGAAAGAGCAGTATCGTAAAAATACAATTGAAAAAGACCAGAATTGCGATAAATGTGAAGATGGAGAAAACTATTGCTGTCTTCTTTTTTTACTATATTGCATTCCAAATACGCAGAAATGCATTTTCAGTCCATATTTTTATTTGAATCATTCAGGGACAATCAAACTATATTTTGTCATTTTAAGACAACCAAATGGCGTTTTGTCCGTTAATAATTAATAAAGTTTGAGGAAACGTGTAAATAGTATAAATTGATCATAAAAAAGTACATTTATTTATATTTTGTGTTTTTTCTAATAATTGAGTAGTAGTTTTTCTCACTTCCTGAAAAATGTTAAATATAATATGGACAAAGTGTGATATGAAAGTCTGCTCCTCAAATGCCTTCGTAGATTATACAAACTCGTCACTGCAAAAAAAAAAGCAGAGATTTAAAAATAGACCCGAAGAGTTTTGCAAACTGATCACTGGCATACCTGCACCCCGTGGCAGGTAAATGATTGCAAATCGCCAAGGTTTAATAATTTGAAAGAATAAATATATCAATGCAAATCCGAATGCAAATAAAATAACGAAGTCGGACACTATTTCAGATATAACCGGAAATAGCACATGCTCAGAAATATTTTCATTAAAAAGATCACTATTAAGAACTGATGCAGCTGAATTTTCCGATTTTAAATCGAAAAAGAGGTTTAAATCTTTGTAAGTAGGTATATTTAAAAAACCCTTAAAAGGGCTACATCAAAATAACAAACGTTTTCGGAATAATAATTCCATCATCAGGTTAAAATCCTAAAATAAGTATGAACCATTTAATTAAAGCTGATTGAAATGTAGACTAAGGTTAAAAAAGCAAAATGGTTATACTTACACGTTAACATGCCTGAGCCACCAAAATATTAGGGTAAAAACCCTTTACAGTAATTATAGTTGCCAAAGGATGTGCATATTGTTGTTAAAAATGAAATTTTTAATATTTTATTAGATTTTACTTCAGGCAACAGTCGATTTAATAAAAAATCATCGCCCTAATCATATCGATTATGTAGTGGATGGAATGGCCCGTTCTTGTGGTGTTACTGGTTTAAGCCTTCAAACATATCTCTGCGAATTGAACCCTATTGAGCCAATCTGGGCACAAACAAAGGGTTATGGTGCACGTCATAATGCACCTTTTAAAACTAAAGGTTAGAGAAGTCTGCTAAATACTACTATTGATGAGGTTATGCCATTAGTCTGGCAGAAAGCTATTTCTTAAGTATGGAAGGAGAAAAACGAATGTGGGAATTAGATGTTCATGCTGACACTATAATCTAGAAGTGATTCGGTAAACAGGCAATAATAGCAGTAAAATTGAGAGTAATGGCAATTTCCATTAAATACACATATTAAGCTGTGAAAATTATTAAATGTAATTACTAATATAAGCAAAAATATTATATTATATTGTTACAATTCTGATGAATCTAATTGCAAGCTAATATTCTTATTCGGTGCACGTGACTAATTCTCTCTTTTACGTGAACAAAACGTGACTCTGGGTAGCTTTGCATATTGCAATTCTTGCAACGTGAACAAAACGTTAGTCTGAGCAGTTTTGTATATTTCTACTGCGTGATTTTAAGTAACTCATTTCATTATTAATTTGTTGGACTATAGTATCTATCTAGTGGAAAAAAGTCCCTAGTGAGAAAACCATGAAAAAATCTATTGTATTTCTAATCTTACCACCGACTGTTTAAACAAATGAATCACTATTCTTAATCCTTGAAAAATAAAAAAAACTTCGTGTAGTAAGTATTTCGTTGATAAAGTTTTGTAACAGTTCCTGGCAATTTGGAAAATCCCATCTCTAAAGCTATTTCATTTAACTGGCATTTTGATCATATGGCAAAACGCAAAACCAACCAGTTATAGTTACGAACTTCAAATCGTAATCGTAGTTTACTCGACGTAAATGCACTCCCACTTTAAATGGGAAGTCGTGGCGGAAGCCATGTTGAGAGTTTTAACAGTGGTTTCTTTTGATTTCATTGTTGTCAAATTGTTTACATTTAGACCGGTTAATCAGTTTTTACAACAATGTTGTTATATAAATAAATGAAAATGAGTAATGAAAATAAATTTTGGTTTTTTATATTTTTAACCCTTAACTGGTGACCCTATGTTTAATTACATAAATGGTGACCATGAGTCTGACAGACTCCTGGCTAAAAAAGCTGTTTTTGTCAAGCTGGCCCCTAAAAATTCAATAAAACAGTTTTTAATAATAAAACAATATTGTAATGTCATTTTTATTTAGTGAAAAATACAATACATAATAAAACAAAAACAAGAAAAATGGTAACATGTTTTATAAGACAAAATTTTTAAAGTCATATTCCAAAAAAATTAAACATGTATAAACAAACATAATATAATTGCAATTCTGCACAAAACCTGCAAATCACAAAAAACGTTAAAAATCTATTCTACCCTCATACGATTTATACAAATTTTTCGAGAACATTGCAAACATATGGGTTTTTGACACGTTGTTGCGCAGTCTTTCTTCTTAATTTGGATGGACAGATGTAGCAATATTTTCTTATTTCAAGCTTTTCTTCTTCGTTAGCCTTATTTTCGGGAATATCAAGGATACTTCCGATCAGTTCTTTCCATTTCTTTCAGCTGCCTTTGTAATGTTGGCATTTCATATGTTCTATGCAAATGTAACTAAATGTAATGGAAACGAGTTCATCATTTTCGGGAATCAAAGTATACACAATGTATGAATTTACTCCACATACGTCTATTTGATAAAAAATAGCCATGAACCATCTACTTGTTCTGCGGCTATAGGAATATTTTACACACTTTTCATCCATCGCGTCTACACCCCCTTTGGTCAAGTTGTAAAAATAATTTATTTCTGGTAGTCCATTATCTGCATCCATTTCTATGGAATGATGCAAGGAAGAAATTAATAACTCAACTTTATTTTTCTTATTTGTACGGGATAAAAGTGTTAGGTCTTTGGTAAATCCATACAAAGTGTCGCTTTCATTACGATTTGGTCGCGGAAGGAACTGTGGAGGAATTTATTTTTTATTTCTTCGCATTGTGCCAACGAAAATGAGTTTATGTTGTTGTAGATAATGTACTAAATCTAAACTAAACAAGTTGTCGCCAGTTACATTTCTATTAGTATTGTAAAGATGTTTGACTATACTAAAACAATTTTTAATTGAAGGTGATTACTTGGCAACATCGTACTTAACGAAGCCCTTAACGATAACTTTTCAACGAAATCGTATTGAAATTATCAATTTTGCAGAGGCGTACCAAAAAAATTTTTAATTATTTATTTAAACACATAAGTAATTACGTAAAAATGAAATCTAAGACCGATTTAATTATTAAATTATCATGTCTCTTTTAACAGGTATCTTATAGTTGTCTAACAAAATAAAATAAAATTTTATTCTTATTAGAGAGTATCTAATACAGAACTTCAAAAAACAGAAAACTTTGGAAAATATTTTTTTTTCATTAGACTAAAAACAATCTGCAATTTTAATTACACATAATTACACATCATTCTCTATTTATAGAATTGCTGTGTGCTGTAAACGTTATATTTGTTTTTTTTTTAAACTTAATTTGAAAGTTTGTTGTGTTTATTCGTTTACATAAATATGAAAATATATTATGAAGTTCATATAAATTAAAATGAAGTAAGCTAAACTATTATCATATGAATGTGTTTATATAGCAGTGCATTTGTTTATTTCAGTAATTTCTCGAAATATGAAATGAAGATGGCACTAACTACTAAAGAGTTAATAGCTTTGTTAGAAGAAGACTCAGATTGTGAAAATGCCACTTAATGTGGTTTATTTGCCGCCGAGATTAGATTAGAAAGTTTCTGATGTAGAAGACATTGATCTTCTTATTCTTCTTCCTTCTAGTTTGTAGGCTTTAAAGCCTGTTTCTTCTTCAATATTAGCTTCCTAAATTGTTTAAATTGTCGCAACATCTTTTTCTTGGTCTGCCAATACTTCTTCGTCCATTTGGTGACTTATCTCGTGCTATTCGTACTATTCTATCCTCCGCCATTCTACTGATGTGTTTGTTCCACTTTTGTTTTAGTTTTGTCACCCATCCATTTATGTCTTCTATATTGCATGCTCTTCTTATGTTTTTGCTTCTCTCCCTATCCAACAGACTTCTCCTTGATATTCGTCGGAGTATTTTCATCTCTGTTGTTTCTAGCAGTAGTCTTGTTTTAGATGTGTCAGGTCTTGTCTCAGCCGTGTATATAGGTCTAATTCCTGCTTTATAGATTCTTGTTTTTGTGTCTTGTCTTAGGTGTTTGTTCTTCCAGATTGTGTCATTAAGAGAACCCGCCGCTTTACCTTCTTTTAAGCTTTGCTGTCGTACTTCTCCTTCAACATCTCCGTAACTAGTTATATCTATTCCCAGATATCTAACCCTTACTTCCGGCTTTATTATTTTCCCATCAATTTCGATTTTACACCTTAGTGGGTATTTAAATGTCATACATTTGTATTTTTCCGCTGATATTATCATATTGTATTTCTTAGCTGTTGTATTGAAGATATGTGTTAATCTTTAGAGCTCATCTTCTGTCTCGGCGATTAATGCGGCGTCGTCTGCATAACATAATATTTGGATTTCTTTGTTCCCAATTCTGTAGCCATGACTTTTACGTACTACTTGTATTATTTCGTCCATTAATATATTACAGAGAAGTGTGCTTAACGAGTCACCCTGTCTCCGCTTTGTACCGGTATACACTGTGTTAGTTTTCCATTTATCTTTGCTTGTATTGGATTATGGAGGTAGATGCTTTCGATGGTTTGTATAATATTGATTGGTATGTTCCTTTTATACAGTAGGTGTAAAACGTCTGCGACTTGGATGCGATCGAAAGCCTTTGTCAGGTCTATAAAACATAGATATGAAGGCCTTTTCTGTGATTTGTCTTAGTACAAATACGGCGTCTACGCAGGATCATCCGGATCTGAATCCTTGTTGTTCATCTGATAAAGTTGTTAGTTTATTGATTTTGTTGGTTAGGACTTTTGTGGTAAGCTTAAGTGCGGTGTTCAGTAGATTTATACCTCTATAAATGTTGGGGTCTTCTTTATCTCCTTTCTTGACCATTGGTATCATTATGCTGTTTCTCCATGCGTCTGGTATCTTGCAGTGCAATATTAGTTTTTGTATAAGTTTTGTCATCTCTAGACTTAAACTTTCTCATCCGTATTTTAGAAGCTCGTTGGTTATTCCGTCTGGTCCTGGTGACTTTCTATTTTTGAGTGAATTTATGACTATTTCTACTTCGTGAAAACTGATTTCTATTTCGTCTCTTAGTTCAGGTACGTTATTGTGTTGATTATTATTTTCCTTTGCTTTAAACAGTTCCGTCAGGTATCTTTCCCATTCGTTTGCTGGTATATTATTGTATTACTTGAAGATATTGATGATAATATTATTTGTGAAGAATCAATAAAATCGGATATTGCAGGTACATATGAAATACAAGTGATTGGGAATTCTAACGATTCTAATTATGATATTCCTCTGAACCACAGATAAAACGTCCAAAGAAAAAACCAATAAGTAAAAATAAGGCAAAAATAGTAAATCCAAATTTATCTCAAGTTATAATAACGGATATTCTTTCGTGCTCAGTAGTAATTCAACATCAGTCTGATTGATATTTAGACAATATAAAAGCCAACCATGTAGGCAAGTCAAATATTGAAGTTTTTTCACTCTTTTTAATAAAAAAGTAATTGAGAATAACCGTCACAATTTTGAAATGAATAACATAGATTTAAAAAAATTATTAACATATGTATATTATCTGGTTTACACTCTGCTTCAAGTTGATATGCATTGGTCAAAGGATGAGGATAAAGAAGTGCATACTATAAGAGAAAGCATGAGCCGACATAGATTTATAATTTTAATTTATAATAGTGAAGAAACCGCTACATCAGTGTCAGTACATGGGCGTCAATCTAAATTTGCTTTACCAGATGAAATCAGATTCGACAATATTGGCCACATTATAAAAAGAGACGATAGTGCAAAAATGTAGGATGTACAAAAGTAATACTATTTATTTATCTAAAAAGTGTAGAATGCATCTACATCCCGAATATTTCGAAAATTTTTACCTTAAAATTTAATTTACGTTTAAGATATAATATGTTTCTTTATTAAAAATTGTACTGTTTTCCTTAAAAATGAGAAAAAAATCTTTCTGGTTGTAATTTATTCCTAATTTGTGTTTTTAATCCAATCTAATAAATTAATTGTCAAATTTCTCTTTGTATATTGAGCGGCCGTTAAGGGTTTAATACTATATAAAGAATAAACTGGCCTTAAATTTACTTTACTTACCTCAAAACGATTTTAAAGTTAATAATAAAGTATATTTAATAAATATATTCCCAATAATACACTACGCCTATGTACATTGTATAAAATCTGGAAGATATCATATTTCATAAACTTCAATAAGTTAAGATATCATATTTCTCTAATTAACATTCTTTCTAAAAACGTAAATATATATAGACCAGCAAAATATTGATAATTTTACCGATGTTCCAAACTATTCTATGAACTTGTCTCACTATACACTCGTGAATCGCACCAATTTATACTGTTACGGGGGCAAATTTATCTTAGATGGGTTACAAATTTACATATTTACATGGGCGAAGCATACAGAATAAAAATGACCCCGGTAAGAATTTACTAATGAAATTTTTCATGGTTGCCGCTACCGTTTAGTTCAATTTGTAGATTAGTCACCTTTAATTGAAAATTGTCCGACTATAATCTTATAACTGCTTGAGTATGTAGGCTCATTCCTCTTTCTTCATTTGTGAGGCTAAATCCATCTGAACCTTTCCCAGCATAAATGTAAGCATTATGTAAATACCCAGTTCGTGCATCAGTCATACATAAGATTTTTATTCCATATTTATAGGGTGGGCTGGGAATATACATTTTAAAGTGACATCTGCCTCTGAAGCCTAACAGCATTTCGTCTACACGCACATTTTTCCCAACCGTATATGCATCTTTTGAATTGCTTACAAATAAGTCAAAGAATTCTTGGATAGCAGCAGCTGAATTATCCCTTGCTCTTTTTCTCAGACATAACTGCTCTAAATATAGACCATCCTTTTCCGTTCGTAGCAAATAGACTTCGTACATCCTCATGATTTGACTTATAAATAGAAGTATGAAGAAGCAGTCCCAAGAAAGCTCTCAATTCTATTTCATCAGTATCAGCCAACTCAGATTTGTCTTTTTTATATTTTTGATGCTTTAGCCGAAAAGTTACGAGTTTTTCGTTAGTTCCCTTGACAACAAAACTATACATATCTGGTAAAAACAATTTATTAAAATAATAAACGGGAGTCGTTGACTTTTCCACTTTTGAACGGATTGATGGGAGTACAACAATATTGTGAGCAGTCGTACGGACGTTTCTAGTTGGCTCCTTTTTCTCCACTTATACCTATTCTTTCCATAGTAGTAATTTCTGGAATTGACAGTCTTCTTCATCTTCGCTAGATATCAGTTCTGAGTCTTGTTGCTGTTTATTTTCATTTAGTTCTTGTTCACTGTCCGTAAAATGATCACTTTCTATGTAATATCCTTCATCACTAACGTCACTGTTCGCCTCATTATACCATTTTGTGCACACATCCTCGAAATCATCGTCTTATACTCTTACAACTTTACGAGAACTATCCATATTAAAATAACACTAATGATGACTTTGCGTCTAGTAGACTCCGTGACTTAAATATTTCGAAAACGGGACGAGCGAGGTACTTCTCATTAACACGTTCGAATATACTCTAAAAGCTAGAAGGAACACCGAATTACAGGTTGCTACGTATTTGTGGCGAAAAACGCAGACGCGTTAATAAACGTGCGGAGTCTGTGAGACGCATGGTCACCAGTTAAACGTTAAATTAGAGGTAGGATTTGTGTAAAGTAACATATCGACGTTGCTGTTGGACCCTCCAGAAGACATAAAGCTGATATTCCAAATTGAAGCTATAAGTCATCAACTCAAGTAATCAATATTTATGTTTTCTCGAAAATTGTTTTTCTATTCATTAGGCAAGGTTTCTTTTAAATAATACAGCAGTTTTTTTTTCTATTTGTATCTTTTATGGATTTTATTTTTGTTGATATTGCTGTTTGTTCGTTCTCATTTAATATTTTCGGTTTTGTTTCAATTGACTTCATCTAGTAAATATAGTAAACTTTTTTAGTATCACCTACAACTTTCGAAGATTGAATAATGCAAAACTCATTTCTATTTTAGTGGGAATAGGTAGAGAGATTCCGAAGATAATGGACTTGCCATGAAATTTTTAAATCTTTTGTGTACATTACAAACACTCCCATTAAACAATTGCTTATTTGAGAGTACACGATCAATTATACGCAATGACAAAGGTAAGCAAATATGTTGACAAGTTCTAATTCTGGATAAAGTTTAAGTGTATCCTTAAACTAAGCAAAAAAAAATGTAAAATTAAGATTTCGCTGCCTTACTGGTGCTGCCTTCTAAGAAATGATCTCAAAAAATAGGATAAAATCAAAAATTTAGTGAAGATTACAGTTCAAAAACGGTTCGTAAAATTTTTGCAAACGGTTACTTACAGAACGGATGTAAGTGAGGCCTAAGATATACGAAATACAGTCATATGTTGGTTATAGTTTTACAATTGTGCTCAAATTTGTCATCAAGGCCCTACTTTTCTCTAGCTTTAACTAAGCAACAAAGAGTTACTAATATTGAGGTACTTCGTCGAATGTGTAAACAAAAAGAATTACTAAGAATAATAAAAGAGAGGAAAATGCAATATTTGGGTCATGTGTTGAGAGGCGAAAAATATGAATTACTTCAAGTTATACCGGAAGAAAAAGTACAGGGTAAAAGATCAGTAGGAAGACGCCAGAACTCATGGCTGAAAGACCTGAGGGATGGTTCGACCGCTCATCCGCAGGAATCTTTCGCGCAGCAAAAGGTGGTTTTCCAAAACCACAATTGCCATTTGGATCTCCAACCTTCGAAAGGAGACGGCGCCATGAGAAGAAGAAGAAGAACTAACCAACTTTTTAACGCGAATCTGGCTAATCCTTCAATTGATACTCAAAGAAGGTGCCCTAGCATTAGCAGTTCTGCTAGCTTTAAATCTTGTTCATAACATTTTAATTCCTCTATTGAAGTGTCACTAACATCACTATCATGAGAAATTTTTTTTTTGTATTGTTAATAGTCTTTTATCCCTCAAATCTTTTTTTATTGTTGCTATTTAAAGATCGCATATAACAAAAAAATATTTACTTTAAAATGTTCTTTTCCAATGAATCTTATTTCATTTTCTGAAATTTTATCATAAAATAGTTTTTGTATTTTCTACCGTTTTTTATTATTGGTATAAATGCAATGTGTTTAACTTTTTTATGTTTCTTTTTTTAAATTGTCAAAATCATATCCAACAGTTTCTATGAAATATATCAATGAACCATATATTAAAACTGCTATATTCAGGGATTCGTCTTTTTGTGAAGAAGAGTCTTGCTTGAAGCATTTATTCTCTCCAAAATATTTTCCCATAAAATAAGTAAATGTACTCCAATATATCAAGTTTTTTAATGTAGACCGGCATCTTCGGACCTCCTTAATGGTTTTTCATCTTTGTTCGAGTAAAAATTACGTAAAAAAAATTTAATTTCTTCATAACTTTTTTTTGGTTAGGTTAGGTTACGTTAGCCTCCAATATTTTTTTATTTATCATTTATTTTTTCCGTTCAGTGTCAATCCATCCAGTAATTTTAGATCTTGTTAAAAAAATTGAAATTGAGTTAATATGGTCACTGGGACTGGAGTTTTTATGATCTGACAATTTTTTATGTACATTTATCCAATTATTCGTTCCTTTTGTTATTCGCGTTGGTTGTTTGAAAATAGTACATTGTTTACCGGGTAGGAAAAGCTTAACATTCCTGGACGACTGTGAAGATTGCTAAGTCGAGGCGCAAGCCGAGACTTAGCAACACAGAGTCCAGGAATGTGGCTTTTCCTACGAGGTAAACATACTATTTTTCCGCAAATCGTTTAAAATTCGACAGATATTGATTGATTTAAAAAAAACGCGATAATTTTATTCCCAAATAAATGGTGCTTTGAAATTCCTAATAAAATTACTTGGGTTACTATGGAAACGTATTGAGGTTGAATTGTCAAACTTGACATCATTTATGTAGAACACTAACAACTGTACGGAAATATCATTTCCTTACAGTAAGGAAATGACATTTCCTTACAGTAAGGAAGTCCTGACTTTTTCTTCAAGAAATTTTGACAGGAATGTCAAAATTTCCTGGCGATTTGCGGAAAATAATATATATCGTTTACAAAACTCTTAGTTTCATCATTACTTTGAGATGATTTTAAATTGATATTTTCTACCTTTAATTCATCTTCACAATTGAAATTGATTGGTTTTTCTGACTGGTCTTTCTGCCAAATAGTTTCGTGCACAAATGATGTTTCTGAAGTTTAAGCAGGTGAAATTTGTGAAAATCATGATGTTTGTTGTAATTGTTCGACATCTCCACTTAAAAATTTTTCCAATAATTTTTTTATTTGTTTTTCCACTTAACTTTGATCTGATTTTCGTTTTCTTTTTTCACTTCCACTTAAATCTTTATAGGAACTAATTTTAAAAACTACCTACTATAAAGAAAGCAGGAAATGATCTTCAATTAAATTTATTTTTACTCAATATCACAATCATAAAGAAAATCTCAATTATTGATACTTTATATTATATATTATTTTAATTAAATAATGTAAGACTTTTATAAAAACTTACATTTTTCAACTTCAGAAAGTATTAACTATGCATACAAAACAATCTATTTGCAATTAAGGCTGTTTTAGCAGTTGAAGCACACTGCGATTTGAAATAGGCGTATCACTTACTTTTCTACACTGCTTACGCCAGACCAACTTTACTCAGTGGCGCTGGCCGACGAGTACTTTAATGACAAAAAATGCATTATTCTCCATTTAAATTAGTTTTAACACGAACTAATTGAGCGTACGTTTAAGCAATTTTCTTCAAAGTTGGAACACGCTTTTCTCGATTATTACTGGACACGGAAAAGTGAAATAAAAATCAACGATTACAGAAAAAAAACTCTTTTAAGTGATGGGCGTAAAAAGTTTGGTTATAATAGAACGTTAAACAGTATAATCCAATTTTTTAACAGAAATTAAAAAAAAAAATAAAAAAAAGTACAACCATCATTTTAAAGGCAACATAATTTCGAATAACGTGTCCAAATTTCGAGACATTTTGTTGGTAAATAACACAGAAAACACTGTCCCTAGGTTTTGGTGCACCGATAAAACAGCCTTAAGTCTAAGCATAAGCACAGGAACGTTTATCTACAGTTTGTCCAATTTACCAATCAACAATTCGGCATAATTTAGATACGTTTTAGCAATCATATAGAATATCACCTTTTCTGTTAAATACAAATAAACATTAATTATAAACACTAAAAAATAGAAAGCCGGGCCCTTTTTGGGACCCTTTTTCGGGTCCCAAAAATTACGGGCCCTAGGCACGTGCCTAGGTTGCCTAGGCCTTAGTCCGTCCCTGACATGGGGAAATATCGGAAGTGATCAATTAGAAAGGTTTGTCTTTATGTTAATGCACGCCATGTCAATACTGGCCGTACCCCATAAATCGTTCACTTTACTTACCTATCTAAAATTTACTTTTCTTTTTAAACTTAATAATTGAAATTAAAATATAAAATTATATTATCAAGAATTTGCAGTTTTTGGCATTACCTTGTATTATAGAAAGCGCTTTCTACAAATGACCGTGATACAATAGCTAACAATACAAATGTCTATAAATTAAAGGTTTCATTTGAGTTTCGACAACATCGCAAATGTTAAATCAGTCTATGCCGTCTATGGTAACCAAAGCAGCAGCAAAGGAGACAAACCGAATACCTTTACTGACAAGTGGAGCGCTCTGGTGAACGCGACCAGCACCACCATTAACCATATGCCGCCGTCGTCGTGGCGTGAATCACGTACTCGGACTGAGCCGATGTTCAACGTACTTGAGCAAATATTATAGTCTAGTTGCTTTATTTGAAATTTAAGCTTTACACATATGGAAAAGATTTTAATGAATAATAATGACGCGAAATTAAAACGTAACGGTTGTGTTTACGGATATGGATTGTGATGTTATTCCTCCGTTAATAATTTTAAGGTTTTTCTAACGTAGACAACTTTGAACAACTTGATTCTAATAAGAGATATTCATCCAAGATTGAATGCTCCACCATCATCGAAATTATTCTATTTGTTATTCTTAAATTGAATTTTCTCAACATTCCGTTGCATCCATCGGACTAGTTACGACATAATAAATAGTTTTTTCTGCAAATCGCCAGGAAATTTTGACATTCCTGTCAAAATTTCTTGAAGGACTTCCTTACTGTAAGGAAATGTCATTTCCTTACTGTAAGGAAATGATATTTCCGTACAGTTGTTAGTGTTCTACATACATAAGCGTCAAGTTTGACAATTCAACCTCAATACGTTTCCATAGTAACCCAAGTAATTTTATTAGGAATTTCAAAGCACCATTTATTTGGGAATAAAATTATCACGTTTTTTTTAAATCAATAAATATCTGTCGAATTTTAAACGATTTGCGGAAAAATAGTATGTTTACCTCGTAGGAAAAGCCACATTCCTGGACTCTGTATTGCTAAATCTCGGCTTGCGCCTCGACTTAGCAATCTTCACAGTCGTCCAGGAATGTTAAGCTTTTCCCACCCGGTAAACAATGTACTATTTATACATTTTTAACGTAGTTAAATTAAATTGATAGTATTTTTTAATTTTCACACGAAGTTTATAGAAACTCTTTAAGTGGAAACTCAAAATAAATAAGTAGGTACAACTTTTGAAGTCATAAAATATAAATCTTTTCGGTATTCCATGAATAATGTTTAACAAAATAAAGTGTAGGAAAATAGCAGAAAATAAAGAAAGAAAATACAAACATTTGAGTTTGTACATAAAATTCAGGTTTATACCAAATGTAGTGTCGGTTTAACATAGGCTGCCGCTCGGTGCTGATACGGTTACCGTCAGGCTCAAAAATATTTCTTAACTTTATGTCAATTCAATAAAACATATTTTGAATATAAGTTTATTAAAATAAGGAAAACAATTACAACTTTTTTGTTTTCCAACTTAAATGAATACTAACAAAATACAAGAAAAAAATTAAGGGCCAATTTTAAAAAGTAAAATAAATATGTACCTAATAACATTCAAACATATAACATGAATTAGGTAATCAAGTAACTTTACTATAGAAAAGCTTGTTATCTTATTTTTACTGAACTGAAGCGGAGTTTTCAATGATATCATTTATATTTAATTCATTTAGCACGTCCTCATTATTGGATAAAACTGCTAAGGAGTTCAAATTATCTTGGGAAATTGCATTTCTTAAGTAGGTCTTTACCCTTTTTAGTGTCAAAAGAGAGCGTTCGCCACTTGCATTTACGACCATTGTGGAGAAAAAATACGCAGGCAAATATTAACGCTTCGAAATGAAGATATTAATTTATTTTCGTATAAAACCTATACCAATTCTAAAGGAGTGTCTATTTGTAATTGTGGAAGGGACGTTAACAAATGCTTTAAATGAACACATTCTTGGGGAAAATACTCGTCTGAATTATCCTTGTATTTTTGTTGTAATTTGGTTGCCGCTCTAAAAATATCTTCATCTTCCGTAGTTTTTAGATTAAACAAAAATTCAAATGCTCCTAAACAATATTTATAACTATCAGTTAAGAGACTTAAGATTGTCTATTATACAAACATAACATTGTGTTCGTATTTTTTCTTTTTTGCTTAAACTTGCCTCCGAATTATTTTCTTCTAATTACAAGTTGATAATCCTCTTTTCACCATAATTTTCGTTCCCTCTTAACATTCCTAAGGCCTCGTAGTGATCAAAACGATCACGTAAGAAATCAAAGTAATCTGCTAAAGATCATAACAGATGAGCGATTGTGCTTAAATCCATATTTTCCTTTTATAATGCTTTCTTCACCTCATTAACCCTTTGTAAAACGTCAAGCCAACTATATTTTTCTCATTTACATCCGTTGACGTTTCAATCAAATATGTTTTAATCAAACCGTAATTGCTTTTTACTGCTTTTACGACATCAAAATGAGAATACCAACAGGTTGTATTCACTCTGTTAGGTAACAGTATATAATAGCAAAGATTTCGGATTGGATCCCAATAGGAAGGAGGAAAAGAGATAGACCCCGCAGATCATGGAGGGATAAAGTGGACGAGGCCATGGAAAGACGAGACCTTAGAGATGGAGAATGGCAGAACAGAAAGGACTGGAGACGTTGGCTGAAAGAAGAAAGGCGGCGACAGCTGTAAAAATCCATATATATATATATATAGATAGATAGATAGGTAACAGTGTCTGTCCCTACTCAGGCGAATCCTTTATTGCACGAGACAATAACTCCCATCTGTGTGTAGACACGGAGAAAAAATTGTAGAGAGCTTGTACCAACATAAAAAAGATGTTGCTTCCAAACAACAATTTGCTGCATTTTGGAGAATCAAATTTAAAGAGTGAGCAGCACACGGCACAAAGAGAGCTAAATCATTGTAAACTTTAATACATGTTTGCAAACCAGAATACTTGCCACTTATATTACTGGCATAGTCATAAGACTGGCCTCTACAGTTCTTAATATCTAATTTCAAAGACTCTAACATACCAATAACTGTTTCCTCAAGTTTTTGTGAGCTAAGCCCAGTGTTTTTATAAAACCCGACCAATCTTTCCTCGGGATTCCCTTTATTGTTACAATATCTCAAAATTACTGTAAGTTGGTGATGGTGTGTGATGTTAGGTGTTAAATCTCCACCCGTACCACCCGGGAACATTGTTAAACCGACGCTGACCAAATGTGCCCACTTTCCATACTTTTCTCTTCATCCATTCACCATCTCCAACATATTTGTCTATATTCTTGTTGCCAGTCTTCCTTGTGAGTCATCTTGTCTTTATTCTCGTTGGCTTTCTGGTTATTATTGGCGTTGGTATTCAGTCTTTACTTATTTTCTTTACTCGTTTGTGTCAGATAAGTTGTTTCTAGCGTATATTGCCAAAAACGGTTCTTTCTCTTCCCAGAATTCTTCTGATGTCATTATTTCTAATTTATTTATTTTAATAAGCTTTAAACAACATAATTACTGTTCTGCTATACTTGATTTCTTATATTTTTTTGCCAAATTACTAAATTTCTACTCCTGTAATATATCGAGTAGCATGTATTCTATATGTAATTATGTATTCATACTTTCCAATGTTATGGATTTGTGCAGCGAAGTAATTATAATTTTCGCAAGTTTTTATCTCTGTTATTAATTTCGATGTATGCATATATACATGTTTTGCAACCTTAACTGTAAGTCCACATTTTAAGTAATACACATTCAAATAACTTTCTATGTCAACGTACTTCGGCAAAAATGACTTGACCGGGATTAATGTTTAGTATATTTATGAAGTGGTCAACATAATTGATTATCGAGAGACAATGTTTTAATATATTTTTCGCAAGCTACGTGAAAATCATTATCGTTTGTTAAGTCAGTAAGATTTGAAACAGCTTGTCGGTCATTTTTCTCCGCCTCATTCGAACTTCATTAGTGTTTGCTATTTTTTTTTGTTTTTTCTCATCGATTTATTTATTTCTGGAACATCCTGAAATTCGCTTAAATTTCTTATAGAGATTAATTGAGTCATGTTGCTCATGACAACATTTCTGCCTCTTGTCACTGTTCTTTCTACAAACTTCGCAGGCGATTGCGTTATTAGTGAGTTTATCTATACGCCGTTATTTCATTCTATTACCGATCTCCTCTTTCATTCAAAATTTCTTTGCTTCTCGCATACCTACTATACTAGTAAGAAGTTAGAACGGTATAGACTAAAAATAATAATAATCACAGTCTTCTTTTAACACCGCGAAAAAGTTCATGAGGCTATTTCTGCGCCTATAAGGATGATAACAAAGCCAACAATACGCTTGAATTTCCTATTATTTTATGTAAGTCGAATCGCTTTAGCGATTTGTAGCTTTGAAGCTTTGTAGATATTAGTAATACTCAATTAGGATTTCGGAACGGGCTTGGAACAAGAGAAGCACTATTTGCACTTAACGTCATATGCCAAAGATGTCTAGATATAAACCAAGATATATATATATATATATATATATATATATATATATATATATGTGCTTTATTGATTACAACAAAGCGTTTGATAAAGTTCGTCACGACCACTTAATGAAACTGCTAGTAGAAAAAAAACTTGGATAAAAGGGACATTAGAATTATCTCTAAGATTTACTATAACCAGAAAGCAAATATCCGAATAGAGCAAGAGACAACGGAGGAAATCGAGATCAAGAAAGGCGTAAGACAGGGTTGTATACTCTCACCGACCTTATTCAATCTATACTCCGAAGACATTATAAACACAGCACTTTCGGATCAAAATATAGGTATTAAGATAAATGGCATCCGAATAAACAACTTGAGATATGCCGATGACACGGTACTAATCGCAGAAACTTGGGAAGATCTTCAAATACTAATTAACAAAATAGTAGAATGCAGTGAAGAACACGGATTATCACTTAACATAAGCAAAACAAAAATAATGCTAATATCTAAATCACCACAAAACTTCCCTGACATAACCGTGCATGATCAAAGAATCGAACGTGTAAGAAGATATAATTACCTGGGAACTGTTATCAACGAAAATAATGACTGCTCTGAAGAAATCAGAACCAGAATAGAGAAAGCTAGAGCCACATTTACTAAATTGAAAAAGGTGTTCTGCGGAAGAGATCTAAGTCTAAAACTTAAAATTCGCCTTTTGAGATGTTACGTTATGTCAGTTCTCCTCTACGGGATGGAAACATGAACATTGAAAAAGATCGATACCAAAAAGATAGAAGCATTTGAGTTGTGGATGTATCGTAGAATATTAAAAATACCCTGGACAGAGAAAGTAACAAATGTGGAGGTTTTGCGGAGAGTGCGGAAAGAGAAAGAGCTGATACTTACTGTTAAAAAGCGCAAACTACAATATTTGGGACATGTTATGAGGGGAGATAAATACCAGTTGCTGCAATTGATTATACAGGGAAAGCTAATGGGAAAGAGATCTATAGGAAGAAGAAGGCATTCATGGTTGAAAAACTTGAGAGAATGGTACAATTGCACCAATTACCAACTGTTTAGATCTACAGCATCAAAAATACGCATAGCTTTGATGATAGCCAAACTTCGGAACGAAGACGGCACTTGAAGAAGAAGTCGAATCGATCTGGGTTAAAATTATCGTGGATCGTGGACTTAAAAAATGCTGAGACGTACAATTCATTTGGACCAGAATATCTGCGAGGAACAACACGTAGCAAAAATTGTAGCACGACATAAATGTGAGTGGTATTAGGAAGAAGATATTCAATTTAGTGGAGTAGTGGTGATTTAAGTCCATCAGATCAAATTTCATAATAATGTATGTCCTAAATATAAATCTCAAGTCCTTAAATATGCAATCTAAAACATTGAACTATTAAAGCAGATAGGAGAAGATAATTATAATATGCTTTATCAATTAAAACTAATTTATTAATCTCACAGGCTTACGTAATACGAATTATACAATAAATGGATTGCTTTCGTTCTGATTCTAGCACGTTTGGTGATCTTTATTATCGTGACACTCAATTTAACAAGCAAAAAACTTACTTTAAAATGTATTACATAATCACAAAACGAATAACAATTAGGAATATTCCAACTTGGTCAACGGATTTTATTATTAGTTTTCTTGAAACATGTAATATTGTGGTGACATTTGCCTCCAATAGTTTACATTACATGATAGATTAAAAGTTTCATGGTAGATAGCGTGTAATTTGATTTAATATTGTATCTATTAAATCACTGACGTAATTGTGTACCTTATTTAATATTTGATCCTGGCAGAATCGCCATGTGACGTTGGGCTTACAGCGCTCTAGCTCAACTGGGGCTCAGATTGACATTTTCACCAAAAACAAAGACATATATTACTTTCACCTTAATAAAAACTTTAACATGCTTACAATTGAATAGGCGATTGCGACCCCTCATTACAGCAGTCAGCAGAATGTACTCTGTCGATTGTAACAGAATGCTCCTAAATATGCGGTCTCCAAGGTTTGATTAAAATAATAATATGACAACAGGAGTTATTAAAACAACTTAAGAGTTTGTTTTCCTAACCTTAGGAATAGATCACTTCAATAGAACCGCGTCTCGAAAGCTCCGATACGTTTATTGAAAGACATTTATACCGATGTCCATTTTTATGTTTGTTTTTTAGAGCTAATAATAATAATATAATAATATACGTTTATTCAAATCAATAGTTATTACATTAATTTACAATTTCAGTTTACTTACAATAAAATCAACCTTAAAAAATAGTCTTAAAATCATAAACATGCTTGTTGCAACAAAAACTTACTAAATGGATATTATATTTTCTCATTTACCATTTCAACATCATTTACGTGTAAGCTCTCTCAAAGATCTTAATTTTCGTTATCTTGTATTTATTTTTATTCATTATGGTATGGGTAACCTAACTTGGTATATAATTTGTACTGATAGAAAATATCTATAATTATTCCATATTTTGATGGACATGATTTATGTATTGGCACTGTACAAAGTGGTGGTTTTTTGTAAACACTAAGTTCTTTTTTTTTGTAAAGTTGCTAAAAGAGGTATAAAAATAATAACCTCAAAAAGGCTAAATCATGATCCTACCTTCATCAAATGCGGTGTCAAAACATTAAAATTATCTTGCGAGTTAGGAAATCTCCTAGACTATCATTCGCTCGCGAAGGGTAAATATTGCATCTTTAATGCTGTGGTCTCTTTCTGCCATTTCAGAGTAAAGAGGTGACAGACAATATAGGTGATGCGGAAACGAGACTGGCGTTGATATACCTTGCACGTGTAATAAATAGAAACGTACTAGATCCAAAACGAGCTGGGGTGGGGGAGGCAACATGAAGGGTTAATGGTTAATGTTAAATTTCACGATGCAAGCTTAGGTTTATGATCGTTTAATAGGTACTTAAACCTTAGGCAGATTTAGTTTCCTGATTATGTTTGCAATTAATACTCAAGTGCTTGTTTCCGTCTATAGGGATTTAAATGGAACCGCCTGGGAAGGTTCCATTTCTTATTATCACATGCAAATTTATTACTCAAGCGTCAGAAATTCAATGCAGATAGATTGTAATGTTTGCGGAGATTCCTTACTTACATTTTTATTTGATTTGAAATATTTTAAACTTTCGACACGGAAGAACAAAATGAACAGTCATATACAGATCAAATAGCGGTCATAAGAAAACCAAAAGAATAAAGGCAAATATATCATATATATACGGGTAGCAGGTAGATACACTTTACGATCCCGGTAAAGTTGGGTAACTACAGGTTCGCGACCCTGCCCTACCTACGTGAACCTCGGTTCACTCTTACTCCCTTTAACCGAGAGGGTATCACGTTCCAACCTATAATCATTCCCAAATACCCCAAAATTTACTAACCCATCCTAACATCCGTCTACCAACCCGCACAGGCCAGGGTGGTAGAAAAGGGGCCATTAACCCCTGTAAAATGAGAAACGATGAAGACGCAAGGCCCTCAGTCTCCGGCAGTCCCTTGAAACTAGGCTATGGCAGCAGTCACGGAGGTAGAGAAATAGAGGGTGCTAAGGATCTCCGGAGTGGACCAGGCTACCTATACAAACGACAACAATAAAGAATATGGTTTATGGCAACATATAACACCAGAACATTGATGGAGGACGAAAAACTTGAGGAACTTGAAAACGAGCTGAAGCATATAAAATGGGATATACTTGGATTATCTGAAGGATGGCGAAAAGGCGAAGAACAAATCGTACTTTCGTCGGGAAATCTATTTCACTATAGAGGAGAATATTCTAATGATGGCGTCGGATTTATGATAAATAAATTTATCTTATCTACAAAGTAAACGAAAAAATTCGATTAAAGATCATCCAGGTATACGCACCTAGCAGTGCCCACATAGACCAAGAAGTTGAATGGTTCTACGATGATATTAACACTGCGCTAGAAGAGGTATCCCCAACTATACCGTACTGTATTCGGAGTTTGTACTTGGACCTCACGGATATGGCGACAGCAACTAAAGAGGTCAAACTCTTATAGAATTTCTTCTGCAACACAGACTATATGTCATGAACACCCATTTTAAAAAAAGCCCCCAAAGAAAATGGACTTGGCAATCACCAAATGGAGTGAACAAGAACAAAATTCACTTTATCTTTACTAATAAAAAAGACGCTGTTCAAGACGTAACTGCATTAAATCAATTTTCAACCGGAAAATGACCATAGAATGATTAGAGCTAAAGTAGTCTTAAACGTAAAGAAGGAACGAAGACATATGGTAACAAGGACTAAAAATGTTACGTTCACTACGATTACTAACAGAAGGGCATACCAGAAAGAGATAGATAGAAACCTTCAGAATGACATGCAAGATGAAACCAATATTGAACAACTTAACGAAAGGTTGGTGGAGGCCCTAAGGAAGGCACAGAAAAACTGTCAAGTTAAGCAAACAAGGAAAAATGAAAAACTTATAGAAGGCACAAGGAACCTAATGCAAAGAAGAAGGGAAATGAAAGATAAGCACACAGTGAACATCGTAGAACTGAAGAATTTAAATAAAGCCATTTCAAAAGCTGTTAGGAAAGACATAAGAGATTTTAACACTAAAGAAATAACTAATACCATAGAACAAAATAAAAGCCTTAAAGTTATAAAACGAAAGTTGAAGACAGGAACAAGGAACATTTATAAGCTAAAAAATAGACAAGGATATGCTGTATATGAACAACAAAAAATTATGAAAATTATCGAAGAGTACTATAGAACATTATATCGTCGAGATGCTCACATTCCAGAGGTGGAAATCCCAGCCATACAAAATCAAGGATCAGAGGAACTTCCAGATATAACCGAAGAGGAAATCGAATTAGCGTTGAAAGGTATGAAGAACACCAAATGACCTGGAGAAGATGGCATTGTAAGTGCAATGCTAAAATTATGAGGCGAATGCGTCATAAAAGCTTTAAAAATCAAACAACGGAGCTAAACAGGAGAATAGGACTGGCATGGGCTGCTTACGGAAAACTGAGAGAAGTCTTTAGACCAGATACTCCCATGTGCTTGGAAAGGAAGGTATTTCATCAATGTGTACTCCCGGTTCTAACGTATGGAGCAGAAACATTGACCCTTATCAGAAAAGTAATCAATAAAATACAAGTAGCACAGAGAGCGATGGAGAGGTCAATGCTGAATATATTCCTCAGAGACGGAGTATCATCAAATACAACAGTTAGGAGAAAAACTGGTGTTACTGACGCAGTTCAAAGGATTACAACTTTGAAATGGAACTGAGCGGGGCATGTTGCCAGATTAAAAGATAGAAGGTGGACGAAGAAAATTTTGGAATGGAGACACGATGCTTATCGTCATTGAGCAAGTCCTCCAAAAAGGTGGTCAGATGACATCAAGCGCATTCAGCACAACTGGATTCAGAGTGCTCAAGATATAATGCATTGGAATTATTCACGGGAGGCCTATGTTCAGCAGTGGACTCAAAACGGCTGATGGCGATGATGATGATCATATATGTGTTAATTAAAATTCTTCCAATATAAGTGGCATTTGCAAATTGTTTCAATGTTGGAAGTATCATTAAAAGCAAGCAAACGCTCGATTTTAAATGATAACAGTATCTATCTACATTTACTGGATTTAAGTCCAAAATACGAAGTAACAAAAATATCACCTGTTCAAATTGCCCACTACCTTTTATTCGAGAAAAAACACTGGGAAGGAAAGATAAGCTAAAGTTAAGCCAGAATCCAATTAATCCTCAACACGGTTCATCATCATTATTGGCTCCACAACCCATGGTGGGTCTTGGCCTGCTCAAGGATAGCCCAACACAGTTAGCGTATCGGAATGTGATCGGGCCACTCCCATGGAACGTGAAGTATCAAAGTTTTAGTTTAGTTTTTCGCGATAGCTTTCGGGCTCCTTTAAACCATGTTGATTTAACGAAAAATTACGGGATTCACCGCGCCAGCTGAAGATCGCCAACTCTTCTCTATTCAACGGCGCGTGAAAGATTGGAGCGAGAAGTGACACTACATGATGTAACGCCTCCTTGGCGTAGTCCTCTCTTCATAGAGATTGTATCTGTTAATTCATTTCTGATTCTGATTTTGGTCTGCACTCGTAGTGTTTCTTAAAAAAAAGCCACCTTCAGCTTTCTCCCACTTTGCTAGCATCATACTGCCACTCCTCCTATTGCTCAAGTTGCTTTATTCCTAAAAAATCTCACAAAAAAGGGACACCCTTGCTTGAAGAGACTCATCGCTTAAGCAAGGTCCATAACATTCGAGATCGAGTGTTTCTTGGATAATCATAATCAGTTGCGTTAGTATCTTTAATGCTTTAAGTGTTTGAAGCAGGAATTTTCGATTCTTATCATAGGCATTCGCAAAGTCAATGAACAGGTGGTGCGTATCTATATCAAATTCACCAGTGTTTTCTAGGATTTGCATCAATGTAAAGATTTGATCTATTGTCGATTTCTGCCTGCAGGATTTGCATTAGTATTCCCCGATTATTTGTTTCTTATACGTTCTTGGTCGCTCATATACTATGCTTTAATGATAGTAGAACTAAACAGAAGAACTTTGGAGGATAAATCATTAATTAGTTATTAATAATGATAAATGACTGAGTAGAAAGCTTTAAAATACATATGCTATCGAGCAAATTCATAGGAATTGCACGTTTCTTTCACTTCCTTTACTGTGTCACATTTCCATAGTTTTTGAATAAGTGATATTAAAAATATCTCCTTATTGATGGGAAACTAATACCGAATCAGGATAGATTTAGAGCTGGAAAGTCTTGCTCTAGCCAAATCTTGTACACTTTGCCAAATTTTGTACACTTGTAGCTTTGAGTGGAGCAAAATAACTAGTGTTTCTTACATCGACTTCACTGTATTAGTAAAATATACAACCTTCCACTTTGCTTTTGAAGGATCCAACTTGGATAACGTTTATTCATTCCTTACACTTACTTTTATATCCAAGAGTTCGATTGTAATTTTAAGAATCATTTAAAAATATGAAATAATTAAATTTTACTAGAGAGCTATGGCTTCTAGGAAATGACAACAGAACGATAGAAATTATGCTAAGAGATAACAATATCATTGCTAATCAGTTGCCTAAAATTTATTCAATCAACGCTAAAATGCAATTTATCAATAATGAAATAAATTAAAATATCGAATATCGGAACATTTTTTAGTTAATTTTTTTCGCACTTTAGTTGCTATGAAATGTAGTCATGTTTTTGAGCCAAGTATAAATTTCTAATTCTTTCAATTCGCACATGAAATTTTCCCAATTCAAGCATACGTCAATTTCACGCAGATAGTCACATAGGTATATATTTAGATCACTCCGGAAACATTTACGTGAGATTCTAATTTGGAGATATAAAAGGAAAGTAAACTCCCACGCATAGTGTCGAACAATCGATGACGTAGTGAAAGGATGTGACGTCAGTTGACGCAATAGATTCAAGCCGTTAAACGCTGATGGATACGATCAAAAGCTTCTTCCCGCTGACATCCCTTGTAATAAATGAAATTTTGAATGAGTTTAGCAAGCTCGGGGATGATAATATTGATGGTAATAATTTGTGAAATGAAAATTAATTATGATGTATATTAGGTGTAGTCAGTCGTAAATTTTATTAATGAGAATCAATCAATTTTAAATGAAAAAAAAAAAAAAAAAATTAAAATTACCTACTATTTTGAATCTCGAGAGAATATATACATATATTTTTCGCACTTTGGGTGCTACGAAATGTAGTATGTTGATGCTTTTTAGCCACGTATAAATTTCTAATTGTTTCAATTCGCACATGAAATTTTATCAATTCAATTATTTAAAAAATTAAATAATTAAGTTTAATAGTTCAGATAATACAGATCTGACAGATCCAACGAACATATCCAGAATACAGAGCAACTGCAATAAAAAAAGCAAAAAATGCCCTCCTAAATAATGCATATCCCGAACATCTAATCGAAATTATTATAATCGAGTTAGGAGTTAAATTAGGAGAATTAGACTTAAAACAGGAGTGGTTCAGGGTCGTATCTTAAATATCTGACAAGGTGCATTTAAAAACAACTCAATTTATTAATCTCTCTCTTCAATCCTGACCCCCCAGGGGGAGTGTAGTGATCGACGTGATGTCGTGTATTGTCCGTCTCCAGAGATCTCTGTCTCTGGTCATTTCTTTTAATTCATGCATAGGTCTTTGGCATATTCCTGTAATTTGATCTATCCATCTTGTTGGGGATCTTCCTCGTGATCTTCGACCTTCTACCTTTCCTTGTATTATGAGTCTTTCCATGTTTTCTGTGTTTGCTCTCATAACATGCCCAAAATATTTTAATTGTTGGAGATGAACTTTACTAGAGAGTCGTTGGCTAACTTTTAGCTCTCTTAAAATTGAATTATTTGTTCTACGGTGGGTCCAAGAAATTCGTAACATTCGTCTCCAACAGAACATTTCAGTGGCGTCTATCTTTCTTCTCTCCGATTGTCTCAGAGTCCAAGATTCACATATTCGTAGGTCAGTATTGGGAATATTAAGCAGTTGATCAACCTCATCTTTATCGCTCTTTAAATTTGAAAGTCCTTTCATATTTTGGTCATTTTTGCTGTGGCAACTTTTGCTAGATCACATCTACGTTTAATCTCTTCTTGTAATGACCCTGTGTTTGTGATTAATGATCCCAGATATAAGTATGAGCTCATAACCTCGAACCGGTCAGTTGTGGTTATGTGTGGATGCTTGTTGTGTAGTCTATCCACTATCATGATCTTTGTCTTTGATATGTTTAATTGCAGACCAAATATTTGACTTTCGTTTTCGATCAGTCGTATAAGTTCTATCAGCTCTGCTTGACTATTTGCAAGAAGGGCTGTGTCATCTGCGAAACGTAGGTTGTTTAGTTTATGACCATTTATTGAGATGCCCTTTTCCCATCCTTCAAGTGCTCTTCGCATAATATACTCCCCATATATGTTGAATAATTGTGGAGATAGTATACATCCTTGTCTGACACCTCGTTCTGGATGAAATTCGTTCGAAAGTGTGTCAAATACTTTAACTGATCCAGTAGTGTGTTCATATAGTTCGGTTATAAGCGTAATTAGATGTTGTGGTACGCTTACTTCTTTTAGTATTCGCCATAAGTGTCTCCACTTGACCCTGTCGAACGCTTTACGGTAATCTATAAAACAGATGTATAGTGGGATGTTGAATTCCCTAGATTTCTCGATTATCTGTCTTATATTCAGCAGGTGTTCTCGAGTGCCTCTACCTTTGGTAAATCCAGTTTGCTCTTGTGGAATTTCTCTTTGAATGAATGTTTTCAGTCTCTCATTGATTATATGTAGCATCATCTTGCTGGCATGGGATATAAGAGAGATAGTTCTATAATTGTCGCATTTATGGAAGCTGCCTTTTTTATGTATGGTCGTTATTGTAGATTTTGTCCAGTCTTCAGGCCGTTGTTTGGAATGCCATATTTGGTTACAGAGTAGATGAAGTAACTTTACGCCGGTTTCTTCTGTGGCTTTAAGCATTTCTGCTATTATCATATCTGGACCTGGTGCTTTGTTATATTGGAGCTTGTTGATAGCCTGTCTTACTTCATTTTCGAGTATATCAGGTTCTTCTTCCACCTCGTCAGAGATTTGGCTAACAAGCTCTTGGCGTTGATCATCTTTATATAGGTCCCTGCAATACGATCTCCATGTCTCTGCTATGTCTTCTCTGTTTGTTCTCAGGGTTTCAGTGTTATCTTCAATGGCCCAAGTTCTGGCTCTGAAGTCTCTTGTCAGGTAGTGTATTTTTCTAAATAGATCTCTCGGCTAATTATTCTGACCATGTCTCTCAATTTCTTTGCATATACTTTGATAGTACTGTTTTTTGTCGGCCTTACATCTTCGTTTTATTTCTTTATTGAGGTTTCTTAAACTAGCTTTTTCCCTTTCACCATGTACACCACTACAATTTATTAATATTGGAAGGATATTTGATGTCAGTCTTATTTATTGATAGAATTTGGATCTTTTTCTTTCTTTCTTTGGATCTTTAGGGCTGTTGTGTTTAATTCATTGGTCTGTACACTATGTTTGTGTGCAAGACAAGACCAACTTGACCTGTGAGCAAATTGGTATGAAAATAAACATTAAAAAAACCAAAGTGATGTCAATCCGAAAAAACCAAAACGTACCTCAACCTTGCACAATAAATGGGCACATTTTAGAACAGGTCAATAGATTTAAGTACCTGGGATGTTGGATCGATAGCAGCCTAAATCCTGATCAAGAAATAAGATCGAGAATAGAACAGGCCAGAAAATCTTTCGAAAAAATAAAAAAACTGCTTTGTGATTCTCGAATAAAACTCGAAATTCGACTACGTTTATCAAAATACTACGTCTGGTCGACTCTTCTATAGCAGTTGAAACGTGGACCCTTAAAACATCAACCGTAAATAAATTGGAGGCCTTTGAAATGTGGATCTACCGGAGAATACTCAAAATTTCATGGACCTCGCATACCTCAAACGAAGAAGTGCTGCATAGAATAGGCAAGGAAAGAGAACTTTTTAACACAGTAAAAGTTAGAAAAACATCATACCTAGGCCATATACTGAGAAATAATAAGTACCAATATGCCCAACTTATAGTGAAAGGAAAAATCGAGGGAAAGAGAGGCCTAGGAAGGAAAAGACTATCGTGGCTCAGAAACATCCGACAATAGACAGGGCTAAATTTTGAACAGCTAATAAGAACAGCTATCTAGAGCTATTCAGGCTGCTTGTAGACGAGACAAAAACAAGCATATAGAGAAAATCTGCAGAGAAATTCAACTACACGCCGACACAAATAACACCAAAGAACTCTTTGATAAAGTCAGACAACTCACACGTAAATTCAAGCAGAAATCTTGGTCTATCAAAGATGATGAAGGTAATGTACAGACGGATTTGGACAAGGTTATTGATGTTTGGAGGGCGTATTGTAAGTCTTTATACGCTAATACGGACCAGATGCCAGCGGACGCCCCGTTTGTACCTGACTGCCAGACCTTCACTTTCCATTCTCCTAGTTTTGAGTCTGAACAGAGACACACCACACTAGTTTTGAGTCTGAACCTGACATACTTTTTTCCGAGGTGGAATTCGCTTTAAAAAGACTTAAGTTAAACAAAGCAGCAGGTTATGATCTCATTACTGCAGACGTCTTGAAGCATCTTCCGGAATGTGGAGTGAAAATATTACATCGATTGTGCAATGAAATATGGCACACAGGCGTCTGGCCTGAGGATTGGAGAAAGACCATAATCATACCTCTTCATAAGAAAGGTTCAACAAATAATTGTAACAACTACAGGCTATTAGCTCTAATATCACACGCCAGTAAGGTGATCCTCTACATACTGCAACGGCGTCTAGAAAACTTCATAAGTTGGCAAATAGCACCTGAGCAGGCTGGATTTGTAAAGGGCAGGGGTACTAGAGAACAAATCCTTAATGTACGAAACATCATAGAAAAAGCCAGAGAATACCAGATCCCGATATTTATATGTTGCGTCGATTATACAAAGGCCTTTGATAATGTTAGATGGGACAAACTATGGAACATATTGACGACAATGGGTGTACCTAAACACTTGACTCACCTTATTAGCAAACTGTATCAAGATAACGTGGCATATATTCGAATGGACGGATATCTGTCTGACAAATGCACTTTGGAGAAGGGAGTACGCCAAGGATGCGTTTTATCTCCCTTATTATTTAACATCTGATGCGTCACCCCAAAGACCAAGAAATAACACTCACGTAGAACCTCCTTCAATATTTGAAGTGAAAGACGCAATCACACGACTCAAAAATAGCAAGTCCCCAGGAGTGGATTGTATCCCCGCAGAGCTCATCAAACATGGAGGTAACAGCATTATGCACCAAATTCACAACATAATAGTCAAGGTCTGGGAAGAAGAACAAATGCCAGAGGAATGGTGCACTGGAATCATATGTCCACTACACAAAAAGGGAGATTTGTTGGAATGTAAAAATTATAGGGGTATAACTCTTCTGAATACAATGTACAAAATATTCTCCAACACCCTGTACAGCCGTTTAAGTACGTACGTGGAAGAAATCCTTGGTGAGTATCAAAGCGGTTTTAGGCCAGGTAGGTCAACAATTGACCAGATTTTTGTGCTACGTCAAATCTTAGAAAAAACCAATGAATTTAATATTGACACGTTCCATCTCTTTGTGGACTTTAAGTCAGCGTATGATAGCGTCCTAAGAGGTAAATTATACGAAGCCATGAATGAACTTAACATTCCCCATAAATTAATAAGGCTCGTAAAAACAACTATGAGTAAAGTGATCTGCAGAGTGCAAATACAAGGCGATATGTCACAAGCGTTTGAAACATATGCAGGGTTACGGCAGGGAGACGCGCTGGCGTGCCTTCTCTTTAATATAGCGTTAGAAAAGACTATAAGAGATGCCGAGTTACACAATAGGGGAACAATCTTTAATAAATCAACGCAGATTATGGCGTACGCTGACGATTTGGATTTGATTGCATGTACTACACGAGGACTTAAAGAGATGACTTCCACCTTCTTGACAGCCGCACAAAACATGGGCCTTAAAATAAACGAGGAAAAAACCAAAATGCTAGCATCTATTCCAAATAACAGAGATAGAGCTAGAAACGCCGAACAAAACTTCAGTATAGACCAATATAATTTTGAGGTAGTAAATAAGTTTACATATTTGGGTTCTCTCATAACAAACGATAATGACACATCTGAAGAAGTTAAACGGAGGGTACTGCTAGCAAACAAATGTTATTTTGGACTAAGCAAGTAGCTAAAAAACAGAAACTTAAGCCAGAAAACCAAACTAATAATATATCGAACACTCATCCTACCAGTGATGACATATGGGTCAGAAACATGGACCATCTCCAAAACAGACGCAAATCTTCTGCTCGTCTTCGAAAGGAAGATACTAAGAAGAATAATGGGCGCATTCTGTGAGAATGGTATTTGGAGAAGGCGATATAATTTCGAATTGTACGAGAAATATAAAAAAATAGTAAATGGTAGAGATGTAATATCCTTCATAAAAATAGGCAGGCTTAGATGGGCTGGACATGTGTCAAGAGCAAATGAAAATTACCCACCCAGACGAACTCTATTATCGGTCCCAGTGGGAAATAGGAGTAGAGGCAGACCACGACTGAGATGGAGGGACGGTGTGGACGAGGACGCAAGGAAAATCGGCGCGGCAAATTGGCAACGGTTGGCGATGAACAGAAACGACTGGCGAAATAGACTGGAGAAGGTCAAGGCTCAACTAGAGCTGTAGCACCACTGATGATGATGATGATTATTTAACATCTATTCGGAGTTCATAATGCGCAGAGTTTTGGATGGTTGGGAGGGAGGAGTAAACCTAGGTGGTGTTAAGATATCTAACTTGCGTTTCGCAGACGACACTACACTTCTAGCCTCTACTCCAGAAGAAATTATTAAATTATTAAAAAAACTCGAGGTAGAAAGTGCTAAATTTGGACTCATGGTTAACTACAACAAAACCAAAATCATGGTTATTGATCGCCAACAACAGTTTCCTGAAACCCAAACTATTGCGGGATGCGAGGTAGTCTCATCTATGATATATCTTGGAGCTCTAGTTAACAACACAGGCAGTTGTGAATACGAAATTAGAAGACGCATTCAACTAGCAAGAGCAGCAATGAGTGAACTAAACGGGGTCTGGCGTGATCGTCACATTACTATGACAAACAAAAAGAGACTAGTTTCAACTCTGGTCTTTTCCATATTTTACTATGCATGCGAGACATGGACAGTCAAAGAATCAGATCATGTCATCAGATGTCATTTCTACTAGTCTTGAAACTGTTTAAAGCTATTTCAATTGGGATGTTAGTGTATAATGATTTTACGTCAAAAGATATAAGTTTGTGATTAATTGGTACAGACTGTTTTGAAATAAAATTGTGAAAATACCACGAATCCTGTAGGTAACAGTTGCCTTTACAGATCGCATTTCCCAAAATGTCTGCACAATATTTGGAGAGGTTGTATGTTGGACTTACAATATTACTAATAATTGGGCGAAGATGAATGTTGTTTTTATGTACTTTTGGACGTCCATAAATATATTGTTACGATAAATAATATGACTAATAACTTTAAATATATTATATAAAAATAAATATATAAATTGTTATATATAACAAAATAAAAACAATACCGTAGTGCGATTTTTGTTAACGCTAACATCAAGTGGTCGGTTTCAAAATATCACACATTACTTTCCAATGAGGGGACATTTTTTTAATGAATGTGATCGAGATTTTGGAATTGTGAAAACAAATCTACGGAGACAAGATAGAATATACTCTCATAATGAATATAACTTTCTCATTGAGACTTCTTCAAAAATTAAAAAAATTAGTGTTCACAAAGTCGTTGGTACGAAAGTAATCGACTTCAAAAAATGGCCACAACACTATAAGAAGCAAGTTTTGTCAATATCAAGCTATGGCAAAAACATTGCCACTGATAAAAAGTTTCCTTTTAAGTCAGCAATTTTTATGAGTTTCGATATTCTAAGGAAACTCCTGGCAAAGTAATTGCACTTCCATTTATTGATGGAATAATCCAGGAGTGTCTTGGATTAGCCAAAATACATGAAAAGCAAATTGCCTATTAATCATAAAAAAATTGAATACTTAAAGAAACTGTTGCTATATATTCCAGTAAAAAAAAAGAAATATTGGTCCCAGATTTTCATATGGCCTACAACAGAGCAAGCTGAACCAGCAGAAAAGGATTTCTAATTAGAGTATAGTTTATTAGTTATCTTTTCAAAATTAGTTTTTTTCATATTATTTGAATTAAACTGAAATAAAATAATGATCCATACGCTCCATTCTTTCTTGGACTTGCACACATTTGTTTCGCAAAGGTAATATAAGCAAAATATTTAAACAAATATTCTATAAGTATAGTGTACTTTAAGCAAGTGACAACCATGGCATTGTGCAAACAACACATCCACTATCAACTCACATATTTGAAAGATTTTTGTAACTACATCATTTTTGAAGAAAATCAGTTTTTTTGTCTTCCTGTAAACTTTGCACTTATGTACATGTTACCTTTTCAAAATAAGTGATTCAGTTAAAATTTTAGTCAATGATCGGTGTTTTTTAAGTCTCTAGCTCTAAATATGATTTTACTTCTTCCAATTTATACTTTCTTCGTTTGATTCAATCTAAGTTTATGCCAACATTTGGCACTTTTTAAAATTCAGTCCTCGATTTGGTTTTACCTCTAAAAGTACACGAAAATCCACTAAAAGCTTATCTAAGTTAAAAATCAGTTTCTAGCAGTCTTGGTGTATAGAAGTCATCGTTTTTACTACCTATCAGTCAACAAGAATTTTTTAAAATACTGCAACGTGAAACGCCCTTAGATTACGTCTGAAAAAGAGCCGATGAATACGTGACATAAATACACAAACTAGCTTGGAGCTAACGAAATTTCATACTAACGAGAAACTTGGAATAAGAAATAAAAATCACTGGCAGCGTGCTCTAGTTTTTACAAAAAGTCTGAGATTTATATAAATGTACGGATAGAAACTGAAGTCAATTTTATGTCATATTCCAGTGTTATTTTTATTTTATAAACTATCATCATTTACATTGGCGCTATTTCAATGCGGGGTAGGATACTTTTAAATATGTCATTTCATTTTCCAGCGCATTTCCTTAAAACCACTCTTCTCTAGAGCCAATCTCCACCACCAACTTTTATTATTTTTACTATTATACATAAGCAAGGGCAGAGGTACAAGTTCCTATTATGCCAAAAAACAAAGAAATTTCCTAGTATAAATAGTAAATTAATAACCTACTATAAATAGTAAATTACAAAATTATAAAAAAAATTACAAAATCAGAAGTTTGGGTTTAAAACAAAACCAATATTTTAACTATAATATAAAACGGTTAAGTCTGTTTTTGAACGAGTTGGTAGAGGGAGCAGAGACAATGTTATCATTAATGATTTCTAGCGCTAGTAGAAAAGTTCTCTTTTGTAAGTTTAAAAAATGGATTTCCAAAATTGAATTTTAATATTTTAAATGTAATTAAGTCTCCACGTTGTTGGTGAAGTTCAAATGAAGTTAGGTTAGCCATACTAAGTCTTTCTGTATAAGAAGGTCTTCTCGGTTCCAAAGGAATTCGGGTGGACTTTCTTTAAACGACTTCCAACAAAGTCTTCTTCTTCTTCTTCAAGTGCCCTCTTCGCTACGGAGTTTGGTAATCATCATTGCTATTCGTATGTTTAAAGCTGTTGCTTTAAATAATTGAGATGTGCACTGGAACCAGTCTCTGCTTGCGCAGCCAAGATATACGTCGTCTCCCCACGCTTCGTTTGACCTGAATCTTTCCTTAAATAATTAACTAGAGCAATCGGTACTTTTTCTCTCTCATCACATGACCAAGATATTCCAACTTTCTTCTCTTGATGGTGATCAACAGCTCCCGTTCTTTGTTCATTCTTCGAAGAACTACACTATTTGTTATTTTGTCTGTCCAAAGTATTTTCAAAATTCTTCTTATATCCATATTTCGAAGGCTTCTAGTTTATCGGTATTGCTCTTGTTTAAAGCCCAAGTCTCTACTCCGTACAGTAGTATCGAAAAGATGTAGCATCTAGCAACAAAGTCTTATCTCGAACTAAATCAGGATACCACGTTGGTCCAGTGTATTCAAGTATGGGTCTTACGTATAGAGTGTAAAGTTTACAGAATGACTGCATTGAAACTCTCGAAAAACACCTGCGAATAAGATATAGTATGGAGTTCTCACGTTTACAAATAGAGGTAATATGGTCGGACCAAGTTAAACTGCTGTTTATGATAACACCAAGGTCGCTGTACGAGAACACAGAATCTAATGTCAGTCTGTTAACAAAGTACGGTACAAGTGGGTTATTTTTACCAATTTGAAGCACTACATATTTTTCCGAATTTAAGCGTAGTAACCACTGTGAACACCAAGTTAAAATAGAGTTCAAGTCCATTTTGATGGTTAGCTGGGTTATGATTGGATTTTCATATATTTTTGTGTCATCAGCGTAGAACGGTATTTTACTTGAAACATAGTAAATAACATCGCTGTTATAAACCGTAAAAAGCACAGGTAAAAGGACAAAACCCTGAGGCACTTCACTTTCCACTAACCTGTCCTGTGAGAAAGATTCGACAACTCTAACTTTGTAATGTCAATCTGTCAGGAAATCATCTATATAACGAAGTAAAGTACTGAGAACTCCGAAGTGCTCTAGCTTATGTAGAAGTCTGCGCTTAGGTACACGGTCAAAAGCTTTAGAGAAATCTAGACAAACAACGTCGACCGGCTGCGAACTGTTAGTGGATAACATCCAGTTATTAACACAAAGTAGGAGATTGGTTAGAGTAGAGCGACCAGAGACAAATCCATGTTGTTGTGTTGGAATAGCATGTTCCTGGAGAAGAAATTTGGTCATCTCGTCGGAAATAATGGCTTCCATGACTTTGCTAACTACTGGCAGCACTAACTTTGCTAACTATGGGGTAAGGAGTTCTGGATAAAAGAAGTTTGGAAGAAGACTTTTTAACAGTTTTGGTATTAGACCATCTAAACCAGGTGAAGTGGCTGTGTGAAGTTTAATTAAGTGTAGGATAATTTTATACGATGCCGATACATAGTAGGAGTAAACTTTCATTGAAAAATATCAATATTTTTAAAATTTAATAATTGTGAAAAATGAGCCGTTAATAAACAGAATCCTGTATGGTGAGCGTTATGACTTAAATAAAAACCTTTGAAAACTGAAACCATTATGGTGGGCGTTATTACTTAAAAAACACCGCCATGTAGTTACCTGAGATGAGGTACGACAACGTTAACAATCAAGAAGTAAATCAGTGAACATGCTCGATCATTGTTGCGTAAGTATTATCAAACTTTCTAAGTACATGCAGAACGGCACGATTTATTCCTTTCATCTCATGTCGAGCTGATGCAACATTTAAGCATTTAAATGTGAATAACACAAGTTTCGTTGCAAAATATTTAGTTATTGAAAAACGATGGGATATTTATTATTCATCAAATATACTAAATATATTATTAGAAATTTTTTTGTACTATGGTATGAATCGTATTGAAATCTCTTCTAAAAAAATAGTAAGATTTAGAGGAGTTATGAGTAATAAAGATACATGGTTGAAAACTAATCATAGTAAGATACATGGACATGTATTTTTTTACTTTGTGAAAACGTTCTATAAAGCTCTTCATCCGAAACTGATAGCTAGAATGCACATGAAACTCAAAAAGATTGTAATACCTAAAAATAAACCAATGTTTGATTATACAAAAATAAGAAAAAAAGAAATACATCAAAAAGTGATTCAACAAGTCAACTCAAATCTAACGGAAGTAGGAGAAGAAATCTTAACATCAGAAGATGTCAATGAAAAGTGGAGCAATATTCAAAAAGCATTACTGAAGGCTGCAAAAGAAAATTTAAAGCCTGAAAAGACAAATAAAAAACAAAAGTGGATGACTTCATGAATTCTAGCATTAATCGAAGAGAGGAGAGAAGCCAAAGGAAGAAATGAGCTAAAATATCAAGAACTATAAGAAGTAGAATTAAAAGTAGAGATAAAAAAGGCCAAGGAAGAGTGATTAACAGATCAATCCATAGAAATAACACACTATGGGATACTGAACGATGATAATGGTAAACTCATTGCAGACATCAAAGATAAACTAAGATTTTGGCAAGAATACATAATGAAATTATTAGACGATGCTAGAATGATACAAGAAAACCCACAAGAACAAACAGAACCGAAAATAATAATGTGCGAATTAGAACCCAGTAGCCTCAAAATCAGTAGGTCCAGGTCAGATATCCACTGAGCTAATTAAATGCATTGACAAAGAAACACTACATATACTTTTAGATCTGTTCAACAAAGTATATACAACAGGAGTAATACACGAAGATTGGTTGCTGTGCACGTTTGTAACACTACCACAGTCAGTACAAGCGACAGATAATGCTCGCACTAGAGAACAATTTCCTTAATAAGCCACACACTTAAGCTATTTCTCAAAATAATACATGGAAGACTACACAAAAAAATAGAAGAAGATATAGATGATACCCAGTTTGGATTTAGAGGAGAGTAGGAACGAGAGAGGCTCTGTTCGCTCTTAACGTTCTCGCGCAAAGACGACTAGATATGAACCAGGATCTCTATGTCTGCTTTATAGATTATAAAAAAGCTTTTGATAGAGTACGACATCAGAAACTCGTAAAACTGTTAAAAGTAAAGAATGTGGATAGTCGAGATATCGTCGTTCAGATGTCAAAATCTTGTATCTCAAAATTAGTGTATTTTGGGAAATCACCTAAAACTTCCCATAGTAGAAAATATAACTTTTAAAGTTATTTTTTTTCTGAAATGTGGGTAGTTCCACGAAATGAATTATTTGTGGTAGTGATTAAACTCGAAAAAAATAGAGTTAGATTTTTTTGGAAAAAAATCGTGAGATACGAGTTTTTGAAATTTAAATAGTATTTAATTTCAGGTCTTACGAGGTTTTGGTAGCATATTTTCAGCCCTCTTACTCCTTTTTACACGCAAAGAACAATATTACAGAAGAAAAATAAAATGATTATTCTTAAATAAGAAATAAAACAAACATGTTACATAAGTACTCTGATATAAAATAAAATAACACAACTATTTTCCATATTTTGAAAACAAAAAATTAGTGCTTCAACGAGTCATAAAAACCATGATAATCTGGGTGAATAACAGTCTTAAGAGACTACAGGTGATTAAATTTGTCTTCTGTAATGGCAAATGGTCATTATACATTTTTCTTACGATTCCTGCATTATTCGTATTTTTGCGAACTGGTAAAAACTGCCACTCCTCCTCAAAGTTTAGTTTGAATTGGACAGGCAAATCTCTGGAATACCTGAGAGCCCTCAGATTATTCACGCATGCATCTCCCACTTTTTTTCCTGGACGAATGGATGAATAATACTTAATTTCGGAATAGTCATTAAAAAACTGGTGATCAATGTATTTAACTTTGTATGGATTTTGGAAATTTTTACGGGCCTCTTTAATTATTTCCACATAATTGGATGGTGAGTAAATGCATTTATTTTTTTCTTTCTTTCAATGGTGGAGTGCACACTATCGCACTCCATTTGCGAGTGACCTTTAACTAAATATTTCTGTATAATTACCGTATCATTTTCGTTGCAGAAATGCTGAAGTGCATTAGCCAATGTTACGTTGCGATTTTGTGCAGAACATCCATCGCTATAAAAAATTTATGGTTTGTCCTTTTCTTGGGCATCTAACTCTTCATTTAAAAAATCAATTATACAAGATGTAAAGGAGTTGGCATCCGTTTTGCCCTCTCCCTCATGCCATACATAACAAACTACCTTATTATTTGTTAAATTATAGATGGTGAAGTTATGGCATGCTAGTTTCTGTTTAAAGTATACCATGCCTACTGGGACGACAGGGACAAGTTGGACCGCTTGTACATCCATCGTAAATACGCACACTTTTCCTTCCAACGCATCTTCTTTATCCTTGATTTTTTCCTTTCTAGCGCGATCTTTTTGGCTAATATGCGATTCATAATCTTCTTGCTCTACTTTGCCCAGTTTATGCGAACAACATAAATCACACTGGTCCTTCCTTGGATGATACACATCAATGTTTGTGTTTTTCATTTCTTTTAAGAAAACATCATATCCTACAGCAGATTGTAGTTCATAATTTTTGTATACGTCATACTTCCTTATATTATTGAAAAGTTGTTTCCAAATAAAGTTTACTCGTTGATGAACGGCAATAATGGGAGGACATCTTTGGCAGTTTTCCAAGGAATGCTTTAACTTTATTTCTGCGTTCAATATTGACAAGTTTAATCTTGGAAGGAAAAGTAGTAGTAGTTACTTTTGGAATACCCGCGTCACAACTAGTTTTCACCCAGTTTTGAACACTCCATTCACCCAATCCTAATGTGGAGAGAAACATTTTCTTGCAAACTGGAATTACGGTATTATCTATTTTCAAATGATAAAATAAACTTAAATTACGCCTTGATTTATTTTGTGTTCTTTTTTGCACTGTTGGCTGTTTATTAACTAGCGTACACACAAATATCTTTCGTTGATGCCAATCCATCTCAGACCAAAACGCATCAAAAAATTTCCTTCGTTGATCATCAGTTATCATTGAACATTTCCTTTTTTCTTTTGCTGCTAAACACTTTGCTGAAATACATCTTGGTTTCATTTCCCGGGAGTTTCTCTTTATGGTAACTATAGATCCATCTTTCTCCTTCTTTTTTGCTCTATATTCTTTACCACGCATTCTTAAACATTTTTGTTCATTTCTTTCCCAAGTAGAAGAATCTGCTTTGCCTTTTTTGCTACGCCTTCTCTTCTCATTTTTTTCTTCTCGAAGAGCGTCTACTTCTTTAGGCGTCGCTTTAATTTTTTTGCGTCTGGCGACATTTACAGCTTCATCTTCAGAATCAGACGAACTATTTGGATGATAACTTGACTCTGATCCTTCGAAAGGTTCTTCAAATTCAATATCGGTGTTATAGTGTCGATTTTCTGCAGCTTCACTGATATTTTCTATATTCAAAGTTAGATCCCTATTTACATTCTCCATTTGAGTACTGTCCTTGACATCAACATTCATACTATCTTCTATATTAATACTAGCCAAACATCTGCTTTGGTTGTCATTTTTTAAATGAGATCCTGTTTGAATAGCAGTACTCTTTGGGTTAAAAATAGTACAGGAATGTACTTGAATGTTTTGTGAACAACCTGATGAAAAAGCAGTGTGCTGGAAACTCAAGGATTCTTCTCGAAAGGTCTCATAAACTTGTTCAAAGCCTGTATTTGCTTTTTTCCAATCTTCTACATGACAGCTCTTAAGTTCTGCGACTTTTATCTCTTCTTCTGCGATCTCTTTAGAATGTAAATTTTGATTGGTAGTACTTTCATTCTGCTCAATATCAGAATCCGCTTTTAGACTTTCTAGTGCTGATTTGACCATTCTTAAAGCCCGGCTTGCCTAAAAATAAAACAAAAAATACTTATTTTGTTTCCAAAGAAACCTCGTAAATCAATATTGTAAATACTTGATTATATTTTGGTAGGTAACGAAACCTCGTATCACAATATTTTTCACTTAAAAATTTACTGTAATACATTATTTTGGAAATTCTTGTACCAACTGACAAGTTTTTGCTTTTCCTTAATTGATTTATATAATTTGTTTCAGTTGATCACTTGAAATATAATAATTGAGTCATCATAACCTCAAATTTTTTGGAACAATAATAGTTATATTTCTGTTTAACGTAAAACAATGCGTCTACGTATTATTAAAACAAAGTATTAAAATGTTTTCACTTACCATAGCTTCTAATAAACAGTTATAATTCTTTTAAACCTATATAACTGCACAAAACTGTTCAGTATTTAACAATTTTTCAGACACGTGTTGACTTACGTGGTTTCGTGCGCAACATGTGAGATACAAGGTTTCTAAATTCGAGTGACGGAGGTGCATTTTACATGCTTTGTAATAAGAGGTTTCTCAATCGATGCGGCACGATTTCCTAATATAGGCCACACAAAAAACGAAAAATCATCGAAAATTGAGATACGGGGTTTTGACATCTTAGAGACGATATACGGGTTATTGTCAATATGTACTGAAATCAAAAAGTAAAGGTTAGAATCGAAAATGTCGATACAGAAATTATAGAAATCAAAAGAGGTGCTAGACAGGGTTGCGTACTGTCCCCATTGTTATTCTATCTGTACAGCAAAGCTATTTTTTAAGAAGGAATATCAGAGGAACAACAGGGTATATCAATAAACAGAAAAATCTGGAACAACATAAGATTCGTAGACGGCACCGCTGTTTTTGCAGACAGTCTAGAAGCACTGCAACGCTTAGTAAATAGATTACATCAAGTTAGTACAAAAGATGGACTACAGGAACGTTAAGAAAACCAAGTGCATGATTATTTTATAGCAACATACAGTAGAGAGGCTAGATATCGAGGGAAAACAGGTACCTAGAAATAATGAATAACTACAAATATTTGGAACCTGGGTAAATGTAAACAATAACCAAGGTAGAGAAATGAGGACACGCATTGAAATTGCAAGACAAGCATTTATAAAAATGAAAACAATGTTTATTCTCTTTATCCTCTGGAGCTGAGGATAAGAGCCTTAAGATGCTACGGGTTCTATGTATGGAATGGAAAGCTGGACACTAAAATTGGATAATATAAAGAAGTTGGAATCATTTGAGATGTGGGGCTATACAAGGATTTTGAAAATACCATGGACCCAACGAGTTACAAATGCAGAAGTGTTAAGAAGACTACAAAAGGATTGCGAGGTTATAAAGCACATCAAAACAAGAAAGTCCGAATATTTAGGCCACACTACCAGAAGTGTGAAATATGAGATATTAAGGCTCATAATGCAAGGTAAAATCAAGAGTAAAATATCCATAAGAAGACGAAGAATTTCCTGGCTAAGAAACCTGAGTGGTATAGTTGCAGCTCAGTAGATCTTTTCAGGGCAGCCGCCAATAAGGTACGGATAGCTGTGATGATAGCCAACCTGCGATAAGAGAAGGAACTACAAGAAGAAGACTAGAAACAAACAGCAAAGGTTAGAATTGAACAGCCTTTCTGAAGAAGTAGAGATTCGATGGTCACTTTTATTATGCCTATATAGCAAGTAAGATCTATCAAGAGACACTATACGACCGAAAAGAAGACATTACAATCAAAGGGCTACTTTTCTAAAACAAATAATTTACATCAAATAGTCTATATAGAAGATCTGCAATGATTACTTCAAAGACTAAACGATACGGTCAAAGCCAATCCAAACTAATTTTGTGATAATTTCAAAAAGTATAATGTATTATACAAGACAATTTTGTATTGTACACTATATCACACACAAGGTGCGTGCCTTGTGCCAAAAAATATTCACATAATTGTAAAAACGATCGGATAAAAAGGATTCTTACCGGTGGGTTGAAATAAGTGATTTTCATGGACTCAAAATCTGGACTTCATTTATCTAATCAGTCCTGGTTTCGCACCAAATAAGTTTAGTAGAAGTTTTTTGCAGTTTATCCATAGTTAAATAAGCAGTTTATATATTTGAAATGCATATTGTGAAATTATTTCGGTCAGAGCAGAAATGTTCTTGGAAAATTAACTTGCAAATGTGTATACATCTTCATGAGAATTTAATTTAATTCAAGTTATATTTATTTATTTATTTCTGAATCACAATGTATGTGGAAACGTTTTGTACATTAATATTCTTTTCTGTTCTATAAAAAAATATAGGTAGATTGTGTTACGAAGCAAAAAAGGGTTATTGATTTTATGAAAACCGTTCATAACTTTATGGTGTTGTCTCTCCAATAAATGTATAAAAAGCTAAAAGAACATCGAAGGTGGATTCTGTAACATAAATTTTAGTTGGTACGTAAAAAACGCATTTCCGAATTCCAATTTTTCGGCAAAAAGGAAGCATCTATTATTTTACGTTTATTTTATGCCTTCCTTTCTATTAACCCCGGAAAACCAACCACATTATCAAACTGTAGTAAAACCTTGTGAAGAATAGGTCGTCCATAAAAAATTCAGTTTCTTATGACTACGTTTTATGGGCACCAAACCCCCAAAAGAGGATCAGATCGCCCTTATTTCTCTTGACCCGCTAATAGTCCTTGCAGACTGAACCGAATCCATCCAGTAATCCTCAAATAAGCAGAAAATACAAAACGGCTGTTGCTCCTTCGTTTTGACGCCCCCGACTGCCCGCTGCCTCCCTCTGCCTCCTGCCGACGCGGCTCCGTGGCGGTACGTTATCGGCGGCGGTGGTGGTGGCGTCGAAAGCCGTCTGCCTCCAACCGTTTGTTTTTACAGGGTGTGCTGTGTTCGTATTGGTAATGCGATAACGAGACTTTGACAAATGGTTTTCGTAATTGCTCGTGATGTTTAAATTTTTAACTCTAGAAGACAAATGCTCGGCAACCAATAAATGAAAAATTGATATGGTACAATTTTCATAAATAATGTAATGACAATAACTTTAAATATGTGGGATAATATTTCGGGATACGACATTTCTAATATTATAGTTAGACACATATAAAGGGAACACTTCTTAAAACAGATGGAACACGACGATTCTACGGATCATAAAAAGAAATATGGAGAATGATCAGAGGGCAAAGAAAAGAGATGAACAAGCTAATTAAAACGAAACACAATTAAATGAAAACATGGGCACACTACTTTCGATCCCTATTTTCTAAAAGTGACAATAATCAACGACCAACACCAGAGGTGACGACACACGAAGAAATAAATATTGAGTAGGAAGAGGTAAATGAAGCATTAGGAAATTAAAAAATAAACTTTGATGGTACACAAGGCAAATATCGAACACAGTATTTAATCAAATCTTGCCCAAGTACTTTCGATCACAAGATCATCTTCAGGGGCATTTCGTCAGTTGTGGCCTATCCAGCAATAACAGAATGTCATAAATGTAAATTGGGACATAACAAATACACTAAACAAAGACAAACAAACACTTTAAAATTTTAAATTTGAGAAGCTACATTTTATATAGAAGCCGGAGACAGAATTCTAGTCATTCATACAAAATGTAGCTTCTCCAATTTTAAATTTTAAAGTGTTTGTTTGCCTTTGTTTAGTGTACTTGTTATGCCCAATAACCCAATTGGTTATACCCAATTTACATTTATGACATTCTGTTATTGCTGGATAGGCCACAACTGACGAAATGCCCCTGAAGATGATCTTGTGATCGAAAGTACTTGGGCAAGATTTGATTAAACACTGTGTTCGATATTTGCCTTGTGTACCATCAAAGTTCATTTATTCGAACATTCAACCTTATATTGAATTAAAAAATAGCCAATCATCAAAAGAGGACAGAATACCGAACGAACTCCTAAAGTACAGAGGAACAGATCTGACCAAAGAACTATTAAAACGAACCCAAAAAATAATAGAATAAAACATAATTTCTCAAGAATGGAGATCAAGCATCCAATAATAGCTCTCTTCAAAAAAGGAGGCAAATCGGTCCCGGAAAATTTCAGAGGAAATAATTTATTAAACATAACACTAAAATTAACAATAAATAAATTAAATGAAATTACAACACTAGCAGAAGAACAATAGGGTTTTAGGTCGGGAAGATCATGCACGGACGCTATATTTATAATGAGGCAAGTGCAAGATAAATCATTAGAATACAATAAACCAGCATATCTATGTTTCGTGTAAGAAGATATTTGACCAGGTCAAATTAAAGGACGTTATCCACTTACTGTACGTAAGAGAGATACCTCTAGGAAAAACCAAAACGATTGAAAATATCCACCACAACAACACAAATAAAGTAAAGGTAGAAGAAGAACTAACTGATCCTATTGAAGCTGGCCCTGGGATAAGGCAGGGAGATACCCTGAGTCCTCTTTTGTTCAATCTTATTATAAATGGTAAAAAAGTAAGAACTAAAAAAAGGATACCAAATGGGAGAAAAACAGCTTAAAAAAATCTGCTATGCAGACGTCGCAATACTACTTTCTCAAAGTGAAGATAATATACAACGTATGCACCAATCTAATATAACTGCCAGAAAATTGAACATGTTAATTTCTCCAAACAAACATGGTGATAACAGCAAATTTACTAAGATGTAAATTGGTACTAGAAGGTTAGATAATAGAACAACTGATTGATTTTAAATACATTATCTAGCTACGGAAAGCTCAAAACAGAAGTGGAAGATTAAGTGAAAAGAGCCGCAGGTTTCCTGAATGAAACAATGTAGAGAAATAAAAATATTGGGAAAAAAATGAAAGGCAAAATTTACAAAAGAGTTATCAGACCAATAATGACTACGCGGCAGAAACACGATCTGATACAGAGAGAACAAAAAGAATGTTAGAAGCAGCAGAGATAAAAACAATTTTTTTTACCGTAAAATAGTTTCGAAACACAATTCAGATTTCCGCTTTAATCTGTGCTTTTTAAAATCAACAGCTTTATCAACAGACGTTGATAAAGGTTTTAAAAGAGACGTGGGGAATCTAAAATTTGCATTCCACGACACGTCTTTTCAACTAAGCAGAAATCCTTAGCGAATTGGTTTCTAGTACTCGTACAGAGTATATCCGAATAAAGTGAAAAGACAGCAAATATTTGATTTCACGCAAACAGCGCCTTTGTATCTGTTGATACGTATTTCGACCTAATAGTTCTCATCAGAACAGTTAATCAAAGGTTAGAGCTAAGATCTAAGCCCTATTCTGTTGTATAGTAATAAATTTTGTTTACATATTTAAGCATAAATAAGTTAAATAGAACAATATGAGGCAACCCTAAAGGAAAACCTAACAGAATCAAATAACGCAGAGAAAATATGAAGATATATGGAGAAATAAGATATAAATCAATCCATTTTGAATTCAGCTAAAGAGGTGCTGGGATAGAGGGAAATCAAAGAAAGGAAAAATGATGAAAACCAAGCAAGAAATCAATGGATATGAACTAAAGAAAAATATCATCGAAATGAATACAAAGAAAAACGAAAATGGCACCCAAAGTTGTAAAAACAAAAAAAAAACTGGGGATGGAAGAATTTTTAAAGGACCTAGAAAAGAACTAACTAAGAACTAAAAGTGGACAATTGATCATGGCAAATACACTTCACAGAACTATGTATATGCAAAGAAAACCCAGGAAAAAGAATGCCTACAAGCTAATTATAAACCAAGGGGAAACATTATTAACAAGCATTTACAACCTAATAGTTAGACAATGAGGAGCAGAAGAAACTGAGGATTGGAAAGAAGACAAAATTATACCAATATTTAAGAAAAGAGAAGCAACATACTGTAACAACTATAGAGAAATTCTACTGAATACAACATACAAAATTTTAACAACGCTCGTCAGACAAAAACTCAATAACTTAACAACTTAAAACTCAATTCACAGAGAAAAAAATTGGGGACAACCAGTAAGCATTCAAAATCAAAGGCAGAAGTGTAGAAAGACGTCAAATCACGTGGCTACGAAATCTCCGCGAATGGTTTGGATGCAGTTCAATTGAACTATTCAGGCGCGTAGACTTCAGACAAGCTTCTTCTTCTTTAAGTTCCATCTTCTATCGAAGGTTGGAAATCATCATGGCTATGCGGACTCTGTTGACTGCCGCTCTAAAAAGTTCTGCACTACTGCATTCAAACCATTCCCTTAAGTTCTTAAGCCAGGATATTCTTCGTCTTCCCACATTTCGCTTTCCTCGGATTTTGCCCTGCATAATAAGTTGTAATAATGCGTATTTTTGCCCTCTCATCAATCGCCAGACAAGCAGTCTAGCTAAAATAACATCAGAAGAAGGTAGCACAAACTCAATTACAGTAGAAACAGGAATGCGATAAGGTGATTCCTCGTTAACCACACTATTCAACTTAGCAGTAGAAAAAACAGTCAAGCCCACCGGAAATAAAAGAACTATAGCCCACTCGTTAACACAAATAATAACATATGCAGATGATATAGTTCTTATGGGAAGAGACATGGAAATATTAAAAGAAGAGGCAAGAGAAATCAAGATAGAAGACTACACTTTTGGAAGAGATCAACAATTTTAATATTTGGAAATAATTGTAAATGGGAAAAACATGAGAAGTAAAGAGCTAACGGAGCGAATAATAGTAGGCAGCAAAACATACTGGATATAGCATATGCTAATAAAGGACAAAAACTTATCCAGAAATACAAAATTGAAAATATATAGTGGCAACCAGACCAGTAGCTACATATGCAGACAAGACAATGCGCCTTACAAATAAACATAAAGAAATATTTCGAAAGAAAAATCCTTAGAAAAATTACGAGCCCGATAAGAATAAAAAACGGAGAAATGAGAAGAAGAATGAACCATTAACTAAGAGACAAAATGAAAAGAAAAGATGGCTAGGACACATAGAGAGAAGGAAAATGACCTACTGATTAAGAAGGTCATCAGATGGGACCATCAGAGGGATGGAAGGACCAGGTCATGAGAGATATCAAAATCTTAAAAGTGGGAAACTGGAGGCAACTATGCATAGATCGAAATAAGTGGAAGAAAATTGTACCAAAGCCAGAGTGATTCACCTTAATAACAGAATCAGAGAGCTCTAAGTAAGAACTGAAAATAATCCTCAGGAATGAAACGGCTTGATAATGATGAACTAAATTAAACACAAATGAATAGTTTGCAGTATTTGCTGATGATGATGGACTATTTTATAACAGGATAAAAACATTTCCATACTATCTAATATTATTCTGGACATTCAAGACGCAGTCTGATTATTATTTAAAAAACATAGAGGTGACATTCAACTGTTTCTCTATATAACACACACTCTCATCTAATACCGCTTAACCAGAATTTATTGATCTAACTCTAACTGCATCAATAAGCAAAAGTAGACAGGTAAGTAGACAACTACACAGGTAATAGAACTGAAACCAAAATTTATTACGAGGAATTACAGATTTAGACAAATTATACCTAACAATTATCAATTAAGTATAAGGATAAACATTTTTATTTTTAATTATCTTAATTCGATGTAAAAATATCCTTGCATTGGCATACTCCAGTTTACTGTATTTAGAGCTAAAGGCTTAAATTATTTCTTAAAGCTTTTCTGTATAAGTAGCTTGTTGCTTTCCATGTTCAAATTCTTATATGCATCAGTACTTCGTGTATTATATAAATATTCTCGGGCATAACCTAAATTTTAAATTAATTGCTACTTCAAATTTGCAGATTCTGTGCCATCCTGTAAGTATACATACATACACTGAGAGCTAGGACATTACCCTTCAATGTGTCAGGGCGGTTAAATCAATGATGTACCGAACATTCCCACGCTGAACGAACCCTCTAGGGTGAAGTGGTGACATGGGTTAAGAATATTTATTGTATATTCCAAATTGAACTCTTCGTACTCCATAGACTTTATACAGGGTAGCTCAGTAATTAATTAATGCGCTAATATAATGGCATTTTTATATGATTAAGGTCAAATTAAAATGATTTACAACATAAGAAGATTAGACGGTTGTGGTTTAATAAGTTACAAAGATAATTTGTATCTTCTACTTAATTTGATGTCTTATATTATTGAAAATAACTTATCAGATTGTTCACTCGATTTTCAAACTTGTTTAAAAATCCAGGAGCTCGATTAATGCTTAAAGACAATAATTCATATAAAGTTTGGCATGCGCAAGTGGTTGATGAGTTAGCTTGATTGTCTATGACTATGAGGATTTCGTGAGAATCCAATCCCCCCGTCAACCATTGAGTATTCTCTGCTTTTAACAGCAAAATACACATCGAGAAATTTAATAGTCATTCTTCGTTTATTGCTGAATGTAGGTCTCTCTCAAGAGCTTCTGTCTTTTCCATACTATGCCAATATCTTCGACTGTTTGTCCACCATTGCTCTTATATTGTCTACCCATCTCTTTTGAAGTTTTTTGTGCATTCTTTCATCCCTCTTGGTCTCCACTTCATGGATTTTCCACATATTGTCATATCTGGCTATGTAACCGATCCATCGTCATTTTATTTTTACCAACTTCTTCACGATGTCCCTGATTTTTCTTCTCTGTTTTATTTCGGTATCTTAGTGATACTCCAAGCATATTTTGTTCCATTACTCTTTGTGCTATTTGAAGTTTTCTGTTCAAATCTAATTTGATCTAGTCTCTAATGCATAGATACACACCGATAGTATACAACTGTTGAACACTGTCCTTTTACATTAATAGAAGTGGGTTTTTAGGTCTACCATTCCCATCTCTCTGACATCTTCCATCCCTACATCTCTCCATTTACTTCGTGGTCTTCCTCTTTTTTTTTTGCCCACAGGTACTCTCCATCCAATATTCTTGACCAATATCCCCATACATGACTCTCTAGTTGTTCTGCGAGATCACTTGACCAATGATAACAAGTCTTTGGTTTTGGCAGATCTTGCGGAAAATGCCTGCTTTCAACATATTTTTCTTTTAGAGGCAATTTCTACAAACAAATATCTGGAACACCAATGGGTTCTCCCCTTTCCCCTGTCATTGCTGACATTTTCATGGAAGCCTTTGAGTCTTTAGCCCTAGAATCTTACCCCTTAAAACCAAAAGTCTGGTTCCGCTACGTTGATGATACATTTATCATCTGGCCCTATGGTCAACATACCCTTTCTCCCTTCCTAGATCATCTAAATCCAAAATCCAAAAATCCACATAATATCAATCGAGAGGAAGGATACTACTTGTCTCCCATCTGGAATCTCAGTCTAGAGCCGCTGTCCGGTCCCGCTACCACGATGCAGCCACATGATTGGCCAGCGCGTGCTTCTTGACGTTCGCGCCACAGAGTGTGCCGATACGTCCCGACACGACAGGTCACCGCGACTATAAATAGAGCGGTAGCGGAGTAATCTTCGGATTCACTCCCCGCCTCTCGACGCGTTAGTGTTCTGAGCTGTTGGACGTAAATCCCTGTCCTGGCATTTGGTTTTCACCTCTGGCTGCGTTGAGTAGTTGAGTTACTGTGACCAAATGCCCATCTTGGTAGTTAGTATTCGCCTCTGGTTGCGTTGAGTAACTGAGTTACCGTTACTAACTACCCATCTTTCTGTCCTTTTTTTGTTTTCTTTTTCTTTGTTCTCCTGAAGAAGCTACATACAATTGTGAGTGAACCCACTTTTGGGTCACTCAGAAATAACACGGTCCAAACCCGGAAGACGAATAAACTATAATTCTTGACTTCTCTATTACCTTGCATTCTTTCTAGATGTACAATTGGTAAACTTCTACATTAGTTCGTCTTCTCCATTCCCCCACTACTAATTTTTCACCAAACCTCTTTTTTTCTTTACTATGCTTCTAATCTGTTCTGTATGGTTTTATTCATAGCCTATGTCTCAGCAGCGTATAGATTGTGGGTCTTATTTTTGTATTACGAGATATATCTTTGGCCTTATTTATTTTGGTTATGGCCCCAGCCCATCTGTTACTCTTGGTCAGTCTCAGGTTGATTACAGTTTCTTCCTTACATGTCTGACCAATAAGGTTACCTAAGTACACTATTCATCCACCTTATCGAATTTTAGAACTGAGTGTCTAGAGTGGAGCGGTATTTAAAGAAGCACTCTCAGATTCAATAGATGGTATATCTATTAATGGCGAAGTTGCCATAACTTGCGTTTTACAGACGATACAGTAATAATACTAATAATGACGGATAACAACAACGATGTACAGAACGTAATGTAACGCCTTAATGGATTCTGTCATAAATATGGACTAAGGATGAATTTGAAGAAAACTAAATGCATGATCATGTCTGAATCAGCAGATGTGAACATATAATTGGTTGTAAAAGATACTGTAATTGAGAGTATGGATACCCACAAATACTTAGAAACATGAATAACATCAAATATAGACCAAACCAAAGAAATTAAGACAAGTATTGAAATGCACGTGCATCATTCGTTAAACTTAAAAAGTTTCTTTGTTGTCGGGACATAAGGTTAGGACTACACCTAAAGATGCTTCGATGTTACGTATTCACTTTGAAACATCTGCATCTGAATAAGTTGGCCACCTTTGAATTTTGGTGTTACTTGAGTACTTGAGGACATTTAATGAGAGGACCAAAATACTCATTATTGCAACTTATTATACAAGGCAAAATTCGAGGAAAGCAAAATGTGCGAAGACGAAAAATATCGTGGTGTAAGAACGGCGTGCTTAGAATGCGGTAGTGTAGAACTATTTAGAGCGGCACTCAACAGGGTCCACATAGCCTTGATGATTTCCAACCTTCAATAGAAGATGGAATTTAAAGAAGAACGTTGCTAAATTTACCATTTATCTGAAATCAACCGATATTTTGACACGTTACAACATTGTAACACTGCTGTAGAGTGTAGGCAATACGTTGTTGGGCAAATACGGGGCCAACTGCTTGCCAACGATAACGATTTTGATAATGTTTTTGACAGTTTTTGACAAGTACTTGTGTGCCAATATTATAACGTCGTCTGCCGCGAATTGTTTACGTAAGTCTACTGTAGATCGTTGTAGAGGACTAGAATGTTAGAAAAAAAGCTTAAAATGCGCTCCTTATGCTAATAATACATATTCAGATTTTTAGAGTTACCTGTGTGTGTCACTGCTGTATTCTTTATTTTTATAGTACTATTTGTACTATACATGTAAAGGTTATTAACATTAACATAAAAGGTTAAGTACATTCTTAGTACATATAAGTACGTCTTTAGTGTCCTTCCCATAGGAGTAGAAAGCTGGAGCCTTACAGAAGATGCCATAAAACGATTGGAGGCATTTGAAATGTGGTGCTACGGACGTATGTTGAGTGTCTCATATATACAGCACACAAGTAACATAACTATTCTCCAGAGGCTAAGAAAAGACAAAGAAATTATTAAAACAGAAAATTGGGTTACTTCGGACACATCATGCGTAACGATAAATATTGACTTCTACAGTTGATTTTACAGGGCAAGCTTGAGGGTAAGTTAGGCATTGGATGTAGACGTATATCCTGGCTGGCCAATCTGAGGAAATGCACTGGTCTAACGTCAACTGATCTATTTCGAGCTGCTGTGAATAGAATAAGATGGGTCAATGTGGTCGCCAACATCTCTAGAAGATAGGCACATTTAGAAGCAGAAGTACATTGCGGAGGGTTTAGGTTAAATCAAGAAAAAATAAAATAAATTGAGTAGATTGTTGTAGATTTGAGAAAATAGAATAGGTATATTACATAACACGGGCTTTTTTGGCAGTTTTGAAGCGTAGCTTCTATACTGGCGTTATATTACTTTTTCTATATAGTAAAATGCTGAGGCAAGCGTCACGGAACTAGCACCAATAGAAGGCGTCACGGGTAGCGTCACGAAATAGCGGTCCTTCACTTCGATTCATTACTCTCAATCAATTCGTTTTTAGTCATCATGTATTTATTCTAAGCAGGTTTAACTTAAAAACTATCTGACAAATAACTAACAAAATACAGGCATTAAACGAGAAGTGAAAATTTAAAAGAACATCTGTCAATAAAAGATTCTACTGTACCGCCTACCGTACCATCTTTTTTTTCTATATTTTGACCTACTTGTAAATTAATTTATTTGAAACAGTTACTGTGAGCGACAGATCTAACAATCATCGATTAAGAAACTAATGAAGGCTTTTTATTATCCATTTATTCGTCGAGGTGCCAGTCAGAGCAAGTCAGAGCCATAACAATTGTTCGACTATCTTTAAATATTGATTAATTTAATTATGTTTCTATCAATTAAACCGCACTCTTCTTATTATCACGTTGCAATAAGTTTAACAATATGATTATAGTGCATGTTAACTGATTTGTGATTTTCAATTTAATTTAATTGTAAAGTTTATTTATTCTGCATGTGTTATGTTGTGTTTAACCATATGTTAAATAGGAGATAATCAAAACCACGTTTAAGAAAGACCTACTTATTCTTTTTGCGTGCGTTGGGTTTTAAAAATATTTTCTGACTCATTATCTACCTTGCAGTGATATCTAAATGACAGCTGTTACGCCTAATGAACTATATGAATGTTTAGAGCTGCGGTTGTGAAACTTTGAGGTAAGAATATCCAACAATTCACAATCTTACAGTAAACCAAACTAATTGCCAAAAACACTGCAAATTGGGATAAAAAAATATTTATAACCGATAAAATATTTTTTACTGCTTGTTTGATGCTGATTTTAAAAGTATATAAATATTTAAATAATACTATGTCTTATGTTTGTCGGTGATATGTGGATCATATAAAATTTTCCTCGTAGCTAAAAGAAAACTCAATACGTATGCACCATCAATAAATCAATAAAATAGAGCATTTTTAGATGATTACATTTATTCAAAGATTAAATTGTCCCAATTTAGTTGCAACAACGTTAAATAGCGATAATCTCTCAATAAATCGAATACTGATTAATAGTTAAACGAGAGAAATACAAACCAATTTTCATTTGATATTTTATAACCTCACTTTTGAATCGAAATTGTTGAACCTATAATTATTATAGTATTTCATTTATATCACCAAGAACGTGTTAATATATTTTATTGGAAAGATTCGCATAGAACAGATCAATTTATGCGCCTTATCTTTTAAACAAATATCAAATTTGTTACTCTTATTGAGAATAAGCCACAACTTTACTTTAAAGTAAGTTTATTTTGATGTTTCGATTTTCACTTCTGAAATCGTTTTCAAAACTCAAAACGATAATAAATTAAACAAATTTTGTTTTTGTACTTGGTAAAAAAAATCTTCTAATGATTTAATTTTATCTTACATCCATATTGACAATTCAGATATACGTTATACATTTTAAAGTACAGTCAACTCCTGTTTATCCGCGAGCGAATTATCCGTGACTCTGTAGAAGATTTTTTTAATATTAATGAGAACTTATTATTTTATAAACTAGAACTATGTATAATCACATAAAAATATTATCATATAAAAAAAATGTGATTTTAAAGAAAATTGTAGTTTATTTCCAATAAACATAGTAATTTATTATTATAATCAGAAATATAATATTCTATTGCTGCAGTATAAAGTTACCAACAAAAACAATTGACTAATTTCATTATTTCTTTGTTATAAAAAGATAACAAATCGTTTATTTGTTATAAATAATTTATTTGTTATAAGAGATGATAAAGTTGTTTGTTATGTGGTGAAACAAGACTTGTAACTTGATTGTGTTAGTTCGCAGTTCGCTCAGTTGATCGTTGTTGTGTTTTTTTTTATTTTGAGCTACAGTGCATTTTTTTTATTGTTTTTTACCATATCCGAATAAAGAAAAAAGTTGTGTTGACTCAAAAGTTATATAAGTAAAATTGAAAACAGTGCTTCCCGTATGTGCCTTCACGACGGTATCGCTGAGTCGACAGTGCAAGATATTTTCAGAGACAAACTTCTTTCATTTGAATCAATGTCAGAAAGGTCTTCTGCCATGAAGGCAGAATGGTAGTTGATAGAATGGATAGCCCAACTTCGTAACATGGGTACTCCCTTGTCAGGTCCAATAATGTCTTAATATTGTCCTAAATCTATCATAATAATAATCGATATTTTCTGTAAAAGCAAAACAGTTTTTTGACGTGTTAGGCTTTGAAGGGAATTTTGATGTATCACCTGGTTGGTTGACTCGCTTTAAAAAATACCATGGAATAAAAGAGATATGACTTTATGGAGAGAAGCTCATCTGTGACCAAGAGGGTGCTGAGGAATTTAAGAATGAAGTCATTCACTATTCTTGTCTCTATTTATGAAATTGCATCTGCGAGGGAGTACAGACTCTTCAAAGTCTTCAAAGAATTGTGAAGTTATGGAGAAAAGTATTACCAAACATCGAAAACTGTGACGAACTAGCAGTTGGAAAGATGAACTGCCTGTCCTTACAAGTTTAATGAACTCAGTTCCTGAGGAAGTGAATGTGGGCGCAGCAAACCTGCAAGAGTAGTGAAACTGCGACGTTATCGAAAATGCCGAGGAGAAAACGAGGAAAGTGATAAAGGAGAAGAGGAGTTTGTACCTGGCAAACGAGTGACTCACGAAGACACCTTGTGTCACGTGAATGAACTTCTAGAATATCTAGACGACCAAGACGACGTGCTACTCGTTGAAAAACTGATGCTGCGTTAAGTGCAATGTAGAGTAAAGAAACACGTTTTTCACTCAGAGAAGCTGAAGCAGCAGAAAAAAATGACAGACTAGTTTCAAAAAGTGTAAAAATGTAAATACACATTGAAAATTGTAAATTAAAGCTTTAGGTGAAACTACACTTTTATTTTTTGTATGTATGTATTTGACTTCGACTTACGGCCTATCCGCGGATTTCGTTATCCGCAACAACCGTACCACTCAACCCCACGGATAAACGGGAGTTGACTAGATGACTTTAAAATGATATTGCCAACATTTTTGAGTTGCGTTCTTGGGACGACTTTATTGACGGATGTCATATTGGATTACATGAAAGCAACTTTAATTTAAAAGTACTTGTCAGAAAAATTATCGAATGTTATTTTCCCTAAAACAAAACCATAGTAAAATTCTCTACAGTAAATCATGAGAAAAACCAAGTCATCTACTTGAAAATGTTAATGAAAAAGTGTTTATTTTGCTCTTTTCATTTTATCTTATACAGGATTTGATAGTTAGAGTAGAAGCAAATGTTTTAACCACTATTTTTTAAGAACATAAAAGTAAACTAAAATGACTTGCAGAAAATATATATATATATATATATATATATATATATATATATAATAAAAAAAATGAAAAAATTAATCGAAATAAAATAATAACCATTTTTCTGCCTTATGATATATTAATTTATTAAAATTTGTCTACCTAATTACTGTATTTATGGTAAGAAAAGAGTATACATTTTTTAACATACAAATTTACTTACATTAGAGTAAAATTTTCGAAATGAAATTTTATGCATTACCTGCAACAAAGAAAAAAAATTGTTAAAAAAGCCAACAATTTAAAATGATATATTAAATTTTAATCACCAAATATATTTCTTGGTGATATAGTGATATTGATGAATTCCAAATAGTTTTGTTCTTTCTCTATCGAAATAAATACAGAATGATTCCAATTTAGTTTTAAAACGATTTCGAAAAAATCCAGTGGCGCAACCATGGGGGTTTTGGGAGTTAAACCCTCTCCCAGGGCACTATTCCGACACTATTACTCACAAATTTTAAAGACTCAAAATAGAGGTAGTATAAAAAAATTTCGGTGCTCAACCAAAAACCCCCACAGGAAAATTCTAGGTGGGCTACTGAAAAAAACAATAATAATGATAAAATTACAATGTAATTTTTAGAAAAAGGAAATTGACACGTGCTAGCAGGGAAAGTGTGTGTGTGTGAGAGAGAGAGAGAGATGGCATTAGACAAAGAATCTTTTTGCCACAGAAAATTGTTATAAGGATGTTTAAATTTTTATTTTAGAATCGTTTATAAACTTGATTAGAATATTATATATAGATTTGTCAGAATAAGATAACAGATTGCTGATGTTAACTGGAAGGCTAATATTGAGATCAATCAAACCTAAATATAGTCTTCGAGTCTGTTCCCTATGATTAGAACAATCGAAAAATAAGTGATTCAAATCTCCGATACATTTATTATTACAAGGACAGAAAGGAGTTTCATAGATTCCAATCCTATGCAGATGCTCTGGAAAGAGGCCATGGTTCAGTTTTAGCCGCGTTATTAACGAATAATGTACTTTATTAAAGTTAAGATTGAAATGGGGAATATTTTTTGGTAAGCATGGGTGAATAGAAAAGTAATGGTTTCTAGAAGTCTTCTGAACCTCTTTATATTTTGACATCCATCTTTCCCTGCCAATACTCCTGATAATAGAAAAAAGATCTTTAAAGTAGTAAAATTTTGTAATTTCGGATATCTCAGATGTATTTTTTGCCATACTGTCCACCAATTCGTTTCCAATTACTCCATTGTGTCCTTTAACCCAGAGAAAAGTAACTGATTTGTTTGTGAATTTTAGATCATATAATAATTTTTTGATATCAAGTATAATGGAGTTTTGAAAACTATCTAAAGGGTGGCCACGAATAGCTTGTAATACTGCCTGAGAATCTGATACTATTACGATGTTCTCACAATAATTAGTGACACACCAAGATAGTGCTTTCTGTATAGCAGCAGCCTCGGCTGTAAAAATATAACAACATTCAGGAATTCGATATTTCTTAACATAGTTAGCAGGGAAAGTACGTTCCTGGTTAGCGGGTAAATTAAAGAAATATTGCTTCCCGACTGTTTTAAAGGTTAGAAGAGCAATTGTTGTCTTTATTTCGTTATTTTATATTGTTTAAAGTTCATTTCCAAGTTTAGTTTTAGATAAATCAGATATTTTTAAATGTTGCTGCAATATTTTATTTATTTTGTATTCTTTTAAATTTTCCTAACAAGCTTTTCACGCATTGTATTGTTATATACCTGGAATAGTTTGATAAAACTGTTTCAGAATCTTTTTTATCTATTTGTTGTTTTCTCTATCACGTAACGCCCTTTATCACTGAAAAAAGGAAATCCATATTTTTACCAAAATCGATTGTAATAAAACTTTCTTCTGCAATCTTGCACCCCATAATCACTAAAGTTGTCCAGGTCAGTTGAAATCCTGATATTGTTAACAAGTAAGCATAAAAATCAAAAACCTTTAAACCCCGAAGTCGTGAACTACGCTACGAACATCTGGCTTTCGTTGTGAATACGACCAAATAAAGCAGTTTAATTATTTGAATGTCACCAGTATTTATGCGACGTAATGTGAACTTTCATTTTATAGTCCCTTTATGGCAAAGCCATAGATAAATAAAAACATTGTTTAAATATATACACACAGGTACTTTATTATTTTATTTTATTTATTCTTTTTCTTCTTGCAGTACCGTCTCCTATCGGAGGTTGGCTACCATCACAGCAATCTTTACTTTGTTTTATTTAATATAAGTGATTTTAATAGCAAATTGGACAGGGAGAAGTAAATAACATCATATGTCGGAAAATACGATGTAGGAGTTGAAAATGAACGAGAAAGCAGATTAGTTGAATTCTGTCTGGCTAAAGCTTTAGTTGTAACAAACATTTGGTTTAGATAATCCAAACAAAGATTATATCCTGGAGCTGGAGTTGATGATAGGACCGTTATATATTTTTAAAGTTCCTAAGGCCATGGTGACCTAGGCCTAGGGAGTTCTATTACAATTTTATATGTACAAATGTATATATAATGTATAATTCTATACATTATATATACATTTTATATGTGTATATAATGTATAGAATTACTATAAAATCAATCAACTTCAATTTCATTGACAGAATACACGAAATTCTATAAAATTTGTAAAAAAGGAGTCAGAACCTGAAATCTGCTTGGTATATGAAGAGCAACTGAGCAAAAAGCAATAAATATAGTTTTAGACATTTTTTAAGTAAATACCAAAAAGTAATTGGTTTAGTTCAATCTACATTGAGAACTCTTCATTTCAGGCCATGTGGTTTAAATCCAATACATATTGCTATAGGAATAATTCAAAACCAAACAAAAATGCATTAAATCCCATTTTAAGACCAAGCAAACTGACATAAATTCATCATATTTAACCAAACTGCAATAAATGCTTGAAAAATGTTTGTGTGAAAGTTTTGTTCAGTTTGCGCAAATTACCAAAATATGACAACCACAGTTCTGTTCATTTTGTCATGCGTAAAAATGTATTTTGCGTACTTAGATACTTTAGGGAGAGTTGTTTGTTGTTTGTACATTGGCATCAGGCACTGCATGGTAATTTACTAAAATGGAAGACGTTATATCTAGTATTTGTGTAAAAGATGGTAACAAGGGAATTCGAAACAAAATGGCTAAAGTGTCTAAAAGATCGGTTAAAAAAAGTAAAAGGTAAAAACACATTTATTATTTCTAACGGTTTTTGGTGATTTAAATTATCTGTAGACATGAAGATAAAGATAAAGAAGGTAACATTTTTAAATGCACTAATATTAAATTATCTGATATAAGACGATTAAGGCAATCTTTTTACGCTACGACTGATAAATCAGAGCAAGATACAAAACTATCTTATATGATAATTGTTGGTCCCGTAGAAAAGAACGAGGTATCAGGCCAAACCCTCGCTGTCGCTTATTTAATACTCTTTACAATGTAACACACATACAGGGTACCAGACCCACAAGAGTTTGTCTAAAATTCTTGTAAACAGCTCTAGGAATCAGTAAGCGAAGAGTAAATACAGTTTGTGAAAAGAAACACAATACTGTTGCACTAAAAGAACGAAGGGGTGGGGGAGATAAGGTTTCTCATAAAACAGTAAAGATAAAGATAAATATTATTGAATTTATTGGAAACACAATGTACAGAAAATAACCATATCTCCAGTTTGATGATGTTTGCCCATATTTTTAGAACAAAATTCAATATCAAATTTTCTTCTCTTGCAACTGATTGATGTTCTCTGTGGACTCGATTAAAGCTCAAAATTAAAATAGCAAAGGATGACAAGGAAAAAAGTGTTTTGATGTTACAGTACAGAATTCGTAATAAAAGAGGCAAAGCTTTTTATAAGTTAGCAAGAGAAGTTTCACTTTGATATATAGCTTCTTCCACGAACACCTATTAATGATGCTTTTTATCCTCAAGAAGTGAGTTTTTACGGTTTATGCTGTGCCAACATCCACGCTAAATTTAGTATTCTACACATGGAGAGAGGATATGGCTGGACGAGAATCGATAGAAGTATCATCTGGTTTACTTTGTCTTCAGTTAAAATAAACAAAAAGTTCGTTTATTTTGTGACGGAAGTGGAGGGCAATATAACAACGCCTATGTTATCCATGCCCTCTACTAATAAAAATTACCTCAAACCTTAATTGAAATTTATCTTAGATTTCCTGTTCGAGGTCACAGCTTCTTACCAGCTGACAAAGTATTTGAGCACGTTGAAAAAGCCTTAAGAAAATTTACTTTTTTAAAGACAAAAGAAGAATATGAAGAAATTTACCGATCTTGTGGAGCTGTAAAATGCCTTTCATCTGATTGGATTCTGTATGATGTTAAACAATTACAATCATATTTAAAAAAATTGATGGAATATCAGATGTCAAAAGAATTATATTGAAGAAAAACCATCATTCACCAATAATCAACTTGCTTTTAACACTTAGGTTCGAAAATAACTCTGAAGTTCCTAAATCGTTGCTTACAAAAAGTAAAAATGACTCACAGTTGACAATAGAAACCGCAAGTTGCAAAAAACAAGTTGCAAAAACTGTAAAGACTGGCTTTCTTAGTAATTACAAATGCAATGAAATCGTGCTCCACTGCAGCATTGACGGAAATGCGCAGCATCTCCCCACTGCATATATTAACAAGGATCACTCAATAAAGTGCCTTTAGACTAAAATAAAACTAACATAAAGATTCCTATAGGATTTCTGTTCTTATACTAAATTTTTGCCATCATGCTGAAAAACAGATTGATGACATTTAGGGAAAACAACTCTTACTAAATATCACCATAAACGATTGTGAGCTAACACCACAATTCTTTTTAAAATGCCTTCTCCTCAATAGAGGTTGGCTACAACAATTGCAAACTTTTTTCTGTGTTCAGCTGTTCTTATTAGCTGTTCAAAATGTAGTCCTGTTCATTCATAGATCCGCATTTTAAAGCCTTTATATTATTTATGAAGGAGAGCACAAATTATTTTGAAGCACAAAGTACGAAGCATAAAGTAACTTTCTTATGGGTGTTAGGCCATAAAGAAAATTTTTGGTGAATACATTGCCAATAGTTTTGCTAAAGAAGATTGTACTGTTTTTATCGACCCAGAACCATTTTAAGGTATTCCGAAAAACCCTTATCGCGGAAGATAGGGAATAAAACTTGTGCAACTTTTGACAAACTATTCCCGTCAAAGGCGAGCAAAAAAATTAACTTTTTAATCATTGCACAAAATGATTAGAGCTTAAGAAAAGTGTAAAAGTGAACAAAAGAACAGATTTTGCGAAAATACGGAGGAAATTGTCGAACATAGTATTTGCAACATGTAGGTTATTGATTGCCAATTGTAATTAATAATTTTGATTTTGAAATTTTCAAGCTATATATTGTTAAAATTACTTTGCAATTAAAAAGTTATGTGCGGATTCTTAAGTTTAACTACTTGCAGTACTACATAGTAATATTAATGGTAACGATTACAAATAATCAAATGTCGAATATACCTTGCAATTCCTCTATACTTTGCTGCAACTGTACACTTTTTTTAGTGCTGTAAAATTTAACCAATACTGTTTGTTGGTTGAGGAGAAAAATACTCACACTACGAACATAAATATCTAGGATAAAGTTTTAAAATTGCCGTTTTCACTGGAATAATAATTTAAACAGAAAGGCCTCTAATCAGATTCAAAAACTCAGCTAGCAAGAGACGGAACCAGATGAACTTCTTCACTTGATAACTATTTTCCAAAATCCCATTAAACGACAAATGCCGGATTAAAATAAACTGTTGTTTTCGTATGAATTTTAACCATCCTAATTTATCTCTTACATGAAGTCTCTACTTGATTAATTCTAAAAAATATCCTTAGTTACTTGATCGTTACATAAGAGAATAATTTTTTAACAATGTAATGACATTTCTTCTCACTTCCGCATAACTGTCATTGTCTGCCTACCTAATTAATATAGGTAGTTTATTATATAGAAATCTGATTATACAAAAGCTCATCATGTTAATGATATCAAAGTAAACGACAAAGAAAGAAATCGTCAACTTAAGAATTAATATCCGGTTAGAACCACAATCATATACTCGAATTCCAAGCAAGGCTGTTCGATAACAGTGTTGCCACATACGATTTGTAGTCTGTTACAAGATCCTGTTAGTTTGCAATCTTACAGGTCAGTAGCAGACATTTTTGTACGTAACATACTTTCCGTAATATGAGTCATGTTAAAAAAATGATGCGAAAAAAGAAATGGTAATACCAGAATAGTGTCTAAATATTTGATAAAAAATCGTTTGTATTTAGAAAACTGTTAATTTTTATACTATAAAGAATAATATTTAAAATAATAAAGAAAATAACTGTTGCGGATACATTAAAACAAAAACTCTCCATTTATTCGGACCGACTAAGGAGACACAACATTGTATCAATATAAAACTGAAAACTTTGTTTTCAATACTTCCACAAAATTTATTATAATCTCTTATCACTACAGCTATTTCGGCTGATTGCCTTTCTCAAGTGATTTTTGGCATGCGTTTTGACACTTTATAGCCTTTAATGAAATAGGTTGAGCAGGGGAGAACTGTTTGTCTCAAGTTGGTCATTTAGAATTATATCTGTGTTTTTTAATTCGTTAATTTCCATAGATTCTAACAAATATAGCTTAAGGCCTTTATTTTGAATGTGAAGAATTCTAAATTTGTCATTAAAAGAATGATCTTCTTCTTCTTAAGATGCAAATCCACTAATGGATGTTAGCGATCACATTTTCCATTAACTCTCTATTTCTTGCAATATGTATCAGAGATTGTATGTCGTTAATCCCTGTCCATTGCCTTATGTTTCGGAGGCAGGACATTTTCTTGCGTCCCATTCCTCTCTTGCCTTCAATTTTACCCTCGATTATAAGTTGGAGGAACTGGTATTTTTCATTTCGCATGATGTGACCTAGATACGCCGTTTTCCTTTTCTTGATGGTTTCGAAAAGTTGGCGTTCTTGGTTTATTCTTTTAAGGACATCTATATTTGTGATTTTTGCTGTCCATGGTATTTTTAGGATACGGCGATAAAGCCACATTTCGAAAGCTTCCAATCTGTTTATATCTCTCGTTTTGAGTGTCCAGCCCTCTACGCCATATAGCAGCACTGACCATACGTAGCACTTAGTAAACCTTAGTCTCAGTTGAAGATCGAACTCAGAACAAGTCAGTACCTTCTTGAATTTTACGAAGGCTTGTCGAGCTTGCTCAATGCAACATTTTACTTCCCTGTCCGATGCCCAGTCTTCAAAAAGCCACGATCCCAGGTATTTAAATTTACTCACTCTTTCTAAGGATTTACTATTCAGTGTTATGGTGGAGTTTTCAAATGCATCCAAGTTTCTGGAGATGATCATGAATTTGGTCTTTTTGGTATTAATCTCTAGTCCCATTCGCTCACTGTATTCTCCGATTATAGTGACAAGTTGTTGAAATTGTTGTTGGTTGTTGAAAAGAATGGTAGTGATCTAAAAAGTGAAGTGCGTATGTAGAATCTGTTTTTCTATTATTGAAAGCCCTTTTATGTTCTGCTATTCGTTTATTAAAATTTCTAACAGTTGGACCGATGTAAGTTTTTGGGTAGTCCCCTCATTTAGGTTTGTATACACCACTGTGTAAGTGCTTTTTATTTTGGCTCTTGTTGTTTTTAATATATTTGCCTAAGTAATTATTTGGTCTGAAAGCTGGTGTTATTCATTTCTTTTTTATGTGTTTATCTATTTTTGTTGATATTTTGTCTGTATATGTAATCGAGCAGAAGGTACTGGGTTTTTTCTTTGGTTAAAAAACACAAATATAATTCTGAATGACGAACTTGAGACAAACAGTTCTCCCCTCCTCAACCTATTTCATTAAAGACTATAAAGTGTAAATGCATGACAAAAATAGATCACTTGAAAAAGTAAATCAGCCGAAACAGCTGTAGTGATAAGAGTTTATAATAAATTTTGTGGAAGTTTTGAAAACAAAGTTTTCAGTGTTTTATTGTTACATAAAATGAAGTTTCATCAAGTAACGGTCGAATCCATCAATTAGATACAACGTTAGTAACAAACGGAAATCCCGACACTACGCTTTTTGAGAATGCCGAGAAGGCGTCCTATCGGAAACTCAAATCTACTGCAGAAAGTGACAATAAATCGCACCCAAGCCAAGAAGAAATTCATTAGTTTTGGAGAAATCAACTTTCCACGTCAGTTGCTCTAAACACCAATGCTAGATGGATCGAAGTTACGACGCACAGCTGCTCCTTACAAACCTTCTCTACTGAAAAAGTTTCAAATGGTTTAAGAAGTTCTGGTGTTCTTAAGAAATATTCATGAGTGCTTATTAGCATTAATTAACTACACTATTTCTAATTCTCAAGAAATACGATCTTTCCTAACCCAGGCAACAACTTATTTAATACCAAAGGATCAAAATAATACCCAAGATCCAACCAAGTATCGCCCAATTACTTGTCTTCCAACTCTGTATAAATTGGTCACATCCTGTCACCAATAGCGCCCGTCGTGCTCTAAACAATATCATAGAACCTCGAGAGAAAGGATGCACTAAAGGTTCCATGGGCTGCAAATAAACACCTTATCATCGACTCTGTCAGTTCTAACCAAGCATATAGCAAAAAAAGGAATCTTTTTAATGCTTTCATCGACTACAAGAAAGCGTTTGATTCAGTGTCTCATGAACGGGTTATAGATATATTAAAAATATATAAAGTCGATGGTAACATGGTGACCTTTTTAAAACATATAATGTCAGATTGGAAGACAAAAATTTACCTTCAAATACTTGTTGAAAACAATATCGAAACTGAAAATATTGCAATCAACCGGAGGCTATTCCAAGTAGATTCGTTGAGTCCACTGAACCCAGAACACGAAACCCCTTTCCCATCTATTGAACTGACACAGGCTTTAGCATCAAAAATAACACTACTGTTATGGCAAAGCTTAATTATGTACTGTATATAGATATTTAAACTATTGGCTTCTACTTGAAGCGTCCTGGATTAGATGCTGAAAACAGTAGAACATATGTCTCTAATGATATTAGTATGTACTTCGGCCTTGACAAGTGCCCTGTCTTAAATATAATCAAAGGAAAGTTTCATCCCGGCGGATTCGATGGGCAAAATAACCAGGACATCAATGACATTAGTGAAAATGATATGTATAAATACTTCGGAGTAAATCAAGCGCGGAAGCTTAAGCATAAGCAAATGAAAACTGAGATAACTACTGAGTTTATACGAAGAGTAAAACAGCTGCTTAGTTCACACCCTAACAGTAAACATGTTCCACGCTTAGCTACCCATTTGTTACTGTTAAGTGGAAAAAAAGGGTATAGAAAAAAATTTTCAGCGGAAAGTACGAACAACCCCACAAAGGCACAAGAACACCATCCTCTACATCGCGCGATTTGTGCAGTAGATAACACAACACCAATCAAACTGAAATGCTTGAAAATGACAACTTCAAGCTATATTGGGACCGCACTGTGCTCATAGACCAAACAGTAGCATACAATAGATCATATTTCGTACTAGTTAATAAACTAACGAGACAAACAACCCTAATCGATGTAGTGATACCTAACAATAATAATCTGCGTGTTAAATACAAAGGAAATATCGCAAAGTACAGAGAACTGGAAATACAAATAAGAAGACAATGGGGGATAAAAAGTAGCCAGACGATATCTACTATTCTTTCTACTACTGGAGTCATTCCGAAGAACGTCCTAGAAAACATAAGATAGCTAGTTCTGAATAAACATCTGTATAAGACCATGTAGAAAACTATACTACTCTCGACGTCCAGATGTGTACGAAATTTTTTGAGAGATACTCCAGAATACCTCTGCTTCGTTTAAACGAAGCAAACTAGAGCTCATTCCTTTTGATACCGTAGGTATCTGGGATGAGTAAATTAGAGCGAGCGAGGGAGCCGTGTGGCTAAATCTGGAAGAAAAGAAAATATATTAAATTTTTTAGTAATAAACTAAATACATAAACTCATAAGTTTTTGGGAAATCAACTCTTTATTCCAACTACTCTCAAAACCAACGCTAGAGGGTTTGATGACGGGGTAAAGTGCGTTGTGGTAGTAGATTCTGCCATAAGTTTGTACTACCCGTTTCAGGCACTTCGGGGACAAATTTTGATTTTTCCAGAAAGCTTTTCCACGGACTGTTTAATTGAGGGTCATGTCGGTGTTTTTTGGCTTGGGTAGATTTCGCATACTACGTAGACTACGCATAATGCGTAGTCAGAGGTAGTTAGAGTGTATGGTTATGCTCATCATTTTGTATCAGTTGGTTTTCGGATGATGTTATTCCTTGCACTTACATTGTAACGCCAATTTTTGATAACATCGAGTACATACATTTAATTCAAGGTCAGGTTAGCTCATGTCGGAGAGAAGGTGTGTTAAGGTCAACTGCACAAAAAAACTACGTAGTATGCCAAAATTTCAAACACAATTAGATAACTGAAATTGTAATTTATCATTGGACGCCACCCCTTGTTTATCCTCGTAGGGAACGAGAGAAGATAAAAAAAATAAGATATATAAAAAAATTTACAGCGAAATTACACTTTATTTCTCAGTAATAAAAAGAAACATTAAAAGTTGTTATTTCCAAAGGATACTAAAATACCATTTCATAATTACATTACTATAAACAAAACAACTTTCTATCTTTTTAGATCAAGAATTGGTTGATAGAAACAAATGAATTTATATATTACTCCCAAATTTCGAAATTCGTTTACATTTAAAATATTATAGTAGTTATTTATTAACTAGGCAACATAGAAAAGTTAAATCTATTTATTAGCTAGGCATAATAGAAAGGTTAAGTCTTTAAACAAAATTTAAAATATTTCACTATATTCTTGTCTCTGTGAATCCATAAATAATTCTCGCGTTCCTGATAGGGCTTAATAAAAAAAAGGTACAACCTTATTTATCCAATCTCTGGAAACCAGGAAAAAAGGAACATACTCTGCTTCTTCTCATCCGTTGGTTATTTCATCAAATATTTACTAATAAGAATCCATTTATATAATAGGTAATTATTGGAAACCATATATAGGGAAGTATTGGACCATAGGAAACTATCTCAGTTAACTCAACATAATCAATGGACTTTAACCTCCCGGAAAAGAGTCTGAAAATAATTATTCATCTGAAATATAGACAAGAAAAAGCTTTTCTTTGTAGCTTACCTCTAATCTAGAGACTCACTTCGAAAACACGTCTTATCGGGTGGACGTTTGTAACAGGAAAGGAAGCAACGCTATTTCAACGGTTTTGAATTGGGGGCGTGATTGACAAGTTAATATCGTTCTCATCTATCGGATATGTTGGGAATTACCGTAGAAACCTTGAGTCGAATACAAGCACCTGGCAGATAGGTGGGGTTAGTAGTTTTATTAAAAAAAAATCAAATTTATAATGAATTTTCTAAAACTTTTGAAACGGTTACAACATATTTCTTGAACTCTTGACTGTGCTATCGGTAAGATAGAGTTCTATTTAGTCAAATGTTGGTATGCCACAACTATATCATCAGCGTAAATTAACTGTTTAGTTTGTTGGTTTGGTGCTTGGTTCTTGGTTTATGGGTTGGTCATTGATGTATATATCATATAGCATTGGCGCCAGAACTCTTCCATGAGGAAAGCCAATTTTTGGTCCCACCAACATTGATTGTTCTTGGACTAGAATGTTGTAGAAATCTAGAGTAGAATTAGAACCTGTTGTAGAATGTTGTAGAAATTTCCTAGCCTGAATTCTGCTAGCTCTGAAATGATTTTAGTTTCAACAAAGAACAAGATCTCAAAGACAAAAAAGTCGGCGACTCAAATTATTCAGTATCATTCATTCGACAGCCTTGAAATGGTAACTGTGACTCTTTATAATTGCCGGATATAAAGTTTCTATTACTTGAAATTGATCCATGTCCGCGGTTTGTTCCTCTACACGATCTGACGACATGCACGATTGTTATAAATTTTTTGGACATTATGTGATGTGAGGATAGTATGTGATCTTATGTCATGTATTGTGCCAGGTGTCAGCCTTGTTAGTCTATCTTCCCTTCTATACTTGAAGTTTATGCTTATAATGTAACTGTTTGTTATTGCTGCTAGGTAGCATAATTTTCTTCAGTTACCATCTGTTCTAAATGTATAAGTCGATATCTCACGGATTTTGCGAAGAAATGATCGGTTTTGCAAAAAAAATGATTTCGATTGAACATATAATCGTTATTTGCTATCTGTTACAATCTAATAGACCTCTTTTGAAATACTTTTATTAACTTTTTTTTACGCAAATGTAACTAAAGTTGGGATTGACATAATTTTAAGAAATAAAGGAGTGATTAATTAGCTTATACTCATATATTAAAAAGCTATTGAATGTCTAATAAATTCCTGAGTAACCGATAGTAAAAAATGGAATGTACTATAGATATTTGGTGATTCGTTTTAATCTGTCAACTTTTTTACAAAAGCCGGCCTGTGTTTCTATTTATGATCAAACTTTGACTGTGTTTTTATATATCTAATAAAAAAAGAGAACATCATTTTGAATGCAAGTGATACAGTCGTAAAGGCAATTACTGGCCTGAAAGGGCGACAACAAACCCAATACAATCCGGTCTATCAACATTTTATGAGGAGCGGAAATTGTTTTGTCTAATGAAGTATGGAGTTAAGTTAATAAAGATTAGACAAATCTGATTTAATTCAATGTTACTGTGTGATGAACTGAGACTATCATGCATAACATATTGTTTTGTGCGTTCTTGGCAAACGATTTTATATTGATATAAATGAATCCATTAGGATACGAATTTAATCGTATCATTGTAGCCATTTTAGATGATCTAAACTTGTTAATATTGATCTAAAGTTTGTCTAATTACAAAGTTTAGAGGAATGTATGAAAAGTAGAATAGTAAATCTATGAATGTAATATGTTGTAAAAAAGGTATTTATGATCGTAGAAGAATATAATAAATAACATACACAAATAATTGAGATAACAACCCAGTTAACCGGAGAGTTAAGCGATGCCCTCAAAAGATCGAAAAGAAGAAAATCAGCAGGACCTGGAGACATTCCAACTGAGTTGGTAAAGTATGGACCAAAAATATTATATGAGATGTTGGTTCAACTATTTAACAAATGTTTAAAATATCCCTGATGATTGGAATGTTGAATACATCAGCTCAATATTCAAGAAAGGGGATAAACGCAAATGCTCTAATTATAGGGGAATAACCGATATCAGCTCAGTGGGGAGGTTTTACTGTCTAATGATAAAAGAAAGAATATAATCAGAATACGAAGACATAGAAGAACAAAATGGATTTCGTGCAGGAAGATCGTGGACTGATGGTATATTCGTTCTGCAGCAGGTAATCAAAAAACCTATTGTTTGCAGATTTAGAGAAGGCATACAATACGGTACCTTTGAAAAAACTATTTCAAACATTGACGAAAGTAGGTCTCAGTAGAGAGTATGTAGATGCTATCCCAAATATATACAAAAATGCAAGAAGTGTCGCTATAGAAGGAACATTTATATCTGAATCATTTCCAATAACAAAGGGCTCAAATAAGGATGTTCTCTATCTCCGACCTTATATAAAATATATATTCAATCAGCGCTAAAGCAGTGGAGGAAACAAGTATCCGGAATGGGAATTAACATAGGCGGTGGTAAATGTCTAACAACTTTATTTTTCGGAGATGATCAGGTAGTCGTAGCGAATGATGAGGAAGACATGGATTACATGTTTAGAAAACTAAAAGAATATAAAAAATGGGGCCTCAATATGAATATGTCAAAGACAGAGTACCTTAAAATAGGAGATGATGAAGAAGATGCAGAGTTAGAAATTAAAAACACAAAAACATGTAATGAATATGAATATCTCGAATTTATAATATCTAAAGAAGGCACTACCAAAAGAGTCATCGAAAATAGAACGCAGCAGGGAAAAAAAGCGGTAAAAATTCTAAACTCTCTAATTTTGAATTGATGAAAAACGAATTAATGAAGATAGATGGCCAAAGAAAGCTTTAAATTACAGACCACAACAAAGAAGGGAAAGGTCTTCAGTTGCCTGCGAAGAAAATGTATGGCACATAATGAGAAAGAGCCATCAAAGAAGACGAATGGATGGACAGAAAACCTATGTGCACTTGCAGTTTTTTCATCCTTTGCGATGTAAGTACGTTTAGGCATTTTTTTCCAATATAGTCTAATTTCATCAGCATTAAATAATTGGTCCGTACAATAGTCCCCATCTTCAATAATTTTCGCTAGCTCCTGTGGAAATATTTTTGCTGCTGCTTTATCTGGTGTAGCACTCTCCTGTGATCTTGATACTATGACATGCATTTATTTTTATAAACCAGATTAGCTATCCTTTGCTAGCTGAAAATTTTTTACCAGCTTGAGAAGTGGAAGTTGGTGGCTCTGATTGTTTTGTTAACTCATAAAACTGAAGAGCTTTTTCCTGGATTAAATAACCACTTACAGGAATTCTTCCTTGAATTAGTTCTCTAATCCAAACTGCGGTGGCTCTGTCTGTTGATTCGCCTAAATTAAAATGTTTTATAATGGCCGTAGATCCTTCTTCTTTTCCTAAGCGATTGCAATTTGTGAGATTAAGACGGTGTTCCCTTTCCCAATCCAAAATTTCAAATAACCTTTGTAGTAATTTCATCAAATTTCTCTTCTTTGGCATTTAAATTCTCCCAGAATGATGACAAGGTATCGGTTGAATAAAATTAATGTGTTCTTTTAGATGTACATAGTTTTTATTTTCATCTTTCACATCTGAGGTTGCAGTGTAAACCTGAATAATGCAGAACAGCAATAGAACAAATGCGTTGTATCTATTTACTGATTCACTTAATTTTAGGAGGAAAAATGATTGCAAAAGCAGATTACATTACCTTCAGCTGTTTTAAAATGACCTCTACCTTTATAACATTTTCAGTTCGTGAGTAAGCATATTTTTAAAAATATTTATAATTAAGAATGATGATAATGATCATTTAAACTAGATTCGATTCACAAAAAGCTAAATTTTTAATTGCTATTGCACAAACAAAAAACCGTGTTAGGTTACAAAGTTATCTAAAAAGTCCTACACAGGTATGGACTATGAAATTTACTAACTTCGTAATGCATTTATATCTGTAGTTATTTACTTATAATTTAATTACAGTTCTATGAAAGTCATATAGCTTTTAAATTACTCGCCCGCTTTGCTCATTCGTTCTCAAAAGGCATATTCGTTTAATAAAACTTTGCTTTTCTGAACTTGTTGTTTAATATACTATTAAAATCACCCATTTCGTTCCGACGTAATTTACAAAGTGCAGGCATGGTTTTCTCTTGTGATCCCACTTTATAATCCATTTTTATTTGCAATTACCGCTGTCAACAAATTTAACTTCAAAAGTTTTGGGCACTTTTTTAACACTTGATACGCAAGCCTGATGCTCAGTGTTGCTCACAACAATTGTTCGCAGATAATTATTTAATCAATAATTATAATTTACACGTTTTGATCACTGGTGGCGCGACAAATTATACTGCACATGTTTTTATAGTCGAGTGGTTCTGTAAAGAAGAGTAACAATGACGTTTAAAAGATTATCAAAAGCAGAGTTAGAAAGACTTTTTTGGGGAGTGATAAGTTTGATAGTGTTGTGATAGCAGATGAGGACTATACCGCAATTGAAAGTGAAGAAAGAGAAGACGGTTTAATCAAAACAGAGGCCCTTTCTACGAAGACAGCTGGTTCTGGAATCAACAAATAACTCAAAATTTAGGACACCAGTAAGCAGTGATAATGACAGTTATGATTCGGAGACAGATAAAAGGCTGAGAGTTTTTGAGTGGCACACTAATATAGACTTTGAACCAATAGCATATAATGTGGTTCTCTACAGACTGGACATAGTCTATTCTCTGTTCACAAATTGTTGATAGCACGAAATATGCCTCAAAATCATCAAACGGTCGTAAAATTTGTGTCATCATAGGCGTTCCTGAGGTGTTTATTCATTCAAATTAATATTAATATTAATAATGTTTTAATACTGATATATTTAGTAAAAAACAATTAAAACTTTCACGGCCAATGTTGGTTATTATATTATATTAATAAAAATAATAATTTAACCATTAACAATTTTGTAAATAAGAATACCTTATCTCTTTGGATATTTCAATACTAATCTTCGCGTTTAATCACTTTACTAGAAAACCTGGTATTTATATCCGAAGGTACTATCGGTTGCAAGATAATTAGGATGGAATTCCCCAGATTTTTAATAATATAATGGGTATAGATGCCGGATTTGGCCACGTACCTCGTCTGTTTAGTTTATATTCGAAACTTAAGTTAAAAGGGTGAAGTTATTACGAACGAAAACAATTTGTTTAGTACGTTTTTGATCGCATGTAATTTACGGCTCGTCGGTGTTTCCGCTTTTACGGCAGTAATTAGCGTCTCGAATATTTCTTTTGCGAATTATATGCAGTGCGTGAGTGATTTTTTATTCCATATACCTACGAACATATACGTACCTTTCGCTCGTGCTCGTTTTGTTGGAATGTTTGTGATGGCTTCATCATCAACATCATCAAGTTTTACACCGGTACTGTTGCGTACAGTCAGTAAGTCTGTCTATTCACCAAGAGAGAAGACTATTGTCCTGAATGTTCACGATGCTCTTGTTTCTCAGAATCCCACAAACACTGTTCGCAACATAGTCGAAAGTTGTGCCAACATGACTGGCGTAGGGGAGTCAACTATATATAGGTTCCTATCAGAAAGAAAAAAACACGGTATAGCTAACCCAAACACAAACTAACACTTAAAGAGAGGGAAAAAGCCTATTGAACTTGATGAATTTGCCAAAAATGGTATTCGAAGGAAAATTCATGGATTTTTTTTCAAAAAAGAAATAGCAAACCTAAATAAAATTTTACAAGAAGTTAGAGATGATCCGGATTTGCCTCATATCGGACGAACTAAATTGTGGCAAGTTTTAAAAGAATTAAATTTCCGGTGGGAGAAATCAGACCGAAAATCACTTTTGATTGGCTGGGAGGAGATAATATGTTGGAGAAGAAATTATTTAAGATCCATACGAAAATTCCGGGCTGAAGGAAGGCCAATCTTCTACCAGGATGAATCGTGGGTAAACTCAGGTCATACTCTAAAAAAAGTTTGGTCAGATAAAAATATATTAAGCTCCAGGCAAGCCTTTATGGAAGGCTGGTCTACCTGGGTGGTATTTCCCCACCTTCTGGTAAAGGCAGTAGATTAATAATTTCTCACATTGGCAGTGAAAAAGAATTTGTTAAGCATTGTTTGTTGGAATTTCAGTCCAAAAGCACAAAAGACTATCACGAGGAGATGACAGCTGATGTTTTCGAAGAGTATTTTGTGCAGATGATTGAACACATACCACCAAATTCAATTATAGTATTAGATAATGCACCTTATCATTCACGACTAGTAGAAAGACTTCCAACGACTGCGTGGAAAAAACAGGATATTCTTGACTGGCTGCGGAATAAGTACCTGCCTTACGAAGATGGAATGGTAAAAGCAGAACTTTTAAAAATTGCCCGGCAACACAAATCTAAGTTCAAGAAATATGTAGTTGACAAAATGGCGGAAAGGAGAAACATCAGAGTCCTTAGACTTCCACCCTACTACTGCGAAATAAATCTAATTGAACTCATTTGGGCACAAATGAAAAGTTATGTGGCTAGAAAAAATACGTCATATAAAATACAAGCTGTACGTGAATTGTTATACTTACGAGTCTTTACAACACATTACAGAACAAAACTGGAAAGATGCAGTAAGACATGTAATAGAAGAAGAACAAAAAATGTGGGATCTTGATAACATAATTGATGCGACCGTAGAGACACAACCGCTAATTATTAACCCTCAAGACGACTCGGATTCCGAAGTTGATCCTATTTATTTTGAATTTGAATAGTTTTCTAATCGTAATTATATAAGGTAAGTGACAGTAGTTGTAATCGTAAGGTATTAAAGGGGAAAGGCGCAAAACGTTGCCTGTCAAAATGTTCAATGTGTTTTAAATGTATCGATTTTTTTTCAAATCCTGAGAAAACTAAAAAGCCTTTTTGGAAAAATTTAAAGGCAGAATAAAATATTTATTAGAATAAATAAAAAGTTTCTTTTGCATGCAATATTTTCAATTAAAAATTATACTATATTCTCTCTTTTATTTTCACCCCTGTTGCATAACATAATAAAATAAACATTGTAGAAGTTTTCAGGGACTTTCTGTAATATACATCAGTATACACATATATAATATCCTCAGTAATAATGTAATCTTTCATTCTGCTTTTAAATTTTTTAAAAATATTTATTAGTTTTCTCCGAATTCGAAAATAATGGATACATTTAAAACACATTTGGTGCCTTTCCCCTTAATTAAATAAATGTATCTTTTACAAATGGCAAAAAACTTTATTTTTGAATAAAATATTTTATTTTATTATAAGTTTTATTAAAACAAAAATACAATTTAAAAAATATATTTATTTAGTTCAAATAAATGTTTCAATCATATACTCTACGACACTGGTCGGCCAAAATACGTTCCTAATCGGATTATAAGCTTGACCGCTGTATTGTATTCAGGCAGATACAAGGTGGGTTAGTCGGAAACATCTTAAATCGTCAGTTTCAGGTTGGTTTTTACTATTATATCGTATTACCTATCCTCTCTGTATTTCAGTTCTCTAATTAGGATTAAACTTGTAGTGAGCTATCAACAAATTGTGAACCGAGTATAGCTGTCTAGCAGCATTTAACAATATTGGTTGCTAACATCGTCATGGAGACCAACAAATATTATGAACAAATTAATGCTTTAAATGTAAAGCCACATCTAAGCTAAAATGATGGTGTCCTCTTACTAAACATAACTTTTTTTGTTCAAAAGAAGCCTGGGATTTAAACATTATATTCCAAATAAAAGTAGCTGGTTTGCAATAAAACTGTTAATTATGCTAAATTATTACTGTATAATTTGCGACTGTAAAACCGGCTACATTTTAAATTTTAAAATATATAAGGTACCAATACACATAAACATAAATAAGAAATTGGATATTTCATTGTTGAAAGCCTATTTGAATCGTTTATTTCAGAAGCAACCTTAGCCACATTTTGGCGATTTTGAGTTTATAACACCAAAATATATTTCTGTGGGTTACACATAGTTAAATGCAGAATATATCTAAGTCTCGTAAGCATAGTTGATTTTATATCGATTTAGAATATTCATATTTTTCTGAAACCACCTTAGTCCCGGACTATCTATAGGGATCTATAGGAATTTGGTCTGGACCTACTGCTTTACCATTTTTGCTGTTTTTTTAACGCCATTTTAATTTCCTCTTTTAATATCTCTTAAACCATATCCTCTTCTACTTTTATCTCCATCTGCTCTGTTCTATTTTCCCATTTGCATCTTCCAGTATTCCCGGTTTGCTTGTTCTATTGTTGCGAGTTAATTCTTTAATTTTTTTATGTGTGTTAAAACTACCATGTCTTTTCTGGTATTCTTCTATTTCTGTGCATTGTTCTTTTAACCATTGTTTTTTAGCTTTCTTAATTCTGTATTTTATTTGTTTATCCACTTTTTTGTACTTCTGATTATCTTTGTTTTTATATTGACGTCTTTCTTTCCTTAAATCTAAAATTTCTTTCGGTATCCATTGCTTCTTTTTATATCTGGTTGGCATTAGAAGTTCTTTTTAAGTTTTAATTCTATCTAATAACTCTAAATAATAGTTCTAAATAATACCTCTAAATTGAGTTAAAAAATACCCATTTTTTATCCGTTTCAGTATTTTACAGAATTTGTTCTTTAACATTCATGAATCCGTTGTTAATTTCATCTGCCAGGTGTTGCCTTACGAGTGGGTTCCTTAATTTACTTGTGTCGATTTTTTGCATTTGTTGTTCTTCGTTTTATTATTTTAATTTTAAGCTTAATTTTGGTCACACAAGACTACAATGTAAGTTTACTTGACTATAATAAGATGATAGAGTGGATTAAAATAAATGAGTTACACTTTACCCGTCCAAAACACAAGTTATCCTATTTAGATTTCCAGAAACTCCTCAATACGAAGAGGGAGGTAACCAGATAATGCTCTATGGAGAAAGACTACAATTCAGAAAATCAGTGTCCTATTTGGGAGATAAATTTCATAGGAATCACAACTGGGACACTGACATTAAAATGGGTCCTTGCCCCAAATTGGACTAGAAACAGAGCTAACTTCATAGGAGCACTATCTGGTAAATTTGAAAGTACACATCCAAAAACTCTCCTATGCACTTACAAGACATACATAACACCGATTGTTGACTATAGAGCGATCTTCTATACGTCTCTTAACCGACGTCAAACAATACCATCATAACAAATGAAAGAAAAATCCTTAGAAGAATCATGGAGAGAAGAGCAGAAGAGAACAGAAACCGTTCTGTTTGTCAGCAAAAAATATGTACAGCGCACAACAGATAGCTCCAACATTATAGAAAAAGAGGTCCCAAAAAGTTCCACTTTCAGCTAAACTTCTCAACTTGGTTGGAAACGAACTTCCTGATAAGTACCACGACGCCCTAGAAACTACCCCACTAAGATACCGCAGATAATAAAAAGCTGCCAGCCAAAATTGTTATTTCAAGAACTCTTCCCAAAGTATACCTGGTAACACACAAGGTAACTTCCTCAATACTAAATGGCCAAACAAATCTTCCTCGCACTTCCATTCAAACCAATATCTAACTGAAATTCCTCCACGATAGCAGTCTACCACTGCCGTTTGCAACTGACACTGCTCTTCCCCATTCTAACGGAATGCAAAAAAGGAGTAGCCCTACCGTCTACCTACCGTAGCTAAAGAGGCGCACCGTCTAAACGTGGATTCAGAACGTTCAGGTTCGTGGATAAAACTGATATGTTACTGCTTTTATGCTCTTAATTTATGTATTTTGAATGAACACGTTTTATAAGAGGCCACTCAAGAGCTTCTGAAAATCTTCCATAATAATAGCGTTCGAGGTAGGGGATCTGGAGGTAAGGTTTATGACGAAGTCAAGTATAGTGAATTTAGAAATAAATGTTATTCTCCGGAAGATAGAACGAAGATAATCCCGTAGGTTATCTGCTCGCCATTTTCTAGATGTTATTCCACCGCGACTTTTAATGCAGACCTTCCAAGAGATGCGCTGTTTGCAGCCTTGATTTAGAAAGAAAGGAGGCACGATATTGGTACACTGAGTGTTATGTGCCATCGTGTTGGTTAAAATATTTTAGATTGTACCACACAGAAAAAAATTTGTAATTTTCTTCGGAACAATTTTTAGATAAAAAACATTGGAAGAAATATTTTTTTCTTCTGAGTTTTTTATCGTTTGCGGTTATACACGTCTGGAGCAGCTTGGGAAAGAGTTATTGTTTTGAAAATTTGGCCTGTACTGCTCAACGATTGATAATTTCTTGCGCATTGGTGACACGATAATAAACACGGAATGGTTACACCTTATCAGAAAACTACGGATATTTAAGATATCTCACCCGCATTACCATAAATGTGAAAGATATCTGAAAGACATCATGTGTGACACAACAAAAGACACGAAAGAGTTACTCCGTATGAGAAATTTACAGATATTTAAAATATCTCACCCGCATTAGTTACCTTAAATGTAAAAGATATCTGAAAGACTTACAGTACAACTATTGTAATTTTATATTGACGAAGTCACAAATGTTTTTCTTAGATTTCAGGTTCGAAGAGAAATCTTAAATGTTTCTTAATTTGTTCTAAAAATATTTTTCTTTATTTTATTCTATAGTTTAGTGACCTCGAACAAAGTTAATTTAATGGTCTAAGACCACGGATTTTCTTATAATTGTATTTCTTGTCGTTTTAGAAAATAAATATTGGTTCCAAATTACATTCGTCGTGAATTATATTATTACTAGATGCCATCTAATATATCACTTATTTTGCATTATTTGTGTTTTCACAGATTCATGGACATATTAACGTGTCAGGACAAGGTTAAGAAACTAGTGATATTATAAAAAATTTATTTCAAATCCTTTATAAAAGGTATGTAATAAAATGCCCAAACGGGCTATCACAATTATATTACAAAACGTTTTCGGATTCTTAAATCCATCATCAGTGTAAACGAGCAATACAAAAAGTAAAATGGTCCATTTTTACGTCGCCATGTTACCAATTCCAACGGTAACTTAAACATCATAATCTGTAACCATATATAATGTAAAACAACTGTAAATTTACAATATTTAAAGGGTTTTGACCCATATATTTTTGTGGCTCATAGCATGTATACCTCGTTTACACTGATGATGGATTTAACAATCCGAAAACGTTTTGTAATATAATTGTGATAGCCCGTTTGGGCATTTTATTATATACCTTTTATAAAGGATTTGAAATAAATTTTTTGTGATATATGGTATACAGCCAGCTACAGGAACTTAGTTTCCTAGTGGATTTTTAGTGATATTATATTATATAATGGTGATAATATATCACTCTTATCACTTTACATAAGGACATACATGCCCAAGAAAATGTAAAATGTTGCAATATATTAAGTGTTAAATGATTTTATCATTTTTGGTAGAATTGGTAGGCAGTAGGTACTATAACGATATTTAACAACTATGTTTTAATTGAAAACAAAATAAATAAATTACAAAAAAAAAGAGGGTTCAGTAGGTGCTACTGTAAACTAGTGTGAAGCTTTATATTAATCAACAAAATTGCTGTTTTTACTATTCTCTTTACAATTTTAAAATATTTTCAATCAAATTTCTGTTTAGCAGCAATGTTTGTAGGTGTATCAGTGTATCAATTTGTATGCAGTGAGTGTTAGTGAGATTTTTTTACGTTTGCTGTACAAACAATTATGAAACATTTCTTCTTTTCTCGTGTTCTTTATGGTTACTAAGTATTCAAATTCTGACACTTTTTCAAAACTAGTTATAGGCAGTTTCTGCTCCTTTCATTTTAATATATTGGTTATGTATCTTCTTATTTCCATATATTGCGTTTTTGTTTGGTTTATTATTAATCCTATCTTTTCGCTTCTTTTTAAAAATTTGGGAAAACTTTTTCCAAATATTTTTTTTTTCACCTTAATATCACCATATCATCCACGTACGCTATGCACTGTTCTCTTCTATTGAAAATAGTCCTGTTTGTGCTCATATTTGATCTTCTTACGATTTGTTCTAATACTAGGTTGAATAAATTCGTTGATAGCATATCCCCTTGTTTTAAACTTCTATTCACTGTGAACTGTCTTGAAAAGCTTAAATCCATCGTTACCCTATTTATCGTGTTTTTAAGCGTCATTCTCACTAGACTTATAAACTTGTTTAAAATTGATAAATAACATTAAGTAATGCCTAATCCTAATCTTCCTGGTCTAAAACCTCTCTGGTATTCTCTGATCACTTTGTTATCATATTTTATTAATCTTTGCCTAATAATTGTTGCAAGTATTTTTTAGACTACTTCTAATAGTGCTATAGCTCTATAGTTTGCGCACTCCATTTTGTCTCCTTTTTTATAGATAATAAATAGCGCTATTCCATTGTTTAGGCATTTCTTCCTTATGCCAAATTATTAATGTCAAGTGAAATATCCTTTCCATCAATCTTTCGCCACCTTCCTTACAAATCTCAGCTGGGATACCACTTTCTCCTGCACTTTTGTTATTTTTTAGGTCTCTTATTATTTCTTCGACTTCATTCAAAGTTGGTTCCCCGCACGACCCTTCTTCAATTTCTTGCCAATTCTCATTTCCCTCTTTTTGGTCTGTATTTAAGAGATCTTCGAAATATTCCGCCCATCTGTTTAATTTTTCTGTTGTTTCTCCTAGAAATAAGCCTTCTTTGTTTCTGCAATACTGTAAATTATTCTTTATAGTTTTTCTGGATTTCTTACCTTCTTGGTAGAAATTATTTACTTCTTTGTTTGTGTAGGCTTCTTCTATGTTGCTCTTCTAGCTGTTTTTTACTTTTTTCTACAAATTCTTTTTACTTCTCTTCTTCTTGCCATATAGTTTTCGATCGAATTTTGGGTATTTTCTGTATCTCTTTGTAGTTTTGCCCTGTTTCTTCTTGCCAAAGCATTTCTACATTCTTCATCAAACTAGTCTTGTCGTCTTTTTATATGCTCTCTTCCTATACACTTTTTAGCTGCTTCCGACATGGTTATCTGTATGGTCTGCCACTCTTCTTCTATATCTTGTTTGACTAAATGGATTTTTTAGCTTTTTATTTATTTCTTCCTCTAGTCTGTTTATAACCTGCTTCTCTTGAAGGTGCTCTAATTGATAATTTAATCTATATCTAACAGATTTTGGAGTTATCGGTAGTTCTTGTTTTAGTTTTGCTATTATTAGTGTATTTAATTATCACATTAACTAAATAATATGTTTAAAAATAATAATTATATTTATCTGAAGTTATTTTAAAACGAGAATTATTATAAAAATTTAGAGAGATGATTCATTTTGACAATCGTTACTAATCGAATCTTTGAGTGCAGATATTCTTTTAATTTTTTACTTCTTATTTAATGTCTATATTTTGTTTACTCATTTTTCATGCAGTTTTTAATTTAAACCTGCTTAGAGTAAATATATTTATGATAACTAGAAACGATTTTAGAAGACTTGATTAAGAATAGTGAAGAATAGTCGAGAACCGCTACTAAGTGGAATCATTTTTTTAGACACTAGCTACACATTTACCTCTTTATTGATCAACCAGTATATAAAAGTGTTAATAAAATCTATAATTAAATTTAAAAATACACAAAGTTGTGTGTTGCCCAAGCATCTAATTGTTATTGCAATAAATAATAGCAATAGATCAAAGGCTACGTTATTTAAAAAAAGGAGTTATATCACTCCAGAATTAAAATTGTTTAATAAAGAAGAAAATATGTTGGGGAAATGAAAGACATTTGATGTCATATTATCCTGGAATCACTATATTCATGATCAAAAAAGTACTTTTCAATCTGCACTGAACATTATAAAAACTTTTGCTTACAACAAGTGGGGAGCAAATAGTAAAATTTTGACTTTTCATGTCCAAACTCGATTATGCTTGTATTATTTATGATTCAGCTAAACCATAATTGATAAAACAACTTTATCGAATACAAAATAGTGCTCATCGAACAATACTAACATACCAAATCATACGAACATACATAACCATTCGAACATGTTATAGTAATATGTATATTAAAATAAATAACTTTTTAGAGAAACATGTAATCCGTGACGCGTTGATGAATGAGCTGCAGGTTAAAGAAATTGTTTCTACAAGTAAAGATCTTTGAGTAGAATATTAAAAGTCTTGGGCTTTAAATTAAAAAAAGATGATCATCGAAGAGCTTTAATCGAAAGAACACATATCGTAGCACAACGAGCGTGTTTCTCACGTAAATAGAGTAAATAAAGTTGTATTTTTGACGAAACGTTGATTTTTTCTAGGGGATATAATCCGTGATCGCAGCAGTAGCCACTTGCTGTTGCATGGAGTAAATTTCTGATTTATTTTGTCTGCTTTAAATGATGAAGCACCGTTAAAGAACCATGGACTTAACTGTAATGCGGGAAGCATCAGTTTCTTCTTCTTAGAGTGCCGTCTCCCTACGGAGGTTGGCAATCATAATGGCTATTTTTATTTTAGAACTTGCTGCTCTAAACAAATCAATCATCAAACAAATCAATCGATCTGCATTGATACCAATCACGTAGATTCTTTAACCATGAGTTGTGCCTTCGGCCAACAGATCTTCTTCCTTAATCTTTCCCTGTATTATTAAGCTGCTAGCCAAACACATAAATAAGAAAGGAAGAACACCAGCTTTCCGAACAAATAACAACCTAGGCAAATATATCAAAAACAACAAGAGATAAAATAGAAAACACTTACACAGTGGTGTGTACAAACTTAAATGTGGCGACTGCCCAAAAACTTACATCGGTCAAACTGGTAGAAGCTTTAATAAACAAATAGCAGAACATAAAAGGGCTTTCAATAATAGAAAAACAGATTCTACATACGCACTTCACCTTCTAGATCACAATCATTCTTTTAACGACAAATTTAAAATTCTCCACATTCAAAATAAAGGCCTTAAGCTATCCTTGTTAGAATCTATGAAAATCAACAAATTAAAAAACACATATATAATTCTGAATGACCAACTCGAGACAAACAGTTCTCCCCCCTTCTCAACCTATTTCATTAGAGACTATAAAGTGTAAACACATGCCAAAAATAGATCACTTGAGAAAGGCAATCAGCCGAAACAGCTGTAGTGATAAAAGTTAAAATAAATTTTTGTGGAAGTTTGAAAACAAAGTTTTCAGTGTTTTATTGTTACATTTTAGCATCAGTTTAAACCACTTCAATTAACAAATTAAAATAGAAAAACAAAAAATAAAAAAAGAGTGGACGATATGACAGACTTGAAGGAAATGAATAAATCTGGCTTCAAAATATAAAGCGGTGAAATAACACAGATAAATACATTTTGATTATTCAAATTAACGCTAGAGCTAGAGGATAATTTCCTAGAGAATAAGAAATCTAGTTCCAAAACGTAAGGAGTAACACATTGCTATACACTACGTCCCCTTAATATTATGTCATTTTGGAGATTATTTTAATTAGAAACAAGCGTAATTACTTATACAACATTCCATTTTAACTTTAAAAATATTTCAGACCAGTTATAGTTTATTTTTACCGTCTATGAACAATACACCAAAATGAAATTTAATCTTTGCGAAAAAACTTTAACAATGTATTACAACTGCATTTTAAATAAACCCACAGAATATTAGCAAACTCACTTCGATCTGTTTAGAATCAAGAGTTCAATGAAACATTAGAGCGTGATGTGGTTTAGACTGGTCACCAACCTCACCAAAGACACCTTGAAGAGGAGGGACTAGCCAACTTCAGTAAAGAAGAAGGCATCATAAAAAAATAAAAATAAACAAAAATTGCTAGAAATAGCATCTATAAACTGTTAATTAAATCACCGACTTTCCTTTCAAGTACATCAAGGAGCAAAATAGAGATCCAGCACGTTTATTTATCATCGTAAAATATTACTTTCCTTTAAGCATAAAAGCCGGAACTACAATCGCTTCTGTGCTAGTACGGTAATTCATTATCAACCTTTATAAACTTCTTTTCATTACGGCAACATTGTAGCGACATTGTTCTAAACTTGCGGCAGACAACTGGCATTTCCGGCAGTAGCTGCTCGTTGAACTGACAGAGACTCTAATTTCTTATTTCAAAGAAGTTTCATTCTAGGCAGAGCTATAATTATTTAATCTAACTTCAAAATTGGGTTAAATTCACACAAAATGATGTATCACCTGAGATACAGGTGTTTTTTTTTAATTAAGTGTCTTAAAATGACCAGAAGTCATTGCCATGGTACTATATTGGATAACTGCCAAGTAATACATAGATATAAATTCCCGCCAAGTGAAAATATTTGCCCACTACATGATTAAGAGATTACAAACTAAATTAAAATTAAATTGTTTCAGTTTTATTTATTCATTAAATATGCAATTTAAAATTTTAAATCACAATTACTTCGTTAGATTAATACTTATGACACTTAATAATACTGAAACAATCTCATAAATTGTCCAACTTATTTATTTCAATCAATTTTTCGATATTAAACAATAAAAAAATCTTCTTCTTCTTCTACTTCTTGGAGATCTTTCGATCTGTTTAATTCTGAAGCTGCCTCTGGTTAATTCTCTGGGAGGTAGATTGTCAACTATCCCTGCATTGTTTAAGTGGTCTTCTGGGAAGTCTTGAACCGGGCGGGTTTTTTTCTAGGGCAATTTTTGGGAGTCTATTCTCATCCATTCGTCTTATATGATTGTACCATCCCCTTACGCTGCCTTTCCCATCTTACAATATCTTGAATTTTACACTGCTCTCTAACGTTTGTATTTCTCACCCTGTCTCTTCTTGTTTTGCCCACTATTGCTCTTAGGATTTTTATTTCGGCAACCCTTAGCATCTGGATCTGTTTCGTTTTGTTGGTATCTTCGCAAGTCTTGTAGATTCTAATTTTACTATCTGTGCGTATATACGGATTTGACCAGACTATCTCCTGCAGACATACTGACAATGCGGATGCTTTGTTGATCTGACTCCTTAGGTCCTTTACTGGGTCATATGTGCTTGATATATCTATGCCCAGATATCTAAATTTCATCTTCTGATTCGGCAATAACTGCTACATCATCTGCGTAACACACCGTACCAATTCTTTTGTTGCCCATTCTGTATCCGAGATTGTGAGATGTTACTTGGATGTTAAACAAAAAGAGGCTTAAACTGTCGCCTTGTCCAATTCCTCCCGGTGTTGGAATATTTTCAGTAAATTGGTCTCCTGCTCTAACTTTGGTTACATTGTTGTTATTTAGGTTATGGACTATCTTTGTTATGTTGGTCGGTGTTTTATTTTTTATTAATATATTTAGAATGTCTCCTAGGCGAACCCTGTCAGACGCCTTTGTCAGATCAATGAAGCAAATATACGCTGGCATGCCGAACTGTATAGCTTTTTCTTTTATTTGTTTTATTATGAACACTGCATCTATTATAGACCGCCCTCTTGTAAAACCTTGTTGTTCTTCAGCGATTTGCCTTTTCAATTTGTCCTTAAGAATACTCGTGAAAAGTTTCATCGTTGTATTTAAGAGGGCTATTCCTCTGTAGTTTTGTAAGCAAGTTTTTGACCTTTTTTAAATATGGCGATTGTGATGCTCTTACGCCATTCCTCTGGTATTTCTGTGTCGTTTAAGATTTTGTTAAATATTTGTGACAGTTTACTTACGAGTTCAAGGACTCCATATTTTAAAAGTTCATTGGGTATACCATCTGTTCCAGGTGATTTTCTGTTTTTTAGCTTCTTGATCTTTGCTTCTACCCCTTCGTCATTGATTGTATCACTTATATCTGCTTCGTATTCGTTTATATTCAGCTTTTCTTCAGCATCGTATAGCTCTTTAAAATGATGTTGCCATGTCTTTTCTTAGGTACTCCCTTGGTCTGCACGAACTCGTTAACTGCTTTTTTCCTGTTTCGAAGCATTTTCCATACTTTCTTTTGGGCACCAAGTAGGTCATAGTCCATGTCGCTGGTGGCATTTAGTCCAATGTTCTCTTTTGATTGATTTTATTCTAACGTTTACTTCGTTTCTTACTTGGACATACTCTGCGAGAGCTTCTTCCGATTGTGTGCTTTTATATCTCAGGTAGCATTTGCGTTTTAATGCAGGGAGTTCTTTTACCTCTTGACAAAACCACGGTTTTATCGCTCTCGTGTTAATTTTCCGCTTTCCAATTATCCAATATAAAAAATAAAACTTTAATAATACACGGATATTACAATAGAATTTACTATTTTTATTTGGAATAAGCCCCAATTTGACTTTACAATAAATTTATTTGACGTTTCGATATCCAAATAAACTTATTTTAAAGTAAAATTGTGGCTTATTCCCAATAAAAATACTAAATTGCAACAAAAAAATAACTTCAGAACAATATTACAATAAAAGCAGTAAATACACAGAAGTATCTGGTACAAAAATCCATGGTTAAATGTTGTGGTACGCAGAATATCACAAAAAAATATGAACCTTACATATCTGGTGCAGAAATAAAGAAAGAAAGAGCTACAGAAGATAAATTTTAATGCATAGGCTAGTCAATCCAAGAGAGGATATAAAGCAATACATGGATGACTAAGCTTTTGAATTGGAGAAGAGCCTGGTGATGATATCTTAGAATCGAGGAAGCTAACTTATCACAAATAAAAATAGACAAAATAGACTATTAGATGAGAAGAGTAACTTGACCAGGTCATGATTTGATAGTTATGTGACCGTGCACTGACTTTAAGATAATAATTAATAGTCAGTCAGACTGTAAACTTTTTAATGGAATATGTAACACCGTAGCTGGAATGATTACCATAGACTGGCTCAATCAAGTTTATCTATGTTACAATACCTAAAAAACACAATGCTAGAAAATGCTCAGAATATCGATTAATTAGCCTAATGATCCACATTCCTAAGATTTTCCTATAGTGTATTTTTATGTATGAGAGAGTAATAAAACAATAAATTATGTATGCAAATCCCTAAACTGTTGATACGGGTGACTCAATGAAAAAGAGATATTTGTCAAAAAGTTTACAGAAGTATATAGGAAAACAATTTTAAATTGAGTATGACCACCAGGTATAAAGGTTGGAGCAGAATAGAATACAACAGTTGTGAGGGTTACTAATCCCTAAATAAGGTTGCCAGTGTCGGAGTGATGGAGGTTAACAGGTACTAATGAATTTGCAAGAAATGTAAGATGTTTATTTTATTGGTTATATATAACCAATAAAAGTTTAATAAGTACCTACCTATTTGCAAAATAAAGTTTAATTCTTTAGATAAAATAAAACGTTTTATTTTATCTGAAATGAGTGCATTCCACGAAGTAAGGGTTTCAACAATCAAACATTTAATTCTTTAATTCCAGGAATCTACGACAGTAATTGACTAGATAATTACCTTCTAAACTTATTCCACAGAAAATGTGATAGTGGGTTTTTCCATTTTGTAGGAAGGTCCAAGTGGCGTATTCAAAATTCTTAACAGTTCACTAAAAGTAGGTACTTCAGTTGCAAGGTGCAGTTTATTGTGGATACGAGTATTACGGAAAATTTGGAAGTGCCGTGAAAATGTAGAAAAATTGGTCCTTTAACAGTTAATGAAAAAACATTAATATTTAATTGTTTTAAATCATTTACAGACAAACGTTTATGTGAAAGTGTTGATGAGACCGTTGAGTTAGTTAGCAGCACACTTGGTGTTGGGAAATCTACGATTTACAGAGTTATTAAAGAAGAGAAATGTGGTAGTTTTCAAATGCCAGGTAATGCTCCAGGGAAACCAAAATTTCAAATAGAATATCATTTTAAAGAAGGACTTCGACGGAAAGTGCATGAATTCTTCTTTAGACAAGAATTTCCAACATTGGATAAAGTTCTTGTCTCAGTTCGAGATGATAAGGATTACCCAGAAATGAGTCGAAGTACGTTATGGAAACTTTTAAAAGAAATAGGCTTCCGCTCGAAAAAGAATCCCAGAAAGTCTATTTTATTAGAAAGAAGCGATATTATCATATGGAGAAGACATTTTCTAAGAACCATAAAGGAAATGAGAAACCAAAAAATATTTTATCTTGATGAAACATGGATCAACGAGGGTCATACACCAAATAAATTTAGGCAGGATGAAACTGTTACAAGTCAAAGGCACGCTTTTGTAAATAACTTATCTACTGGTTTAAACCCACCATCAGGAAAGGGACGCAGGCTGATAATAGTACACATTGGCAGTTCAGACGGTTTTGTTGAAGGTGGTTTATTAACTTTTGAATCAACTCGTACCGGTGACTACCATGAAGACATGAACGCTGATGTCTTTCAAGAATGGTTCGAACAAATGATAGATATTCTACCTAAGAACTGTGTAATAGTAATGGATAATGCAAGTTATCACTCCAGACTTATAGAAGGACTGCCCACAACCAAGTGGTTAAAAAAAGACTTGCAGAATTGGCTGAGTTCAAAAAATATTACGTACCATCCCAGATCTATAAGAAAGGAACTTTATTCGTTGTGTGCCCTTCGTAAAGAAAAATTTAAAAAATACGAAATTGATGAAATTGCCAAAAATCGTGGAATGACAGTACTTAGATCCCCACCATATCATTGTGAATTAAACCCGATTGAACTGGTATGGGTACAGATAAAGAGTGAAGTTTCAAGAAAAAATACCACTTTTAAAATTCATGATGTTAAACAGTTGTTTTTGGAGGCCGTAAATAATGTAAAACCTGAAAACTGGGAAAAGGCAGTAAATCACACTATTAAAGAAGAGGAAAAAATGTGGAAGCTGGACAATATTACTGATAAAATGATCGAGCCAGTTATTATAAATCTTGGTTCTGAAAGTTCATCTTCTGAATCTGATTTGGATTTGTAACAAGTAGCTGTAAGTTTTATATTAATATTTTTACTCATCTATTTAACATACCTTAGACGGTTTTAAAAACTCTTTTTCTCTTTTGTAATTTTTAAAAATTAAAAAAAATGTGAATTTTTTAAAACCCTTTTTAATGTATTCCAGTCAGTTCTAATATAGTGTGTGATAAAAGAGGTCACTTTTGTTTACATACACATAACACTGAAATAATTCATTTTTTTTTCACAATTATTCAAAGTAATTTTTCAATTAATCTTGAGCCCGCCCATGGAGTGGTCAGAGGTACCAGTTAAAATTATGCTAATTACTCTCTCGTTCATAAAAATAAACTATAAGAATACTCCACAAAACACAAGTGCGAAGAAGATTTCGAAGATGCCTAATTTGGTTTTAAAAATGTTATAGGAACTATAGGAACTAGGGAGGCACTTTTTGCACTAAATATCCTATTACAAAAATGCCATGATCAAAGAAAAGATATATTTGCATGCTACTATGACTTTAAAAAGGCATTCGATAAAGTACATAATGTAAAATTAATGCAGATGCTAAAAATATAGAAATAGATGACAAATATATTGACCAACTAGATCCAGACATAGAAATAAAACGAAGAATAATAGCAATAAAAACGCCGTTTATGAAAATGAATACATTTCTTTGCAATAATCATCTACATTTGGTCTCTATTTTGTATGGAGCAGAATTGTGGACACTAAAAGTGTAAACAGAATTGAAGCATTGGAAATTGGATTCATAGACGGATGCTGGGACATACAGTGAGGTGATGAACAACATAAGTTGCTTGTGTTTTAGTAATAAAATAAGAAGCTAAACGAAATACTATATAATCTAAATGTAGTATTATTATAAATGCTGCAATTGGAATACTTGGAAAACTAATTTTGGGAATTAAGAGACTGAAACGAAGATCTATAAAATAGCCCAGCATAAGACAAATGAAGTAAAAGACGTTGAACAGATTCGATGTATCCCAGACGAAAATATTAAAATACTACTTCACATGAAAAGTATGTTAAAAAGATTAGACAGAATACCAGTTGAACTAAAGAAGACAGTAAAACCATGAAAATTGTTCAAGAATTTCAAAAAATAAAGAAAGGTAAAGCTGTTGACTCAGATGATATCCCTGGGGAAGTGGGGACAGCTTTAGGAGCGACGGGAATAAATTGACTAACAGATTAACAAATGCTTATATAGTATTCATAGATTTTATATAATACAATTCCTCGAGAGGTTCTTTGTTTGGCGTTCAATAAGAAAGAAATCCTTGCTGAGTATGTGAAGATTGTGAGACATTTTAATGAAGGAGTATGTAAAAAGTAGGACAGCATCAGGGGTAGGTGCTAGGTATTTATTTTCATTAGTACTGGATTAGATCAGAGAAGAACTAAGAGCGACATTCTGTTGTACGTCATGTATGCTGATGATGTAGTACAAGAAACACAATATAGCAGAAAGGGGATTTAGAACAAAAACTGAAATAGCTTTTAAACCAAAAGGTTTAAAGATTAGTAGGACAAAAACAACGCTGACACAGAAAACATGGAAAAACTTTAGGCCTAAGATTACGAGAAAGATTCCCAATAAAATGGATCGATCAAATTACAGTAATACACAAAAGGTATATGCATAAGTTAACAGAAATAACCAAAGACACAGATCTTTGGAGACAGACAATACACGACATCACGATGACCCCTAGACTCCCTCCTTAGTACTGAAGAGAGAGAGAAAGAGAGAGAAAGAGAGAGAGATGGAGAAAATAGAAAGAGAGAGAGGGAGATAGAAAGAGAGAGAGAGGGTGAGAACGAGAGAGAGAGGGAGAGAGAGAGATAGAAAAAGAACACAAAACATAGTGTCTGTTCATTTAAAGATGGAGTTAATACTTCATAACTACATACTACAAATAATACTTGGGAAAAGTAAAAATTTTAAGTGTCCAGGGTGGGTATGATAGAGTAATGGAAAATAGATCGAACGAGTGGTGTGTTGTGTGACAGAAATTTTTTAACAAAAATAAAAGAAAATTAATATAAAACAGATAAGATCAAATTTAATGCAAGAAACTGAGTTTTAGACAATTCAAAAGATGGAGAAACAACGAATGTAGGTGGGATCAATATGATAATTAGGTGCCATGAGATCCACTTCAGTACAAGCTTTATATTTAGAAGCCTTGGAACCTCCTTAAATTTAAGACAAAGTTGTTTACTCAAAAAATATTTAATAAATAAAAGATAACGACTTTGAATTGACATAATCTGACTAATAAATATTGGTAAAAAAAGAAATCTCCCTTACCTTGCGAAGCATATAATCAAAATGTAGTACTTTTAAAAAATATAGATTAAATGAACTACATATTCAAAAACTACACTCTTCTTTCTTTTCACATACAGATATTGTAGCAAATTATAGTATAGCAACATACTTTTATAGTATTTAAATAAAAATATTGTTCTATCTATAACGAGCAATTACACAGAGTCAATACCGGAACCAAATGTGCTTTTGTTATACCATCGGAACATATAGAAAAGAAATTTAAACTGAATCCGGACACTTCGATTTATACAGCATAAGCTATTGCAATATATAAAGCTTTATTCAGCACTGTTAAAAACTATTGGTAAATATGGACCCTCAAACAAGGCTGATGATAAATGTGAGTATTGTGAAAAGTGATTTAGATCATATATTTTTTGGTTGTACTAAAAATACAGTCTACTCATCCAAACTTATAAATGATTTATTAAAATGTAAAATAGCAGCTCCGTGGAATAAACTACACTGAAAATTTAAAACTCAAATTTATTACAACTCAAGAATGTTACATGGAAAAAACAATAAATAATAAAAAACATTTTTTATGGAAAACGATATTTAGTAGAGTGTATTACCTCCACGAGCCCTAATTACGGCTCTCATTTGATCAGGCATACTTCGGATTAAGGCAGTAAAGCCTGCTTGAGGCATTTGCTCCCATTCGACACGAACTGCTGGCTCCAAATCATTCATGGTTTCAAACTCACCAAGGTTACGTCGAATACATCGTCCCAGAATATCCAATGCATACTTTATTGGATTTTAGTCTGCACTCCTTGGGGGCCATGGTAATAAACGAATCCCAACTTCATCCAAGTGATCCTGCGTTATACATGCGATGTGCGGACGAGCATTATCTTGCATCAGACCAAAGCTTTCTCCGAAAAATGGGGCAAATGGCACTACATGATCTTCCAAACATTGCTGAATATACCGTTGAGCTGTTAAAATTACCCCCTTGAATTGTAACAAGTTCTCCATGAGTCTCTAGGCAAATGCCTGCCCACACCATTATACTTTCTTCTCCATATCCTAGGCCGCCCATCTGATGAGAATCTGTTTTTTTTTATTTATACGTGAAAAGGAAAGCACTCCAATCGTCAACATCCCAATTAAGATGTTCTCGAGCGAAGTGTAAACGTTGGCTCCAATGATCTGCTGTTAATAGAGGTCCCATGGCAGTATTCTGGACCTTAATCCATATTTATTTAGGCGTCTTCGAAGGGTATAACAGAAACTGTTTTTCTATGTGCATCGATCATTTAATCATTGAATAAGTACTGGTGCTGATAATGTATGAATGCGTAACGCTTGAAACCTAAGAAAGCGATCTTTTTTTGATGTATTGCATCAAACACTACACTTCGAGAAATTTCTAAAGCATTTGCGATGTAACGAATGCCCCGCCCATCATCCTGTAAAGCAACAGCTTGTGCTACTTCTTCTGGTGTCGTAATTTTTGTTAATGTCGGCTTTAAACAGGAGATAATATAAAAACCTATAGCCGAACTTATAATCAGGTACAATACCGTAAAACATGTAAACAGGTTCAAACACGAAAAAAACGTTATTGCTAATAAGGCATAAAATACAATTAAAACAAATTAAACAAGTTTGGATCTAAACATCAACAAAAAAACAAAAAAAATCTGAGTATCCGGTTAATTTTGCACCCCAATGTATATTTATTATCACTTGGCTCTGTAGATGTATACAACTCTTTAATTAACTTTTTAGACGACAGCAGAGAAGAGAGCGTTCCTGTGCTCCTAATGTCGATTTAATCTTAACTTTGTGTTAGGGTGTTTAGGTAAATTATAATGAAAGATACTGTCTTATTCCTTTTGTGTCTGACTGTAAAACGGTAAGTCTAAGCCAAAAAAATATTCTTGGATTGATAAGTGGAGTAACAAAACAAGGATACATTTATGAACCGATGTATAAAAGTAAGTCTAGTTGCAGCATGGTGAAGCCTAGCTCCAGGGTCTTAGCTGCAGCTGCAAGTCATATACTCAGACTGCGCTTCCTTAACAGAAGCCCAGTTAGTAATTGATCGGTTCTTTTGACCCTATTAAAGAGACCCCAGAATAGTTCGTGTTGTCTTTCCATCTGGGTGGTTCACCAGGGAATCATAGAGTCAGTAGTCCTCTGTACAAGTGGACAGTTAGCTTGCCCCATATGCTGACGTCAGGGCTATAAAATCTACAAAATCAGTAGGAAGAGTATTACAGTTTAATGGCAAAACATTTAAATGCGGAACATTTTGCAATAGAAGCACAAATATGCTAACTACTATAAATCAAAGAGTAGCTTTAGGTGGTAATAAGTCGATCGTACACAGGAACATTACAAAGGCCTCGTAGTATTTCTTGGCACCGTCATTGGGGTGGGTAAGGATATTAATACTAGATAGATAACAGTTTGACCAAGAAAAGCAAGAAATCCTGAATTCAGCTTTACTGCAAAGATAAATCCAATAAGTCTTAACCAGAGATTTATAAAAATAAAAATAAAACGACTTTTCAAAAAGTAAATTAATTATTACCTAAAACTTCAAAATTAAGGGGTAAGGACCACAATTTGCAACCGAAAAAGCTTTTTGGCCTTGTACGTATTGTTACTCAGTATAAATTACAGATAACTCAGGCGGCCATGTGTTCTAACGCAAAAAGAAAGGAATTCAGATTTAGGTGGAGCCAAAAAAACTAATTATTTAACGTCCGCTGCCATTGTAATACAAAGCTGAAATGCCTCCTGCTCCCAACTTAGTATCTGAGTTTTATCTTATACCCTTTTGCTAGACAACTGGAAAATATTCATTTTTAGTAGTTAAGTCAGTCTGTATTTATAATACGAAACGTGTTTCGTGACCCAAGTGATTTTAACCTTGTCTAAACACAGACAAAATTATTGATATGAGAACTAAAAATAAGACGTATTCGGAGGTAATAAAGACAATCTACAAGATATTATAGGTAAAGCACAGTCAAAATTGTGAGGGGAGATTATTAAAAAAAATTGAAAAGCTACACTGAGTTCCTAATTATTAGAAGTCTAAAAAAAAGGAAAAAAGTGAAAGTAAAGAAAAAAATCTAGAACCCGTATTTTATATAAATATTTTATAATATATTCTAAAATAATTATTCCTTTTAATGTGACGCTACTGCCGGAAGTGGTTGTAGATGCTTGAAAGTTAAACCTAGTTAGATGCTCGGTTCATTTACATGGTGCTATTATCTATCTATCGACTTTAATTTGCAGTAAAATTTTAAAGTACCTGCCTAATTACTGGAAGTTGCAAGTCAGCGACATATTAACAGGATATGTTTTAACAGCTTTAGACCTTCTAATGTGTACCTGTTTTATCTTACTTATTCATATGCACCTCGTTCACTAGCATCCTGCATGAGGTAAGAATGTCGATTCTGTTTAAAATATTAAAATGGTCATCAATTTCTATCATATTTCTATTTTGAACAGAAATCGTGCCATGGATTGATGATAAATATGGACATAAACTGGTGATATATAAAAAATATTATGACTAATACAAAGTATTTTTTCTACGACTGTTTTAAAAGTTGCTGCTCTGGGCTTCAAAGGCCTGAATCATACTGTCATATTTTTAAAAAGTGTCACTGTCAAAAGTGTGACAAGATACACCGACGTCCAAGTCACCCTGGACTCAATCCTTTTGATACCGTATGTTTGGGAAAGTATGTATGTATTGTAACAATAAAACACTGAAAACTTTGTTTTCAAACTTCCACAAAATTTATTTTAAATCTTATCACTACAGCGGTTTCGGCTAATTGCCTTTCTCAAATGATCTATTTTTGGCTTGGGTTTACAAATTTATAGTCTCTAATGAAATAGGTTGAGGAGGGGAGAACATTTGTTTTAAGTTAGTCATTCAGAATTATATCTGTGTTTTTTAATTTGTTGATTTCCATAGATTCTAACAAAGATAGCTTAAGGCCTTTAAGAATCTATAGAAATCAACAAATTAAAAAACACAGATATAATTCTGAATGACTTATTAGTATCACAGAGTTCCTCATATAAACTTTCTACCTGTCTACTCCAGGAATTTTGACTTTAAATCGTTGATGTATAATCCTATTTTTCTACTTTCTCCCATTTTTTTCTTTACTTTTTGCTAGTAATACTATTTAACAAACGCAAAGCATTTGAGGTCTCTATTACAGACATAACAGAAGTTATGTCGTGTTTATACTCGCTTTGCTTTTTGCAAAACAAAACTGTAGGGAATGGGTGACGATGAATATTGCCTTTTGGTATTCGATCATTAACTATAAATTTTAAGATTCTGTGATAAAGTGCAGATAATATTTTTATCCTTCAGTCCGTTTTTGTTTGTTTTTTTTTCTTCGGGAATGCTTTATTCTTTAGTCATCATATTACTCAGTTCGATTTTTTGACAATGGTTGTAATTTTCTCTTTATACTGCCAAGAACTACACTGCATCCCAAAATTATCGCATAATTTTAAAAACCCAGGTAAATCAAATAATTTTAATGTTTCTATGTTTGTGCTAATATATTATTGTTACCCACGGTTTATTGTAAAATTTATCGAAATATCGGTAAAAAACGCTGATATTTTTACCATTTTTTGCAAAAAAGTTAAAACATGCAAATTGTGCTTCATTTTATTTCGAATTTAGTTGGGTTGGATTACGTTGTGCTAAACGTAAAGGGGTTTTTCAAGTTTATTAACTGTTTTTTCTTTGAAATGAACCACCAGCAGCAAGAAAATCGAAATTTGTCAGAAAGTGACTCTTTTAAAATCGTTACTCTTCGCGAAGAAGGATACACTCAAGTAGAAGTCGCTGAACGTTTTACCGTCACACAGTCATCCATTTCAAGAGTGTTTTTCTGTTACTGGAAGTAGCTCGAGAAGACTCGATCAATGCCGTAAAAGGGTTGTAACTCCTAATCAAGACCGGTTTCTGACACTTCGTACACTGAGACAAAGGTTTGTTACCAGTACTTCTCTACAAAATGAATTTTTGGATCGTTATAACTTTAGAATCAGCCAAAATACAATTAGAAGAAGACCTTCCGTAAACGACCTACACCCTGGAAGGGCACCAATTGGCATATTGTTGACCAGAGACCATAGACGGGAAAGATTGCATTTTGCTCGTAAACGTGTTGATTGGAATAATGACGATTAGGGAAGAATATTGTTCAACGGTGAATCCAGGTACTGTCTTTTTTCTGATGACAGGAGAAACCGAGAGTATAGAAGGCCCGGGGAACGCTACGCACAGTGTAACACCGTAGGGTCTGTACAGTATGGCGGCGGCTCGGTAATGGCGTGGGGTGCGATTCATTTAGGGGCTCCTACGGAATTAGTTAGAATAGATGGCGGTCGTCTTATATGGCAGAAGTATATAACAAACATTTTAGAAGAGCATGTCGTGCCATTTGCACTATTTATTGGGGATAATTTCATACTCATGCAAGATAATGCCAGGCCACACACGGCAAGAATTGTACAGCAGTATTGTCAGGAGGCTGGAATTCCTGCCATGTATTGGCCTGCAAGAAGTCCTGACCTCAACCCAATAGAACATGTTTGGGACATCATAGGTAGACGACTACGACAACTACCTAATGCACCAAACACATTAGATTAGAACTGTTTTTGCGGTTGGTTGAAATTTGAGATTAAATTGATCAAGAAGAAATCTAAACAATTATTCTTAGTATGAGAGATCATTGTCAAGCAGTAATAAATGCCAGAGGAGGCAATACTCGATACTAGTAGACAGTACTAGTATTTTCTTCAACTTTAAAAATTTCAATTTCGTCATTCATTTATAATGTTAGTTTGTTTAGATCAGTAGTTAGTTTAGATGATTAGATCAGTAGTTGGTGTAGATGTTTAGATTTATGATGTTATATTGTTAGTTTCAACAATAAAGTAGAAAAGAACAAACAAAATTTTTTTCATACATTACAACTCTAAATAAGAACTTTAAAATTATGCGTTAATTTTGGAGTGCAGTGTACTTTAGAAGCAATTAAAAATAATGATCCATCTTGCTTTTTGAAAGTAGCAGTTACCGTAAATTAACTGTTTCAGACAAAGAGTAACAACACAAAGTTTATATTAAGCGACTCACCTACAATTCCTTTGAAACGCAAAACCTGCCTGAACATAAACGTCATTTTTAAGCAGCTTCAACTAGCGATCAATATTCATTGAAAAGTTATAAACCAAACATCACAAACCACTTAGTACACGATGGAAAGCCGATAATATCCCAAAGATTTAGAGCCGCGTAATTTCAACGTTGCCATTCTACTCGGATTCATATCATCAACGTTGGGTAATAGGAGTAATACATCTTCCGTGAAAGACTCGATGTTTTATGTACATTGAATTATAGCAACAGAACTTTATTTGTTTTAGAATCGTATACGGTACGTGTTTCTATTTGATAGATTAGTTAAAACAACTTTTGATACTTCATACAAATTCTACATTTTCTCTATAACCTTTCCCTTATAAACTATCGAAAACGAATACCTCAATACTCTAACATACATATTTCAAAGGAATCATTGACAATATATACAATTGATAAAATACAAAGAGTAATGCAATAAATAATAAATCAACTGATCAGAAAAAAAAAATGGTTCGTAGTACAACCAAAATAAGAGATGTATCAACTCTTAGACAAGACGAAAAGCTCAGAAAATTTGTTCAATTTTTTTACAAATTCTAACAATTTTTTGGGCATCGACAATTTTTTTTTAAATTTTTTTGGATTATTGTGAACAAAATAGATGTTTCCCAAGTATTGCAGTTTTCGTTTTTTGATCGTAAATATGACTTCCTTTTCTTTATTCAGTATTCTCAAGACCTCGACATTTGTGACTCTCACGGTCCATGATATTCTCAGGATTCTGCGATACATCCACAGTTCAAAGGCCTCTAATTTTTTGATATCAATATTTTTCAACGTCCATGACTCCATTCCGTAGAACAGCACAGAAAGTGCGTAACATCTCATCAGGCGAAGTTTCATTTCAAGGCTCAAATCTCTTCCGCAGAACACTCTCTTCATTTTAGTGAATATGGATCTGGTTTTTTCTATTCTTATTTTGATTTTTGCTGAGCTATCGTTGTCTTCATTTATAAAAGTACCTAAAAATTTGTATTTGCTAACTCGATCGATACCCCCTCAGCATGAACAGACATTCAAGAAAACGGCCCTCAGTCCCCGGCAGCTCGCTAGTTCCCGACCAAGGTAGCGGTAGGACTTACGGACAGCGGGTAGAGGGTGCGAAGAATCCCCGGGATGTAAGAGGCTACCAAGAACGACGAACGTTGCATATAATTACGTATAATGTAAGAACTTTATCTAAGGATGAAAAAATGACAGAACTGGAGGAAGAACTCAAACATGTGAAATGGGATATTATAGGAATTAGCGAAGTCAAAAGAAGAGGTGAAGATCAGGTCAAACTAAAATCAGGAAACATATTCCACTATAAAGGGGAAACGGAATCGACAACTGGAGGAATAGGTTTATTAGTACGCAAAAAATTACAGAAAAATATACAGAGCATTGACTGCATTTCCCCAAGAGTTATGTATATAAATCTAAGACTAAATAAGAGATACAATCTAAAAATAATCCAGGCATACGCCCCCACCAGCGGTTACGAAGATGAAATTGTCGAAGCCTTCTATGAGGAAATCGAAAGAGCAAAAAAAGCAGGAACCGGCTCATTACAATCTGATAATGGGAGATATAAACGGGAAACTCGGAAGGAAAAAAGACGAACAAGAAGAGGCAATCGGAGATTTTGGAATCGGAGTAAGAAACGAAAGAGGCGAAATGCTTACCAATTTTCTACTGCAACACAAACTGTATGCAATGAACACCTTTTTTAAGAAGAAACAGAATAGAAAATGGACGTGGGCAGGTCCAGACGGAAGAACTAAGAGCGAATATGATTATATAATAACAGACAAAAAGCAAATTATTCAAGATGTCACTGTACTCAATAAACTATCAGTAGGAAGCGACCACAGACCAGTAAGAGCTAGAGTAACGATTAATCTACAAAAAGAAAGAGCAAAGATGATAAACAGTTGCAAACGCTTAGTTTGGAATTCACCAAATCATCCAGAAGCATACATAAGAAATATAGCCGAAACTTTACAGAGTAATAATCCCAAACCTCTAAGTGTCGACGATCACAATAAATTAATAACAGACTCAGTTAGAAACGCACAACTCAAATTTTGCAAGAAAAATGACACCAAAAGTGAAAAAATTAGCAAAGATACAAGGGCTCTCATGGAAATACGACAAAACCTAAGCGAGAACGAAAAGGGAAACAAAAAAGAATATAAAAAACTAAATAAAAGAATTTCAGCGGAAATTAGAAAAAATGTAAGAAGATATAATACTAATGATATTACTCAAACAGTAGAAGAGAACAACGGTTTAAAGATAATGAAAAGAAAACTTACGCAAAGTAAAAAAGAAATATACAAGCTGAGAGATAAAGACGGAAAGGCAACAACAGATAAACAAAATATTCTGAAAATAACTAGAGAATTTTATAAAGACCTCTATACCAGCCAAAGACCACAAGACAATTTCCCGACACGAGTAAAGACTCTCATAAATCAGGGATCGGAAATCATAAATTACTGTGTCAGAAGTAAGAGCAGCTTTAAAGGAAATGAAGAACCATCGATCGCCTGGTGATGATGGACTCGTTATCGAGGCAATAAAAGCAGGTGGAGAAATTTTATTGAAATCAGTAAGCGAACTGTTTACTAAATGCTTACATGCGGGTACGATTCCAAAAGACTGGAACAATGCAGTAATAGTCTTGTTACACAAAAAAGGCGATATTACTAAATTAGAAAATTATAGACCCATCAGCCTCTTGACACATATGTACAAACTCTTTATGAAAATCTTAACAAAGAGGCTAACTAACACCTAAACTTGATTTCTATCAGCCCAAAGAACAGGCAGGCTTCAGGGCAGGATATGGCACAAATGACTATTTGCATACCATAAAGATCTTAATAGAAAAGTGCATCGAGTACAAGATACCACTGGTTCTTGCATTTGTCGATTACGAGAAGGCTTTTGATTCTGTAGAGTTTGAAACAATACTGGAAGCCCTAAATCAAAGCCGAATAGATTACAGGTACACGACACTAATCAAAGACATCTACCAGAACGCTACATCAAGTATACGACTGCACGAAGACACAGAAAAATTCAGCTTAGGTCGAGGAGTTAGACAAGGAGACAATATTTCACCAAAATTGTTCACGGCAGCTCTAGAGTCAATATTTAAGGGTACTCAATGGCAAGATATGGGCATCAATATAGATGGAGAAAGATTAAATCACCTAAGGTTTGCAGATGATGTTGTATTAATCGCAGATAACTTACATGATACAGTTTCTATGATGCATTCGCTAAAAAGTCTGTCTGAAAGAGCAGGATTAAAGATAAACTTTGAGAAAACTAAAATTATATCAAATCTCGTAATGAGTGGAAATATAACTATTGACAATAATACCATACAACAAACAGACACTTACAAATATCTGGGACACGAAATCAAAATAAGCAGAGACAATCAAACACATGAAATACAGAGGCGAATAGGTCTAACATGGGCAGCATTTGGCAAATTAAGCCATATTCTAAAAAGTTCAATTCCCATGTGTCTCAAGCGAAAGGTTTATAACCAATATGTTTTACTTGTACAAACTTATGGAGCAGAGACTTTAACACTCACGCAAAAATCTGCGAATAAACTTAGAGTTACACAACGAGCCATGGAACGTGCAATGCTGAACGTGAGCCTTCGAGACCACATAACAAACCAACAAATTAGGCGAAGATCAGGAGTTCAAGACGTCATCGAAAGAATCACGACGCTTAAGTGGAACTGGGCAGGGCACTTAGCCAGAACACAAGATGGACGGTGGACAAGACGTATTATGGAATGGAGGCCCAGAAATTATAAAAGAAGCCGAGGACGACCACCACTAGATGGACCAATGACATTAAACGTGTAGCGGGAAACTGGCTACAAGCGGCCCAGTGTAGAGAACACTGGAAAGAACTGAGGGAGGCCTATGTCCAGCAGTGGACGCGATTGGCTGATTGATGAACTCGATCGATAATTTCACTGTGTAAATATAAATTTTGGACATTTTGTGTTGATTTCGATATTACCATAAATTTAGTTTTTTTCGATCGGTAACATGGCGATCTCTAGATCGCCATGTTACTTAATCCAACGGTAACTTTAACATCTTAAGTCATTAAAAGAAATTTTGTAAACCAAATGTAATCAATTATTTGTTAACGGGTTTTTACCCATATATTTAGTGGCTACATTCAGTACTCTTAGACATTGATGATGGAATATGGATTCCGAAAATGTTTTGTATGTTTAACTTAGCCCGTTTGGGTTCTTAATATATACCTTTTACAAAGGATTTTTAATAAATTTTTTAGAAAAAAATCGTTCCTGAAATATTTACTTTTTGACTCAAGAACTTTTGGAATCTACCTCTTCAATTTTAAACTTAAAAATTTTAAGAGGTAACAATAATAATAAATCTTGTCTGTATATCTAAAATCAGCTTTACTAAACGTTAAAAAAATGAACAATGGAACGGACTATATTATTTTTCCTACATCCTTCAAAAAAAAGGGCCACTACTCCAATGTCTACCATACATCCTACAATACTCGACATTATCTACACAGATCTCTTGATTGTATAGTAATTGTCATAGAAATTCCACTTTGTAATTTATTCCTATTTTGCATTCCAGTCCAGCCGTGAACCACGACAAATTTTGTTCAAGACGCCAAAACCAACTTTGCAGTAAATTTGACCTATAAACTGTCTGTAAATGAAGGAAGTATGAAGCCAAGGACAGAAATACGTTCGCTGTGTCTTGTTACTTTGTGAATTTCCACGGATAAAGTCCTTGGAAATGAGTGGATCGTTCTTACCAGGACGTGAAAAATTATGTGCTCTGATACGCGGAAAAGGACGTCAGGAAATATATAAACCAGAAAATAAAGTTGCTCCTTTTTGGTTTTTCTGCTTACGTTGTCCTTGGATTTTACTGACATACAAAAGAGATAATAAATATTACAGTAAAACATTGTAGAACATTTTCTTTCCATAAATAGTTGAGCCAGTACAAATTACAGAGAAACATTATTTCTAATAAGTTCTATTCTAATTTACGAATAAACATTTTTAGTAATAATTAACTTTTCTTCTTCTTTAGATTCTTTCTCCTATTGGAAGTGCATAGCTCATAATCATAGCTTACTTTAATTCCTCTATGACGCAAACATCCAAGTTTACTAATTTTAGTAGTTTTTAAAATTTCACATTCTTTGTTAATTCTCTGTAACATTTCTACAGAAGCTATTGTTTCACAAAGTTTTTTTATTTCAGGTTGTTTTACTGACCATGTTTCATATTACAGTGTGAAGAAGATTTTCTTTTTTAAAGTTGTGTTGTTGATACAAATGTACTGAAACTCTTTTCTTGTGGCATGTTTAGGTAAATTAACTCTAAATGTGTTAATCACAAAAGAAAATATCCAACACCTGCAATTTCTTCAACCAAGATGTTCTTCTTCTTCCTGGACCTCGCTTTCCAAATATTTTTCCTTGCAGCATGGCTTGAAGGAGAGCATACCTGGATTAATTACTAAACAAATATTATTCAGAACGATGCTTTACTATTATTCAAAACAACTTGTACCTTCTGAAATTTTAGAAATTGGCATAAGGGTTATAAAGGGTGTTTTTTTAGAGGTATAGAATTTTGAAATGGAATAAAACAAAGATGATAAATGATTGAAGAAATGATAAAGATAATGATTTTATAAATTGACACGAAATTGAGTTTATTCGAAAGAAAATCTTTTAGCATTATAATTTAAATATGATTTCTAGCATATGACCGTCATGGCTGACTCTGATGTAGTCCAATCTCGAGGTATAATTTTCGAGCACTTTTTCCAATATTTGTCGCCGTAATAACGTGGCGAATGTTGTCCTCCAAGTGATAAATTGTTTCATGCTTAACAGCGTAGAATAGCACGTTCGCATATCCCCACATAAAATAGTCTAGTAGTGTTAAATCGCACAATCTTGGAGGCCAATATACTGTCCGAAACGTGAAACTATGCGATTACCAAACTTTCCTTCAATAATTTTATTGAGGTACGAGCTGTGTGACATGTTGCGCCGTATTATTAAAACAACAGCTCCTGCACATCATGGTTGTTCAATTGGGGAATGAAAAAGGCAGTAATCACGGCTCTATAGCGGTCATTATTGACTGTAACGTTCTGACCAGCATCATTTTTGAAGAAGTAAGGTCCAATGATTCCAACAGACCATAAAGCATACCAAAGTAGCCTGCTAACTAGGCGAATTTTGACCTTTCAAAGACCAATCGGTGGAGTTTTCCTTATGAGTGTTCCTGTGATGCCCTTAGATGTTCTGGGCCGAACGCGCGCTACACTGAAGGAATCAGCGCATGTCCTCCCTGGCCGAGCATCCCAGGTAACCCGCTGAACTTCCTTCGTGCTAGAGATTGGGGCTTGCAATTGTTCCCCATGAACGAGGAATTCCCAGTAAGCGCGAGTCATAAGCTCGCGTTGATTACGTCCCTGCCCTTTGTACACACCGCCCGTCGCTAGTACCGATTGAGTCAGTTTTTCTGGTTATAATGGATTCTCAATATACATTTGAGGATTCTCTTAACTCCAAATAGGACAGTTTTGTTGGTTGACGTAGCCATTCAACCAAAAGTGAGCTTCATCGCTAAACAAAATTCGCTTATAAAAATCGGAATCAACGGCAATCTCCTTTTGGACCCACTCAACAAAATGTACGAATCGATGCCTTGCTAGGTGATGATATATTCGTGTATGAGTTGGATTTTGTAAGCACGCGAAGTAAGATCTTTCCGAAATTTTTTTTATAAAGTGGATGGACACGTATCCAACTGTTGCGTACGATGGCAAATAGACTGGTTTGGCTACGCTCTACAACAGCAAAAACTTTTTCTGTAGAAGAGCTGCTCTCTTCAAAAGAACGAGAGGAGAGGGAAATCGAATTCGAAACAGAATTCTAAAGCAAGTGAGTAGCACCTTGGTGGGGTTCGGACTGTCGCAGGCCGAAATAGGAGTGAATAAGACACAGACAACACAAGAGAGATGGCAGCCTCGCTAAGGCAGGGGGTTGAAAGTCTTTGGTAGGTCGTGTGGGTGTGCTTTCCTCGATGAATATTCCGGAGAAAGAATGCGAATCGGGTGATAGCAGGGCACCAGGAGAGATGTTTGCCATAACCGGCCATTCCATCCTGATGTATGGTGTGACAGAGGAGAGGTTTTTAGTTGGACGCCGACCGTCTCGAAGTGGTTATGGGACGAAGTGCCATAAATCCGTTGGGCATCTCGCCCTGGCACAGCTTCGCTAGGGTATTAGGAACCCAACACTACCTGTTTGAGTCACAGGTGTCTGTATGCAGATTTTCTTTCTTCTCTTTAAAGATGTAAAAAAAAGTTAAGAGTAGACGTGGTGCAAAAACGTTTGAACGAATTACTTTTTCTGATGGAGCAAGTAATTCATTATTAGCAATTTATTATGTTGACCATAAAATAGACGTAGTCGCGATACGTATTTCGAATAGAACCACAATTTTCAAAATAAATTTGTACAATTTGAAAGCGTTGTTCAGGTGTTAAGTCTATTTATGCTGAAATGCCAAATCAAACTTAACATAAATCACTTGACAGCTGTCAAAATGGTCGACAGTTAAAAAAGTGTTACAAACTTACATACTATAGCTTTCTATACATTCTATACCTCTAAAAAAACAGCCTTTATTTTTTAAAGCACAAGCTGAGATAGTATTAATACCTATAAATTAAGTAGATATTTGAAAATTTTTAGTTTTGCAAGAAAGATATCATTTTTTAAATCTAAAGAAAGATATCATGATTTTTTAAATAAAAATTAAGTAATTGGGAAAAAATTAATATATCATTTTAATTCTGTATTACTCTCATTTGTGAAATCCTTATTAGAGTTGTCAAAAACCATAGAAAGGTTGGAATTTTTCCCTCAACAAAACGCATTATTTTTTTTAAAACCGGACCTGATTTTTTCCAGTTTGAATTTAAAACTAAGTAATCGTGTGAGGAAAAAATAAATATGGCATTTTAATTTGCTTATTTGTCTTATTTATAAAATTCTTATTAGAGTTTTCAAAAACCCTATAGAGGGTGAAATTTTGTATGTTAACAAAACGAACTAATTTTTTAAAGCCGGACCTGATTTTTTCTAATTTGAATAAATCAATTGATTACGTGGTAGTAGTGTAACATTTGACCAAAAAATATTAGACACGTTGAACTTAACGTTCAAAAGTTATGACAAATAGAAATTGCAGTCAAAATTTATAACTCACTCTGTATATTATTAAACAATGGGAGCAGACACTTTTTACTGGTCATTTGCTATTCCCCATAGGGGCCTCCATACGAGATACGAGTATGTACAGTTCGTCATGACTCACCCTGTATTTTAAGTATACTTAGTATTTCATACTTTAGAATCAAAATTGTTGTTTAAACTCGTATTTGACGTTTTCAGTGTGTGCTGCAAAGAATACATCTCTACCACGGATGGTTGCGTTCTGTTTCAACGACAGGAAGAGGTTTATTCATTGCTATCTAATCTTAATACAAAAATCGATGCATGTAACTAAACAAAATCTTTAACTAAGTGTAACATCAACGTCCTTAACAGTCTTACAAATTATTAGAGCTGAACACAATGAAAGTTAAATTCTTGGTGGGATTGATTTCGTTATATTATTTTTAGAATAGTGATTGTGTCGATTTTATGAATTGTTTTGTGGAAGAATTTTAGACATTTCTCTTATAAGAATTTAATTGCATTTTTTAGTCAAAAGAGAGTCTAAATTATTTAGATGGTTCATGAAAACCAGAAGATGTCATTACAATCGTAACAGTAAGTAGCAAAATAAGATACAGCAGAAAGATACACTTAGCTTTAAATATTTAGTATCATTTATCGAGCTTTATAGGTTCAAATTCAATAAGGTTCTTCTTTACACCAATAGTAGCTAAAGTATATATCTATCAAGTTTGAAGATTTTAAAGTTAAAGTATAGATTGACGGAATTCGTATAAAAAGTCCATAAACTTACGACCATAAACTGAAACCGAGGAGGACAACAGACAATCAAAAGAGAAAAATCAAAGAATCTTACATTATTTATTTAAAAGAAACAAACTGCGTAGCAAATTCTTCATCACAATTTGGTAGAATTTGGTAACAAGTATATAAAAAATGCCAATAACACACCAAGAATATAAAATTTTAGGATTTGATGTCGATAGTGAGAGTAAACTAACGAATATCTAGTGTGTCGGAGAAGTAGGCCATTTTATAAGGCCGAATTTAGACCAACACTATAATTTACTGTTAATTTTTTTTCATAAAGAGCTGGTTTTAAAATCTCCGGTAAATGCCTACGAATGGGTCGCAGCTGATCTAAAAAATCAGCGAGCTCTGCCAACGAATCTTACCTCCTACGTCCACGAAGACATAAGTCGTGTAATCTCCGGCAATATATGGGAATACGTTATATAGCAGAAGAAGAAAGGTGTGTTATATAGCGACATATAACTGCTACTCGCTATCGCATCAATCCAGACTTGTAGAACTAGAAAAAGAAACAGAAAATATAAAATGGGAAATCATAGGAATCAGTGAAATAAGATGAAAAAAATGAGGAGCTATTGGAATTAGCGTCACGAAACACATTCTACTACCGAGGTACATCAATGGACAGAATAGGCAGCATTGGATTCCAAGTCAACAAGAAATGAAATCTAAGAATAGTAGAAATAACTAGTATCTCGGATAGAGTAGTTAGCCTAACCTTACTACTATCACAGAGATTCAATATATAAATTATACAAATATACGCTCCAACGATTACTCACACTGTCGAAGATGTAGAGGAACTCTACGCTATTATAAATGAAGCATTAAATAACAATAAAAGTCACTTAAATTATTTAATTGGTGACTTTAATGCCAAATTGGGAAAGGGAAACCACAAGGAACAAGTCATGGGAAAGTATGGAGTCAGTGATAGAAATGAAAGGGGAGAAAGACTGGTTCAGTACACTACCAAAATATGCCTATTGCAAATACATTCTTTAGGAAAAAATCGAACAGAAAATGGACTTGGGTAGCGCCAAATCGAATCAAAAAGAACAAAACTGACTTCATTCTAACCAACAAGATTTCCACAATAAAAGATATCAGTGTAATAAATAAATTTCAAACAGGCAGCGTCCATAGAATAATCAGAGCAAAAATCTGAAACTAGAAAGAATAAAATTAATCACAAAATCAAGACTACTCATAAAAAATGGAAATGAAAGTAAGTAGCAACATACAGAGAAAACAATACACAGATCTTTATAAGACAATAAGGAAAAGTATTAAGGAAGACATAAGAAAATACAATGAAAGACTGGTAGAAAATGCAATCAAAAGCAGAAAGAACTGTAAGAACAGAAGAAAAGCATTAATAATCGGAAAGAAGCAAATCCTCGCTCTAACAAACGAAAAACACCAAAATTACAGACAGAAATGAAATAATACAACTCACAACTAAATTCTACAGCGAACTATACAAAGCCCCTGATATACTTAAAGAAGTAATCAGTAACCAAAAAGATGTACCAGAAGTCCTTCCGGAAGAAGTAGAATCGACAATTACAAAAATGAAAAGCGGTAAAGCAGCTGGAATAGATGGGATAACAGTAGAAGTGCTTAAATACGCTGGAAATAAAATCTTAGCAGGCATACTTACGAACTGCCTAAAATCGAGATGAATACCAGAATACTGGAAAACATAATTCTCATTCATAAGAAAGGTAGCAAAGAAGATATCAAAAAATACAAACCTGTAAGTCTACTACCAATCATATACATATTCAGAAAGATCATCAACAACAGATTAACAAACTTTCGATTCTATATATCCCAAGGCATTAATAGAAGCTTTGACCAACCAAGACATTGACAAACCGTACATCGAAACTTCAGCAAATATATACAGACAAGCAAAAGCTAAGGTAAAAATTTATGAAAATACTCAGAATTTCCCACTACCAGAGGCGTCCTACAAGGAGACGCAATATCACCAAAGCTCTTTACTGCAACTCTAGAAAATATATTCAGCAAAATGGACTGGCAGAAAAACAGAATATCCATTGATGGAGAATACCTCAGCCATCTAAGATTTGCAGACGATATCATTCTGATTGCTAATAACCCTGCAGAACTACAAGAACTTATAAGCGACCTAAATGTAGCTAGCAATGAAGGTGGCCTAAAACTGAACTAGACAAAAACAAAAACCATGTACAACGAGCTAGTGGATGTCCAAGATGTAATAATAAACAACACTGCACTTGAAACAGTAGACGCGTATGTATAACTGAGATAACTAGTAGATAAATCTGCCTCCTTAGTTCCAGAAATCAACGGAAGAATGAAACTGGCTTGGGCATCTTTTGATAGAAATGCAGATATATTCAAATCGAAGATGCCAATCCACCTGAAGAAAAAAGTATTCGATCAGTGTATACTACCAATCATGACATACGGCAGCGAAGCTTGGACACTAAAGAAAGAGATAATATAAAAAATCAAATTCACTTAAAGGTCATGAAGTTATGCATGCTAGGTATAACAAGAGAGATCGATAAAAAAATTGAGTGGATGAGACAGAAAACCAAGGTTACTGATGTAATCCATAGAATTAAATCTTTAAAATGGCAGCGGGCATTATAGCAAGAAGAACTGACAATAGGTGCTCTACTAGAATTACACTAGTATCCAAGAGGCGTCAAGACACCAAGAAGACGTCCAAATTTAAGATGATATATCATATTTATTTCTGCTCACGATTATCTAAAATAGCGCATTTTAGATAATCGTGAGCAGAAATGAAAAATGATTATGTAAGAGAGGCTGCATAATAATCGGTAGAATATGTTGACAACGATGATGATGATGATGATGATGTATATACAGACATGTTTTTTTGGTTGTTCCTCATGATATATAATGAAATTACTAACAAGACCATTTTACTGTCATGATTGAAGGTGGTGGTCTTTTTAAGTGTCAATTACATGTTAGGTGATTGAATAAATCCAGGAATGCATCTAAAAAATATTGACAATAATACCATTTTAAAATCTACTTTAAAATGTATACTATATATACAAATTATCCTTTTGAGTAAGCAGATAAAAATAAATCAGAACAATTTTCAAAAAAGGGAAATTTATTTAAAAACAAGTGAAGATATTAAAAAATGATTCAAATAGGAATCTATATTATTAAAAATTAAAAAAAAAACAGAACTAAACTAATACATTTTAACTGAATTGACCAGACAACACTAACAAAGCAGGTGATGTAATCCAAAAGGTATGGTAAAAGAAGACAGGAAAGACCATGGCAAAGATGAGTAGAGCAGATTACAGATACTGAGAAAAAGGAGAGGAAAAAATATGATCAGAGAAGAAGAAGAAGAAAAACATATCAAAACTAAAACGATGATCTTCCATATGAAAAACTTTTCCATATGGCAGAATATTGCCAAACAGTCGACAACACACGATAATTCTGATTCTAACACAGAAAGAAGAACTTGTGTAAGAGGACCTGCTTGCTACGCAACAAATTGTTCTCTGATTTCTACTTATCAATATAATTATGAAATAAGCCGTACTAATTTTTTTTATTACGATCTATATTGCGATTTATTTATACCGGTGTAGTTAATAAGGTGGTTTGGCATTAAACATACTAATTTAATTGCTCTGAATCTACCTCACGGTCGACAACTTATTTCTTATTCTTTCAATTATTCCGAAAGAATTATTCGAATATCTTCGAAGCAAATGGGTTTTTTATTGTTTAATTAACAGTTGTCCCCAGGGTCGTCGGCGAATTCGATCGACAAACTTAAATGACATATAAAAGACGTGCAGTTAACTTGGTTATTTTATTGGTAGAAATACATGACATGTATGTGAAATAAAAGGATCGCAAAAGACATTGGCTTGCTGCTAACGATACGCAGAATTTATTAGGTTTTTTTCTGCTTTATTTATTTACTGTTTGTTCGAGGCTCAAACACAATATCGTAAGTTGGCAGGAAATAAACGAACATATTATTAAAATAGAAATAAGAAAAAATGATAGGAATTTATTCTTCAGGGCTAGTGACAATTATTCATCTACAGATATCAAAAACAAATTCTATGAAAAAAATTCAACATAAAGATATGCATATTAGAAGATTTATGGCTAAATGGGGAAAGAAAGATGAAGTTTGATTTAGAACAATATGACGAAGAAAATTAAAATGTTAACGAAAACCTTGAAAACCAAACCTTATACATAAGAAATATAAGGATAACTTATAATATAGATATTTATTTAATACCATTACCATACCTACAACGTAGATGAGACCGGCTTTATGATTGTACCTAACAAGCTTTTCAGAATTTCTGCTCTTCGTGGTAAAAAGCAAGTGGGTTGTTTGTCTTTAGCAGAACGAGGTGTTCTGGTGACCTTCAAACCTGTATGAATTCTGCAGGGAATTTTATGCCAGGGATGTTTGTATTTCCCCGTAAGAAAGCAAATCCGCTCTTAATGGATGGTGCCCCACCAGGGTCATCTGCAGTGTATTATGAGACTGGTTGGATTACCAAAGAAAACTTTATTGTATGGCTTAAAAAGTTTTTTGAGTTTTTTAATCCCGGACCTCAAAAACCAGTGCCGCTTATTCTTGATGGTCACAGTTCCCATACCAAAAGTTAAGAACTCCTTCATCTTGCTCGGGAAAATATCGTTATATTATTATGTTTTCCACCACACACCACATATCGATTACAACCACTCGAAGTATCATTTATGGCACCACTTAGTATATTTTATGCAAGAAGTTAAAAAAATGGTTGCTTAATCACCCTGGCAGGGGTGTTACAATTTATCAAATTGGACAACTAGTCAATGCTGCTTTTTCAAAAGCAGTTAATGTTCAAACCGCAGTTCAGGGATTGGAAAAAACAGGAATATATCCTTTCAACAGAGATGTATTTCCTGATTACCTGTTTGCCCCATCAGATACCACAGAACAACTAAACCAAAATTCTGAGAAGCAGAAATCATGCGCCACTACTTCTTCTTTGAGTGCCTGTCCTATCGGAGATTGGATATCATTATGGCGATTCTAATTTTATTACTACTACCAACACCACAAACAATAGAACAGAACATTCTACTTTTTCAAGTGGAATTGTCTCTTCTAACGACACTTCTCCTGAGCCCTCTACTTCAACAGGTGGGTCTACGTCACCCAAATCAGCTTTTCTGCTTTCACCAAAAAGTTTGATGGCCCCACCCCAAGAAAAGGAGCGTGTTAAAAGAAATAGTAACAAGAGGAAAGGTGAAACTGTCATATTAACATCGTCACCATACAAGGCTGAACTAGAGGCGGAAGAACAGGAGCGCCAAAAGAAAAAAGAAGGTAAACACAAAAAAGACCTTTTCAGCAAAAATAAAAAATCTGCTACTTCCAGTGATAATCTATTAAAGAAAAGAAAAACTAGAGAACCAGTCCTGCTACTACCCATGAAAATGAAACAAAACAATGGTTTGTCTATTCAAAATAAGCGTAAAAATAAAAAGTGTCAGGCTGAAGATTCTGATACGTCCTCTAATGAAGACGAGGAAGAAGACGAAGAAGCTTGCATTTTTTGCAACGAGATATACAAAAACTCTTTTAATCAGGAAAATTGGATTCGGTGCTGCAAATATGGTGGCTGGGCACATGAAGCTTGATCAAGCTGTGAAGATGATGATGAAACTTTTATATGCGATTTTTGTTTATAGTTTGATTTTTATTTTTTAATACTGTCATATTGAACCTACTGTATAATATTGTTCAATACTTCATTACATGTTTAATTAAAAAATAACCTAATATTTCCATGTACCCCATTTTGCCCACCCTTTCTTGAAAAACGAGGTATTTGCACATAACAAAAACGTCTTTTTTAAAAAGCAGAAAGAAAGAAAGCAGAAGATAGAGACGAATTTGCAATGATTGTAGCCAACCTTTATTAGTGGAGACGGCACTAGAAGAAGAAGTGCGTTTTTAAAAAAGGTATTATTAATTTTTTAAAAATCTATTTTTGATGTTTTTTAACATCTAATCTATTTAACATAAAAAATTATGTTACTTTTTATGATAATTTACTGGTCTTCAACTTTAGTACTTAAAATCAAATTTATCAAAAGCAGTTGTTGGATATCTGTATAAAAGTTTGTCACGAAAAATTATATTATTTGCAAATTTTTCTGGTCCACGCAGTTTTATTTTAAAGAAAAAATTAGTCATTCAAATTTTTTTAATAACTTATATTCTTATAACTTCTTATGAGAATAAGAATAAACTAAATAAAAATTTTTTAATTTCCAATTTGGCGAATGGATTTAGTGTCCGCAGTCATTTAAACACAAACAAAAAACAATAATTTCCAACCCGGAAATGAGGTTTATTCCAATAAAATAAATATGGTATGTAGTTATAATGAATGACGTTATATAATGTAAGATGATTTAACGATATTCAATCGAAAATTTGCAGAATTTTAAAATTCTTACTACAAAAAAGTTTTTGTTATGTAGCTTATATGATCTTATGGGTTATGGCGTTATGGGATAATTTTCCATGCATCTGCATTCATGTCAATAAAAATTTATTATTAGGAAACTATTAATATTCATAATACATTATCTAACGTGTATTGTATCGTATTACGGAGTGCAAAATGATGTTACCTCTTGCAATTATCTCTTAACGATGATACTACCATGAATTCTTTGGCCTCAAAAAGTTTTTTGATTTATCGAAGTAGAAAACTGGTTGTAATTTGTAATGTCAAATGTCAGACAACATCAAAGACCGTAAAAGTGAAATTGAAATTAAATTTTTGCGCCGATACACCGGAGTAGAATTAATGAAGGCTGGCATCTGTAAAATGAGCCCCGGCACAAGTATTTAACAACGAAGTATTTCGAATTTCGAACAATGTCGATACGAGTTTAAAATTTAGGTTAGTATACCGGGTATTTACAAGTGCTTAAAATGTATGAACAGAATAAAATAAATTTTATCGAAAGACATACACGCTATTAACCTTCCACAAAACATAAGAACTGTTGTAGTATCCGATACAGAAACATACAGAAACTCTCTATAAACTATATTTTGTAAAGTAATTTATAAACGTTTCATATTGGATATTTTTCCTCTAATAATTAATTAACGTGACAAACGTCACATGTCTGTCATTTTTTTGTAACTCTTTAAGCCTCAAATTTATTATGATGCACTTTTTTAAGTTTTTTTAGATAATATTTTGAAATACTGTAGTTAGTACAACAGTTAGTAGATTTTGAATATATTTTTGTTTTTTCCATGGACGTATAAACACAGATGGACTCAGTTATTTACATAAAATTGTGAAGTCAAAATTATTTGAATATGTCACATTCTCAGCACCTCCAACTGTTGTCACGTTTTTTTATTAAAAATTCTTATTAGCGAGTCGCTGAAAATATTACTCCGTATTTTATACTCTACAGGTGCTATCAAACCAAAATAATAATTTATTGGTTATATTAATATATCTAATTGTAATCAAAATATCAAGTGTGCACATAGTGTGCATTATCATTTAATAATAGCGTATAATAGATATCAATAAATTATTTTATATTTAGAAGCACTGAAAACTATTTATAAATGGCAACGGTTATTTACATTTCTCTGTTTTACGGTTCTACGTCAAACTTCAAATGCTATTCCATGTTTGTTTACAACGATTGAGGAAATAAGGAAAAATTGTTTTTAGATAATTTTGGCTGTATTTTGAGTGATATTTGTGAAAAGTGAAATAAAATAAACGAAATATTTACATCCCGGTCTTTCATTTCATTTGTAAGTACATAAAATTTACATTATTTAGGATGAGGAAATGAAAAAGCGTGTTTGTTTACATTTTAATAGGCGTACCATTGGGTTTATTCATGTTCATTAATGTATTCAATAAGATATAATAAAATTATATTTTAATTTTTCTATAAAGACGTGATTTGTTAATAGTTAAATTCTCGTTTTTTTTTTAATTCTTTGAACGTGTTTTTATACATTATTACTAGGTACTTCCAATTTTTAAAATCTGAATAATTACCCGCGAGTAAAAATTCAAGCACGCTTATACTCATTGCGGAAGCATCACATTCTATCGAAGCTTCAAAACATTGTGTGTTAAAGGTATCTTATTGCTGTGTCCATCTATGTTTATACGTCCATGGTTTTTTCTATGAAAAAAATGAAAAATCACGAATAAATACACCTAACCGATTAATTGACAAAAACAATAAAGCTATTAATAACCCAATTGAAATAAAACAAGTTTGGACTAAATATATTGAAGATCTTTTCATGGACACAAGAATAAAACCAACACAAATTGATAACGAAAAAGCTCCAATAATATTAAAATCTGAAGTCCAACATGCCATAAACAACTGAAAATCTGGCAGAGCCCCTAGGCCAGATGATATTCATATCGAGCTGAATAAACTTATAGACGAAGACAATAGTACAATAACTATACTCTTTAACACCATATAAAAATCTGGTGAGATACCTACAGAATGGCTGCTATCGACTTTTGTTTAAGAATGCAATAATTGCTCATGCAAGAATATTCCAAAAGTGGGAAGCGGATATGAGTAATAGACAGTTTGGCTTTCGTAACGTCTTCGGAACAGTAGAAGCTCTGTATAGTTAGACAACTCTTGCTCAAAAATGTGGAGACCAACAAAAAGATGCGATTTTCGTTGCGTTCATAGACTATAAGAAAACTTTGGACCAAGTTAAACATAACATTATCATGGTACGCCTACATAGAAAAGGACTCGACAAAAATGCCATTAACATAGTGAGAAACTCTATTGGAACCAACAGGCTGTGGTAACATTAGATGGAAATAGCACGGATGCGCAACAGATAAGTAGAGTAGTGAGACATGGCTGTAAACTTTCACCATAACTAGTTAATATTGTTACGATTTTAAATGTTATGGCGTATAGAACTGTAAATATTTTATGACTAATTCTTTTGTATTGATTCTCGTAATTTGTAGGTCAAAATATACCTGAGCTTAGCTACCAGTTGTTTACCAGAAATCTCTAGACACTAATTTTAGTGAGTCATCCACGTCTCGAGGTTGAAAAACGAGTCGAGCGCCTTCACCAAAATACGAGACTATTCAGGAAGTCCGCCGAATTCTCTAGATGACACAGTTGTGTATATAAATGAAAGATTTTTATTTGGCAGTCAGTCATAAGAAGATCGGTAAACGCGATATTTAAAATGTAACGAAACGTGAAATAAATACATTTGTAATATAAATTAGAATTAATAAAGACTTTAATAAATTCGTAATTAGTTATCGTGAGTTTTAATAAATTAGAATATAGACAATAAATTAGAATAAAGACAAATAAATTAGAGCAATAAAAAGACGTCACAGTGGTGCAGAAGTGGGATCGTAGATAAATTTAATTTGATTTTTGAAAAAGACTTTTTGAAAGGTATTGTTCGTCGGGAACATCCGCGTAGTTCAGTAGTGATCGTTGTACGAAAGAACATTTAAAAAGTACGTGTGTGCCTGACCAAAGATGCTGCTAGTAGAACTTTCAGTGAAACAGTTGCGTGAGCAACTAGAAGAACGCGATGAAGACTGCAGCGGGTCCAAGAAGATCCTCCAGGAGCGACTGAAGAATATTCTTAACAAGAATGGAGATGACCCAGAGACATTCCAGTTTCAATCATCAGAAGAAACAGTTTTAACAAAAATAAATGAGAAATTTGAAAATGTCTCGCAAATGATCGAACAAACTTCTAAAAAAACTGATGAAAGATTCGATGAAATGTCTCAAATTATTAAAGAAATAGCTAGACAAAATGACGAGAAAATTGAAAATATGTCTAGAAGATTCGACGAAGTATGTATTCAGAATAGTGAGAAGTTTGAAGAAGTCTCTAAAACATTTGATAAAGTTGAAGAGAAAATCAAACAGTTAGAGACCATGATAACTAACACGAGAGGGCTACCACCAATTAATACGGTAGTTTTAGATCCGGTAGAGATAAAAGAAGACGAGACGAAATGTAAGTTGGAAACACGGCCGAAATTTGAAGGAAGCGGAGGTTATGTTCAAGTCAAAGTCCCAACTTTCGACGGAAAATCATCATGGAACAACTACATGAAACAGTTCGAATCAGCTGCAAGAGCGAATGGATGGTCTGAAAAAGAAAAGGCTGTAAACCTGACTATCGCTCTTCGAGGAGATGCCTTAGATGTGCTCCAGGCCATAGCCGTAGAGGAGACGGATAATTTCGAACAACTGAAGAAGAGGTTAAATATGCGATATGGCCACGAACACTTGGAGCATGTATATCAGTCGCAGCTCAAAAATCGAAGACAAAAGAAAGATGAGGCTCTTCAAGAATATGAAGTAGATATCGCCAGATTAGTGCGATATGCTTATCCAACAGCTCCCGAAGACATGGTGGAAAAGTTGGCCGTTCAAACGTTTATTGATGGTCTTCGTGATCATGAGATGCAAATAACACTACGATTAGCTCGTCACAAGACGCTGATGGATGTCTTATCTGCCGCCCTCGAATACGAGTCAGCTACGCAGGCCTCTGGCGGGTATAGCAAAGTTAGGACTGTAAAAGAGGAAGGAGATGAAGATAAACTTGACCAGCTCTTTAATATGATAAAAAGCATGACACACAAGAAAACGAAGACCATAAGACCGAAGACAAAACCAGAACGCGTCGGCCTTAGGGGAGCAGCTTCGACCCAGAACTTTACCAAAGACCCTCTGATACTAATAGCTTCTTTGAAATGTCGTGAAGATAGTGTATATGTAGATGGAGAAATAAATGGTAAAAAGCATACGTTGTTGGTGGATACTGGAGCGACCAGAACCATTATACGCCCGACAGTTATAAACAGCCGAAAGAAACTGTTACCAACGAGGTTGCGACTTCGGACCGCCACAGGGGAAAATGCCAACATTCATGGAGAAATCCAGGTACAATTAGGAATTGTAGCAGAAAAGTTCGTCCATACTGTTATAGTTGCTGACATCGAAGAGGATGTTATATTAGGAATGGACGTAATGAATACGCATGGATTCCAATTGGATTTTAAGAATAAGGTCATCAAAGTTGGTAACGAGGAGGTATTTCTCCATCCACATGATGACAACACTATGCAAGCAGCCGTTAAAGAAGATACAGTCGTGCCTGCGAGAAGTGAAACGATAATAGTAGCGCGGTTACAGGGAATTGTGGATGAAGGAACACCTGTTATGATGGAGCCTCGGAATCATGACGACGAAGTTGGCCGTGGAATCATAATTGGAAAGGAATTAGTGACTTCGGCTAAAGAAATTCCTGTAAGACTTATTAATGTCAATGACTACCCAGTAACCATCAAGAAAGAGACAAAAGTAGGAACTTGTGTACCTGTCACATCCATAATCCGTCAGACGACAACGTCTGATAATTCCAACGATAAATTTGATCAAATGGTTGCGGTTGCTGGACAGTCTCTGAATCAGATTGAGAAAAGGAAATTAAGGGAATTTCTTCGGCAGTATCGTGATATTTTCGTACCGAAAGGAGGAAAGACGGGAAGAACTACCGTTGTTAAGCATAAAATTGATACTGGTAATGCTAAGCCAATTCGCCAAACAGCTCGACGATTACCACAGGCGAAAAGAGAGGAAGCTGAAACGATTGTTCAGGAAATGAAGAAAGACGGGGTGATAGAACCTTCTACGAGCCCATGGGTCTCTCCGGTGGTCCTGGTTAAGAAGAAAGACGGAACAACGAGGTTCTGTGTGGATTACCGTTTGCTGAACAACGTTACCAAGAAAGATAGTTATCCTCTTCCTCGGATCGATGACACATTAGACACATTGGCTGGAAGTAAATTATTTTCTACTTTGGACTTGAAGTCTGGATACTGGCAGGTAGAAATGGACCCGGTAGATAAAGAAAAGACAGCCTTCACCACAGGATCTGGATTATGGCAATTCAACGTTATGCCATTTGGACTTTGTAACGCTCCTGCGACATTTGAGAGGCTTATGGAAAATGTGCTGAGAGGGTTATCTTGGAAAACATGCCTAGTTTATCTAGACGACATAATTGTCTTGGGGGAGACATTTGAAGACCATCTGAAGAATTTAGAAAACGTTTTTAATCGGCTTAAAGCTGCCCAGTTGATGTTAAACCCCAAGAAGTGCCAGCTATTTCAAGGTAAAGTCAATTATCTGGGTCATATAGTCAGTAAAGAAGGAGTGGCCGTGGATAAGGGAAAAATCGATTCTATTAAGGAATGGCCAAAACCAACTGACAAACACCAAGTGAGAAGTTTTCTGGGACTGTGTACTTACTACCGGAGGTTTATTAAGAAGTTTGCAGATATCGCTAAACCATTAACGCGACTTACAGAGGAAGCAAGAGAATACCGCTGGGATGTAGACTGCCAGAATGCCTTTGAAACCTTAAAAAAGCATTTAATCACAGCACCAATTTTAGGGTATCCACTGCCAGAAGGAGAGTTCATCTTAGATACAGATGCAAGTAATGTGGGAATTGGAGGAGTGCTGTCTCAGATTCAAGGAGGACAGGAAAGAGTCCTTGGATATTTTAGTAAAGTTCTCTCAAAACCTGAGCGAAATTATTGCGTCACGAGAAGAGAACTTCTGGCAGTAGTGAAATCAGTAGAGCACTTCTATCAATACCTCTATGGAAGGAAGTTTTTAATCCGAACCGACCATGCCGCCCTTAAGTGGTTGATGCAGTTTAAGAATCCAGAGGGTCAGATAGCCAGGTGGATCGAACGACTCCAAGAATATGATTTTAAGATTGAGCACCGGGCCGGAGTTAGCCACCGAAACGCTGATTCTCTTTCCAGAAGGCCATGCCCAGCAGAGTGTTCTCACTGCAACAAAACGGAATCCAAGGAAGCAGCAGTGCTAAGAACGACGGTGGTCCACGACGACTGGACGCCTACCAAGATCAGGGAAGAACAAGAGAGAGATCCAGTTATACAGAAAATCCGAAAATGGAAAGAGGAAAACCGTCGACCACCTTGGCAAGAAATATCGAACCTAGGCTCAGTAGTTAAGACGTATTGGGCCCAGTGGGACTCATTTATCATGGAAGATGGCTTGCTCAAACGAGTCCTGGAAAATGATGACGGTTCAGAGAAGAGAAGACAGTTGGTGATTCCAAAGAGCAGAATAGCCGAAGTACTTCGTCAGTTACACGACAGTCCATCAGGAGGGCATTTTGGTGTGAAGAAGACCCTTCAGCGAATTCGGGAACGGTTTTATTGGATGAACAGTTCCGACGATGTAAAAGACTGGTGTAAGAAATGTACTATTTGTGCTACGAGTAACGGGCCTTATCGAAAAAGGAGAGCTCCTATGAGACAATATAATGTTGGAAGCCCGTTTGAAAGAATAGCTTTGGACATTGCTGGGCCGTTTCCAGAAAGTGATAATGGAGGCAAGTACATGTTGGTAGTAATGGATTACTTCACTAAGTGGGTCGAGATTTACGCACTTCCAGACCAGAAGGCGGCCACCGTTGCAGATAAGTTGATCCAAGAATATATCAGCCGATTTGGAGTGCCTTTGGAGATCCATAGTGACCAAGGCAGGAACTTCGAAAGCGATTTATTCCAAGGAATATGTGATAGACTAGGTATGAAGAAAACAAGGACTACGGCTTATCATCCGCAATCGGATGGTATGGTAGAACGAATGAATAGAACAGTTGGCAAGTATTTGACAAAGATGGTGTCCGATCATCAGCGAGACTGGGACCAATATCTCCCGTTCTTCACAATGGCCTACAGATCTGCTGTTAATGAATCAACAGGCCAGACACCAGCCAAAGTCCTATTCGGACGCGAGATGCGACTACCTTGTGATCTAGAGTATGGGTGTCGACCTGGAGAAGATGTAGCAGGTGAAGATTATGTGATCGAATTACGAAGAAGAATGGACGATGTACACGAGTTGGTCCGTTCCCATCTCCAGATCGCTAGTGACCGAATGAAGAAACGGTACGATACGCAAGCCGAAAAGGGGTGTTTTAAGAAGAACGATAAAGTCTGGCTTTATAACCCCAAAAAGCGAAAAGGTTGTTCTCCCAAATTGCAGCAGTTTTGGGAAGGTCCATACCTCATTATGGAGAAGATCAATGATGTTATTTACCGAATAAGCAAGATTCCGAGAGGAAAGCCGATGATAGTACACCATAACCGGCTGGCGTCTTTCGAGGGTGACCACGACGAAGTGGAAGTAAACCAAGTCCAAGATGTGTCTGACCTCACGTTTGAGGAATTCATGGGTGCCTATGGAGGTACCGGTAAAGCAAGACATGGTGTTACCACTGAAGAAAGGCAAGATCTACTCGCGCTTCCCGATGACTACTCATTGGCCCTTACCATCCCGGCCAGTATCAAAGATGCACCAGGGTTGGCATCCGTCTTTCGAAGGAAGTTTGGTCGAGTTGCAGAACTTCAATGCCAAGTGCCAGCTCCTGGTAAAACCTTGAAACTTCAAGATGCATCACGTTACCTTTTCTACCTGGTAACAAAAGACACTGCCCGTGACCAACCTACCTACCGAGATGTATGGGAAGCCTTACTTCAGTTGAGAGAGCACGTACTAGAGTCCGACGTGCAAAAGTTAGCCATGCCAAAGTTGGAGTGCCGCCAATTAGATTGGAGGGTTATACGAAACATGGTGGAGGAAATCTTTAAAGACACCGAAGTCCAGGTGTTAGTCTGTTGCAATCCGCATAGTTACTGCTGCGGAGAGAAAACCGTCCCTTGTCATTTCTATACAACTGGAAGTTGTAAAAGAGGGTCCAGTTGCCGATATCAGCATGTCGTTCCAGTTCCAGTCCCGACAAGGTTCCAGGAGGAACCATCTTTTAAGAGGGGGGCAATGTTACGATTTTAAATGTTATGGCGTATAGAACTGTAAATATTTTATGACTAATTCTTTTGTATTGATTCTCGTAATTTGTAGGTCAAAATATACCTGAGCTTAGCTACCAGTTGTTTACCAGAAATCTCTAGACACTAATTTTAGTGAGTCATCCACGTCTCGAGGTTGAAAAACGAGTCGAGCGCCTTCACCAAAATACGAGACTATTCAGGAAGTCCGCCGAATTCTCTAGATGACACAGTTGTGTATATAAATGAAAGATTTTTATTTGGCAGTCAGTCATAAGAAGATCGGTAAACGCGATATTTAAAATGTAACGAAACGTGAAATAAATACATTTGTAATATAAATTAGAAATAATAAAGACTTTAATAAATTCGTAATTAGTTATCGTGAGTTTTAATAAATTAGAATATAGACAATAAATTAGAATAAAGACAAATAAATTAGAGCAATAAAAAGACGTCACAATATATATTCCGAAGAGTTATTTACGCAAGCACTTGAAAATTGTACAGAAGGGATCAAGATAAATGGTGAAAATATAAATAACAAGCGTTATGCTGTTGATACAGTCATTATTGCTGAAAGTGAGACAGATCTGCAGACGTTACTAAACAGAATTTGTGATACTGGGGAACAGTTTAATTTAACAATAAACATAAAGAAATCAAAAACCATGGCTATCAGTAAGAGGGGCAAAGTCATTAAAAGGATCTAAAGTAAAAAATGAAGATATTGATCAAGTAGACAAAATGAAATACTTACAAGTCTAGATTGCGAAAGATCTGAATCCGAAATTGGAAATTCGATCAAGAATAAAGTAATCAAGAGCAGCCTTTTTGAGGATGAGGAAATTTTTGAGTAACCAAAGACTAAATCTGCAAATCCGATATCGGATGGTAATATGTTATATCCACTCTATTCTTCTTTATGGTGTCGAAGCCTGGACTGTTAATGTTGACTTAATGAGAAAACTGGAAGCTTTTGAGATGTGACTTTTTATGAGAACGTTGGAAATACCATGGATCGATCATATTACGAACGAAATGGTGTTGTACAGAATGGGAAGAGACAGAGAACTTTTGACCACCATTAAAAGGCGAAAGACAGGATATTTGGGGCAAATATTTAGAAATGATAAGTACGAATTGTTGTAGCTGATTATGAAGGGTAAAATCGAAGGAAAAAGGAATCCTGGTAGACGACAAATATCCTGGCAGAGTTCAATCAAGGAATAATTTTCATGCTAGTTTGTCTGGTACATAGGGTGTACCAAATATGTATCAATAATAGGTATAGGAATTTATATAATACAAAAATACTGCGCAATATTATGATAAACAAACAAAAATATAATAAAAATAATATTTCAGGCACTTGAATGATATGGTTTGGCACAGACACTCTATATCACTGAGTTTCTGTAATCCCGTTTTTGAGCATTGCTGGCATCGTCTTCGCGTGGTTTTCTGTGGCAAATGACCAACATTTTGAAAATACTTCATGTTTAATGGCCTCCCAATTTTTTTTTCGCGCAGAAAAATTTTTTATAAGGCTGGTAGCCAATTAGGATAGATATTCAAGGTGAGATACGTCTGCATTCGTTGGTCAAACCGATTAACACCGCCCATATACATATTGTAGTCTATACAAATTTTGTTCTCAAAATAAAACCAGTTTCTGCATGATTATGCATATTGTTGCATACGGTCACAGATTTTGAGCCACGATCCTTTCACTTACTTATAGCAATATCATTGCAGACAACTCCATCGATTTCACCCATTCTGTCATCTACTAAATGTACCTTTGGAAAATATTTTCGAGTTGGTCTTAATGTTCCACAACCAAAATGACCTAGTTCTGATAACTTATTCATAAGAGGAAGTGTGGTAACAAAATTGTATAAGTACAAGCAGAGTCTCTTTTTTTCTAACATTTAATTAAATTCAGTATAACTCTTTTTCCTAGAGTAGGCTCGTTAGTCCGTTCAAATTCTCTACCTTGATATACCTCAGAATTTATGAGGTAACCTGTTTCAGCACATGCCATTACCCAAATTTTTATACCCCTATTTATGTGTTTCATTGGAATGTACTGTTTCAAAGTAGTCCTTCCTTAAAGGCAACCATACTTTCATCAATTGAAATATTTCTGCTCGGAGAAAAAGATTAAATAAAGGCTTTTTTTAATTTTTGAATAAGAGGTCTCACTCTCACTTACAACTTGTCAAATTCCCTATTCCTTTGGCTGGCATTTGTTGGTTATCATTCAAATGCAAATATATTTTAATATTTTAGAAATACTAGAATAAGCATGCTGAAATAGAATTATACTACTATAGAAAACTAAAGAAATCTCTTTAGAGGGAAAATTAGATCTCTTTTCATTATGAAAATTTGGATCTGCAGACCAGTATTTCTTTATAGAAGGTAAACTATTAAATCTCATTAGAATTAAAATTCCTAGCAAAGCTTTCAATTCTTCTAAGTACAAATGTAAATTTTTGTTGGCTTGGACAGCATATAAATCTGACTTAAAGAAACTCACTGGGTCCTCAGAAGACGGTATCACTTTCGAACCCTTAAATTCTGCATAATTACAATTTTTAAATTCAATAGGTATTCCTGGTTTTTTAGACCAACCCTTAAAATCATTGGTAAAATCGAAAGTTGCTTCATCCTCACTTGATGATGAAGCATTCATATTTTTGTCTTGAGAGGGTTTTCGGGCTGGTAATCTCTGTCTGCTACAGAATCATCTGAATCCTCGTGTTCTAAACAGTTGTAAATTTAATTTTTACATTTTTTATGTAGAGACTATGTCTATTTTGGCTCTATCACTTCCAGATGGACTAGACACGCAGTATTAGCATCTGTTCAGCTTGATCATCCGTTATTTAATGTACTATTTTGGCTAACTGTTTAGTTGCAAGGCCCTTCTTTCAATACTGTATATCAAAATAGTTTTCGGACATGTGAAAAAATATATGTATTTTGGAAAATATTTGCTGGGCGCAAATAGATTGGTTCATAATGTATGACGAAAATATACAAAAATGACAAACACAACATATGAAACCAGTTTAATATATTTGTGACGGTTAGGTTATATAACTATGACTATTACGTCACCTGTTACGACTAGTTGAGAAGCCTTCGACTATTTATTTCCTCCCTCCAAATTTCATTATGTTAAGTATATCCGCTCAAAAGAATGAGGGGGAGGCGACTTTTGGATAGCACTGTATATTGTGTATTGTACTATTGTACTATTGCACTGTATACCGCAAGGTAACTACACGTGTCTCACGTTAAATATTATCGGTAATACATTGCAGGCAGATATAGTGGTCCATTTTGATGAAATTATTACGATTACAAGGATATCTAAATACTATTTAAACGTTAAAAAACCAGAATCAAATTATTGCTGTCGTTGTTATTGTGGAATTTTCCTCTAACCATTCGTAATGTTTATTTACCAGATACAAATTGTTCCGTTTACATAATGAAATACGTATTAAAAACAATGAGTCCGATACTGGACAATTTATTGGCCACTTTCACTGCAGGATTTCTAATCGCGGGTATCGACTCCCTTGCTTCTTGCAGTCTGCCCTCGAGAGAACTCGACATTCTCTTTTTCTCCATTGCTATCTTATTTAGATATCTGTTTTTATATATTATTTACAGGGGTACAGTGATAAATATAATATGCTTACTTATTTCGACCGACATATTTTTTACCATAAACTGTTTTCTATAATCTACTTTTTTAAATATATTAATGTCTTTCAAGTAGGAGATACTCAAGTATATAGCAGAAGTAACATATATTCCGACCACTAGGGTGGAATACAGTAAAAACATTTTTATTCTACGTAAACGAGTGCAAATGGTGATGATTTGCAAGGGTAAACTGCTGATATATTGTCGGAATAAAGGCATTCCCAACATCGTCTTGTAATAGTAGCCTTTACCAAGATCAGTTTATTATTTATTTCATGTTTCTTCATTTATATTGTTACGAAAGTTCAGTATGATTTATCCCACATAGAAAAAGTCCCTTGACGAAAAAGGAGAAGTAGTTCCAGAACATTCAAGATGACATCGATAAATTCATGAAATATCTAGTGAGTTTGGAACGTCAGAAAATGTAATACACAAACAGATGTTTTTGACAGTTTCGAACAGTTGTATTTTGAGTTTTAAAAGTTTATAGTTGTCATTAAGTTATTGTAAACAAGTTTTGTAATATTGTAACTCTTCCGAATAAAGTTGATTACAAAGAAGCGTAACAGTGGGGACAGCGGTGGGATTCAAGAAATATCAAACAATTGTGAAAGGTTAATAGGAAATGGAGAGCAGCTTAGTCACCTCAGGTTCGCGGACGATATAGTCCTAATAACAGACCGCATAGATCATGCCATCGAAATGTGCGAAAGACTCTACCATGCCTCTACACAAGTGGGTTTAAAGATCAATAACTCAAAAACACAAGTGATGACAAACCTTGTTCTGAGTGAGAACATCAACATAGCTGGAACAAGTATAGAACAAACATCAGCATACAAATATCTGGGACACGAAATTCGCTTAAGTAGAGATAACCAGACCAATGAACTAATACGTAGAAAAGGGTTGACATGGGCAGCTTATGGAAAGCTAAGAGATGTTTTCCAATCAGCTCTTCCCATCTGCTTGAAGAGAAAAATCTTCGATCAATGTGTGCTGCCGGTTCTAACCTATGGTGCGGAGACGCTAACACTTACTAAGACGTCCGCAAACAAAATTCGAACAACACAGAGGGCAATGGAACGGTCCATGTTGGGATTAACCCTGAGAGACCGAATACCCAACACAGAATTGCGCCGTAGATCGGGAGTAACCGACGCAATCAAAAGAATATCAACCTTAAAATGGAACTGGGCAGGGCACGTCGCGAGAACGAAGGACGGCAGATGGACAAAACGCATTCTTGAATGGAGACCCAGACAAGATGCCCTTAGGAATAGAGGACGACCACCAACAAGATGGGCGGATGACCTAAAACGGACACATCAAAATTGGATGCAGGCGGCTCAGGACAGAAATTTGTGGGGTGAACTACGGGAGGCCTATGTTCAGCAGTGGACGAGTATGGGCTGAATGATGATGATGATGAATAGGAGGTCGACCGAATTTAATAAGGAAATGTATATGTCCGGACTCGCCGCATGGTTTTTAAAAATGAAAGAAGATAAAGATAAACGTAGGCAAGAAGAGAGATGGGAGAAGGAAAAGCGTAGAGAGGTGAAGTAGAAGTGTAGACAAGGAGAGAAAGAGCTAAAGGAAAAGCATAGACAAGAAGAGGAACAACTAAGAGAGAAGCGTAGACATAAAGAGGAAGAACTGAAGATGAAGCGTAGACAAGAGGAGGGCAAAAGGCGTAGAAAAATAGAGCTACAAATAAAATAGATATATACAAATAAACAGTTTATCTAAAACTCAAGACTCAAAATTTTTAGTTAGAGGTAAGTCAAGTCACTATTAAAATAGATAAATTGGAAGAACATCAGAATGATTTAGAAAATAAAATAGTAGATCAACAAAACAATTTGAAAATCGATTTAGGTAATATAATAACACGATATCAAAACGATTTAAAACAACACCAAAACTATTTAGAAAATAAAAAAGGACAACAGCAAAACGGTTTAAATTCTAAATAAAAAGCCAAATAGTTGAGTTAGAAAAAAAAATACCCAAGTTTCTTTATCTAATCTTGTTTCAGTAACTAATGTCGAATTACAAGAAACAGCTTCATCATCTCTCATAGTTGAACTAGGCCCATTTAGAACTAGCAAAATTTTAAAACCACCCATATTCGATGGTCAAACAGTAAGGAAAACTTATCGCTTTCAATTTGAAGTAGCAGCTAGGGCAAATTGCTGGACTGAGGAAGAAATGGCAGCTTCCTTAGTAGCGTCGCTTCTAGGACAGGCAGCAACCACCTCGCAATTTCTTCCTTAAAATTCACTAAATTATACTTCTCTCGTTTAAGCTTTAGAAACAAGATATGGACAGCAATATGACATGTTACTGGCCAGCAACAGCGGGTTTTCCAAAGTCAGTTGAAAATTTGATAACGAAAGCCTGCAGGAATATGAAGCCGATATTAAAATATTATTGCATAAAGATGTTCTCCGATTAGAAAACCACAAAACGTTAGATGAAGTACTAATCTGAGCCCAGATATATGAAACGGTGAAAAGCATTTTCAGATCTAGCCCAAAATTAAAAAAATATGATTTCGAGAAAATGAAGAAGTCACAACCGCAGATAATCAACATATTATTCTATTCCAGATGTTGAGTAAACTATAGAATCTTCAACAAAAGTCTCAAAATCAAAACGGAAGATGTTATAATTGTTGAAGAATAGGAAATTTGCAAATTAATTGCAGAAGCCGCTCCCAGGCAAGAAAAGTAAAACCAAATAATGAGGTCAGAATGTTTTTCAGATCGACATTTAGAAGCCTGTCACATAGACCTACTATAAATACTAGTAGATATATGTCTCAAAAAAATCGATTTACCACAAGTGACTACAGCATTGAAAAAGATAATCTGAAACTGATGTTGCATATTTGAAACAGCAGCTAGCCATTAGTAAAAATAAAATAGAAAAAGTAAGACAACAAGTGTTAATTTGCAGAATGCACAATTAAAAGAATTACGGAAGTTTTGAATGAATTACAGGTTCAAAGTTAGTCTCAGCTTGAAAAAAAAAAGAGAATGCAACCGAAAAAGTATGTCTCCGGAAGTCATACGCAAATAGCTTAAAAATGGAGTAAGATTTGACAGGAAATAACCAAATAAGTGGAACTATAAAGGCGTACTGGACTCAATGGAACTCACTTCTTCTTCTTTACGTGCCATCTCCGCGACGAAGGTTGGCAATCATCAGTGCTATTCTAACTTTTGACACCACAGCCCGAAATGGTTCAGTTGAGCTGCATCCAAACCATTCTGTGAGGTTTCTCAACTAGGACATTCTTCTTCTACCTATGCTGCGCTTTCCTTGAATCTTTCCCTTTCAATCTCTGTCACCTTCCAATGGTATATTATATAGAAAGTGGCAAGTTCCGATGAAGTTTTTACTATTCAACAAATGCCAAAGTCGTGATAAAATGGAACAATATCTTTCCGGAGAGCTTTTCAAGGCTCACGAACTAATTTTTGGAAGATTGCCTTCCTGCAAAGAACTTTCATCTCTCATGTAAATCGAAAATTTGAAAAAAAGGTTGGAAAAAATCTACGAATATATAGACCGACTTTTGGACCAAAAACTTGACAAGTACAATATTTTTTCTAATAAATCAATCCTTAAGAGCTACTTCACTTGGACGTCAGTCACCAAATACGAACATTAATAATTTTCATGTAGAAGTCAATAATCTAGGTGAGATTTTACAGCTTTTAAAACAGCCATTGGCAATTTTCGCACTTTATCTCGCGTTAATGAGTAATAATTATCTGAAAGCAAATAAAACTCCAGTAGTACTTTATGTATGAGACATGGGTAACATGTAGGAACAATCATTACATCAGTGACTACTGTAATATGTACTTACTTTGTCGGAAGAATTAAGTCAAATTAATTTAATTAAAATTTAAATGAATCAAATATGTAAAATTAAAAAAAAAGAGTTAAATAGGCATAACACAAAATTTATTATTCACTTGATTATAATTATAAAATAATTATAATCAAGTGAATAATAAATTATTAAATTAATGAATAAACATAAATTAATGAATTAAAAGTCATAAAGGGTTGGGAAAATGATTAATATAGTAATATATATACACTAGTCCTAATCCTAGACACTATACTATCAATATTATTCGTAAACACTCATACAATATTTCAAGAGTAATTATTAGTAATAGATTTGCATTTCCTGTTATGAGGAAGTGATCCAAATGTTCGAAACATACTTTGGTCCTAGAAGGTGGGCAGAACCGCCTTCCAGCCTCAGTTATGCAGGATTCCTTCAGCTTGGTCACGATGATATCCGAGACCGCACGCAGGGGTTGTTTGGATACCATCTACGTCAATATCATAGACCTACCTGCTAAAAATACACTCTTCTCAACCATGAATGACAGTTGGAACGAACTGATTAAGGCACAACGTAAGCACAGCATTAACCAGATCTCTCATTCACGCACAATTCCCTCACTAATGAATTGAAGAAGATATACCTCCCCAAAGGAAAATATTCCCGGCCTACTTTGCATTTAGATCAAACAAAGCTCAAGTAAACTAAACTGATGATGGATCTTTCTATCAAGCTACATCTATTATTCAACTAATCACTATTGCGATGTGTTATATGTGAAACAGTCACATAGCAATACCCAGACTACATAGGAAATTTCGGTCTATGCAACAGAAACACCAGAGGAGAAACATTAGCAAATTACGTAAGCACCGAAAAATGTTTTGCCTGAACACGTTCTGTAAAAAACAAATACAAAGAAAGTGGACATGGCGTAGCCCTGAGGTCCAGGTTAAGAATGAAATAGATTTTATCCTTTCCAGTGATAGATCAATATGTAAAAACATCGAGGTGCTGAACAAATTTAACACCGGAAGTGACCATAGACTAGTTCGTACCGATATATGTATTAACGTAAAGAGAGAAAGACGAAAACTACTAACAACAAACCCTTTACCGACGGCAGACATCCTAGCCAGTAATAAAAAGGAATTAGCAAGGAAACTAGTAGCAAATACCTTTGAGCACAAGAATAGAACAGAACAAATATAGAACAGTCCAGATTCTTGACACCATAGAAAACAATAAGAACATGAAAGTACTAAAAACATGTAAATCCATTGGCAAGAATAAAATCATAAAGATAAAAGACGACCGTGGAAGATTGTGCTATAAGATAAAATTTTAATTTAATTTTTTTTATTTGTGTTTGGTTCTTCCTTCTTAATTACATGAACTCTGTTTCTTGTTTAATAAATGCAAACAAAACATTTTTGCATATTATATCAAAATTTGCAATGAAGGTTTGCATAGACATAGACACTTATTCTGTCAAATTAACCTAAAATATTTGCTAATTTTTATAATACAATCCTCACAAGGGTAAGCCTGTTAAAGATACAACAACTCCATGTTCTAATGAAGTTCTTTATTTTAATTTTTAGTATGTTCTGAAAAAGAGTTAAATAAACTCGAAAGCTCAACAAACCTTAAAGAGTTTTATTTAAAGGCCAGTATTGACTACAATACCCAATATATTCATATCGTATTGTATATCTAGGACATGCAAATAAAAACGAAAAGGAAAATCAAACCCTAGAAATTAAAAGAAGGACACAATTGCCATGTTGTGCTTTTGGTAAGTTGAGCTTTATTTTAAAAGACAAAAAAATCCCAATACACTTAAAACGAAAAACCTATGACACTTGTATACTACCAAGTTGCAACTTATTGATTGGAAACTATGGCAATAATAAGAAAAATAGCAGAACAATTAAGAGTAACTCAACGGGCCATGGAGAGGGCCATGTTAAATATAAGTCTCAAAACAAAATTCCTAACACCGAAATACGTCGAAGAACTAAAGTAACCGACATCATGGGAAAAATAGCGACATTGAGATGGCAATGGGTAGCACATGTAGCAAGACAAGACATCGACAGATGGTCTCATAAAGTGGCATTCTGGAGACCTCGAGAAACAAAAAGAAGCGTGGGAAGATCCAAAAAGAGATAGATACACCATATAACAGCTGTAGCAAGAAAGCAGTGGATGAGAATTGCAAAAGATAGGGAAGCGTGGAAGCAATTGGAGGAGGCCTATGTCCAACAATGGATAAATGAAGGCTGAAGAAGAAGAAGATATGTGAAACATTCTTCTTCTTCTCATGGCGCCGTCTCCTTTTGAAGGTTGGCGATCCAAATGGCAATTGTGGTTTTGGAAACTGCTGAGCGAAATATTTCTGCGGATGACAGGTCGAACCATCTCCTTAGGTCTTTCAGCCATGAGTTTTGCCGTCTTCCTACTGATCGTTTGCCCTGTACTTTTCCTTCCAGTATAACTTGAAGTAATTCATATTTAATTCTATGTTCTTTTTATTTTAGCTTAATTATAAAAATATATTTCTGTATTATAAAAAAAGCTTGGTGCTGTGTAGCTAATTCATAATTTTTTAACTTATCTACTATAAAAGTTTCTGATTTAACCGTAGTGGATAGAGAACAGCTAGTGGGTATTTTGACCATCTACAGCTCTTATCTATTTTGATAGAATTTCAGGAGCAAGAGCTAAATAATTCAGAAGAAAACTAACAGGGAACTAATTATTTCCGAACTTTGAAGTTTATAATTAATTAAATCATCAACCCACTACCTTAAATTGTCGGTTATATACATTCCGGAATTTCCTTCTTATTCAATTCAGTTTCAGAAGCTAACATTAGTGAACGTAAGTTCACTCTTCCGGACATTGATATGAATAATTATGCGTAGATATTATAAATCTCTAAATAGCAATTCATTACTGCTAACGGTTATATGTTTTTGTTCGAATAATAATTATTATCAGCTTAAAATGTTCTAATGCTATTCATTTCTGACATTTTAAATTTGTTCTTCTTTTTTGAAATACCCACGAAACATTTTCTTTTGTTATTGATGCGTTATGAATTTGGAAATAAAAAATATAACAATTTTTAAGGTAATGTCAGCGTTCTTGACATGTAGGTACATCAGGTTATACTTTTTGGAAATTGAAATATAAAACTATGTGCAGAAAGTGTCGTCCTGATAATCATTATCGTGTATCGTTGGCTGCTTAGATCAAATTTCTTTGAATTAGTTCCTGTGAAGTTTAGTCCAGTAGATTATTTCTGTGTGAGAGGTTGTTTCGTGCTAGCCAATCTATCTGTGGCCATTCTGCTGCCTCCGTTCTCTTCTTTTATTTTCTTACTCCTCTCATTGGGTTGTGAGTTTGGTATTTTCCTAAATATGTGCTTCTTAAAACTCTGAAAAGTAAATGCAAATATTTGTTTGTTCAGATTGGTTGTTTAAGAGGTCCTCGTATTGCTGCAGTTTTACGTAGACAGAAAAATATAAAATTAGGTAATGATGATTTAGAGTTAGGTAAAGTAGTTTAAATGTCTAAATGAAGTATAAATGAATGAAGGTTTAGTAAACGTTTTTTAAAGAGATTTAAAGTAGTAATGTGTTTAATTATACCCTTTAATAAAAATTGTAGCACTACACTGAAAAATATAATGCCGAATATTTTTGGTGACCTAAATTTGAATATTTTGCTAATATTATTCAAAGAGCAAGTCATACCAATCAGTGTCCACATAAACGAGTTAATACGTGTGAGTGTGTGAAAATACCGTTGTCAAATTAAAAAGTGACCATAAAATAACGTTCCACTGCATTCTACGTGATCTAACATTACAAAAATGTAGAATGTTTAGGACGAAGAAGCAGCATAAATTACAAGCAACGTTTGAGTAGGTGAAATTGGTGAAATTAATGGTATTTATTTCCATTTTTTATTAAAACGAAGATAGCAGAAATTATCAAATGTCCGTTGAGGATATGGTTTTTGCATTAAACGGAATAAAAAAAACATTTTTAACGGTAGGTAAGCCAAAGACTTGGTGAAACGAAAGAAATAGAAAATAGTACTGGTGTTGAAATGAATATGAAAAGAATACAAAAATTAGCTAGTTTAGATAAAAAAATATACTCTAATGGCAAGAATTTTTTTTAAAAATAGCAAAAGATCATCTTTATTTTCTTTGCATTGAGAACAATAGCATGTGAACTTGCAAAATACGCTGCATTCTGTCCACCCCATTACATTATATAAAAAAAATATTTCCAGGATTTTCCAATGCTTCTGCTACAGTCGCTTCTTGATTAGAAAGGGGTGCAATTTCAGGCCGTTTTGAAAAATATAATTATAAATTATAATTATATAATTATAATAATAAAATTGTCTTATAAATATTTTGAGATTTATAAATACTACAGTAAAGTAATTTCCTTACCGGTTAATACTTACAGTTAATATAATAATGACATACTGGGTTATAAGCTTTGCAATTCAAATGCATTTACAGTCATTAACAATAATGCACATCAGTGAATGCGATTATGGTATAGATTTATCAAACACTCATCTACTCAGGAATATAATTATTTATAGCAGCAAGTGACTATTGGTTTATAATTATTTATTATTAGACGTCTCAATTATATTTCCTGTGGATTCCAAATATAGTGGTGAATAAAATTAAAAAACATATTTTTAGAAGAGCTATGACTTTTTAGAGAAAGGTGCTACGTCAATAAATGTCAATTTTAAGAAATCTACATTCTAGCTAAACAAGTTCATAACATAACAAACATATTTTCTGTTTACTGTTAATCAATGAAAACATGTTTCGGAAACACTATCAATTTATAAAAATATCTGTGTTATGAATTGTGATAAACTATCTCACAAATGTTCAATGCTTCAATGGTAAATGTACTATATATGATGCCCAAAACCAAACCAAACAACATACAAGAGAGATCATAGAACTGCATTTATAAAATACCTTGTGAATGCAACAATATTTATATAGGGGTCCTCTTTTCCTCCTTCCTATGGGACTCCATTCGGTTATTCCCTTTATCCATCTGCTGTCGCTAGTTCTTCTTACATGTCCATACCACTTTAGTCTTTTTTGTTCTATATATGTTAGTATGTCTGTTTCTATTGATGTTCTTGGCTTCATTTCGTCATTACTTCTCCTATCCATTTTTGTTACTCTGCAGCATCTTCGCAGGCATTCCATCTCTGTTGCTCCTATCTTACTGCTGTTTTTCTTATTTATAATCAAATTTTCAGCCCCATATGTCATAATACTTCGCACTAATGTTTTATAAATCTGTGTTTTTGTCTTCATAATTTAGGTGTCTATCCCACCATACTGAGTTAAGTTATCGGATTGCTGTTCTTGTTTGTCCTAATATTTGCGTAATCTTTTCCTCTGTTATTGCCTTTTTCTTGATTATAAACCCCAAGTATTTGAATTTGTCCTTTCCTTTCGTTATTACGTTGTCATCAATCTGTAGATCTTCTACGTTTTCTTCACTTGTAGAAAGATATTCTGCTTTCGCGAGGTTAATATCTAGGCCAGCCTTGGTATATTTTTCTTGTAATTTCTTCATCATGTAGCTGAGCTTATCTTGGTCTTGTGCAATCACTACTTGATCGTCTGCAAAGCTTAGCATATATAGGTATTCGTTCCGTACCGGTACTTCCATGTCTTCGCATTTTCTTTTCCATGTAGTCAAGGCCTTCTCTAAGTATATTTTGAATAGGGTTGGAGATGTAGAACAACCCTGCAGGAGCCCTTTTGTTCTTTTGAAGTCTCCTATAAATAGATACTTAAACCAATATGGATATTTGCCATCCAGTTGTGGGGTTGTGCTAGTAATACTAATTTAGAGATCATCCAGCGACTTCAAAATAAAATACTAAGGGTTATTGTCAACGCTCCTTAAAAAAATAAATGTTAACAAGACCATTGAAAAATTTGCCAAGAGCCACGAACAACGACTTCATCGGCACGTCAATGTTGAGGCCAGCCAGCTCTTAAGCAGCATGGATCTGGTTAGAAAATTCAAGAGAAAGAAGGGCTTCGATTTAAATAAAAAGTTACAAGCAAGTGATGGTATAAGTTAACATTTGTGTAATAAATCAATAGTAACTTCAACTTCATTGATCATATCGATTGATCAAATTGTAATGTTCATTTAACTGATGTTTACTAAAAAAGTGGAGTAATATAATGTAATTTTTTACTTGTAAACGGTTTACTTTATTTTTTTATAATTTAATTAATAATTGACAAATTTTTAATAACGATAAATATTTGTTTATTTAAAAAAGGGAGTATACTCGTATGTTGCTAATTATGGAAATATATAGTTTTTAGTTTAATATTATTTATTGAATATTGATATTGATATTTAATGATATATAACGAGTTTTCTGTGGGCACTCACCTGAAACATTTTTGTAGTTTAGTAGGAGCCTACTCACGAAGTCTCATTAGATTTTTTCTAATTAAAAAAAGATGATTGAAATATGCCATGTTTAAAAATTTAACTGCTACGAAAAATAGAGGACACAATGAAACTTAATCCGATGTACATTAAGAACTGAAAGCATAGTCATGAATGAGTTTTTGTGATACGGTACGAAAATCTTAGAAAGATCGCAAAATAATATTACTCAAGGGAAAAAATTGTTACAAACTCGACAATATGAGAAAATATACATGAGCTGTCCTAGTACATATTTGAATAGTAATAATTCCCATAGCATCAAAATCAAAATCTCTAGTTCTTTCTATAATTTTTACTTATTTATTAAAATTATGCGCCCAGATACTCAAAAGCAGTAAAATCTCTTCTAGCAATGTTACAATTAATACTTTTTAGTTTAACCTCGTTAACAATATATTAACTGAACTAATTAATACAAATGTAGAACTTCATCTGATCGGTTTATGCTGTCCTTGATAATAGAGTGTGGCGGCGAAATTGGGTAATTGTTTCGATGTTAAAATATTATCCGAAATGCAATGTCATGTACATTTTATTAACTTTCACTTTTCACAACTATTTCTTTGAATTAAATGACACTGATTACTTCTGCCAATTATATCTGTGTCAAGTTGTTACAGTATCAGACTATTAACATACCTACAATGTAATATACGCCAAAATTCCTTAATCCTTGGTAAGAATGTGGTATCATGTGATACAGTTAACTATTCAGTGTTTTCTGTGTTGCGCTTGATGGGTACCTTCAAGGAATGAGTAGTAGAGGAACGGTATTATTCCGCTAGATACTCTGCCAAAAGTTAATTTATAATACATAAAGCACTCTATACGGTATTTGCTTCTAGTTAGGAGTTCTCAAAGTAGTTTTTATTGATGGTTGTTACTCATGGTTATATTAATGGTTTTGTAAATGTTAATTAATTTCAATTTTATGTTTTCTTTATTATTTTCGAAAATATAAATGCTATTAAAGAGTACAGTTTTGTCAAATCCATAAGATTATGTATTGGGGCCGTGCAAGTTCGGAACAGCGACACCTGGTGTCGTAAATCAGCCAAATTTACTGCGCTTTCATGTTAGATCGAGGTTACCGGATAACTGTCAAGGACGTGGCCACAAAAAAGAATAAGAAGAAAAAGTAAGATTGAGGTTATGTCGGTATGTTATTAAATACGGTATTAAATATTAAAAACGGTAAACGTTGATGTAGCGTAAATACAAATAATTATACTATTGAATTACAGCATTACTGTTAATATGGACGCAATAATAAAAACTGGATTTGAGAAAGTAAATCACCAAATAACTTTTCAACCAAGCACGAGTCAAAGGGAAAAGCTTTAGTAGTGGCAAATGTCAAAAAAGAATGGAAGAATTATGTGGAGTGGAAGAATTAAAAAAAATAAATTACCATAAATAATGCTAATGCATAAATTAGCAGGTTAAGCCCATGATATCATCATATTGGTTTGAACAATTAATTCTTTCCCTGTAAACTTTTGGACAGCGAATATATCTTAATGCATCTTCAGAAAAACTTGATGCATCTTTGTAAACTTCAAAAAAATAAAATTCAAACATTAAACTTGATTTTTGGGTTAAAATGAACTCTAAGTGAGTGTTATGTATGAAACTAAAATTTACACTTAAAAGTGAACTTTTATTTATTATTTATTTCAAACTGACTTTAAAATCGGGCGCAAGAATAATGCATAATTTAGGTTATGTTACTTATGCTTTTTTATGATATAAATCCACTTTTCTCTTTGTAGTACCTTCGTGCTTCGAAGTTGGAAACGAATAAAACTTAAATTGACAATTTTTTGTTGTATTTTTACAATTATAACACAGCATTTCCTAAATCCCATTTTATTCAGTGACAGAAGGTGTAAATAAACAAAACGAATATGACAATTGACAATATGAATTTATGAAATCTATAATCTATGAAATGTGCAGTAAAAAATTCAAGATTTCTCCACTACTCGCGAACGATCGTTTCTCGTATCCCCTCCAAGTACTTGCACGTCGCCAATATTAGTTGTATAAAAACTATTGTTGATAGACCGAGTCTTAACAGTTTCTGATAGACCGAGTCTTAATTATATATAGTAGTATATAGGTATTTTACAAGTAAGATAGGATTACCGCTGGAGCCTGGAGCAGCGTCTAATATTCAAATGTTTTGTTGTGATATTGGATGTGATTATGAACAAATGGAAAAGGAATATATGCCTATAATAAAAAATATTTATTTTATTTATTTAAAAATTGAGTTATTTACTTTATACTTTATATATTTTTATTTTCGTGAAAAAAATTAATTATAAAAAAATAACCTGCGGTTATAATTTGTTTAAAGCAAATCTTACACGCACCAATGTATCTAGTTTTGTTTTTAAAAGATATTTTTCAATTTCCAGATGTTAAAGTTGATAAATAATAAATCAGATATATTTTTTTATGCCTTAAAACCTATTTTCTTGTATATATAGATACCCAACTCTGAATGAAATCATGCGTATCGCTGATAATGTAGCAGCTCCGAAAAAGAGAAAAATTGCTCCCAAATATCGCTTCACCGGCTCCACTAAGAAAAAAAAAATAAAAACTGTAGTTGAATATTTTTATCGGAGCACAAAGGCCAATAATAAATTAATTGACTTGCAAAAACAAATTAATGTAGGTCAACCTCCTTTAAAATTAAAAAATGACTTAGTAACTAGGTGGAACTCTACATTTTTTATGGGAGTATTGACTATGGGAGTTTTGCAAATTGAGATAGAACTTCTTACAGAATCGGAGTGGTTACAATTAAAAGAGATTTGTTAAGTGTTAAAACCATTTGAACAGATAACTACCGAAATGAGTGCAGAGAAAAATGTTACTCTATCAAAAGTAATTATTATTGTAAAGGGTTTGCAATCTGCAGTTAAACAATAAAATTAAACAAAATGTTAGTACTAGAAGTGCTACTGAGCTCATAAAACATTATGAACAAGAAATTGTTACGAGATTTGGTTCCATTGAATCAAATAGTTTAATGGCAAAGTACGCTTTATTGGACCCGAGGTTTAATGCAAAGGTTTTTACTTCACAAACAAATCTGACAGTCGCAAGGGAACGTTTAGAAAGTGAAGTAGCCAAGTTAATCAGTATAGAAGCTGTAAAATTGGCCCATAATGATATTGACATGGAAGAATCCTATTCACAGGTCAAACAAGAGGAAAATTTAATATGGGAAGATTTTGACAAATTTGTTTAAACACCCAAACAAGCGGATTCAAAAGTCAACGCTGTTTTAGAAGTAAAATCATATTTAAACGAAAAATTAATATTCAGAAAAGAGAATCCTCTCGACTGGTGGAAATCTAGAGTTTTATTATACCCATATCTCCCAGAATTGGCTAAGAAATATTTATGTATAATGTCTACATCCATTCCATCAGAACGACTGCTTTCTAAAGCCGGGATATTAATATCACAACGAAGGAATCGGTGTGATCGGTATGTTTTTACATTGCAATCAACAGTTACAGTAGTTTTAAATAACATGTTGTACAGAATGTATTTGTACAGTCTGTCCCAAACTCTTTTTTCAGTCCGTCACTAATTTTAACGTCATATAGGATTTTAAGAATGTCGAGAATTATTGCATGACATTTTAGTTAAATCTGACAGTTGCAGGATCGTAATCGGCTAAACGTGAAAAGGTTATTTTTTTTTAATGCATAGCAGTTTTTCATAATTCTATTCTATTATGTTCTATTTTATACATTCCATGGAAAGTGCTTAATTAGCTAAGATTTGTTTATGGATTTATTATTATTTATTACAAACACTAGGAAATTTTAAGGTTTGTTTATTTAAAATAACGCTTCCTCCTAGAATCTTTTAAGAGTTGACTGCAAGGTAAAAAAATTTACTGACAATTGCAAGGCATCAAAGTAAACATTCCTGTGATAAAATAATATCGATTTAAATCAGTCATATTTGGATAAGTAATTTTCTGATAAGTTTGTGTGGCAGCCAATAGTTTAATTTTGTGAAGAGTTGTCATTAAATAGTGGAAATAGTTTAAATAGTGAAGCAGTTTATTTTAAAGTTATTCTACCAGATTTGGTGTGCAAATGAAAGAAAGTTATAAAGTTTAGTTAAAAAAAAACAATATAAATAGTTTAAATAGTGAAGCAGTTGATTTTTGAGTTAATCTACCAGTTCCGATATCCAGATGAAATCGTGCTAATGGAGTTTAGTTAAAAAACAAGATACCGAATGTAAGTTTACCTTCTTTTTTATGAATAACAAAAATGAATATTATATTTCAAACAATCTATAATCCCATTCAGAATCTGATTCTTGAAAATCAATGATTACACTAGATATGTGGCTGGTATCAATTATATCCTACATTTCAAGAAAATGTCGTGGTTCTAAAAAGAACCGTTTTAATACATATAAATATCCATAAAGGCATTAGTTTAAGATATTTTCTCAATCTCATTCCGGAATTCACAATCTGATTCGCGAACGACAGAAACTGATAATAAAGATGTCTCAGCCTCTTTTCTAATTGAAACTAATTTAATAATTTTAATATTAGTCTTTTTTCATTCTTGGTATATCTCGGAATATTTAAAATATTTTTATGGCAATAAATACAAAATTTAATTTTCACTGTAGTTAAAATGTCTGAAAATACTAACCTGGAATGGCAATTATCATTTTATCAGTTGACATTGTGAAAGTACTGTCACTGTCATTATCAAGATCATCTGTGTCAAATTATATTTATATGCATAATTGATTGGATAACTATTTAGCGTATTCTAAACTGCAACCAATTATACGTTCGTAAGTAGAATTCGCTTTAATATGCGAATACCCGTGAACGATACCTAATTTTCTAAGTTCTATGTATAATAATCAGCGACTCACGTTTTTTTCTGTCACTTCTAGCTTAATGCGTTAGAGAGAATTCGAACAACTATGACGCACTGAAAGAAGGGTTTGGGACGGACTGTATTGTTTTTTTTGCAGTTTTGTATTTATTATTGTTTGAGTTGACATATTTCTTTATTAAATTTTTTATATTGAGCTGACATTTATAATTTAAATTTAAATAAAATTTTATTCTATCCAAATAATCCAATGTCAAAGATGTGCCACATATATATGAAGTTTTAAAGTAGCTCCTATTAAATATGAGTAACCGAAGTAATCAGAGTAATCGAAGTAATCAACCTAACGAATACTTTATATGATTACTCGATACAAAAGTAACGATTTATAACGATTACTCAAAAGTAACGAAATTCTCCATCACTACCGCATTGAGCGACATTCGTCTTTATATATAGGTTTAAGATTTTCTTTCTATCATATTATAGTCCAAAGTGGTAAAAACTGTAGGAATATTGGCCAATCGAAAATATAAAAGACTGCACATATGTTTTCGAAAGGATTGTTTTTCTAAGAATCAAAACCGACATATCCATATTTCATATTGTGTTGTTGAACAGTCCAGCACATTGCAAGCCAAAAACTTTCTTCGAAAAACTTTGTTAAGAACGTTCCATCAGAAGATTAATTAGAAGGGAAGAGGTTAATTAGAAGAGAAAGAAGAAATAATTATCTTATATTGTAATGCGAATTGGACAGGATATTATTCCAGGATTTGTAATAATATTCCACTTTTTAATGTAGTAACCCCCTCTGGAACCATTGGAACTAAATCCAACCTCACAGTCCAGTATCGTAGGAAACTTTCTCCGATTTATAAAAATTAAAATTTTATCATCAAATTTTTGAAACACCTATATGTTGTACTACCTCTCATGTTGTACTAGACGATCTTGTTAATGAGAGTATCAAGAAGTTAAATTTTTGGGTTCCCTTTGTAAAAGCTTGTGTTGACGATCTGATTCTAGCAACACCTGATAAGTTTTGGGTACCGTATCAGTGTTCAACAGCTTTGATCCTCACCACCAATTCACATGTGAGTTTGAGAATAGCATCCCGTTATTAGATATGCGAATCATGCCCACAGAATAACAGGGAACATTACATTAATGGCTAGCAACCATTTCTTAAATTAACACTCGTCACACACAACAGATTCAAACATATCTTAAAAGCCCTTGGTCTTAGAGTACATATGCTAACACATGAGCTATACAAAGATGAATCTCTTAATCTACTAAAGTCCATTCAAATTGATAACTCGTATCACATTTCTACCATCAATAAATATTTTTTTATGAAAGCACCCAATGGTATAATATAAGCGTCCATTTCTAACAACATAGAGATAAACAACTCCTCGCGCACCCTATAACGAGCCACAAAATATACTTTCCCGTACTTCTCATAAATCAGGAATAAGCTTACTAAACTCTTCAATAACTTACCAGTTACAATAGCCTTAAAAAACACCAAAGCTCTAGGAAACCTGTTTTCTTTCGAATACCACAACTCCATTGTCCCCTTTAGAACAAACTAATATTGTCTATCATACACCCTGTGCAACTCCTGCTACATTGGCCAGACCAGCCGCTCTCTTTAAGCTCGGCTATCGTTAACGACATGTTTCTAAACCCGTTTGTGCTTTTGCACAACATTCCATTTAACCAAATACCCAGTCAACTTCATAAACGTCAAAATACTTTGCAAACAACAAAATTATCATAAGAGATCCCTTCTACATATGTGTGAAATTCTAAAACATTTAACAGCGCTAAATAAAAGAATTGGCAATGACAACTTGAGCCAGATATATCACTCTCGCCATACACAACAAATAAAACTACTTCATATCCCATATTCCTTTTTAAATAAATGGTCAAAAATTGGTGCAGCTTACATAACCTTCCATATCGAACAAATTTATTTCACGAACCTCATATCTTTATCCTATTAGGAAATATCAGGATTCCTAGTGTTGTTATTAGATGTCCTATGACGGAAATAACTTGGTTTCGAATCAGAGCAACTGCATATGTCGCTCTGATAAGACTGGAATGCAAATTATAGATTCTCTTGTCGACTAATTCATCAATCTGTTTGCTTTGCAAGTTGTAGAAAGCACAGTGGTAAAAATTTGAATTTAGTTTAGCAAAGTAGGAAATCTTAGGATTCCTAGTGTTATCCTATAAATTGTTTGTAAGTATGAATTTCAGCATTGTTGTTTTTTACTTATAAATTTACATCATGTGACTTCTTCAGGAGAAAACTGTAAATCTATTAGAATAATTTTATTTAATGTAAATAAAGTGAATATATTAATACTTTCACCTTACGTTTCCTATCTCGGGTGTCGGCTTCATTTAGCTGTCTTCCTTCCAGGGCTTCATTCACGTCATCTCGCCAGCTTCTTCTTGGACGCCCTCTTTTCCTTCTTTCGGTTGGGATCCATTTTAATATTTTCTTTGGCCTCGTCTGCCATTCTGTTTACATGACCGAACCAAGTTAGTTGTTTTTTCTGGACTTCATCTATATTGTCTTTTTCTTGCTCCATTCTACGTTTTATTTCTTCATTGCGGATTCTGTCCATCCTTGTCAATCTACAGCTTCTTCTCATAAAATCCATCTCGGTAGCTTGTAATTTTTTCCTGTTTCTTTTACTAGTGTCCCATATCTCTGCTCCGTATGTTACCACCGGCTCAACCATCGTCTTATATATTCGTTTTTTCGTCGTCCTTGTGATTTTTTTATCCCAGAGAATGGAGTTTAGGCATTTTGGTAATGTTTCTGCCTTTGTTTATTCTTGTATTTATTTCTTCATGGCTATTTCCGTCTTTTGTAAACACTACTCCTAGGTATTTTACTCTATTTGTTCCTTTGATTTTGTCACTCTCCAATGTCAGGTCTTCGACTGTATTTTTCCCCACTGAGAGATATTCGCATTTTTGTAAGTTCATTGTCAGTCCACATTCTTCGTACGCTGTTTGTAGTTTCCTAGCCATATAGCTGAGATCGTCTATATCTTCTGCTACCACCAGTTGGTCATCAGCGAAGAATAGTGTATAGAGAATATCCTCATCTATTTGTATTCCCATATTTCTGCATTGTCTTTGCCACTTTTGTAGAGATCGATCCAGATATATTTTAAACAGCGTAGGTGATAAACAAGATCCCTGTCGTAGCCCTTTCGTAGTGTTGAATTTCTCACTAAGTTTGCCACCTATTTTAATTGATGCGGTGTTTTTTACATACCACTTTTGAGTTGCTATTATTAACGAAGGTTTTATTTCCATGTTTTGCATTTCACTCCATAAATTATTTATCGGCACGTTATTATATTCCTTTTCAAGATCTATCAAGGCTATATGTGTTTCTTTGTTTCTTTGTTGTCGCTTTTCGATTAATATTTTAAGTGTAAATAGATTATCTATAGTCGATCTTCCAGCTCTGAATCCGCATTGTTCTTCTGGTTGTTTCATACGAATGTCTTCTTCTATGAGGTTTCTAAGTATTCGGGAGTACAGTCGTCCTATAGTGGGGATGACAGACAATTCCAATTGTCTATAGTTTCTGACATTGTTTCGTGCTCATTTTTTGTATATTGGGGTTATATAGGCCTCACTTTCACCTTAAAGAGTAAAAAATTTAAATTTTGGTAATATGTCTAAATGATATTTGTTTGATTTTAATTTATTTAGGAGTTATAGCACAGAATAATAAACAATCAGAATGCCCACTATCAGATGCAGCCTTTAAAGTTTTTCAGCACACGCGCCATGTTTTAGAAGGAAACACATAACACAGACATATAATTTGTGAGGTTATGTAATTGTTTATATTTATGTTTAATTATATTATTATTTATGTTATTATATTTAAAATGTTAATACACTTGTATAGTATGTCTATGATTGACGTAAGTCAATTAAACCGGGTTAATTTTTCTATGCACACCACATAAACAACACTGGTTCCCTCTAAAACATGGCGGAACGTCTGCGCGAATGAGATGCGCTTACTTAATTTTCCATGGAGAGTGGGCATTCTGATTGTTTATCATTCTGTGGTTATAGTAACCGAAATCCATTATATTTTTACAGAGTAAAGTCTTATATTGAACAATTTTTAGTGAATAAGTTGAAGTAAACAAATAGATACCCAGTATTACCAATATTATAAGGTGAAAATATGCAATTAATATTAGAGAAATGAGAAATAATGAGGAACATCTTAAATTATTAATTTATAAAATGCAATAATTGTAAGTACGGAATTAAGGTATAAATACGGATATTTTGTACTCCAGTGAAAAGTGCGTCATAGTGTTTAAGGTGATTTCAAGAACTATTAATCTTCAATAGATTTGAAAGGACAAATATAGGTATAAAAGTTTTACGAAAGATTGTTTCTATATGCAGTCAAACATAATAGATTTCGATTTTGGTTATTCCAAATGGGATAGGATAACTTAAATTTTGTGTCAACAAGAAATCGGTAGATCGGTTTTATTTGTATAATAGAACAAAATGAAAATAAGAGGGGCAAGATATGTAGTTTCTTGGAGTAATATGATTGGTAAAGGAGGAGATTTTGAGGAATGGCTAGGAGAAAAAACAGTGTAGGGTTTTTGAAAAAAGAAGCATTGGAGTTCGGTACGAGATTTGAAGGAGAAAAGTTGTTTGTCGATGGAGTACAGTGAGTAGTGAGAAAAAGTTTGTTAAGTTTTGCGGTAGAAGCCAAGCAGTGCAAGCAGAAATCTACAAAGATCAAAATGGTAAGTTCTCTAAATACAAATTATTTGAGGCTAGGCTGTCCCTGTCTTTTTGAGAGGACACCAGATTCTGAGAGTTAGAAGCAGCAGCAGATCAGAAATTTCAAGGTCGATAAGAAATAGTTTCTTTGGGCAAATATCAACTTAGTAGGAGAGTAGCTGAACCAGAAGGAGTGGGTACCACAGAAAAAGAAATTCCAATTTATAAATTAATTTTTTTTTTTAATTTTTAAAACTTAATAGAAACAATTTTCTCATTAATTCCCAGAACCGAAGAGCACGTTAGGAAAATATAATATGTGTGTTATAAATGTTGACAATGGTATGATTTTGTTTTGTTAGAAAATTTTATGTTTTTATATAGCAGATATTAATCTTATCATGATATTGATGAATTTTACATTTCTGTTGGGGTGTAAAGCTAGTTCGCGTCCGTAGTAGAACACTACACGTGCACCCTGGGTAACGCTAAATGAACTAGCACAAAAGGCGCCAGACAATCTTGAATCTCCTGGCAATTCAATCATCACAGAAAATCTTTCCAGAAATGACACTTGTAAACGGACCTTATCAGGACCATTTGACCAAAGAACTCGGACCAAGTATACGAGTTTGCCATTTTAACATAGAAGGCATAAGCAGGGCAAAATGTCAAATCCTGCACAGACTTTTAAAAGACAACGAAGTTGACCTAGTAGCACTTCAGGAAATGCACACAGAAAACGAAGGTCAACTAAGCTCAAGAGGAAAAATCCCCGGCTATGATCTTTTGGGCGCTACCTACGATAGAGCTTACGGAGTGGCAACATATGTCCGTTCAAACATAGAAAATGCAGCATTAATCGCCACTTCTACCGAGAACAATATCCACGAGGTAACTGTGAAAATAGGCAATGTCATAATATCTAACATATACAAACCTCCTGCTATTACCTGGCCTGTCCAAGTTCTTAATTCCTATAAACATCCAGCCATATACGTAGGTGATTTCAACAGCCACCATGAGATGTGGAAATACCCAGACACTGACAGAAATGGCACATCCCGTGTGGAATGGGCAGAGGAACATGGTGCCCACCTTCTATTTGACGCCAAAGATAGAGGCACTTTCAGATCTGCGGCCTGGAGGAGAGAATATAACCCTGATCTCTGTTTTGTTACCATTGACAACAAAGGCCAACCGCTAGCAGCATCACGAAGAATTATGTCTGACTTTCCACATAGTCAACATCGCCCCGTCCTAATCAAGATCGGTATCAGCATTCCGATTATAAGATCGTTCCCACGCCCCAGATGGAACTTCAAGAAAGCTAACTGGTCTGCTTTCACCAGTAACCTTGACAAATGCCTAGGATGGATTCCACCAAAGAGCCAGAACTATGGGAGACTAACAGGAGCAATAATCACCTCAGCAAAAGCGACAATCCCTAGAGGATACCGCAAAGAATATATCCCTGGTTGGACAGAACAGAGCGAAAAACTGTATGAAGAATATTGCGAAGATGGAAAGCAGGAGATTGCAGACGAACTACTCCACAGTATTGATGCTGCCAGGCGTGAAAAATGGACACAGACAGTAGAAAACCTAGACTTCCAGAAGTCAAGTCGACAAGCTTGGTCCCTACTGCGGAAACTCGGAAGTAGCAACCCACCCGCTCGCCAAACCAACCTAGTAACTCCAGACCAAATAGCTACGCACATAGTGTCAACCTCTAGGGCACCTCAAAATCGTTTACATACAATTAAAGTTAAAAAAGACCTTAAAACCATAAAATCTAGTCTTGCACAGTCAACAGAATATTCCAACCCATTTACGCATGAAGAAATATCGCAAGCCCTAAATTAAATGAAAACAGGAAAAGCGCCGGGTTTCGACGCCATTCACGCTGAGTTCCTCAAACATAGCGGCAGATTCACTAGGCAATGGCTCGCAGAATTCTTTTCTGACATCCTTCAAACTGGAAACGTCCCCCACCAACTCAAAAATGCAAAAATCGTCGCCATTTTAAAACCAGGATAAAGTAATAATTCACCGAAAAACTACCGCCCCATCGCAGTCTTAAGTATGGTGTACAAATTGTTCGAAAGACTGTTGTATAATAGAATCAGCAAAACCATATTCCAACACTTACCAGTGGACCAGGCAGGATTTCGGCCAAACCGCAGCTGCACAGACCAGGTACTCGCCCTGAAAAATTATGTGGAATCAAACTTTCAAAAGCAATCAAAAACAACCGCTGTCTTCATCGATCTATCTGCTGCTTATGACACTGTGTGGCGACAAGGGGCAATATATAAATTAATGCGAATAATCCCATGCAGAAAGACCACTGAGGTTATTGACGCCATGCTATCTAACAGATGCTTTAAAGTTATATTAGGAGACAAGACTAGTACCCAAAGAAAACTGAATAATGGACTTCCACAAGGATCCGTGCTGGCTCCCATGCTTTTCAGCCTCTACATAGCAGACATGCCAGAAACCACATCAAAAAAAGAATTCGAGGTCACTGAACGCATTCTAACAAACGATTTAAATGCCCTAGGGAATTATTTCCGCAAATGGAGATTGCAACCCAATCCAACTAAGACAGAAGTGTCCTGCTTCCATTCATACAACAAGATGGCCAACTAACAACCTCAAATCAATTTTGGGGATAGACTTCTTAAATATAATAAACACCCTAAATACTTAGGTGTTACACTTGACAGAACGCTGAACTTTAAAGAGCATCTTACTAAGACTGCTGCAAAACTCCGAACTCGTAACAACATCCTGCAAAAGCTTTGCGGCACTACATGGGGCTCCTCAGCACCCACACTTAGATCGACAGCATTAGGACTGGTATACCCCGTAGCGGAATACTGTGCACCAGAATGGATAAACAGTCCACATACTCACCGTGTTGATGTCCAACTCAACCAAGCCATGCGAACTATATCGGGCACAATCAAGGCCACGCCCACTTACTGGTTACCAGCTTTGAGTCATATAGCCCCACCACCCATCCGCCGGGAACATGCCCTTGTCAGAGAATTTACAAAAATCAATACTGATCCTGAGCTCCGCTCCCATGTCGGAACTTCCGCCAGAGACATAAATAGGCTCCGTTCAAGACACCCGCCTCTACAAACAGCAAAAAGGTTAGTAGATCAAAACTTTAATGTAACTGAACGGTGGAGAGAACAATGGGAGAATAACGCTGCACCAGCTAACTGGAACATGCCATGTATTACAAGCAAACCTGAGGGCTTTAACCAACCGAGACGAATTTGGACCACACTCAATAGAATAAGGACGAACTGTGGCAGATGTTCCGACTCACTTTTTAGATGGGGAAAAATACAATCACCTATTGCGACTGCGGCGCCGAAAGGCAAACAGTAAAACACATGGTAGAGGAATGCCCGATTAGATCCTATAATGGCAACCCTTCAGATTTCCTGGCTGCTACAAAAGAGTCAATCGAATATATTTATAATTTAGATGTTTGTTTGTAGAATAATATTTTTATATTTACTGTTGTTTGTAATTTATATAATTTATATTTATATATTTATATTTATATGAACCTGTGATGTAGCCATACGCTAAATAAATACATTTCTGTTTTTTATTATCCCTTTTGGTACTCATACTTGCAAATACAAAAAAGATACTGAGCCACGTAGATTTAAAACATTATAATTTACAATTCCTTACCATAATAATATACATCACTACTTGGTCGTTAACTAAGTATCAACTGTTAACATCTGAGCACCTATAAGTTTTCTCCATAGTAATACCTAATAAAGAAATCTCTACTTTTGGAGCATATCGTACAATGTTCAGTGAATTAATTCAGTATCATAAGAGTTGCAAGCAAGAACAGCCAAGTTGTCGGTAGTCGATAACATATCCAATTGTGGGAACACTGTGCACTAACGGATTGTAAGTTAAGGCATTCACATCCGATTGAAACGTTAATTGATTCAAGACATTATTGGATAGACAGTGCATACTAACCTAATTTCAGTGTAAACTAACCTAATTTTGGAATAATTAAATTTTTATACTCTCTCAAACTGGAAAATCCATTTACCTATATAGTAATTAGTTAATTACTAAAAATGCTTTTTTTACAATTTTTAGTAAACTTATAAATACTTTGGCTATAAATATATATGTTCTAGAATGTGTACTAAACGATAAATTAAGATTAATTTATCTATCTATCTAAGGCATTTCTAAGATTTCGAGATTTTAAACCAATAACACAGGCTAACACAAAAAAGGTTTATAAAACTTTTCTTACAAATTTATGTGAATCCTTCCCACAATATAACACTGGTTTATTGTACATTATAATAATTTGAAAAAGACAAAATACCGAAATACATTAAAATAATACATTATTAGAATAATACCTTTTATCTAATTCTTATCTTGTAATAGAAGAATCATTTCAGGAGTCAATGTTTTGTATTTTTTCTATAAAACATCTTAAGGCCGTTCCTTGCGTTTCTGGGCATACCTAAGTTCCAATGTAAAAGTTTATATCAAATAACGCAAAAACTATGGCAGATATTGAGATGATTCTTTTTTTATTTGAAAGGTCTTAAAAAGTTGTAGTGCACTATTTGGTTGTAAATTAATAAATTGTTTAAACAATATTTTTTTTTCAAATATTTTTGGTTAACCCTCCGTTAGTCGCTATCGGTCTCACACACCGACGACAAAACTATTCATTCGGGATTTACAAATAACTGTTATTTTTCTATCGCCACTTTCTGTACCTCTCCTTATCAACCAAACTCGTGTTAGTGTACATTCTTACATTCCTGGGTACAATTGTGTGAGTTTTATAGTTATTTTCGGTGCCAGAGTCCGTAGCGACTAACGGTGTAGCTATTATTTATTGCAGAACTTGAAGAACAGGTAAATATTTATCATCTTATTATTACATTTTATCGGTAAGTTTTTGTCAATTCTTATTCATAGATGTCCTTTGAAGCCAAACAACTTTGATTCCAACGCTTGTTGGAATTATGGACATGATTCCTACCGACGATGAAAATTATTTTGACGATGAAAAAGTGAAAGCGAAATAGATCAAATTGAGGTGGTGATGGTGGAAATGAATCGGAACAAGATGTTACAGATGAGAAAAAAGAAAGTGGAAGTAATACCTTAGCGTTTATTGGAAAATATAGCGTTACTAGATGAAAAAGGGCTATTCCACCGTAAAATGTTAGAACAAGATAAGAAAATTATATATTACGTAATACAAACTAATGTTTGTATTTTGAGAACGATATCCGATGTGAAAATGAAAACATCAATAAACTTACTTTAACCTTTAATTGTGGCTTATTCCCATTTAAACAGTAATTACTTTAAAATGCCACAAGAAAATAGCTTCAGAACAATATTCACAATATATTGTTATGCTAGTGTTTTTCATTTTTTATCTGTTTTTTTTTTCAATAAAATATTTTCAAAAATATTTTTTAATTATTCCTATAAACAATATAAAATATTTGTATGAATTTTATATTAAAAACAATCTTTTTTAATTGTCGGTCTCAGACACCGTAGCGACTCTTGATGCTCAGTTTTTCCTAGCGACTAACGGAGGGTTAAAATAAACGTAAATTTTTTTTTTTTTTGAAATAGGGCACTACAGAATTTGACCCACTTTCCGAGTCTGTTTTTATTTTTAACATAAAGTGTAACACAAAGCAGCTATTTGGTATAAACTTTTTTTAAAATCTCAAATTTTGCTAAATGTAACTTTCTCTCTCGGCCAGTACAGGCTGTCCTTGTCGATAGTTTCTGGATTCTCGCCGACACGGTTAGGTTGGTTAGGTAAGAAGTATAATACCCTCTCGAAGGTGGGTCATAAATAATGTTGAATAACATTATTAGGGTTTATTTCGACTTTTGACCACCTTTTGACAAACCAGTGTGTTAATTGTTTTTAAAATGGGTAGTTCACGAAGACGTTTATGTTCCGATTGAGGAAATTTTATATAAATAAGCAGTACCTATAATAAGTACCTATAATTTGATTAAATTTTTATATGAATAGAAATATTTTCTGTTGATTTGTAACATTTTTCTTCTAAATGTTTATACTGTTTTTATAATAATACTATTGTTTCAGTATTTGCTTATATAATAATAATTTATTATGTAGAAACAGCGTAGAATTTTGGTCAATCAGCCAGTACATTTTTTTGTATTTCAATCCGAATTATTATTTTCTTTTCTTCTTTACATAAAAGCTTAGAGTAATACTCAAATATTTTGCAGTATTTGAATACGGAATTTGATTATTTATATTTATTGGACAATACCCAAATATTTTGCTGTATTTGAATATGGAATTTGGTTATTTATATTTATAGGAATATTTATTTTCAACGTTTTTGTTAGTAAAGTTTACATAATATATGAAGTTTGTTTCTTCACTTGCTTGTCCAGCCATATTAGTTCAGGCTAATAAGGATTTTCTCGTGACACTCAATAATCCAGGTAGCTGACAACTTTTTTAGTTATTGTAGACCTATAAGAAGAAAACCTACCTGTTTCCTGCGTAAAGTTCGGAGCCGTTTTTTAATGATTAACAATTAATGCAAAAAAACGCGATTCTTTCGATTTTTGCACTCTATTATTTATTTATTTATTTTTACACACAACAGGCCGTTAAGGCCTAGAGCATTTTTTACAACATAATTCTAATATTAACTAATTACAATTATTTTAAACAAAACTTTAACTTAAATATGTATATATAACATTCTTAACTACTCTGAAGGACCTGATGTACAATATTTTTCCATTCGCTTTTATTTTGTGCTTTTTTTAAACCACCTATTTTTTTATTCCCTTTTGCTATTCTGGCTACGAGCTCCCATTTCTCTTTTCCATTTTCATCGAAAACTACACCTAGGTATTCAAATTTGTCCACCCTTTTAAAACTATAGCTTTTACCACTTACTGACCTCACACTAAAGTCTTCTTTTGTTCCCTTCTGTTCCTTCCATGATCATATATTTAGTTTTGTCTTCATTTAGTTCCAATTCAAATTTCTGTGCTTCTTCGATGATTTTCTTCACAACTCTCCTTAATTCTTACTCGGTTTTTGCTAGGATCGTTAGATCATCAGCAAATGCCAAGCACTGGTGCTCATTTTTCATGATTGTTTCTTCCATCCTCATGCTGCATTTTCTGATTACAGTTTCTGATACTAAGTTGAATAATGTAGTGGATAAAGGATCTCCCTGTCTCAAGCCTTTTGCAACCGTAAATTGATCTGATATGTGACCCTGCCAAGCAGGGTGCTAACAGGTGAAGATGCTAACAAAGTAATGCCTCAATGGTTCTTACAATCCAGTTAATCGTCCTTTTTATGCAACGTATATTATTTCATTTAGCCACTCTTCTGGTACAAATTCATTTGGCCATATAAGTCCTATTAGTTTATGGGTTACTGCAAAAAGTTGATCATCACCTTTTTTTATATATTTTCCAACAGATTTAATCGATTCCTGTGGCTTTATTGTCTTTGAGTTTTAGGACGGCATTTGAAACTTCTATTATTGTTGGGTGTTCACTGTTTAGTTGTCGATGTAGATTTTGTTGATTGTCTATGTTGTAACCTCTTTCAATATCGTGTATATCATATATTATATAAATGTATATAATATGATATAATAATAATGTACTTATTCTTCTTCTTCAAGTTCCACTCCTATCGGAGATTGGAAATCATTCTGGCAATTATCATTTTGTTGGATATGCGCCTGAATAGTTCAGTTGAATTGCATCCAAACCATTCACGGAGATTGCGTAAGCACTAGATTTTACGTCTTGATGTGTGATGTATGATGTGCCCCAAGTATTCTAATTTCCTGATTTTTATGGAATTTAAAACTTCGCATTGTTTTCCTAGTTGTTCGACAACTTGTTTGGTTGTTTTGCGATCCATCCATGATATTTTCAAAACACGTCGGTAACACCACATTTCGAATGCTTCTAGGTTTTTAATGTTGGATTTTTTAAGTGACCAAGCTTGAATCCCATATAAAAGGGTAAAGAAAATATAACATCAAAGCATTCTTATCCGGAGCGATATATTGATATCTCGATTACAAAAAAGTTTTCTCATTCTATTAAAAATGAACCGTGCAATTCCAATGCGGCATCTTATTTCTTTTGTCTAATCAGTATCTTCTGTGATCCATGCTCCAAGGTATTTGTACAAAGATATTTGTCCAATTTCTGTATTATCTAGTACTAGCTTAACTTTGATGCTTTGTGCTTTTGTAAATACCATGAACTTGGTTTTCTTCAAATTTATTTTTAGTTCAAAAAATATACCTATAATATGATATAATCCTTATAAAATGTCTTGCGACGTTCATTTTTCATTCAATTCGGTTGTTTCAGTGTTCTTTAAGTTCTTTCGAGCTCATTAAGTTTCTTATTCCTTCCATCCGTGTTTTCTAAGGTAATCCTCTCTTCTGGATTACGGTAGGTGTTCATACAGGTACTTGTTTTAGGAGTCTTTCATTTATTGGACCTGTACCCATTTGAGCTGCTTTCGTTGTATGCCATCCATGACTGTACCTTCTATTCTCATACTTTATTACATTAAGTTCGATGAGATATCTTTCTTCGATATTAATCTGTCTCTGTTAATCGTCGTGTTTCACAACCGTATAAATAAAGCATGCTTTTTACCACAGTTTCATGGGTTGGAGTGCTAGAGAGAGCATGTCAGCTGTGTCAGAACGAAAAATAATCCTCCTTATTGCTTCCACTGGAATAAGCTTGACCATTTAACTGGGCCCGGGCTACCTCTTTCTAATTCTTTAAACTCCTGTTTTGAAATTAATAATTATTTTGTCTAATTACCTATTTAGTTGTCAAAACAGATATATTGTTAACTAAAGAAGTGAAAGTGGTTCAATTTAGAAATTATATAGTAAATAATAAATATTTGAAAACTGATGCACATATTCCTCCCGCGATTTATGCTTCAAGTACTAATTTTATAAATCGGACTTAACTAATAGACGTAAATTCTTTCATTTTAATTTCATGAATGTTTTTATTCAACATTATTTCAAAACAGCACTGAATAGAAGGCCGCCCACTCGTTTATTGTATAGACCCAAGACTTTACACAATAGGGGGTTGTATAAGGTAGGTATAAAGCTAAGCTCTAGTACAAGATGACGTTTAGAATATTCTTCGTGAATGGATTTTGTTTTTGTAAAGAAAGATATTTTTGAAATAGATATCTCTCTGAATTTTACCGTTACAATTTTCGAGGATAAGCCCTAAGTAGCTTTTTCTCCTATCCGAGGCATTCTTTTGTTCCCGATGACGTGACCAACAGTAATCACCCATCATGTTAGTGTTCCAACGTCCCTGGTATCGTTTCTCCATCACTTTGATATCCCGGTTAAATCGCTCGGCTTGTTCTTCACTGTCATCACCCAGATTTTCAGGGAAAAAGTCAAGATGGTTATACAAAAAGTGGATTTTGAGGGTCATTAGACATCCCAAATATTTAAACTTATCTAAAAATTTAGCTACTTTAAGCTCGTAGTTAAGGTCTTTTACATTACTCAAAAACTTGGTTGCAACTTTCTTGAATGCAATCCAAGCTTAGCAGTCATCTTGGTTTCAAAGGTGGAGTCGAACATCATTTGACAAATATCTGGTGCAACAAAATCACCCTTTCAATTTTGCTTCTGATAGATGGGGAAACTTTCCACTCAAATACTTGAAACATTCCCCATCTTTAGGTAGGGCCTTGACAAACAGTTTCATTAAGCCTATATTGATGTATAGAGGTGAAAGGAGAATCTTATTTTGATCTACCAAACTTTTGTACAAAATATTCTTCTCACCAGGTGTTAAAACATTTAAATAATTGATAGATTCGACCGTTACTTGATGGAAATTCATTCTATGTAACAATAAAACATTGAAAACTTTGTTTTCAAAACTTCTACAAAAATTTATTATATTATCTTATTACTACAGCTGTTTTGACTGATTGCCTTTCTTAAGTGATCTATTTTTGGCATGCGTTTGCACTTTATAGTCTTTCATGAAATAGGTTGAGAAGGGGAGAACTGTTTGTCTCAAGTTGGTCATTCAGAATTATATCTGTGTTTTTAATTTGTTAATTAAGATAGCTTAAGGCCTTTATTTTGAATGTGAAGAATTTTAAATTCGTCATTAAAAGAATGATTATGATCTAGAAGGTAAAGTGCGTATGTAGAATCTGTTTTTCTATTATTGTAAGCCCTTTTATGTTCGGCTATTCGTTTATTAAAATTTCTACCAGTTTGACCGATGAAAGTTTTTGGCCAGTTGCCATATTTAAGTTTGTACACACATTTGATACAAACAATTAATAAAAGGTTGAACCGAAAACTACACAAGAAAGCCCTGAAATTAGTATTTCGACCACCAGAGAAAAAATCCAGTACCTTCTGCTCGATTATACATAAAAATATCAACAAAAATAGACAAACACATAAAAAAGAAAGGAATAACACCAGCTTTCAGAACAAATAATAACTTAGGTAAATATATTAAAAACAATAATAGCCAAAATAAAAAGCACTTACACAGTGGTGTATACAAACTTAAATGTGTCAACTGCCCAAAAACTTACATCGGTCAAACTGGTAAAATTTTAATAAACGAATAGCAGAACATAAAAGGGCTTTCAATAATAGAAAAACAGATTCTACATACGCACTTCACCTTCTAGATCATAATCATTGTGTAAACAATTGTGGTTGTAAATTCTTAAGGACACTGAAATTCACCATCACTTCCTGGACCAGGAAGCTGGTCCTAGGGACTGGCAGTTCAGGTCCATGCTCTACCGGACGAATAGCAGAAGGGAGGTTATGATAAACAATCACTTTCTTATTTTTGGAGTTATATCCAGACACATCGACAGTACAAATATAACAATGATTTGAATAATTTTTTGCTCTCTCCATATCATAGGTACTGAATATCTAAACGCTTTTTCGACCACTTTCTTAAATCCTTAACATAAACATAACAGACATTGTGAGGAGCCCAACCTTTGTCTTGGTCACCAATTTTCACACCAAAATATGCAAAATACACGTTTTTACAAAGTCAGTAATATTTCTCTGATCATTTTTAATAACAAAATAACCACATTTGTAACAAAATGTATTTGGATAGTTTTTACAACCGCGACTAGTCATTCTTAAAAGCGTATGAGTCAAACGCTGAAAAGTGAGGTTATGTTTATTAGAATAAAGGAACTATACAGTTGTTAATGGAGAGAAAGAAGAACAAAGAGTGTTGTACAATTCATTAACAGTGCTACCAGCAAAGTGACATTGGATTTCTCTGCTCGGTAAACAAAATAAAATGTAATTATGCAGTTTTAAATAATAAATTGTGAAAAAATGGTGGGTGATACAGCATTTTTAATATCATTTTCGGACTCAGCACACTAAAATACAGAAGATAGAGTTAATTGTATGAAAAAGTGTATAATCTGAAAGCTATTATAAGTTTAAGTGAATATTGAAGTCTTTAAAACACGTGCGATTTTTTTAAATAGAGCAAGTGCAAATCCACGAATACTATTTTTGTTTATTGGTACACTTTGAAATCATGCATTATTACTAAAAAAATTAGAATAAGAGGTAATAATGTAAAATGGTTGGATTTTGTGTATCAGTATACCTTTCGTTATTATGGAAATGAGAAAAACAAAAATTAATTTGCAATCTGTCACATCTGATTAATTGTTACGACTGGTTGTATATTGCTTGAAATAAGAATGAGAAGAATGTTTAAAACATTATTGGGAATGCCATTAATAGAAGTACAAACATATTGGCTTCCGAGAATGTCGGTAGTATTAATTTGAACAGCATTTCCTCTGATTTAAAAAACTGTACTTTTCACATTCATTTAAAATATTAAGATTTCCAAATATTTGAATAAAGCTTTTGAAATACTTGTTAGTAATATTTGATTCATATTTTATTTATTTGACGTTAGAAGGTATGCACTACTGTCAGGTCAGATCTTTATTTAAAACTGTTGATGTTGCCGTGACAACTTTAAAACGCGCGCATTTTTGAAAGTTGAATTTAAACACGCTACGGCGTACAAAATATGGTACCAATAAAAAAATACTTTTTTCCATTAAACGTTTTTATATTGGGCAAAGTACAAAGCTCTTCGCGAAAACCTATTTGAAATAGATTAGCAGTTAACGTGTCAAACAAGTCATATTATTTTAGTTATATTAAAAAAAAATTCTTTATTAAACGAGTTGTTTTAAATAAATATATTTTGTAAATACATAGCAATTAGATGTGTAACACGGTGAAGGATAAATTAAAACTTTGATTTCCATCTATTAGCGGAGTGATAATTAAGCGAAAGTTCGAAAAGATTCGTGTGTTGTAGATGCTAGGCTAAATTTGGTCCAACCTAGTTTATGGTGAAAATATTTATTAAGGTGTTCACTGTTCTTGGCACATAAATAACATAAGAAAAAAAAAGATTTATTTTTAAATATGACAAAAGATTTTAAATTTAATTTGTGGGGAGGTGTTTGAAAGTTCAAACTTAAATATGACCAAAATAAAATAAAATATTTACCTACAGAATAAATTAGGGGTAAAAAATGATAACATATTTTTCAACATGTTATATATAAACTGGAGAGGAATCACACTTCTGAATACTATAAATAAATTAACAGCAATAATTATAAACAACCGACTAACAAACAGTGTAGAACCAATGTTGAGGAAGGAACAAGCCGGTTTCAGACCAAACAGATCATGCGTGGACCAAATTATCACACTAAGAATAATTGTAGAACAGTCACAGGAATTCAACTCTCCTCTCTTTGTGTGCTTTGTAGACTTCAAGAGAGCTTTTGACATGCTCACACATACGGCCATATGGAAAGCACTGCAGGAAATAGGAATACCAGAAAAAATAGTAAATCTCATCAAAAAACTCTACAGTGACACAGAAAGCAAAATCCTACACAACGGCATAACATCTGACCCAATAGCTATGCTTAATGGAGTAAAGCAGGGCTGTGTTTTATCCCCCATACTATTTAACATTGTACTGGACTCCGTACTAACAAAGGTAAACTCTAATAGAGGAATTTACTGGGGATTAACAAACAGACTGGAAGACCTAGATTACGCTGATGATATATGCCTCCTAGCACATACAAAACAGGACATGCAACTCCAAGTAAACAAAGTACAAGAAAAATCAAAGAAGGTTGGTCTAGAAATAAACATCAACAAAACCAAAGAAATGCGATTTGGTACCAGAAATAACCAACCTATTATGATCAACGACCAGAAAATTGAGAGAGTAGCGGAATTTGTATATCTGGGCAGCATAAGTGACTGTAATGGGGGTACAGAGCGTGATGTACATGAAAGAATAAATAAGGCTCGCAACGCCCACAACATGCTTAACAACATATGGAAATCCAGGATTTACCTAACTAAAACGAAATTAAAAATCTTCAACACAAATGTAAAAGCTGTATTACTGTATGGCTGCGAAACGTGGAAGATATCAGCACCCATAGTACACCAATTACAAGTTTGCATCAATAGAGCGTTACGAAAAATTCTTCGTATATTTTGGCCTAACCGAATCTCCAATGAAAATTTATGGAACCAAAGCAACCAAGAAAATGTCATAAAGCAAATAAGGCGAAGAAAATGGAGATGGCTGGGCCACACACTCCGTAGACCGCCAAATGACATTGCCAGGACAGCGCTGGATTGGAATCCCCAAGGCCGACGGAAAGTAGGCAGACCTAAGGGAACTTGGAGAAGGACAGTACTGGACGAAGGGAGAAAAATGGGAAAATCCTGGCTTGAAATCAAAGCACTAGCCAGAAATAGAGTTCGCTGGAGACACTTTGTGGAAGCCCTATGTTCCTCTTAGGAATCTTGGGACTATATATATATATATATATATATATATATATATATATATATATATATATATATATATATATATATATATATATATAATTGAAACACGTATTAATAATAAAATCAGTATTGTATAGAGATAGAGATAGGTGTTCATCATTTTTTAGATAAAAACTTAAAAATATCTATCATGGAAAACAGATTTTTTTCAAAATATTCTTCATAAAATTGAACAAAATTTTGTAACTAACAAATCGTTTTACAGGTTTGCACAATAATGCGAATCATTGAGATGTATCAAAATATGAGTAGTCTTTGGAGGCCTTTGGCTTCTATTTTCTTCGTTAATTTTTCCACTTCTTCCTGTCGTTTGCTCTCTCTCTCTCTCTCTCTCTCTCACACACACCTTTAACATTTAAATCTCCGCCTCCTCCAAGAAGCACCTTTTTTACACAATGTTTCTCTGGCATTCGAGTGATGTGACCTAACTACTTGACTGTCTGAGCTTTGACTTTTTGTATAATTAGGAGTTTTCCATAAATCTCGATTACCTCTTTATTTGTTCTTCTTCGCCAGTTTCCCTCTGTCGTCCTAATACCAACAGCATCCGTTTCCAGATCTCGATTTTCATTTCATCTTTTTTATTCATAGTCCAGGTCTCACAGGCATACACTGTCACTGGCCACATTACTGTTTCATAATTACTATTTAAATGGGAATAAGCCACAATTAAAGGTTAAAATACGTTTATTGACATTTCAATTTCCACTTCGGAAATCGTTCTCAAAATATAAACATTAGTGATGTTTGTATAATCAAAAATTTAGTCAATAATGCAAATTACGAGAAGTAATACATTCGACACTACCTTGGAAACCAACTTGGATATTGTGCTCAGTGGAATATGTAAATGCTCAATAAGCAATATTAAGTAACGGAATTGATAGAAAAATAGTTATATTCCATAATTTTGTCTTATCAATGTATTTTCCCTCTCTAATTTGACTCTTATTATTTTATAAGTTTTCTCTCACGGCACATTGGTGAAAACTACTTTTGAATATATTATAAGTCGATGGTGCTATTAGACATTAAGAAATGTAGTATAGACATAAGAAAAATATATAAATATGAGAGAAATAATCAAAATATAATGAAGAAAAATATGCAAGAAGTGGTAAGAGCATTAACAAATAAGTTAATTGGTAACATTTGCAGAATCCCGTAAAAATTGTTCGTCAAATAACCGATTAGCCACTATAATTAAAAAACAGAATTTGTACTGTATAAAAATGATTAAAAGAATAATTAATTTTATACGTATTTAACCCTGTGCGTGGTTATTTAAACAAACTTATATTTATAAACAATTAATTAGCAAATCAAATTTCTTATTGTTATCAAAATTGTATGACATTTTTATATCAAGCAAGGTTAGTTACTTTTTTATTTATAAACAATAATACAGACGAGACAAGGTTAAAAAATAAATTGATGTAATTAAAATATCATGAGGCAATTTCAACAAAATTGTATAAATACTTGATAAAGGTTTGTAACGTAAATTATCTTAAAGGGGTATTTGCACACTGCACTTAAATACCTGAGAATGGTTTTCAACTTATCTAAATCTTTTTCTTTTGATCTACATAAATGTTAGTACTTAATCTGGCCTTAAAAGGCACGTGATCCTTATGTATCATTTTGAGTATTTTTCTTCATATTTCAATTGTAGCTATCGAGACTGAACAGTTGAATATTGAACTGCAAGTTAACCATTCTCTGAGATATTTCAACCAATACTTTTTTCTTCTAATCCTTCTCTTTCCTCGAATATATTTTTTTTAATAATGCATTGTCGTAATTGATATTTATTCCTATTTTAAAATGTCCCAAACGGTGTAGTTTTCTTGTTTTAATTGTCAATGCGTCCTCTTTTTTTTTAATCTTCAGAGAGTCTCTGTTTATGCTTTGGTAAGATATTTGACGCTGCTAAGTTACGTTTTCAGTTCGAAGCTCCGATGCTACGTCTTCTCTGTTTTGTATAATGGTGTTGAATCGTGGACCTTGAACAAAGATATGTGCAAGGGATTGAAAGCGTTTGAGCTGTGGCTCTATCGGAGAATACTCGGAAAATCTCGTGGACTAACCGAGTTACAAATAAAGAGGTTTCCAGAAGAATGAAGAAGAGCTTAGAAGTATTGAACAGAGAACTACGTACAGAGAAAGTACGAACTACAGTACTTTATTTATTTCGGACACATTGTGCGAAATAAATAAAGACATGCCCTTCTAAAAGCCATCCTGCAGGAACAACTTATATTTTCTGGCTTGTTTCTTGTTTGCCTGGTAGAACGGCTCCATTGCTTTTTAATTTCAGAACTCACAAGTCCTTCCTGATTAGTGGAAAATCGCGAAATACATATAGGAAAATATAATAACTCGAAGTGAATTGTTGGAGCCTTATAACGCGTTATTTCTCCTTAACCTTGCTTTGTCAGAGACTCAGATAGATACAAATTCACACAGAATGACGAGTGCATGTCTCTGATTATTTCCCACTTGATTCCCGTCTACTTTGACGGCCATGAACACGAAACAAGATTTAATAAAAACCTTTTCTATCCTTTTGAGCTGTTCGAAAATTGCAAAGTTTACTTTGTATTCAATTGAGATGCCCATATTGCAACATTTTCCCCACACTGGGACCGTCTCATTTAGATATATTTTGAAGAGTGTAGGTGCTATGCAATGTAGAAAAAACAAAACAGGCAATAGAGAAAAATAAGAACATGAAAGTTTTGAAGAGGAGCGTACAAAAGGGGAAAATAGAAATTAACAAACTGAGAAACAGAACTGGAGAAGAAACAACGAACAGAGATGAAATATTAAGAATAGTCGAAGAGTTCTACACAGAGTTATATAGATCAAGAAAAAAGATAACAATACGGAACCTCCAATTACACTAAAACCAGGGATCAGATTTAATGCCCAATATAACAAAATCAGAAATCAAAGAAGCCCTGAAGAAAATGAAAAATAATCGAACCCCGGGTGAAGATGGAATAGTATCAGAAGCACTAAAAATTGGAGGGGATGTATTACTTGAAAAAATTAAACAACTTTTCAATATCTGCCTTCACAGCGCCAATATTCCAACAAACTGGAAGAACGCTACTATGATTCTATTACACAAAGCAGGAGACAAAGCAAATTTAGAGAATTACAGACCCATTAGCCTCCTCAGCCATATATATAAGTTGTTTACGCGAATACTAGTTAAGAGAATGGAAAGTAAATTAGAGACTTATCAACCAAGGGAACAGGCAGGATTCCGAAAAAGTTACGGAACAAATGACCATCTACAAAGTATAAAAACCCTAATAGAGAAAGCAGTGGAATACAATAAACCTCTAGTTCTAATATTTATCGATTTTCACAAAGCCTTTGACACAGTTGAGCTAAGCAAAATATTACAGGCGCTTAAAGAATGCAGGCTAGATTATAGATATACTAAATTATTATACAAAATATACCTGAAGGCAACAACCACTGTCAAATTACATACTAACAGTAATCGCATAAAAATAGAACGGGGGGTTAGACAAGGAGACCCAATGTCACCTAAACTTTTTGGTAAGGTGCTAAAACATGCTTTTAATAATTTGGATTGGATGACAAAGGGAATAAAAATAGATGGAGAATATCTAAACAACTTACGTTTCGCCGATGATATACTTATAATAGCTGAAGATCTAGGTATGGAAGAGAGATAGTACAGGAACTCGTTGTGGCTACAGAAAATATAGGTTTAAATATAAATATCTCGAAAACAAAAATCATGACCAATTTGGTGCCAAACCAGAACATCAGTATTGGTGGGAAAGAAAAAGAACTCGTAGATAGATATAAATACCTGGGACATGAAATTATGATTCGCAGAGATAACCAGACTCATGAACTGAAGAGAAGAGTCGGCCTTGGGTGGACAGCATTTGGAAAACTGAGAGAAACTTTTAAAAGTGAGCTGCCCACATGCCTAAAGAGAAAGGTATTTGATCAGTGTGTCCTCCCAGTCTTGACGTACGGAGCAGAAACACTTACCTTAACAAAAGCAGCAGCTACCAAACTGAGAGTCACGCAGAGAAGAATGGAGCGGTCCATGTTAGGAATAACTCTCCGAGACAGAAAAACAAACGAAGACATCAGAAGAAGAACCGGAGTGACTGACATCATCGAGAAGATAGCCAGACTAAAATGGAGATGGGCAGGACACATAGCCAGAATGACAGATGGGCGATGGACAAAGAAGTTATTGGAATGGAGGCCAAGGGAAGACAATAGAAGCGTCGGTCGACCACTTATAAGATGGACTGGCGATTTAAGAAGACTCAATAAAAACTGGATAAGAGCGGCGCAAGATAGACGGGGTTGGAAACATGAGGAAGAGGCCTATGTTCAGCAGTGAACTCTTAAGGCTGGATAATGAATGATGATGATGAAGGTTCTATGCACCAGCCTTGCTTTAGACTCTTACTATAGAAATTTCTTTAATTATTTTATTTCCAGTTTAATGTTTACCGTCATATTTTTGCAAATCTATTGTACTGTTTTTATATTTTGTTGTTGTATATTTTGTTTATTTCTTGTTTTGTGCCTTTGTCAGATCTATGAAGACTTCATGTGTTGAAACATTGTAGACTAATCTTTTCTCAACAACCTTCTTTAGAGAAAATATACACGATCTGCCTGCACGAAAGCCATTTTGTTCTTCTACATCTATCACCTCTTTTTTAATTTTATTTTTTATTAACAAAAAGAGAAATCATACGAGAAATCATGATGAACGGCATTTGGAATGCAATTTTAGATTCCCTTTTAGGAATTCCCTAGCAAGTTTTAGGAAGCACGGTGGCTAATATTTGAATTCGATTTCGCCAGGTAGAAATCGTATGATTAAACTATGATGTATTCTGTTTAATACAGAAATTTATTTCAAACTACATAAAAATATTTAAGATATATTTTTTTGATAACAACAATTGACACAGCCTACACACTTAACTATATTCATTTCTAGTGGTGCAGATGACAACTCAAAGCAATAAAAAATCTCTAGTAATTACAAATTTAACTCATTCCGTCCAATTAAAGTAAATGAAGTTGTCCAACAAGCGACTCTATTACATAAATTGATTGCTTCCGTGTCAATGGTACGATATAAAAAGTTCGTCGTGGTTTGCGAGGAGGGTAGTGCGTCATGAAGTCGTGTCAAAGATAAGCCGTCCAATGTTGGAATTTCATTATCTTTCATTCTATTAATGTATATATATTATATATATATATATATATATATATATATATATATGTATATATATATATATATATATATATATATATATATGTATATATATATATATATATATATATATATATATATATATATATATATGTATATATATATATAGGCAATAAATATCTAAAAATGCTACGATTTAAAAGTATTTTTAAGTAATTTATGTTGCTGAACTAAAAAGATCTTATCCTCAAAATATAAAATTGCAAAAAATGTTGCAAAAAAAAAATAAAAACACTATCATAATTTTTAAAAATTGACAGTGTCTTAAAAACTGCACCTTTTGATACCAAATGACCAAATATGAAATACCTACTGTATATTTATCGCATAAAAAATAATTATTTACATAACAAGTTTTAAGACAATACGTGGTCTCTATCCGAACTTGTGGTCTGGGATCAAAGATCTGGTAATTTTTATTGATGAGTTATCTCATTTTTCTTTTCTTCTTAATTAAAACCGCCAACTGAAAAAGTTTAAAAGATATAAAGTGGCATTAGAGAATTTTATCATTGGAAAACGTAAATACGCCTCTTTCGTTTTTTTTTTATATTCTCATTTTTGCTTACAATTACACTACAACATCGGAAATACTCCTGAGTTCATCTCCAGTAGATGAAGAATAGAAATGAGATATTAAAGTCTGGATTTAGGAAATATGATATCGTTCCTGACGATGTAACACCGCTTTTGGAGCGGTTAAAAACAACTATAAGCAGTCTAATGTCATAACTGATAGTGATACAACAAATAATAATAAATCAAGTTCGTCGGATATTGAAAACACTTTCATTCGGTATTTAGAAGATAAAAGACAGAAACCCATACAGTTTGACCCTCTACCGGTTAATGGTGCCTCGGGGCATGCACGACAAAAGTCAATGGTTATTACACGCACTAATATTTATTCCCAAAACTGCTAACAGTGTCTACAGACAGTACCTTCATTGTTATCTTGGTTAACAAGCAAGATCATTTTACCCTTTCGTTTCGTTTGTTGGAACAGTTTAGTGAGAAGTTTCGTAGTGGAAGTTGAGTGTCCCCAAATGATAAGAGAATATAATAGTCACATGGGTGATATAATAGTCACATGGGTGATATAATAGTCACATGGTTTGATCGACGGACTTACGGACCGGTATCATATTAGAGCAAATTCACACGATGCAATCACCCGATTGTTTTACCATTTCATTGACATGGCCGTAACTAATGCATTCATACTGAATAGACGTATCCACGCGGAAAAGGTCAACGACTCAAGTAATGTCTCGGCCAAAGAATGGGTATTGTAATTACCACAATTTCGTGAAGCAGTTGCCGCTTCTCTGGTAGCCTACCAAGAAAAACGGCCCGGTGGTGGTCCAAAACCATCAACATCGCGACCATTAACTTCCACTGCCATTAGATCCACTGCCAGGCAACTCGAGCGTTGGTCAAAAGTCGAAACACCCACTTCCTGAAGTGCGTTACGACGGTCAAGACCATTTCCCAATTTGGCTCAGCACAGAAGGAGGAAAGAGATGGTGCAAATTGTGCATAAAGTCACAAACGCAGTGTGTTTGCTTAAAATGCGATCTCCATTTATGCTATTCTAACGCCAAAAACTGTTTTTTTCGATTACCACACTAAAAAAAATCATTTAATTTATCTTTTGTCATTTATCTTCATCCAAACATATTTTATTGATAATTTGAAACCTCAATACTCCGGGAGTATTGGATTTTAGGAAGTTTAGAACTTCCAAATTTCAGAAGAACTGGAAGAGAGGTGATGAAAATACTAAAAATATGGCTAAGCTCAGAGGAACAAAGTTAAATGGCCAAAGAGACACTAAATCTCAAGTGAGTGTTCGGGCTAGCTTCAATGCACTGAATTGTGGCTTTAAAGATACAAAGCAGATAGCAAGGATAATGAGCTAATGAGACAAGAAACGAAATGAGACCTGTTAATATCAAATGTGATACAACTAAAGAAGGTCACTGGGAATAAATTTATAGAAAAAGGACGATAAGAAGAGAAGAAGAAGGGCGCCAACTCAACGATAGTTGAGATTTTGAAGTAACAAATGACTGGAAACAAATGATTCTGGAGATAATAACCTGAAATACAAAATACTAAATACTAATCTTGTCTTGCTATATTATATACTGGTTAGTAGAAACTGAAATAAAACTCAAAATAGTAACAATAAATATATTTATTAAAACGTGTATATAGATATATATGTATTAATAATTTACATATAATGCAAAACTAAATAACAGTGGTAGTGGGTGTGTAAAGATACAATAGGACCTAATAGCCCCTCAACAAGCGAATAGTCACTACCACTGGCCAAGTAAAGTGTAAAATGTTAGTAAACAACAAGAATAGTCCGTATGGTAGCCAAGGTCTTAACACTAAAGGTTAGTAATTTAAATTTAAATAATTCTACTAAAATTAGATACTAATTACAATATTGTAAAGATATCAAACTTGATAAATCTATTACAATTATATTATATTACAAGTGAGTTGTTCCATACTCATTATATCATATTTAAAAAAAACCACATGAAATTTATTTCCCTCCCCAATATCAAAATTGTATTATATCAAATGTATTGTATTAAAAAAATATTATAGCAAAAGTGAGTTTGGTCAGTACTCTTGAAATCTTAGTTAAAATCCCAATTTATTTCCCTCCCAATATCAAAATTAGATTATCACAAATGTATTCACCCTATCATATGCATATGAAAAGTTAACAGTAAATAGAAAGTAACACAAAAAGTCAAATAGTTAAACAACTTATCTTAGCAACACTATAAGTCCATAGGAAAACTTCTCTTGGCACGGCTAAGTTAATTCATGGTTGTGGTGACAAGTCCCATGGTACACAGCAAAATCCACGGGTTACATACGCAAGTTGCTAACTATCTAAGGATTCAAAGTTACTACCTAATATCCTCGAGGGAATATTTTCAAGTGAATATTCTCAAATGAATATTTTCATGTGACGGAATCTAAAAGGATTAATTATCAGATTTAGTTACTATTTTATTTAGTACTTGTAGCAGCATAGATTGACTGCACCAAAACAAAAACATTAAAACATTAGCTTAGGTCCAAAATGTCAAAATTTCCGAAGTTCATTTCGTAGACATGACAGGCTTGCGCCATAAAATGAACACGCGCAGAAGACAGAAGTCTGTAGAAACCTTGTATATTCCACCAAAAAAAGTGAGAGAAAAAAAAATACCAAAAAACTTACTGGTAAGATATGGAATAGATCGGAATTTAAGTTTGACTATATAAAAAATGACCTTATGTTCTTTGCGAGTGAATGAAGGAAATTTTAAATTTAAATTATTTCGGAACTCAAAAATAAATCTCTAAAGAAATACTAAACTGCAATGATAAATTTGATTATATGATAAAGAGATAATACGTATGAAATTATTTACTTACATGGAGCCGCAGCACGCCAAAAAAATCTTCCTTTTTATGTGGAACTCTTATAAATTGAATATTGATTTTAGAAATTAATTATTATTCATTATTATTGAGATATGATTATTGAATTAGATATTATTTTATTCGTCCCAGATTATTTTACTGCTCCAATTCCGTCACTTTGAATTGACTGACGTGGCTGCGTAGTACGAGTTTCTTGACCAAACTAAACTTCTTCCGCACAACCTCGATCTTCCTTTCAAAGCGCTCCCAGCGCGTGGGTGGAGAAATGTCGAATTAAAAATCGATCGCTGGCGGATCACAAGAAATTTCGTGAGGGGTTTTGTGAATACGATTTTTTAAATTGGATATTGGATTAATCAGTAGCGTAAACGCTACAAATTCTACCTTACTCTTGTCTTGTATACGTGCTCTTATATTCGGCCTAAACTGCCATGCGTGTCATTTTACCTTTTGTCTACCTGACATATCTGAAAATGAGCAACCCAACTCTGATTGGTTTTTTTGAAGTTTTCACACGCTAATTATACTAGAAAAAATTGCAATTCATTTTTTTTCACGTTGAGAGTTTCGACTGTTACAGGGTTAAGACACGTGGGAAGAAAAAGAAAAAACTGTTCCAGCAGGGCAAAGTATTGCCCATTCTAAAATTAGTTTAGAAGATCTAACTAAAGCATCTTCTTCCACATCTCATCAAGCTGTTGAGGCAGAAATCATAGACGATTCCGTGTTTTGGATGACCACTTTTCACTAGGCAGGGATTCATTTGATGATAATACAAGAGATGGAAGAAGAAAGCGAATTTGGGTTTTGGTTCCCATCATATTTTCCCTGCAGTGATAACAGCAATAGAAAATGATACAGCGATGATCAGTGCTATGACAAAATCGTTAAAGTTTTTCAAATTGCCAGAAAGACGCGACGAAGTATGGTATTCGTGGGACAATGTAATTGCCGCCATAAACCCTCCTAAGAAAATTTCCAGACGAGGATTGTACATTGTTTCAGATTAAGTTTGTTCATTTAAAATGTAGCAATGTTCTTTACTTTTATCCTTCTTTCATAATGTAGGTAGGTTTAAATTCAAATAACTGGACCAAACAACATTTTTTTGTGTTTAATTGGTGCAAAGTTTAAAATCCCATAGGATTACTATGCACCAGCAAACATTTCGTAGTCAAATATTATCAAAACATTTAGTGCAAAGTATTACTTTTAGTTTGCAGCACGAATAAAACTAGATTTTTCTCTTAATTATGCAATATACCTTAAAAATAGCTATAATAACAGTTATATTACAACCGATTCAATAGATATTTATAATAAAAACTTCAGATCTCCTTTCGAGGGACGTTATATCCACTCTAAGAAAATAAAACTTAAAAAAGGTACAAAGTAACACCGTTTTGCGCTACTCATGTTTATTGGGGACTGTCAATCAGCAAATAAAAGATGTTCCTTTAATTTCGCAAAATTTAACTTCGTTCCTTTAAATCTGCCTCCTAAAATTGTTTGCACTTTATACTTTGACCTCATATTATCATCTTTAGTTAAGAATATATTTTGTATAAAAACTTGTTTCAAAAATTGGTTAATAGATTTTATTGATATTAAATTATTAAATGTTGGCATTTTCAAAGAATTGTTTGTTCTGATTCCTAATTCGTATACGTATTATATAATAAAACTATGTTTATAAGAACACCTGTTACGCTACCCAACTAATGTACAGATTGGTTTAATTAAAGTATTTATTATCGGTGTCTCATTAAAATATCTGACGTTTTATTCCGATACTTTGTTTTTCAAGATAAATAACGTAACAGATATCTCCTTCGTGTACGATCTTGAGTATTTTCACAAAGCAACCTACCACACGTAATTAAAAAATGAAACACGCTATAATTTTATTTGAGTTTTATAACCTCGCCGTGTTTTCTTGTTTAGTTTAAAATCCCATGACAAATCATGAGAAAAATCAGGCCAAAGAGGATTTTTATTGTAAGACTTTTTCCTTGCATTATTCATCGCAGAATGGACTTTTATTTTGCATTCATTTTTTTATGGCGCAAAATAAAAGCAAAATATTTAGCTAAATATTAAATATACATATACATATATATATATATATATATATATATATATATATATATATATATATATATATATATATATATATATATATATATATATATAAGACGGTTTTTTGACGGTTTCACGTGTCAAATTTTTTATCAGGTTCTAGTAAAAAAATTATTTATCACAATGAAAAGTGTCCTCGGAGATGTTTGGTGTAAAAAATATATTTTGAAAGAAAATCGAATGTGTTGTCTAAAAGAAATTACTTTTTTATGTAAGGACGTTATTAATTAACAGCAGTACAAAATAAAGCGCACACCGGAGGTTATTAAACTGTTTTATAATCATTACCATTTAAAATGTGCGGTATAATAAATATGGTATTTAATTAAAATAGCCAGTTCTGGGTAAAAGCTATAAAAAAATGTACTAGCTCATGCGTGGAGTACATGCCAATTAGATTTCTAGCAAATCGAAATTCAAAAATATCATGTTAAATTCGGTCCTGCAATTTTTTTATTTATTATTTCTAAGATAAATAAATTAAAAAAGGCAGCTGTTCAAATAAATCCATTCGAACATGTAAAACTATTTATCAATATTTTTAATTTAGTATTTAACTCCACTTTTGACAAAAACTCACCCACTCTGTAAATATATAAATGACAACATTGTCAACAGTGCTTAGTGTTGTAGTGTTTGTGCGTTTAACACTTCCAAAAAGGACTCCGCGAAAAATCAGGCATCCCGCCTACAACCCACAGCACGGCGAATTTAGACGGGGACGAAGCAACATCTCTGTTTGACAGAAGTCCTCAAAAATCCGTCAAGGATTTACTTCTCACAAAATCATACAAGTGCTCTCCAAATCGGTCAACGATTTGTCCCGCTATTCCTTATTTCTGTCATTATAATTACTTTGTAATATTCGGTTTCTTTAAGTTTTTTTTTAAGTTAAACGCTGCTTAAGCTGGATTATTAGAGCTAATTATATAACGAGCTCGAAATCATGGCACTCAATTATAGAATAATTATTATGGGAAATTTAAACGTCAGAATCGGAAAAGAAATTGTAGAAATATTATAAAGTAAAAGGAACATTCAATGAAGATGTGATAAACGATTGTGGTGAAAATATGATACAATAGATATGAACATAATAAATCTGACCACACAAATAAATTATAAGAGAAAATAGCAAAAAACAGTATAACGGATTCTGACAGTTTGGACCAGCCATGAAACCAATTAACAGAAAACATACTAACAGCATCAATAGCATCTTTGTTTATGGATGAGGTAAAAGTATTGTAAAAGGAGAAAGGAGAAGCAACTTAAAATACAGAAGAAATACATACCATAGATGACCAGAAGAAAAAAATACCAGAATACCAAAAAACAGAAAAAGAAACAAAATGAATTTAAAAATAAAAGGCATAAAAGAAGAATACTGAGCAAGATTTACAAAGATTATCGAATACAGTTTCTATACGGAAACTTGGTTACACTTAGAACCATATAATAATAAGATAACTCGTTCTAGTCGAAATCAACAAAATATTAGCATAATTCTTACAGGAAATATAGCTTACAAGTCATATATGCATGAGCATATAGGGCTTGAACAATTGAAAATAAATTTTAACATTAAAATAGACCAAACTTAGCAATATCTATTTCGTACAATAGTAACGGTAATGAATAATGTATATAATAAAACGTGCAACAATGATTTAGTTTTGGAGGTCATTCCTCAAAATTAAATCAAATAATTACTAATTTCAATGCTACAACCACTTTCGAATCATTCGTAACCTTATTAAATGCATAAAAAAATATGACTAACCAACTGCACACAAAACATGATACCAATGCGAATTTATCAAGAAAACCTGTACGCCACTTAGCATTTTGGGTTATTGAACTCCAGATACGGCGTTAAAAACGACAGTTGGAAGATGAGTTTGTCAAATAAAATAACTGGAATCAACGGAATCTGAATCTGTCAAGAGCAATGGTTAATTATAAAAAAAATTAGAATTTGTTACTATTAGTACCTGTACAACAAAAACAAAAGAGAATGTCAGAGACGGACTCGATATCAACGAGTTGATATTAATTTAAGAATAACCAACTGTGACTCGGAGAACAGCTTATTACCAAATGATTCTGACATCAAGTATTTTTTAGTCTGATTACTATGTTACATTAAATTGTACAGTTGACGAAGTTCTTTATAAAGCTCCTTGTAAGCATTAGTCTAGTACTAGGTTCAGGTGTTCTAGCATTTTACTGCTTTCCAGTAGCGATCAATGAATGAGCGTTTGTAACGAGAACGTTACTATAACATTCCGTAAACATTTTTTAAATAAATTTTAAAATCTCAATTCTCTTAATGATTTTCTGAATCTTAAAATTTAAGTTGGTATGAAACAGCGACATTAAGCGTCCAAGTTTGAAATCATAGTTTGTCTAGATCAAATAGAGTACCCGAAGCGCACTTCTTTGGTGGCAGAAACTTGAGTCCAAGGTAGGGGCCAGACGTGGCGTGGCTTTTGGAATTTAAGAGTTTTTTTTATGAAGAAGTAATAGGAAGTTTTAGTTTGGGGTTTTTTTTTGTTTGGAGTGACCTGTTTGGTTTATAGCCACTGTGAGCCGCAAGTATCCAAGTTATAAATAAAACGAAAATAAAAAAAAGTCATCAGCCATTTTGAGATCCTGTATTGTCACGTTTCAATTCGATATACTTATCTGAACTTTTTTCCATCCGTCATTAAGAAATATTCAACATCTAAATAGAAAGTGTTAATTGATTTATATGTATATTCATATGTATTTTAATTTTACTTCCCGGCCGTAAAACATAATTATCTATCGGTAAAATTGCTATTAAGAGTATCGTTAAAATATTCTGTCTTATATCGCTCTTTATATTATAAAATATATTCGTATCATATGCTTTTCATTAAAATTGTCGATATAATTAATCCATTTAAATTGTCAAACCATACGGCGACGGTCAAATTATCTATAAAACCATCAAGTTTTTTTTGCTCTCACAATTCATAAGTAACATTTATAAAACCTTTCAAGGTTCTTAAACCTTGTGTTTTTTTCCTACTCTGTAAAGTATAAGAAAGAACTCTAAAAGAAATGTTTTTAGCCTACCTTTGAAAGTCAAACAAAAGTCGGGGGAAGAATTTGCTTTTGGTTTTTTTTTTGAATAATTTTGAATAAGAAGTACCTATTAAGTTGAAACCTAGTCCGGTTATACCTGGTTCCAGGCCTGTTTTTTTTTCCTTGCCGTAGCTGCTCCCCAGGGGTCCAGATCTGACCTTCCGATTACGAAACAAATTTTAGGAAACCAGCAGGAACTATCTCCCTTAAAATGTAGTAAATCTGGATTAAGTTTATTTCTTAGATTTATTTTTTTTACCTATAATATTTTTTGTATAATTTTTTTTGTATATTTAACTTCTAGTATTTCATCTAATAATAAGAGTCGTCATTTTTTTAATAATTTACTGAATAATATTTAAATACAAATTGTCAACTACAGGTAGAGGTTTTTAAGTCCTCCCTTCTAACTCACTTGTATGGTTTCTTGTGTACACATTTAATCAGAGAGTTATTTTTTTTAGATTTTATCATCAATATATATTTAAGCGTTTGGACACTTATCTCGTCAAGATAGTGTCCTTATTACTTGTTACTGTTATATTCAATAAAGCCAGAATACAGAGTTGCATCTCTGAGGCAAATAAATTACCTTTTTAAGTCAATTATTACCATTTTGTTTCCATATTTTGTTATTTGTAAATTTAGATCATCCAGGATCAGTTGTATAACCAGGGCATTTATTTTTTTTTGTATATAACTAGATTAGCTGTACATAATTGGTGGTGGGTATATTAAATTTAGATTGTATATATTTGGCCAGGGATTAAAGTTTTGGTGAAAATTAAATATTTCAATTCATACCTATATCCTTTCTTTATTTCAGCAAACAGCTTTACAAGATACCTTGGAAAGTTTATGTAAATACTTTCCTGGCACCCACTCACATTTTGGAGCAACTTCTACAATCACTTTTATTTATCTTAGTTATATACCTACAGACTTTTTTATAACCTTGTCATTCATTTTCTAATTCTACGGTCTCTGTAGGGCATGCAAATTGGCCGAATTCTCCTTTGAGTGCCAAGCAGTCACTCTCCGGCACCTTCTGCTAGCCAGCTTAAATTATACGTTATCCTTTCCATTATCCTACACGTTTTGTTACATTGGCGTGCAACCGGAGCCTAAGATCCTATCTCTCACCGTAGTATTCATCAATTGGATGACTCAGTTTTACCCGTGACTTTCAATTCATAGCCGTAGTAGCTATAGATCCTATGGATTGTATACTGCAAGTTTGAGATCCCATACAAAACATTATACACGTGGAAATCACCTCAAGATACTTCAGGCCACATTGTCAGAAATCAAATAGATGACAAATGAGATTCTAGTTATGATGAAAGAGAGACGAAAGGTCAAAGATCAGGACAAGACATTATACAACAGAATAACCAAAGAGATCGAAAAAGCAATCAGAATGGCTAATGACACATAACTGAAAGAATAATGTGCGGAAATACAGCTATTCCAACAGAAACACGATTCATTCAATATACACAAAAAAGTTACAGAAGCTGCAGACTTATACAAGCCTAGAAGAGTTGGATGTTTGGCAGACAACCAAGGTAATGCACTACTAAGTGTGGAAGAGAGACTAGATACTTGAAAGAAATATGTGGAAGCAACATTTGCAGATGACAGGCATATTGCCATTGAAGACATAGAATGCCAAACAGGACTCCCGATTACCATTCAAGAAGTTACGACAGCTATTAGAAAAACTAAATATCGTAAAGCTGGTGAAGATGGTAAAGCCAATTTTATATAGAATTCCTGAAACTTCTGAACGAACAAGGAATAAACTGAATAACGACTATATTTAACAAAATATATATAACTGGAGTCACATATATAACCGAGTCACAAATGAGGAGGTCCTCAGAAGAAGAATAAGAACCGAGAGGTACTGACCACCATCAAATCTCGAAAGTTACAGTTCTTCGGACATATTATGTGTAATGAATCCAGGTATGTTCTCTTTCAAGTCATCCTGCAAAGAAAAATATTTGGAAAACGAGGTCCATGAAGAAGAAGAACATCTTGGTTAAAGAACCTCAGAATCTGGTTCAATACAACATCTGTGCAGCTTTTCCGCGCTGCTGCGGATAACATAAAGATTGCCATGATGATCGCCAACATTCGTAACGAATAGGCACAATAAGAAAAAGGAATATATCTGGAAATATATCCAAAGCTGGTGAAAGTCGACCTTCGTAACTATACCAAAAAAATTAAATGCAAAACATGCGAAGACTATAGAATAATTAGCCTAATGAGCCACTTATTTAAAACGTTTTTAAAAGTGTTACATAACAGAATATTTAAAAATGGGACGAACAAGTGTCATGGATAGAATTGGGATTCCGCGATACCTTAAGCACAAAGATGAGAATATATAAAACTTTAATTCGGCCAATAGCATGTTATGGCAGCGAAGCATGGGTCCTGAAAGAAACATCCAAAAACAAACTCGACACATTCGAAAGAAAAGTACTGAGGAGAATACTAGGACCTGTGAGGGAAAACGGAATCTTCAGAATTCGATATAACAACGAGCTCTATCAACTGTATAAGGAAACACCCCTGTCAAACTTCATTAGAATACAAAGATTGCAATGGGCCAGACATGTGATACGAATGGGAGAGGATAGGCTACCAAAACGAACACTGAACGCCAGAATGCAGGGAAAGAGACCAGTTGGAAAGCCAAGAAAGCGCTGGGAAGACACAGTAAGCAGCGACGCACAAGCACTTTTAGGAGTCCGTGTATGGAGAAGAGCAGCCACAGACAGACAAGGGTGGAGACAAAAAATAAAGGAGGCCAAGGCTCATTTTGGGCTGTAGTGCCGTAGAAAAAGAAGAAGATACCTTAAGCACCCGAGAAGGAAGCTCGATTAGCTATACAAGTGCTTTTCCAGAGGTGTAGAGATGTCAACTGTGATGTATATATTTGTTTTATCGACTACAAAAGGGCATTTGATAAAATAAAACATGACAAGCTCATATCCATCTTGAAAGAAGCGGGATTAGATGATAGAGACTTGCTATTACAACCAAACGGCCAACATTAAAGTGGATGACCTCCGGATATCAGTTGGCAGAGACAATCTCCGTAGAAGGATGCAATCTGTCTCCAGTTCTATTTAATATGTACTCGGAGCGTATCTTCGAGCAAGCACTGGGACAACTACAGGAAGGTGTCTTAGTTAACAGATTGCGTCTAAACAACATTCGATGTGCTGACGACGCAGTGGTTTTTGTAGATAGCCTAGATGGTTTACAAGCGATAGAGTCGCGCATATCAGATATAAGTCGAGAATATAGGCTGGATCTCAATAAGAACAAAACAAAGTACATGGTAGTTAATAAGCGCTAAATATTAAATACACATCTGTTGGTAAACCAACAGCCAATTGACAGTGTAAACAGCTACACATATCTTGGTACTAACATAAACAGTCAATGGGACCACTCTACTGAAATAAAACAACGCATAGGAAAAGCAAGATCAGCATTCGTAAAGATGAAGACTATTTTCAGAAGTTACGATTTACCACTTAGTACCAAAATCTCTATCATCAGATGCTAGGTATTTTCTACATTATTATACGGAGTAGAGGCTTGGACACTCTCTGAAGCTTCCTTAGGAAAGCTCGATTCCTTCGAGATGTGGTGTTACATGTGTTGCAGTTTCGCAACGATATATAAACAATATTATCAGACTTTATCGTAGTTTTGATTCTCCCCGTATTCCAAGATTCCAGCTTACAGCCCGTACAAATGATACAGGCGGGTATTTGAGATAAGAATGGGATAACAGACAAGTTACATATGCCATATGAGACAGATGTGCGTTTGAGTTAAGAGTACCTGACACATTTCGCTTCAGTCTTGTGACCGAGACAGTCGTTACATGCAGTAAGGTTGCATTATCACCTTTTTGTGGTTCCTGTACGTCGCTGAAGACGTCGTTGGTGATAGCAGTTGGTGCTATCATTTCATTGGGTAAGGCACTATACACCATTTATCTTGTTCCTGCATATATCAAGTACGTTTATTTGGTATATAGATTTCATATTTGTTTAGAACTTTATCTCACATGTGCCGCGATCGCGATTGAACATTATAAATTGAACATTTTGCATTTGTTTTGTTTAATTTACTGTTTATTGGTATATGCATATTGTTAAGAAATTCATCTTGTGTGCTGAACTAGCTATTTCCTATCGTGTCGTGATTTGAACTTTTAAAAGAACATTGTACGTATATATAAACATTCATTTTAGCGTATTTACTGTATAGTTTAATTGTATATTTTATTGTACTATTAATTTATATGTGTAACTATGTATATTACTTATAATATTGTTTTGGTTGTTTACTTTTATATATACACAAAAATATTCTATTGCATTGACTTTGGTATCATACTCTCGCCTATTCCTGTTAAGATTCCGGAGACAAGCGGTTTGTGTGATATATATATATATATATATATATATATATATATATATATATATATATATATATATATATATATATATTGTGGTTACGATGGATATCTATATATATATATATATATATATATATATATATATATATATATATATATATATATATATATATATAGATATCCATCGTATCATATTTAGTTCCAAACAGCTGTATTTTTACGTTAATTTATTCACTTTTCTTAAAGCATTTGTCACGCGTATTTTAATTTATAATATTTATTATTAAAGGATTTGTTGTAATTAAATTTACGTAATTTGTTTGTTGATTTAACTTATTTTTAAATAGAATTTCATACGATCGTCCTGCTTATTATTTCTATAGTAATATATATATATATATATATAATATATATATATATATATATATATATATATATATATATATATATATATTGTTATGATATGTAAAATCGAGAAAAGTATTGGTTTGCTTAAAATATTTCAAAGTTCAAAAACATTAAAATAATTCAGATATAAGTCAAATAATGAACAACAAACATTTCGAAGAATGAAAGTCTTTTAATTTTGGATTACCTGTATTTAACAAAACGTAAAATATGCATAAATTATTTTCTTTGTTAAAATATATTTGAGTGACCCGCATAAGCTTAAGTGAAACCCTAGACAATAGAAGCGGTTTTTCCAAATAAATGTTGTGCAGTAATTAGGACAATAGAATAGATTTTAGAAAGATATGTTTTTGTTAGTTCCTTAGAATTGGTAGGAAAAGATTTTGTAAATTGATTTTAGGAAATTTTATAATTGTAGGTAAAAATCTGTTGTGTTATCGAAATGAAGAAATGGGAGATGTATGACGCGTTTTGATTGGATGAGATTGAAAAAGGTGGGATAGTTGGTTTGAGAATGAAACGTTAGTTAGTTTTGGAGAAAAAAAGATGGTCAGTTGATTTTCAAGGGTGCAAGGCGAACGGCCGTTGTTCTCGGGTAGTTTCCCAGAGGTAGGAAGCAGTAGCAGTGAAAGTTTGTGAGTTTTCGTGTAGTTAGTATATCTGACAGAAGCTGATCCAGTAAAAGATTGTAAGTTATATTTTCTACTTATATTCCAAGAGTCACTGTTCAGGCCAACGAGAGATTCAGTTTATTGAGAGAAGAAGAAGCTAGCATAATTTGAAGGATTCGTGCATTTGAAAGAGATCATTAAGGACGATAAACTTGCAATAATTTGTTGTAAGATTGCTGAAGAGTAGATAGTATAGTCTACAAGGAACAAGGATTTGGACCACTCATCATCAGAGAGAGATAGTTTTGTTTTCTGCAAGTTTTCTTTTATTGATAACACAATTTTTACACTTTATTTAGAAAGGATATAAATATTTTGATTAGAAGATTTAGAATAATATTTGGGATTTTGAGATTTCAACTAATATTGTTTGTACCATTAATTTTGAAGGTTCACGTACGTAGAACAAAATTTTGAGAATCATTATATGAGATTTTGTTCATTGAAAACATTTGAGTGTGAATTTTATTTCATTATTTTTATTTCAATATATAACGTTAGATCTTATATGTTTTTTATTATTCCGGTATTCTTTGGACCTTACCTTTCACATGTAATAGCATAGATATTGAAGCACGAATATAACCCTGAGATAAGAGAATTAAAAGGTGTGATAGAATCATAGCCATATCATTTAAATAATTTAAATTAATTAATTAATTAATTAACTAATTAATTGCTTGGCGCACTAAGACTTTAAATATCACAATAATATATACCCAATACGAAAGGGAGAAACCAGCGAGTTCTGGATTGAACAGAATATCTCTTCTCTTTCCCTTCTGATGACCCCAATTGTTATATTGAAGTCATCGTATTTGCAGAACGCAACAACAGGCGCATCTTACAAATTTCCTGGGTGGATCGTGTGACTAATATTGAGGTCCTACGTAGAATGGGCAAGGAATGCGAGATCACTAACACAATCAAAGAGCGCAAATTAGAATATCTTGACCATGTTATGAGAAATGAACACAGGTAAGGCTAATTGCAACTCATTCTTTCGGGCAAGGTATTTGGAAAGGAAGGACCAGAGAGAAGAAGAATATCTTGGCTTCAAAACCTAAGGAAGTGGTTCAATACGTCTACAACCGGACTATTCCGAATAGCTGCAAGTAAAGTTATGATAGCTAGGCTGATCGCTAACATCCGAAACGGATAGGCACCGTAAGAAGAAGAAGTTTAAAATATTTTCATGTTTGCTTCCAAAATATCAAGTAGAAGTAATTATTGTCATTATATAGGAGTGGCTACAGTAACTTAAATACGCAGTAATATTATTAGGATTTTTATCGATGGCTCCGTATAAAAACAGTGAAAAATTACTGCTGGTTTACAATATTTTGAAATCCTATCTAACTCTTATTTTTTATTGTTCAAAGGACAAAAGATATAGGAGAGGCAACAACTCAGTCGTGATTTTAGTGACCTTTTCGTAACCTCAATCTTTTTGTTACTTTAGATAATACAAAAACGTAAAGGTAAAGAAACAGTTTTTATACATATGCATATGATGTATTTAAAAATTTTACAATAATCATAAGCAAATATTAGGTATTTATCTGAACAAACAGTTAAAGATACGTGTTTTAATTATTCATAATACGTCAATTTAAATAACCGAGTTAAATTTTAATTCTGAACAATCAGTCTTTTTACTAAAAATAACATCTTTTTAAAACAAAAAGTAAAAATATAAATAGGAAAAATTAGTTTAAATTAAAATAGAAGTTTGGATTACTCATTAAGTTATTTGAATCATGCATCCATAGCGTTCTTTCAACGTAAATTTGTTATAAACATCATCATTAAAATTGTTCAAAGAAAATATACTACCGATAATACAATATAAACCAATATAAATAAATATCGAAAGACTTAATAAAATTCTTGAACAGAACTGTTCAGATCACATGAGTTATGTTTGCATAAGATCAAAATACTCTGTTGTACTCTGTTTGGGAAAGTATGTAGTATTTATTTTCATATTTTTACATTTTTTTACTTTCTTTTACTGTACAATAATATGATCTAATTTGACCGTATATTCTAACTTATTTGCTTTAAAATATATTGTTTCCTGTTATTTCGTAAAATCTCATGGTTAAACTGTAAGAGTGTAAACAAATAGAGTTGTAGTAAACTGTAAACAAGAGTTGATTTATGGTATGAATTTGCACTTAAAAGGGCGAGACACTTGCTACCGAGACAGCGAACAGTACGGGACGTCCGTCCCTTCGTTTGTGCCTCGGATTGCGTCGCGACGGTCAACGGCGTCTAATCAACCGTACCAATCTAATCCACCGGCTACGAATATACCAAAAGGTAAGTCTACATTCTTTATCCAGATAACAGTATGAAAGCCAGTTAATTCTCGTAATTTATTTACAGTTGTATTTGCTATTTTCGCTACTTTTATTTACAGTCAAAATATTGCATTTTTTCTCCATTATTATTCTAATTTAATTTAACCAGCGACCTCTAAGTTTTACACAAAACATACTCTAAAATTTTTGAAGTGCAAAAGGACTTTACCTTCAAGTTATCAGATACAACGACACAGATCAAATTAGAAGCAATTATGTAAGTTCAAAAAAATATATACGAGCAAGTCAAACTGACGAGCACCGTGAGCTACGAAATAAAGTTTGAAATCAACAACGTAAAAATGTTATGTTAAATCGCAATCGAGCAGCATTCAATTATAACAAGGCCATCGATTACAGTTTACAGTAATTCGTTGCTTTTGGATGTGTACCCAAAAACGTTGAATGTTGTGTGCCCACATTGCAAATCTTTGTGTTGAGCCAGTAACCAAGTCAAATTGACGTCATGTATTGGTTACCGGATGCGCAAGATTCGATTTATTCTTTAACTTGTAAGATAAGACAATGTTTACCAGGTCAGCTAGCAAGCAGTTCAAACATTTAGACTGTTCTTTACACGATACAAAGGATCTCGAGGCTGAAGTGAAGCGCAGAATCAAATAACAGAATTTTGAAACTTGGAAAGTGTCAGAAAGCTCAATAAGATGAATAGAGATGTTAAAAGTAAACAACTATATTCATTATAATTAAATATATTCCGAACAAAAAGAGTACACAAACAGAAAACATAACCTTCTTCTTCTTCTTTTTATGTAGAAATGACTCTGTTTGTTGTTCAATGTGCGTCCAGTAAGTCCTGATCATCTTCCTATTAAGGAACCGTCTTATCTTTTTTCAGTTTTTGGAAATCTAACTGAGCACCAAATAAGAAAAGAATGGCAGGTTTATAAATATATCAGAGTTGTTTGAAGATGATAGGAATAATATTGCCGAAAACTGTACTAACGGCCCAGAAATTATGAAATGCGAGGTAGAAAATGCTATAAATAATGCTAAAATTAGAAAAGCCTCTGGTCCAGATGATACACCAACTGAGTTGCTGAAACTAATAGAAGATGATAACATAAAAGTAGTAATGAGACTTTTTAATTCAATATATAACACCCGAGTGATTCCCACAAATCCATCTTTGTCGCAATACCTAAAAAACACAATACGAGAAAATGCTGAGAATATTGATTAATTAGCCTAATAAGCCACACTCTTAAAATGTTCCTAAGAAAACTTCACAACAAAATTAGACGCAAATGCGAAGAAGATATCGAATATACTCAATTTGGTTTTAGAAATGCTATGAGAACCAGGGAGGCACTTCTTGCGCTTAAGATCCTATTACAATAATGCCGTGACCAAAGAAAAGATGTAGTTGCATGTTTCGTGGACTTCCAAAATGCATTCGATAGAGTACAGCATGTATAATTAATGCAAATACTGAAAAATATCGGAATATATAACAAGGATATTCGTGTCATTAAAAATTTGTACTATTTGTAATGCTGGTGACAGTATGACAGGGCTGTCCAACTTCTTTCCAACTGTGAAGATCTCGGATAGTTCATTTTTGAATTGCATTGTTGTTTTTTATTGGAGATATGTTTGAGATTGGTCTTATATCCTTACCATCGAGTCTGATGTTTTTAGGATATCGATTAGTTTCCATTTGAATATTGCAGTTGACATTTCTGGTTCTCTATATTAGAACTTATAAACTGAAAAGTGCTTCCCTAGTTCCGAGTCCTGCTCTGAATCCAAATTGAACTTCACTTAGGTGTTCTTCTAATTTGATGTATATGCGCCAGTTAATGATAGCAAAGAGTACTCTTTAAGGACATGAAATTCAAAATTCAGAACAACCAGATTTTTCGTGGTGTTTGCTTTAAATGTATATTACAAATTATCACAAAATAACGGCGAAATAAAACTAATAGTGATACGAAAGTGTAGTTAAGATAATGTAAATGGGTATGTACTAGTTATACAAAAATAATAAATTATTTTATGACACTTTTTAGATAGTTAAATTGCAGAAAAACAATACGTTTAATTACCATACATATTGTTGTTGTGTACATATTTTTATATTTATTTTACCTTTCTTAACAAATTATTATAAAGTTAAAAGTATTTCTGTTATTTGTAGCTACGATATTAACTTGTATTATACGATTCTCATCTTTAGCACGCCTCTGAGTCGATACCACTTTCTAAAATATTTGTAATACATAATAATATATCAATTCCATGTAACCATAATATATATTTTATAAAGAGTTCAGTAGTTTGGAATTTTTTGAATTTATATTTAAACGGTATGCTAAACCTATGACAGAATATAAATAAGCAAAAACATAAAACATGGCTAAAATGTAAAATCGATCAGACGAGAAATATTAGCTGAATTCTTGATTTTTAAGGGTACCGTTAAAAGTTTGATTTATTCCAACAAACCAATTCTGAGAACACACATATCTAGAGAAAACCATATTTATTATAGTCCTCCATTTTGTCCCATTTTGCTGTTTTTCTTTTAGTTTAAGCTTTGAATACTCAGTATAGTCGTTCAACGATTTCTCTTTATCTATTTTCAATAAATATGCACGTATTTCCACCACATTATTATTTTTGTTTCGTTCGTGCATTACACAAGAACTCTAGATGTATAAAGCTTCAGATTAAATTATTTCTAGAAATGTCATACTTCACTTAAAAAATATCGCGAGTTTCGATAAATTAATCCACGGTTGCCACTTTTATGCATAAGATTATCAGTAGTGTTTATACCTACATATTAAGTATATTTAGGTTATGTTTCAACGCTCGAATAGGCAATCAAGTAATACCCGGAAATAACGAAAAACATAATGAGAATGTTAAAAACGAAAATGGAGAACTTATCTTATGATAAACTTCTGCACGAATAACCAACTTAGAATAAACAACACATTTTTTGACCACAAAGACCAACACAAATATACATTCAATAACACCTGTGGACAAAAATCTATGATAGATTACGTTATAATCAACAGAAATATACATGGATCAAAAATAATTGCCGTAAGATGCCACAACTTAGATGATTAGGTAGCGATCGTAGTCTAGTATTATGTAAAATAAAAACCATCATGAAATACTTGACTCCCAAGAGAGCAGCGCCAACACAAACAAAAATCAGAGTCGAAGAACTAAATACGGAATCCATACAATACTTATACAGAAAAAGAATATCAGAGAAGTTTGCTGAGAATGAAATATTAGAAAACGATAACATCGAGGAAAACTGGGAAAAACTCAAAGATAACATAATTAACGCAATAACAGAATCACTCGGAGAGAGAAAGGTAATGAAAATTAAACATATCAAAAAAGAAAACCCCATAGTTTATAGAGGAAGTGAAGACAAAATGTTAAGAACAGAAAAAAGTATTTTTACAATACAGAACAGAACACATACAACATGCTTATAACAACTATAAACGAAACAAAAATGAATCGAATACTTTAGTAGACAAATAAAAAGGGAACACTGGCAGAGCTTTTGAAAACATATGGAACACGTTTTCTACAGAACACATAAAGAAATATGGAGAATGATCAGAGGACAAAAAAAAAAGATGAACGAACTAATAAAAACGAAACACATTCAGAAGGAAACATGGGCAGACTACCTTCGATCCCTATTTGCAAAAAGCGACGATAATGAACCACCAACAAAAGAGGTGATGACAAACAAAGAAATAAATATTGAGGGGAAAGAGGTAAATAGTGCATTAACGAAATTAAAAAACAGACAATTACCAGGAGAGGAAAAAATACCGAACGAACTCCTAAAGTACGGTACACTCCCATTGTGTGTCACGCTGCATTTTGCATCAGTATATAGTGACTTTATAATAGAAATTATTTTTGGCGGGATGTTTCTTAGCTCTAAAATTTTTCATACAGCAGTATGAGACAAGCTGTCAAAGGCACGTTCGAAATCAACAAAAACCATGTATAGGGGTGTGTTCCATTCAACCGATTGTTCCATTATTACCCTCACAGTATTAATGTGGTCTATGCAGGAGGATTCTGGTCTAAAGCCTATTTTATTAGCTCGAAATTCAACCTTGTTTGTTAATCTTTTCAGTATGATGGTCGTGAAAATTTTTATTCCGTTATTCCTCTCCAATTTTTGCCCAGTGTGAGGTTGCCTTTTTTTGGAAGCTTGATAATGTTACCTTTTTTCCAGCCCGCTAGAATGTGGTTTGTTTCCCACACCTTTCGGATTATGGGGAGCAAAAGTTCAGCAGTTAGATGCGGATCAGCTTTGTATTTCAGCAGCAGTGTTATCGATTCCCGGTGACTTGTTGTTTCTCAGAAATTTGATAGCTGTAATTTCATGTAAAGTTAAAGTTAATATTTCATGTAATCAAACGAAGTATCGTACAATAAAGCCGTCCCAATATTTCACCTTAAAAATACTGAAAATGATTTCTGGTTTAAAATGTATATAGCATTTCTGAATAATAATTATAAACAACGCAGATAAGTTAAATTATTAGAAGAATTGGTAACTAAAAAATAATTTGTTTATTTTTTCAAAAACTTTTATTTTTAAAACAATTTTCAATTGATTATATAAAAATATTTGTCTACTATAATAATATAGTTCTAAGGAAAAGGTGTAATGAACTTCAAATGTTGGCAATTGAAACAATTGGATACGTCAAACAGTGATATTCAATATTATGTAAAATGTAATAAAATAAAATTAATTATTAAATCAGTTAGAGATATCAGTAGTTAATTTTTTATGGTTGAATTGTAATCGGTTACTGTGTAAAAATTAATATTTGTTTTTAGGGTTAATTTCTCAATGGAACTGCAATTCTTCTCGTAATTTTAATAATAATAAATGTCATTTTCTGGTATTGATTAAAAACATGCGGTAATTACTACGAATTTGGCAATAAAAACGTTAATACTGATAAAACCCAACCATAGCGAAACTACGTAGTATAAAATGTTAACTGTAGTAACTAATGATGGTTAAGTGATAAGCCTTAGTCAGGATAACAACTTGGACATTTAGTATTATGTCTATAAATATCTGTCTTAATCTGAATAACTTAAAAAAAAATTATTATATTATGATTTAGAGAACATCTTCTTCTTTGAGTACCGTGCCCAAGTTTTAGGCGTAGCTTTTATGACGATTTGCCGATATCCTTCTCAATCTTGCGCGGTATGTAATAATTCATCTGCTGATAAGCCAGTCCGTTGACGAAGGTTTCGGAGCCATAAGTATTTCTTCATACCAATTCCTCTTATTCCGTCGACCTTTTCGTTGAGTATCAATTGCATTACCCTGTATCTGCTTCCTCTCATTATATGCCCCAGATATTCGAGTTTTCTCTTTTTTATCATCTTTATTAAGTCACCTTCACCTTGACCTACTCTGTTTAAGACTTCTCTGTTTGAAATGTGTTGAACCCATGATATTCTGAGCATTCTACGATATATCCACATCTCGAAGGCTTTCATTTGTTCATCACGTTAACCTTCATAATCCAGGTCAGTAATACAGGATACACATAACATTTTAGGAATTTAATTCTCAGCAGTAAGTTCAGACTTTTAATTTCTTCATCCGGATTTAGTGTCTCGTTTATCTAACATCCTAGGTATTTAAAATGGTTAACTTTTTTTATCGGTTCAGTATTAACAATTAGTTGTATGGCGAGAGTTGTGGTCAGTGAATACCTCTTAAGATACAATACAAGATCCTTATGTACTAGTTCATTTATAGAGGGATATATTGGGCAAGACAGTAAAAAACCATGGAAAGCAAATGCTAGCTATAAAAGGACACGAAAAATTAGTTGACATCAAGCAAAGAGGAAAGTACTGTGGAAAACTGAATGAGAATGAAAGATATATTAAAGACCGTTGAATTGAGTGCAGTAAAAACAAGAAGAAGAAAACAAGTGTGGATGACAGAAATACTGAGACCTATAGACCAAAGAAGAAAAGTCAGAAATAAAAATACAAACGAATATAAAAGGATCCATGCAATAATCCAGGCAGAAGATAAAATATGCGAAAACACAATTTCATGAAAAAGAATTAAATTAAATTGAAAAATATGAAAAGAAACTCGGTATATTGATATATATATATATATATATATATATATATATATATATATATATATATATATATATATATATATATCGTGCACAAGATATTAGAAGAGATATCTGGAAACAAACATAAACAACTATATCAATGAAGAAAAATGGACACAGACTATTAGATATCAATGAGCAGTTCCTCCTCCTCATTCCTTAATCCCTTGTCAAGGCGTGGTGACACTCTAAATATTATTTTCTTGCTGCCTCCACTGGCTGCAATCTTGGGCCATATGGGCGAATTCATGTAGGAATTTTTCCACCAGAGTCTTCATTTAGTCTGCCCATCGTGTTGGAGATCTTCCTCTTGGTCTCCAGCCTTCTCATCATCATCATCACTGGCTCGACAACCCTTTTTGGGTCTTGGCCTGTTCAAGGATTCTTCTCCATTCTGACCTGTTTCGTGCTTTTTTTTCCAGTTTTTAATTTTTAATGTTGTTATATCATTTTCTATTTGTTCTACGTATCTCAGCTTCGGTCTTCCTCTTGTTCTTTTTCCTACTGGCACTTGTTTGGATATTTTGTTTGGTATTTCGCCTTCTTCCATTCTTTCCACATGTCCAATCCAACGTAGCCTTCCTATTTTAATGAATGTTATGATATCCGGATCCTGGTATATGTTGTATAGTTCAAAGTTATACCTTCTCCGCCAAATCCCGTTTTCTTTTGTGCCCTTATATATGTGTCGCAAGATTTTTCTTTCAAAGGTGGCTAATAAAGTTTCCTCCTTTTTAGAGAGTGTCCAGGTTTCTGAACCGTATGTGAGTACCGGTCTTATTAAGGTTTTGTATATTTGGCATTTTGTTTTTCTGGAGACGTTATCTGATCTTAGTTGCCTAATTAAGCCATGGTAACATTTATTGGCAATAAATATTCTCCTCTTCACTTCCTCTGCAACGTTGTTATCAGACGTAACTAGGGATCCTAAGTATGTAAAGTTTTTTACCGCCTCAATGTTGTATTCTCCTATTGTTAAATTTGGCAGCTGCCTTATTTGTGCGTTTTTGTCTGATTGATTTTGTTTTTGTCTGATTGACTTTAAGACCACTATTTTTTGCAGCTCGTTCTATTTGAGTGAATGCCTCTATCATTTCTCTTCTTGATCTTGCGAATATGTCAACATCATCTGCAAATGCTAGTACTTGCACGCTTTTATTAATTATTGTTCCTCGGGTATTAACTGTTGTGTCTCTTATTATTTTTTCAAGTATGATGTTGAATAATATGCATGATAGAGCGTCTCCCTGGCGTAGTCCCTTCATCACATCTATTGTTTCCGTTAATTCGTTTTGTATCCGGATTTTACTTTCTACTTTTAGTGTTTCTTTTATCAATTCTATTAGCTGTGTTGGTATATTAAATTCTTTCATTGCTTTTGTTAGGAATTCTCGGTTTATATTGTCATATGCGCTTTCGAAGTCTATGAAGAGATGATGTGTGTCGATGTTATATTCACTTGTTTTTTCAAGGATCTGTCGCAGAACAAATATCTGGTCTATTGTTGACTTCTGTCTACAGAAGCCACATTGGTATTTGCCAACTATTTTTTCAGCGTATGGTCTAAGTCTTTCATACATTACGTTGGACATTATTTTGTATGCCGCATTCAACAGCGTGATTCCACGGTAGTTTTCACATTCTAACTGGTTTCCTTTTTTATGTAGTGGTACAACAATGCCGCTATTCCACTCCTTTGGTAGCTGTTTATTCAACCATATCTTTCTTATCAGCTCATGTATGGCTTTAAGTAATGCGTCTCCTCCTTCTTTCAGTAGCTCCGATGATATTTGATCCGATCCCGGTGATTTATTGTTCTTTAATTTGTCCACTCCTGTTCTAATCTCTGCTATTGTTGGTGGACTCTTTTCTCTGTTGTCTGCTTGGTCTAACGGTATATCAGGGTTCATCTCCGTCCTATTCACCCCAAGCTTTTCCTTAAAATGTTCTGTCCATCTTCTAAGTATCTCTTGCTGTTCTGTCAATATATTACCCTCCTTATCTTTACACATCGTTGTTCTCGGTTTGAACTCTTCTGCTTTTGTTGAGTTTCTGGTAAAATTTTCTTGTCTCTGTTGGTTTACTTAGTTCTTGTAGTTCTTGAAGTTCTTTGTTGATATATTCTCTCTTCTTTCTTCGGTGAATTTTCTTTTCTTCTTTACGTAGTTGTTTATATTCTCCCTCTGCTTGTCGGGTTCTGTGCCTCTGTTGCATCTGTAGATATGCTCTGTTTTTTCTTTCTGTTATAGTTTGACATTCTTCGTCAAACCAGTGATTCGTTCTTGTTCTTCTTTCTTTACCTTCCATGCCCAACACCTCTTTAGCTGTTTCTTTTATGATTTCTCTGCACTCTTCCCACTCCTCATTTAGGTTTTCATGTTTTAGTCTGTTTTCTAGTTTGATGCTTATATTTTCTTTGTACTCTCTATTTTTGTTTGTTTCTTTGAGTCCTTTTATATTGTATCGTTCATGTTTAGAGCCTCTTTCCTTTTTGATGTTTGAAATTCTAGCCCTTATCCTACTTTCGACTAGATAGTGAACAGAATCCGCATTTGCCCCTCTTCTGGTACGGACGTTTATTATAGGCCTCAAGCCTTCTACCTAGGTAAATAGTAAGTATCTTGTAAACTTGGTGTGCTCGGTTTACTTTTTTTAATAGCATGTATTTTTTCTGAAGCTCTTCCAGAATTTATAGGTTAGTTCTATATTATGTTCAGAACACGCGTAGAATTCTTCTAAAGACCCACATTTCGAAGGCTTCGATCTTACTCTACAATGGAAAAACTACTATAGATGAAAGAGTAAAACACTATACAACGACAAAAGTACGTGTTAACGAATAGCTGTCAGAAGAAATTGAAATTAGACGTGGAGTGAGACAGGGATGCGTATTGTCGCAAATTATTTTTAATACCTACTCCGGAGAGATCCTGAAAAACGCTCTTGAGGGTGAAACAGCTTTAATAAAGGTACATAGAGTTCCAATTAACAACCATATTGAAGATCTTCAGAGACTGGTGACCAGAATAGTGGAGTATGGAAAAGAGTACGGTCTAACAATATATGTCAAGAAGACGAAATTTATGAGAATATCGAAAACTCAAAAAGTAACGAGAATATTCTAATAAACGGAACCAACGACAAACAAGTAGACAAATATAATATGCATATATGGGAACAATGATCAACTCCACAAATGATTACATTCAGGAGATCATAATCAGAATAGAAAAGGCTAGAGCAAATTTCAACAAAATGAGAAGAATACAAGGAATTTAAGTTTAAGAGTTAGGTTGGCGAGGTACTATGTTTTTTCGACGTTGTTTTATGGAATGGAATCTTGGACATTGAATGCGACATCAATGAAAAAACTGGAATCATTCGAGCTGTGGGTGTATAGAAGAATTCTGAAAATGAGGTTCTGAGAAGGATGAATAAAGAAATAGAAATTTTAAATACAATTAAAACAAGAAAATTGGATCATGCAGGGAAAAATCCAAGAAAAGAGAAGCATAGGGAAGCGTAGAATATCATGGCTGCGCAACCTGAGAGAGTGATAAATTTTCAGAGCAGCTGTCTCAAAAGTCCGAATAGCTATAATGATTGCCGACCTCCGCCGTGAAGATGGCACTTAAAGAAGAAGATAAGCCAATATTCAACACAACAAATTTAAATGCTTTACTTTATTCTGTTTTATTTAACTGATTTGGTTTATAAAATGTCATTGAGACATTTAATCGACCCACTGCATAAATTTCCGGCTATAACGTGGCAAAATTGTATGATATGATGCGCCAGAAATCGTATCTCTATACTCAATTTATTATAGAAATAGAAGAAGATCGAAAACTAGGAAGCTTGAATGTAGGTATTTTTTGTTTCTATTACTAATTTACAATTTACTCCTATTTACGTATTGAGGCAAAAAAGTGGTGTTTAATGTGAGGCTAAGAAGGTCTCGTAGATCCATAATAACAAAAAAGTTATATATAATAATAATAATAATAATGTATATATATATATTGTTATGATTTTGTATTTTTGATTTTAATTTATTTACTTGAAACAATCACAAAAATATACTTTCTCGTTATCAATGTCCTAAAAAATAAACTTCTGATATTTCTTATGTTCAGTGAGTTCAAAGTTTTCTAGTTGTATTTATCGGGATAGGAAAAACAAAGGATAATAATAAAAAGTATAATACATAAAATACAGATATTTTTTATTTTATAAAAAAAAACAATTATTAAATTTGCCGTTATCTTTTCAATCAGCGAATATGCATGTAATGAAATTAATACAAAAAGAAAATTTTAATTCTTATTTTCTTCTTGAGACAAAACAATTTGAAACTAATTTAAATTTGGATACCTTTATAAACTTTTATCTTCCTTATATTTAAAAAATCTATTTTATTATGGAAACAAAACTTTAAAACATTTGATAAACGTAAAAAGGTCTAATCATGCTTTAAACTGGTAACAACAATGAGGTAAACAAATCGCATTTAAGATTTACACACCTTTCAACTTGAAAAAGGAAAATATCTGACCTTTCTTCCCTGGATTGTTTTAGGACCACACAAAGAATTGTCCACCTTCCACAGCAATGTGTTCTTCCACCTTGCGCCTCGGCTTCTTGTTTCAGTATCTGCTCCTTCAGCCAATTTAACTGACTTAATTTAACCTCCTGACTCAATTCTCCAACACTTAACACACGAAAATCACTTCTTCAAACATTCATATAACTTCTTCGTGACCCAAGGATCTCTTTTCTCACCTGGTGCCACAACTATTTAACACGTATTCCAGAAACTGCACACTTTAGATTCAAGGATTTCTTTACATCGACTTGCAATCTACTTCTTCCACAATTCTGCTAACAAGACTGGTAACTTTATCCACTTAACAATGCCGGCCTCCAACTCACGAACACACCGCCTGTCGAGACGCAACCTTTCTTTTCGATCACTCAAACATCACTGTCTTCTCGAACCAACAAAAACTCTATCAACCCTCGGTCTGTCGATTTCCCCTTCCAAAAAGATCGTCTCATCACAAAATCCAAATTTGTTTACCACACTTGTTGGAATGCTAATTACCGTTTTCAAGCAAGGAACTTTAATCTTTTAACAATGGTCATTTCCTTGTAAACAAATAATTTTTATACATTTCAAAGATTTTTGCCTTAGTCATAATAGAAGATTTATACAACACAATACCGGACTAATCCTTCAGGTAACAGCTTATTTTCTATAATGTACAAATGGTTTGTCAATAACTCGTTTAGAATGGCTTAGTTCTTTATAAGTCATAAAATTTCGGTACTAATCTATCTATTTACAAATATACAAACTTTCTATCTTAAAATTAATACATATTTTGTCTTCAGATTTCTTAAAAACTTACTTCCGATGGATTCCTTAATTATTTTTGTTCCTTCCGCGTTTGTGGAAGAAGAAGTATAATAAATCCCCGCCTTTGCATATGATAAAAATTACTGAATTATGTAGGGATTTTTCTCTTATGCAAACATTCTTTGTCTCTTATTCATAATATTTATAAACATCGTTGATATTATATATTCCCCTAATCTTGTCTGAATCCAAATGCTTCAAAACATAACTATTTATACCATTATCATTGTTTATTACGTAAGGACCCTCAAAAACAGGCATTAACTTTGCGCATACATTGCCAGGGATGTTGGACACTCGCAATGCTCTCACCATAACCTTCTCACCTTTTTGGAAAGTAACTGGTCTTCTTTTCCTATTTTGATCTTGTCTCTGGATATATTTTTCGTTTGCTCTCCGCAATCTCCTTTGCACATCTTCCATTATCTGTGTGTATTCCTTTTGTTTTATATCTTCCCATGGCCTTATCGGCATTATCCCTTTCATTATATATTCTGGGGTTTCTTTCGTTACGGTGCTTGGGATGGTATTTAAATACATTTCTACTTCGGACACTTTCCGATCCCATCGTCGATGTTGACCATCTGTTGTAATTCGAAGAAATTTCGTCACTTCCTGTATACATCGTTCCGAAGGATTACTCTGAGGATGTCTGATGCTAACAAAATTTGTCTCTATTCCCCGTTCTCGAAGTTGTCCCTTGAAACGATCATTCCTGAAGTATGTTGCATTGTCTAGAAGAATCCTTCTTGGTGTTCCTACGGTGGCTATAAAATTGTCGATGTTTCTCATTATTTCTTCGCCTTTCGTGGTCCGGCAACTGTATAATTTTACATATTTTGAAAATACATCTATCATGACTAAAACATGTTTATTCCTCTTCGTTGTCATAATTAGATCGCTTAATATATCTATTGCTACAATATCTAATTTGTTCCGGGATATAATATTTTTCGTAACGTTTTCATTCTTGAAATTCCTAATTTTATACTTTTGACAGATCGGGCACTTTTGTGTAATCTCCTTTGTAATGCGGTAATCCTGTCGGCAAATATAATTTTCTCGAAACACCAGCCAAACTTTTCTGCTGCCGATATGTCCATTGTCTTCATGCAATTTCTTTATAATCTTCTCTGCCAATGTTTGTGTCACCAAATATAGTTCCCTTCCGTCTATTCTCTTGAAATATATGTCGTTTTCCATCTCCGCTCTTCTTTTTTCTTTTTCCTCTAATTCTCCTTGATCTCTTCTTATTTCATTTAATGAGAATACACCTTCTTCTTCTGTCAAGATATTTAGTCCCACATGTAACGTAATTGCTTCCTTTTTTCCCGTGTCTTCATCCCGTGTTAGTGCGTCGGCTATGATATTGTCTTTTCCCTTGATATACCGGAATTCAAAATCGTACTCCTGTAATAATAGAATGCCTCTATGTATCCGATTCTCGTTTTCCCTCCTGGGAATAAATTCTCGTCTAGTGTACTCCCTCCTAAAATTTTGTCCTCTCTCTCTGTATTCCTGAGTTTCTCGATGTCTATAATTCTCTTGTGACCTTCTTGCTCTTCTTTCCTGTATCCGTGATGCCCTTATTTGTAGGAATTGGCATAAACTATCGATATCTTTGTAGTTTTGTAAATTTATGTGGTCTTCCATTGTGTCTTCAAAGTGTCTTGCAATCAACTCGACTAATTGCTCAGATGAATAATTGTATTGCAGATGTTTTGCGTTATTGTACATTTGCAATGCGTATGTTTTTTCTGATATACCCATCTTCTCATGGTATTTCCCATTTTGCAATTCCTTATTTATCTGTAATTGCTCTGTCTTTCCCCAGAAAAAACTCAGAAATTTGTTTTCAAATTCTTGCCAATTTTCAAATTCCTCCACTTTGCTGTCAAACCATAGACTTGCCTCATCTTTGAGATGATTTCTGATAACTTCCTTAGCTGTCTCAAAATTTCCCATGTATTGTATCTTCTTCTTTAGATTATTCATGAACGGTACGGGGTGTAGTTTTCTTACATCCCGCCAAACTGTATTTTTATTTCGCCGGAATTCTGGATAACTATTTCTCTTGTTTCTCCGACTCTATTTTGGTGTCTTATTTCCTTAATTAAATTTTCATTCCGTTTCACTCTTATTTCTATTTCTTCCTTATCTTCTTGCAGAGCGTTTTCAAACTTTGTTTCTAACTCTTCTAATTCCTTTTCCATTTTGTTTTTCATTTTTTTAATTTCCACCTCTTGTTCTGCCATTTCTTTTTTAACATTCTCTAAGCAACTTTTAACTTCTTTTATCACTTGTTGTGTTTCCTGTCGGTTTTTTTCTATTGCTTGTTTCGTTTCACGTTGATTTTCTTCCATTCTCTTGTGAGTTTCTCTTTGATTCTGTTCCATTGTTTTATCCACTTTATCCATTTTTTGCATCATTATTTGTAACATTTTCTCTATTCCTGACAATTCCTGTTGTTCTGATGCCATGATTGTTGTTTCAAAAATGTCTTCTTGTTCTATATGTTCTTCTTGTTTTTTGTTTTCTTTGCTTTTGCTTCTCGTGATCGACATGTAGTTCAAATTTATCCCCGCCTGATATGAAACTCTTAAATTTGTGCAATAATATCCCCGCCAAATATGAAATTCGAGTAATGTTGCAAAGACGAAAAAATTTTTCTCTTATCCCAAATGCAATAAATTTAAATAAATGCAATAAAATTTAAAACTTTTGTCAATTGTAAAAATCAATCAAATATAATAAAATATATCATGCAAAACTTGTACCTAGAGAAATTTGAAATGTTATGTCATAAAATGCAGTTATTATAAACTTTGACCATCGGAAATAAATTCTCAATCAACCTGCTTTCTTTCCCTATCCTTTTAAATTCCAACTAGAAATACTTTCTAAGCTTCACACGTTTGGGCGACAGTTGTTATGATTTTGTATTTTTGATTTTAATTTATTTACTTGAAACAATCACAAAAATATACTTTCTCGTTATCAATGTCCTAAAAAATAAACTTCTGATATTTCTTATGTTCAGTGAGTTCAAAGTTTTCTAGTTGTATTTATCGGGATAGGAAAAACAAAGGATAATAATAAAAAGTATAATACATAAAATACAGATATTTTTTATTTTATAAAAAAAAACAATTATTAAATTTGCCGTTATCTTTTCAATCAGCGAATATGCATGTAATGAAATTAATACAAAAAGAAAATTTTAATTCTTATTTTCTTCTTGAGACAAAACAATTTGAAACTAATTTAAATTTGGATACCTTTATAAACTTTTATCTTCCTTATATTTAAAAAATCTATTTTATTATGGAAACAAAACTTTAAAACATTTGATAAACGTAAAAAGGTCTAATCATGCTTTAAACTGGTAACAACAATGAGGTAAACAAATCGCATTTAAGATTTACACACCTTTCAACTTGAAAAAGGAAAATATCTGACCTTTCTTCCCTGGATTGTTTTAGGACCACACAAAGAATTGTCCACCTTCCACAGCAATGTGTTCTTCCACCTTGCGCCTCGGCTTCTTGTTTCAGTATCTGCTCCTTCAGCCAATTTAACTGACTTAATTTAACCTCCTGACTCAATTCTCCAACACTTAACACACGAAAATCACTTCTTCAAACATTCATATAACTTCTTCGTGACCCAAGGATCTCTTTTCTCACCTGGTGCCACAACTATTTAACACGTATTCCAGAAACTGCACACTTTAGATTCAAGGATTTCTTTACATCGACTTGCAATCTACTTCTTCCACAATTCTGCTAACAAGACTGGTAACTTTATCCACTTAACAATGCCGGCCTCCAACTCACGAACACACCGCCTGTCGAGACGCAACCTTTCTTTTCGATCACTCAAACATCACTGTCTTCTCGAACCAACAAAAACTCTATCAACCCTCGGTCTGTCGATTTCCCCTTCCAAAAAGATCGTCTCATCACAAAATCCAAATTTGTTTACCACACTTGTTGGAATGCTAATTACCGTTTTCAAGCAAGGAACTTTAATCTTTTAACAATGGTCATTTCCTTGTAAACAAATAATTTTTATACATTTCAAAGATTTTTGCCTTAGTCATAATAGAAGATTTATACAACACAATACCGGACTAATCCTTCAGGTAACAGCTTATTTTCTATAATGTACAAATGGTTTGTCAATAACTCGTTTAGAATGGCTTAGTTCTTTATAAGTCATAAAATTTCGGTACTAATCTATCTATTTACAAATATACAAACTTTCTATCTTAAAATTAATACATATTTTGTCTTCAGATTTCTTAAAAACTTACTTCCGATGGATTCCTTAATTATTTTTGTTCCTTCCGCGTTTGTGGAAGAAGAAGTATAATAATATATATATATATATATATATATATATATATATATATATATATATATATATAAACATACATTCGTTAACCGTTAAAGTAATCGAACCCAATACATTTCACAAATAGAAATTTGCGGTCCGTCCTCAATAAATCTTAAATGAAATCAGACATATTAAATTGTATTACGAATATATCTTTGATTATATTGCACCATTTTTAACAGTAATTATTTGTAAAACATTGAATTTTGTTATTAAAACATACCCGAATTGGACGGGTCCGTCCGATAAACTTCATAAACATTTTTTTTCTAAATAATTATACGTAAATAAATCTAAACTACGACAAATAATGTGTAATCAAAAAAAAGTTTTAATAAAGCACTATACCTGTTTAAATTTCCTTTCAATAGCGGATTCCTGTCATAGTACCCTCCAAGCATGATGCGGCAGCAAATAGTAATCCAAAAGGATAATCCCAAAGGCGACACATAAAAATTACACAAACTGAACAACAAAATCACACAAAACAAAACTTTTTCTACAAAACATATGGAGTAAGATCACACACGGTGCACGTGTCGTTTCCACCACGATAAAACACGCGACCAACCCTTGGCGGGTGGTGGAATGTATTTCCGAAAAAATCGCACGGTGTTGCTTCACTCTCGTGTCCTTGATAACAAGTGAACCGTCAAATTGGCCGCGCCGCGGACTGTTCCACGGCTAGAGTTGATGACGGACTTGCGACTGACTTGTTCACCTAGTTTTCGATTCCTTCGGCAAAAGCTTGGCGAGGAGGCGGTAAACAACATCGACGACGACGACGACATCAACGAGAGGCAGGCCAGCGTCCGCGAAAGAAGTTCCATCTGGCTCGACGATGGCGAACGGGTCGGTTGAGAGGAATATGGTCTATTTCCTCGGTGCGAATTTCATAGACATACGGTTACTGTAATTATTTTAGAGGATCACTGTTGCAAATTTATTTAATTTTACATAATGAGTAGACGTATGTATTAAAAACATTAAACGTGAAATATTTAATTTAATGGGTAATCATTTAAATTACTTGACAAATAAAACGACAATAACAACCTCGACCAAAACGATAATACCCCAGAAAAAATAAAAAAAAATTAACTACACTGAAACAAGTTGTTTGAAATAAACTGACATATTAGTACGGTATGCACAAAAAAACGACAATGAAATCAGGAAGCTTGTGAAAATATAATCGCATCATATAACATAAGTGACAACAGTTAGGAGAATAGGAGAATAACCAGTTGATTCATGTTTGGAACTTCTATAGGATAACAGGTGTAGCCATAATTCAGATTCAAAATTTCATCCTTTATCAGAATGTAGCTCTACTCCATGTCTTGTATTATAAATATTTTTGCATTTTGAAAAATATTCCATTGCGATCATTAAGTACTTGTTTTTTCTCTCTTTATCGGAAGTAGACCAAAAATATCTACTGCAAGTCGTACAAAAGTCTCTCCAGAAAGATATTTTGCCAGTTTACCACGACCTCTTGTTCTAAGGCCATAAATCACATTTCTTACACCAATCTTGTACATCTTGGAGGCAATTGATCCAGTAAAATCTGTCTCAAACTCTGGCAAGTATTCTTTTAACTACGAAATGTCCTACTGAAAGGCTGCGTTAAAGTTCTTATAACACACTTTTAATGTGTGATTTTGGCAGTACTACTTGTTATACTATATGTACTCTATTAGGACTCTCCAGACATTAAAACGAAACAGTGATTCCCATTGAGCCTAGTACGCCTTTATAGTTCAACTATAAAGGCGTACTGTATTTGGTTATTTCCTGCCTAACTCCCAAATTCAAAAAATCGAATTGAAAATTTTTAAGTTTTTTCCATTTTCCGGCCAAACGGTGCATTTTCTCAGAGTATGTTTTGTTCATTTGAATCAGTCATCATCATTCAGCCCATACTCGTCCACTGCTGAACATAGGCCTCCCGTAGTTCACCCCACAAATTTCTGTCCTGAGCCGCCTGCATCCAATTTTGATGTGTCCATTTCAGGTCATCCGTCCATCTTGTTGGTGGTCGTCCTCTATTCCTAAAGGCATCTTGTCTGGGTCTCCACTCAAGAATGCGTTTTGTCCACCTGCCGTCCTTCGTTCTCGCGACGTGCCCTGCCCAGTTCCATTTTAAGGTTGATATTCTTTTGATTGCGTCGGTTACTCCCGATCTACGGCGCAATTCTGTGTTGGGTATTCGGTCTCTCAGGGTTAATCCCAACATGGACCGTTCCATTGCCCTCTGTGTTGTGCGAATTTTGTTTGCGGACGTCTTAGTAAATGTTAGCGTCTCCGCACCATAGGTTAGAACCGGCAGCACACATTGATCGAAGACTTTTCTCTTCAAGCAGATGGGAAGAGCTGATTGGAAAACATCTCTTAGCTTTCCATAAGCTGCCCATGTCAACCCTACTCTACGTATTAGTTCATTGGTCTGGTTATCTCTACTTAAGCGAATTTCGTGTCCCAGATATTTGTATGCTGATGTTTGTTCTATACTTGTTCCAGCTATGTTGATGTTCTCACTCAGAACAAGGTTTGTCATCACTTGTATTTTTGAGTTATTGATCTTTAAACCCACTTGTGTAGAGGCATGGTAGAGTCTTTCGCACATTTCGATGGCATGATCTATGCGGTCTGTTATCAGGACTATATCGTCCGCGAACCTGAGGTGACTAAGCTGCTCTCCATTTATGTTTATGCCCTTTTCGTCTAGGTTTGCACGCTTACACATGTATTCCAATAATGTTGTAAGCAGTTTTGTTGAAATGGTGTCGCCTTGGCGAACTCCACGATGAATGTTGAACTTGTGTGTATCTTCATGGAGTCTGACGCATGCCGTGGCATTATCATAGATATTTTTGATGACAGTGGTGTAGCGGTGATCTATTCGGCACTCTTTTAAAGCTTCTAGCATTTTCTGGTGGTTTACTGTGTCGAATGCTTTCTCATAATCCACAAATATTAGGACGAGGGGTTTATTGTACTCTAGACATTTTTCAATGAGGCTTTTAATAACTTGTAGATGGTCGTTTGTGCCGAAGCCTGACCTGAATCCTGCCTGTTCGCATGATTGGTAAAAGTCCATTTTGTTCGAAAGTCTGTTTGTTATGATTTTTGTAAAAAGCTTGTATATGTGTGAGATGAGGCTGATTGGTCTATAGTTTACGAGATTTGTTAAATCTCCTTTCTTAAACATTAGAATGATCACTGCATTTTGCCATTGTGATGGTGTTGTTCCTCTTTCAAGGCATTCTGTGAAAAGTATGGAAAGCATTTGTATCAGTTTCTCGCCTCCTAATTTTATGGCTTCGGCAACGACCCCGTCGTCGCCAGGTGACTTATTAATTTTCATTTGTAGGAGAGCTTTTTTGATTTCATCAACAGTAACATCTGGTATGTCTTCCGAGCCCTGGTTTAGAACCTTTGGTATGTTGTCAGTTGGAACATTTTCTTCTGTTTTGCTGTAGAGTTCGCTGTAAAATTGTCCGACAGTTTGTAGAATTTCCTGTTTATCTGTTATTATTTCGCCCTTTGTGTTTTTCAGTTTGTAAATATTTTTCTTTCCTATTTGCTGTTTCCTTCTGAAGACTTTTAAACTTTTGTTCTCTTCTATGACTTTTGATATCTCTCTGGTGTTGTAGTCTCTTATATCTTTTCTGATGTTCTTAGTGATTTGTTTGTTTATTTTTAGTTTGTTTAGTTGTCTCATTTTTGTTAGATTGGTTCTGTATTTATCTGTTAGTTGTCTTCTTTCCTTTAATAGAGTTTTTGTGCTTAGACTTAGTTTTTCTTCGTCTTTTTGGTTTTTTGGGCAACATTTTTCTTGTGCTTGTTTCAGGCTTTGACTATTTTCTGGTTTAGTTGTTCGATGTTTATGTTTTCTGTTTCTTCGTTTTGTAATTTTTCTTCGACCGTACGTTCAAAAAGTTTTGCATTTTCAGGTGGTACCCATCTTCTAACATTTGGTTTAGGAACAAGCTTCATTCTTTCTTTTTTAACGTTAAGCATTACTTTTGTTCTTATCATCCTATGGTCGCTGCCAGCAGAGAACTTGTTGAGTACTTCCACGTCTTGTATTATATATTTTTTATCTGTAATTATAAAGTCGATTTCGTTTTTGACGGCGCCATCAGGGCTTATCCAAGTCCATTTGTTTTGGGGATTCTTTTTAAAGAAAGAGTTCATTTGAAACATGCATTGATGATGTAGAAAGTTTAAAAGCATGTCCCCTCTTGCGTTTCTTGCCCCGTATCCGTACTTTCCTAACGCGATCTCCGCTTGGTCTTGTTTGAATCCGAGTTTTGCGTTGAAGTCGCCCATGAGAACAGTATAGTGTGTTCGTGTTCTTTGTTGTGCCTCTGCTACATCCTCATAGAATTTTTCAACTTCTTCATCTGTGTGTCCAGTTGTCGGGGCGTAGACCTGTATAACTTTTAAACTATAACGAGAGTTTAGTTTTAATATCAATAGGATGACTCTCGTGCTTATGGTCTCGATTTTCGTTATGTTGGGTATGTGTTTTTTATGTACAATGATCCTGATTCCACCGCTGGATGAATGTTCCTCTCCTCTGTAGTGGAACAGGTAACCTGATTTCAATGTTTGTTGTTCTTCTCCTCTCCTTCTAATTTCACTAAGTCCCATTACATCCCATTTTATTGTTTTTAATTCGTTTTCCAGTTCTATTAGTTTATGATCGGTTGAGAGGGTTCTTATATTATAGGATGCAAGATGCAGTATTCTTGTGCAGTTTAGCCGTCTTGAGTGGTAGCCTGGTCCATCCCGGGTATTCTTAGCACCCTCTGCTCTTAATCTTTTCTGTCCGCTACCTTGATCAGAGATTTTTGAGCTGCCGGCGACTGAGGGCCGTGTTTGGTTTGTGTTTTGCATGTTTACGGGGGGTTTGGCCTTAAAACGCCACGCTGGCCAGACGTGTTGGCGAGTTGGGGGAGGATATAGGGAAGGAATTTGGGGTTTGGGTAGGATAATATTGGGGTTTGGGCCTGGTTTCCCCTAAGTAGGGAGTAGAGGAAAACCAGGAGCTCGCGTGGGCAGGGGCGCTACCTCCCTGAAGTAAGTCTACCCTCTATCGGGATCATAGAGGGGTACCTACCAGCTACCTATATTTGAATCAGTACGTCACGCTTAATTGAAATAAACTTAAGTTGAAACGAAATATTAGGTTTTTATTTTTACGAAATTTTCGGGTTATGTAGACTTCCAACTGAGATTTTTTCTCACGAACCGTTATATGTAGAAACATTCTGAGCATACGTGAAGAACGAGCGGCCAATGTTATGTAAGAAAAGTGCAACGGTTTGACTCTCGGACCGAAATTGAGGCCAATATGCCCGATTATTGAATTTTGAACAACATTTTTGGGCAAATTCAAATTTTAAGAAATCGTTAATGGGCCTTACTCAATTTTTAAGCTATTCTCATATGATTTTTAAATCGTTATCTTTCTTTTGACTCTTTTTAAGGGTTTCCAGGAAAGTCTGATCATTATCTTTTTTCTGTATAACTGTAGTCCTCCAAAGACTTATTTCTTCGGTTAAATTCTCTTTTTGTTTAAGCTGACAGTGGCTTTAAACCTGTTCTCTTAACTTTCCATTTTAATTTTTACTAATTCATACTCCAGAGTACCTTTTTCACTTCTATGGTCACTTGAGGTGACCATAGGTCACGTGAGAAATCGATTTCTTGAAGAAATATATCTACTAGTATTTCTAGTACATCTATACGATGGGCTTGTAGATGTCGACCTAGGCGACCATGAACTTCAGTAATGTCCCATTTTTCCGCAATTAAAACATCTTCTGTTTTCATTTTGAGTTTTTTATTGAAGATTTTGCATGATGTCATCTTGAATGTTATCGAACTACTTCTTCTTTTCCAGCAATGGACTTTTTCTATGTGGGATAACTCTTAAGTAACTTTCGTCACAGTATTTACAAAAGCACAAAACATCAAAGTTAAGCTAATACTAGATAATACAAAAATTGGGCAAATATCTTCGTACAAATACCTTGGAGCATGGATCAGAGAAGATACTGATCACACAAAAGAAATAAGATGCCGCATTGTCAACTTTTAACAGAATGCGAAAACTTTTCTGTAATCGCAATATGACTATAACGCTCCGGATAAGAATGGTTCGATGTTATATTTTTTTACCTTTTTGTATGGGGTTGAGACCTGGACACTGAAACAATCCAACATAAAAAAACCTGGAAGCATTCTAAATGTTATGTTACCGACGTATTCTGATACCGGACGAATCGCAAAACACATGCACAAGTTCTCGAACAACTAGAAAAACAACGGGAAGTTTTAAATCCCATAAAAATTAGGAAGTTGGAATACTTTAGCACATGCAGTTTACTGAACTATTCAGGCGCTTAACCAACAAAATTATAATTGTCACAACGATTTCCAATCTCCAATAGGAGCTGAATTTGAAGAAGAAGAAAACAGTATTTCTTAATGGAGTTTATTGAAATCACAAGGTACGGTACAAAGCTCTCAAAATCATGTGCTAGAGACAACTAGTGCCTTACCTAATGTAAGAACAAGGAACGGAAAAAAAACGACGTCATGGAGTAGAATAGGAATTTTTAACAAAATCTCTGAATCCTCTAACAAAAACAAAACCACATGGGCTGTTATAAATGAACTTAATGGAAAACAAAAAAATCACAAAAATATCTGTCTAAAAATAGATGATACTAGGATTACAGATTCAGATATAATATCAAGCAAATTTAATGATTACTTTATAGATGCACCAGTGGATATAATTAGTAAAATAATTAAACAAAATTTAAATTTATAGCATTCCAATGATTTTGTTCAATGTAGTTTGTTCCTATCTTATGTAACAGAGAAAGATGTCTTAGATATAATAAAATATAAAATTAAAAACAAAGCATCGTGTGGTTTTGATGAAATATCAGGTATAGTAATTAAGAAAATTGCGTCTCAAATTTTGACACCACTGGCTCACATTATAAATGCTTCTTTCAATACTGATGTTTTTCCCAATATGCTGAAAACTTCTATCATTTCACCGGTATTAAAACAAGGTGATCCTGAATAATGTCAAATTTTCGACCATTGTCTGTTCCATCTGTGATATCTAAGATTATTGAATATGCAATGCTAAAACAACTTTTATTATTTTTAGATATCAACCAAATTATCACAAAGCATCAACATGGATTTCGAAATAAATTTTCTACTTCCACAGCCATTAACAGTTTTTATGAGTAAGTCTTACTCTCAATTGAGAACAGTGAAAATCCAACTGCCATTTTTTGTGATCTCAGTCGTGCATTTGATTGTGTACAACACGATGTACTCCTCGATAGATTGTACAGATATGGTGTTAGGGGAGTTGCCCATAGTTGGTTTGGTTCCTATCTGAAAGACCGGCACCAAATAGTTAAAGTGAAAAATAACTTCAAGATTTCAATGTCTGGTCCGATTATTAATAAGTACAGAGTAACACAGGGCTCCATATTGGGCCCTATATTATTTATTTTGTATATTAATGAACTAACACATGTAATGCCTGATGCATTTGTATCAGTTTATGAGGATGATTCAACAATGATATACCGCGATAAAGACATACATTTTTTACAAGATAAAATAACAAACTCACTGAAGACCTTCTCTGATTGGTCCAGTAATCAGTCGCTCCTGTTCAATATTCACAAAATTAATTTTTATCATTTACATCACGTTCAAATTCTACTAAACCTGATTTAAATATTTCCATCAATGGTGAGGATATTTGAGTTGAAGTGATGTGAAGTTTTGAGGAGTGACTTTCGACTCTCATTTATCTTTTAAGACTCATTGTTGGAATGTATGTAAACAACTCAATTCTAAATGTTATCAATTGAGAAATTTGGGTAGAATACTTAGTCTGCAACACCTTTTTTATTTTGCTGAGGTACAATCGACAATAAGTTACGGTATAACTGTCTGGGGTGGTTCTTCTAGTGTAAAGGAAGTTTTCAAGGCCCAAAAGCGTATTGTCAGATGTATAGCAGGTGTTCCGTATGGTTGGTCTTGTAAAAACCTATTTGGAGATTTGAATATATTAACAGTGTATGGAATTTACATTTTGGAATTATTGATACTAATTCATAAAAATAAAAGAACTTTTTTATGTAACAGTGATATTCACTCACACAACACAAGAAATAAGAGACAGTTTGTAGTACCCTATCGACATTTAGAAATAAGCAGGAAGTCATCTACTATCTGTGGTTTACTAATGTATAATCAACTTCCTCAAAAATTTAAAAACATTAATTCAAATGCAGCTTTTAAAAACCAAGTCAAAGAGTGCCTAGTGACCATGTGTCCTTATAAATTTGGTGAATATTACGGGGGTGTATCTGTGAATGCCTAAGCTGCAACATAACCAAATTTATTAATATTGTAATTATATATCTATATTGTACGTTTTCTAAGTATTTTAATGTTTTAAATATTTTTAATGTATTGTTTCCATTTTTTGTAATATTTAATATTTATAATTTTAGTTTTGACTTGCTGTAAACCCTGTTGTAACTTACAGTCAAATAAACTATCTATCTATCTACCTATCTATCTATCTAGAATCTGAAAAAACACGGCTTGTATACAAAGAAGTAAGTACGACAAAGTTTCCTCCTATTCTGTCGTACCTACACCTAAAATATACCTCATGAACGTCTTCATGATAGTTCGAAAATACATAACGTAGTGTAAAACTCAATGGAAAAATGATAAACAATTTCCACAACGAGGTGTCGACATATTATTAAACGTTACAAAATATTTCTTACTAAAATTCCACCTAAGCAATTATATTGAACTTTAATACATTTTTTGTTACGCCAATGAGAGTACACTCCTCTGAAGCAACTTTAAAGAAACAAGGTGAACGGACTTAACAAAAATGACACTATAGCTAGTTCTTCCTCAAATTGAAATCAGTACAACACAAATATCATCGATCTCAAAAAAATAATTATACAGATCCGCCCACATACAGTAAAATACTATTTTACGAGTTAAACTGACTTTAAATAAATCTAGTTACTTAATACATCAAATAAAAGAAAGACAATTGGATTTAAAAAATATTTATAGTATAATACACCCACTATATCAATTATTGCGCAAGTGATAAAATGTAATTACTATACGTATATGATCGCAACCGATTAAAAAATAAGTAGTTATTTATATACAGAGATTCAAAGACGTTTTACCCCTACAATCATCATGTAGCATATCTGCTACATATAAAATATTGAAGAGTTCCATTTTCATTAAATGATTTATGATACACCTAAATGCATAGTGTAACATACTATATACCATCGAGCAAAAAGATAAAAGAGGGAATGTAAAGGTAGTTGGGGCAAAAATATTGTTAGACAGGAAGTGCGATTTTTAGAGGCCACATTAAACAAGGAAAGAGAGTCTCTCTCCTTGTTTGACATCAAATTTAGTTGGGTTATGTTATTGTTTGTCCCATGAAATCTTATTTATATTTAAGTTTTTTAACAATTGTGTCCCATTTTATACTATTATCGTTAATAATTAATTAAAACTTTCTCGTCTAACACACATTCTGAAAAATATTATATAGCTACTGTTAATAAGTGTCGGAAAATTTAAATTTGGCGCATTCGCATTTCCGGATATGTCCGCCATCAGAAGCCACTTTTTTGGTCTCCTTTTCATAAGGATTAGATTCCCTCTTTTGTCTTTTTGCTCGATGCTATATACACACTTAAAATCGGGTTTCGCTTAGCTGGCAATAGATGGCGTAGCAAGTACAGAATTTTAATTCTAAATGTCAGCTGTTTTTTTGGTGGTTGATGTGTGTATCTGACATAGTAAATTTGTGTTTTTTTTTCAATATTTGGAGCGGTTTTGGCAGGCAAACTCGATAAATTTGGAAAATTAGGTAAGTATTTAAACTATTTGTTATATCAGTGCGTATCCAGAGTTCATAAAAATAAATTACCGGGTGTTCTAATAAAATGTAGCAAATATGCTACAACATGCATTTTATGCTTTTTTTTTAATCTCAGGGCGATGGACAAACAAAAGGATTTTCGAAAACCTTTGACAAACCAGGCGTTGGAAAAGTTGGCAGAAGGTTTTCTTGAAAGTGACGATGATCTGGAAGAATTGGACGAAGATAATTTAAGTGAAAACGTTGATAATTGATTAAAATATATTTACACTGGATAAAGAAGCATTCAAATCTATTTGGTGGAAACAAGCATCTTTTGAACAAAATGTTCAGGGTACAACATTTAGAGGTGATGAAAATCTCCCAACAAATATAATGGACTTATCAACACCCTATCAGTTCTTCAGGTAAAACCTAATAAGTCAATTATTCCTTTTGCAGTTTAGTATGTAATTTGTTGATATTTTTCCAGATACTTTTTTACCGATGAGCTTTTTGAGAAAATCACTAAAGAATCGAACCTCTACAGCAATCAAAAAAATATTTCAAAACCGGCGAATATAACGACTGGAAAAATAAAGAAGTATATTGGTATTTGCATTTATATGTCAGTAATAAATATGTCAAATATCAGAAGATACTGGACCGAGGAATATGGATTTGAAAAAATAAAAAACACGATGAGTATCAATCGATTTGCAAAAATTCGTGAAATGCTACACTTCAATGATAACACAAAAATGCTTCCTAAAGATCATGCGGATCATGATCGTCTGCATAAATTGCGGCCAGTTATTGACTCTTTAAACGAAACATTCCAAACTGCTCCATTTGAAAAGTGTCTATCTGTAGATGAGCAAATGTGTGCAACACAGGCCCGACACTACATGAAACAGTACATGCCACTAAAGCCTCACAAATGGGGCTATAAATTATTTGTTTTATTTGTTGTTACGGGATATGCGTACCAATTTGAAATATACCCGGGCCAAGAAAATTCTGAGAAGTACCGTTTTCCAAATGAGCCTGATCTTGGGGCTTCAGCAAACGTTATTATACGCTTGTGCCGGTCAATTCCCAAAAACTGCAATTACATTGTCTATTTTGATAATTGTTATACAGGAATTCTTCTGATGTCATATTTATTCTCAAATGGCATTCTTTCGTTAGGAACAGTGAGAAGGAATCGTTTGCCCAACTGCAAATTTTCTAGTGATACTGTTTTCAAAAAAAAAAACCGCGAGGTTCTTTCGTAGAATATGTAACTTCTTTTCAAAATGCTCCGTTTGTCTCAGTTTTATGGCTGGATAATAAAGCAGTCACATTACTTTCTACATACATGGGTTCTTCTCCAGTTCAAGAAGTGAAAAGGTTTGATAAAAAAGGGAAAAACGAGTGGAAGTCCCATGTCCAAAGTTAGTATTAGAATATAACAAACATATGGGCGGAGTGGATCTTTTAGATAGTGTTTTAGGGCGTTACAAAATCTCAATGAGAACCAGAAAATGGTACTGCAGAATTTTTTATCATTTAGTTGACATTACTATCATCAACGCATGGCTACTCTATCGGAGGGTAGAGAGGCAAATAGGAAACAGAGCCACAATGTCAATGGAAAAATTTCGTGCTGAAATCGCCAATTATCTGTGCAATGTTGGGCAGAATGGTTCAAAAAAGAGGGGAAGGCCATCTTCTTCTTTTGACCGAAATTTAGAACAGAAAAAGAAAAAATCGTCTTCAACCGCAATTCCTCCAAAAGATGTAAGAACTGACAATTTTGGTCACATTCTAAACTAGAGTAATACCAGGCAACGATGTAAAATACCCAGCTGCAAAGAATTTTCTTTTATTTTTTGTGAAAAATGCAAAGTTCACCTTTGTTTGAATAAAAATAAAAATTGTTTTGGTAACTTCTATCAATAAACTGTTAATGAAAATGGAAATCTTCAATATTTTAAATGTAGCAGATATGCTACATGATGCATTGTAGGGTTAAGATCATTTTTCCTTTTTTTTGTATCATAAGTGCATGTTGTAGCACATGTAGTACATTAAAAAAAAATAAAAAAATATATAATAAAAAAGCAAAAGATTTTTTAAAATATTTTTTACCCATTCACAGCACTAATACCTAACCAAAAATATTTTTTTGAAATAAATTTAAAAAATCATGCATTGTAGGGTTAATGCGAACAATAACTCCACATTCTTCCTTTCTTGTTGCGAAAGATCACTGATCTATCTGCTGGCAGAATATCATTACAATATCTTCACTGGGCGTTGGTATTAGGGTCTTTGCGTTCATACAGTTGAGTTGAAAATATCCAACAGTCTTGAAGTAGTCGAATCCGTGTATGTTAAGTAAGATACAGATTGCATTGAACAGTTTTCATTATATAAAACTAACTTTTAGTCCAAGAATTGAAGGTTTGGAAAAAATCACATTTGCGGTTTTATTTCTGTATATCTTCTATGACAAACATATTCCTCTGCAGTTGTGAAAAAGTGCGTAATCTACATTTTACCATTTTTTCAAGTATCTCGAAAACTATTGACTTTAAAATGACAAAAAAGTTTATCCATAATACAAGATATAAAATAAAATTTACTACAAGAAATATATTACAAAATTCACACCTTGGTCCTGATGAGAATACAGTGAGATGTAAAAATGTATTGAAGGGAAAAATCAAGGAAGAGTATCAAGGAATAAATTAGATTTTATGCCCTCCTTCAAGATACCGAAAAAGCGAGTGGTTCTTCATTCAAAATAGGCATTAAATCAAAATCTTCAAGTGACTTATAATTTAATAAGGAAATTTGGCCGTCTGGGGTAAACATTAAATGGTCTATAGAATAATCATGTTCCCAACCAACGCCTTCATTCTAATCAAATATGAGTCCACAGAACATCAGCAGCCCCGTTAGCTTAAAAATCCAAATACCATTTTAAACAACAAAAATGAAGTGGAAAACACAAAAATGCTCACAGGCCATCAAAATTTGCAAATCTAAGAAGGCTTTCCATTCTCATATTAACTTCATAAAGGATACTTTGGAACCGATCAATCTGAATCCTTTGGCCCCACCAAGAGTTAGATTAGCCAATACCTCAAACAGTCGATATTTTCTCGTAATATTAAGGGAACCGGATACCTTGAAAGCCATTAAGCTACATCTTGATTTTCTACATAACCAACCTGCTCATGTTATAAAGGATTCACCAACACAAGCTTTAATCTCTTTTTGGTTTTCGAAGGACTTCCCACCTAAGACTGAAGATCTACGAAGACTTGTAAAATTTAACGAAGCTTATGGAATTGGTCCAACTGACGTGAAAGCTGATGTTGTTGCTTTTAGACCCGTTTTTACTTCGGAAAAATTATTTACCTGTAAAAATTAAGGGAAAGTCACCGAAATTACTATTTGGATGCCTGCCAAAGCGAAATTTTTAAACAATACGACGTATTCTGAGAGACTAGAAACCTCATATTATTTTAGTGATGACAAATTTAGCATGGTTTTTGTTTTTTATTTATTTATTTATTGTCGTCTGAACCACTGAGGTTATAGACAACAACAATGGAAAATACGTATTAAAACAACGAAAGGTTATAATATTAATTACATTCTAACATGAAAGAAGATTGATATATGTAATTTGTGATACAAACTAGATTTTAATTTAAATATCTTGTATGCCTATCTTCTTCTTTCAGTACCCTGTCCAATTATCAAACGTTGGCGATCATATTGGCAAAAATAACTTTGCTTACGGCGGCTCTAAATAAATTACCCTGTATTATGAGGTGTAGAAGGTTATACCTCTCTGGATGTCTCATTACATGACCGTAATATTGTAATTTTCGAAATATAATAAATCCACATCTCAATGGCCTCTAATTTTTTTAATAATGTCTGTGTAAGGGTCCAGCTCTCTATACCATACAGCAATGTGGAGAATATGTAGCAGTGTATTAATCTGATTTTAAGGTTTAACGTAATATCTCTATTAATTAGAATTTTCTTTAATTTATAGAAGGCGGCTCTGCCTTTTTCAAGATGTATTCTTATTTCTTTATTTATATCTCAGTTATAGTTAGGTTTCCCCCTAGGTAGGTAATATTGTGAACTCTATTCCATAAGCTCTGATGTTCGTTGGCTGTAGCTCCGTTTTACTGACAACCATAAGTTTTGTCTTAAAAGTATTCAGTTTTAGCCCATATTCATCACATGCTTCGGTTGCCCTGTTTATATATTTCATTGGAGGTAAAAAGAACCAAGTCGTCTGCATATCTGAGATTGTTGACATTAATTCCGTTGATTTTAATGCCTGTATCTTCAACTAAGGCTTTTTTGAAAATAAATTCGGAGTAGATATTAAAAAGTAGAGGCGATAGAATACATCCTTGACTCACTCCACGTCGTATTTCCACTGCTTCCATCGTGTTCTGTCCAGCTCGTATGTTTGCACATTAATGCCAATACAATACAAATTTTATGTCTATAGCGGTTAAAAACTTTATAATATGTAGATGATTATTGTCTCTAAGATGGCTGCCTATGTCGCTGGAAAGGATGAGTTTACTTCTCGTTTCTTGGAAAATTTGACATTCGGTTAAAATATGTTTTACTGGACTGTTGGTTTGACACTGGTTGTGGTATAGTGGGTTGTCCCTTGTGATGCGGGTGTGATTAAGTCGGAGTTAGTAAAGATGACTTGGTTTTTTCTAGGTAACAAAAAGGCTTGTTTTTAATTTGACTAAGTTTTTCGGAACACTGCGACCATTTGTTTTGCTACGTACAAATAACTATGTGTTTTAAGCACAATTTAAGATCATTTGGCACTATTTTATTTAGTTGAACTTGACTATCACTTATCACTACTTGGTGAGCTAGACAGTCTACAATCTCGTTAGCGTATAGCATGGTTCTTATTAATATTCATTCTAAAAGATATAAAACAGATGAATTAGTTTTATTTTTAGAGGAATTAGGATTTCCCCCTATAGTTGTGGTTACATAGCATTGGCTTGAAGTCAACGAGCCTTTGTTGTAGAAAAATATACCAGAATTTCTAAGTATGATCGTCCAACTTTAGCTGAACTAGGATGAAGGTTACCTTCATTTTCGAAAAAATGTAAAATTGCATACGAAAGCTGCGCTTTTCACCTTTAAAATGCATTTTGATTTTTTTCGACACGACGACACTCTGATCAAAAGATATCGATTTTTTGCCGACGAGTTCACATAAATTTTATTTAAAAAATTTAATTACGAGCGTTACTGACAATCAAAATTGGCGATAATTTCAAGCGTTGTTTCCGAGAGAACGGTACATTCTACACAAAAACTGCTAATAATTATTTTTGTTCAAAATTATCTCATACTTACATTTCTTGTTTAAAACATTTTTTTCTACAGCGTACAGATTCCAGGTAAATCGATGTTTTCCATTCCCCAAGTGGTAATCTTTATTGCATCATATTTGGTGGCCCAAAATTTACATTCACAGCAAAATTTTGCTTGTTCATATGATTTTTAGGTCAGTGGCATTTTCAGCTCTGATGACTGGAGTATTTTTTTAAATCACTTTTTACCTATAAATTTTAGGTCATTTTTGTCCTTGGATATTATTGTCCTTTGTCCTTGGTCACATTTGTCCTTGGATGCCACTAGATTATCAGCAAAATAAACAGTGTACACTGTATTCTTTTTATTCAATAGTACATCCATTCCTTAGCACGATCTTCTCCACCTTCTTACGGCTTAATTTAGATATATTTTAAACAGAACCGGAGAAAGACAACATCCTTGTAGCAATCCCATTGTAATTATTGGTGTGGCTTATTTTTACAGTTGTTTTACTGCTACAATAATCGTACATATTATTTATTGGAGAATTTTACAGAGCTTACCATGGATTTTTTAATGGTACTGTATCATATGGATCACTGGTACCAAGATACAGATCTATTGGTTCCTTGATACGTTTTTTTTTCAGTCAGTTTCAGTTTCAGTCATTTTTACGTATAGTTGACTAAAGGTACAGGTCACTGAGATACATTTTTGTAGTTTCCACAACAGTTTTGGGTATCTATGCTTCTTCTCAACTCCGTTGGATTTCTTCCCCATTTATATATTTCATATAACTCTTTGTTGTTATTTATGGATTTTAGACAAATAAATACATTTACAAATCAAATAGAAGAACGACTAGTAATTAAAAAAAAATAGTACGACTAGTAATACGACGAAAATTATAACAGAGCAATAAAAGAGCGAAAAAGTGTTATATTTTAATAAAATCCGAGAGGCAAAACATTTCCAGACCTAAGAAAAAACTATTTATGGAAAAATACTAAGCAATATTGAAGAAAATATTATAAAGAAAGATAGTAGAAACTTTTCCAAGATGTAAAAAGTGGAAGAACTAAGTAATCAGTTAAAACAAAATACTACAAAACAGAGAGAAGCAATTGGTAAAAGCAATAGACGATAAACTGGAAACATGGACCAGATATTTTTTAAAAGATGTTAAATGCAGAGAAGCAGCACCTACAAATACAGCAGGAACAACAAGAAGGAACAAGTAATTAGAACGAGGAAGAATAAATACCAACATGTGAAAAAATACTTGATATTTTAAATAACTTAAATACTAATAAGGCATTAGAAAAAAATGAGATTATAGCTGTGTTTTTAAGAGGGGAGAGGGGAGGTAGAAAGTAAAAGGAAGAAATAGCAAAGTTGATACAAGTGTGGGCTATAGAACAAATTCCAAAACAATGGTCCCATTTGTCAAATTTATAAGAAGAGCGATAGGAGTATAGCTCTGCGAGATTTTAACGCTTTTTAATTGGAGAATAGTTCATTCGATTACATGAAGTATGAAAATATCAAAAATATGTTTTGAATATTAATATAAAATTCCATTTTTGTATGAATTGGTTTTAAAATATACATTATGTATCTTCCATATGGTTAATTTCGATTTTGGGAACAATTTCTGAAGTTGAAATCAAAACATCACAATAATGTTTACGTATGTTTAAAACTGTTGTTAATTGCTATATAATATAATAGAAATGCAGTGACGATGTACAAATGATGTTGATAAAGTTAAATAAACTAAAAAGGAAATAAACTTATCTAAATTTAATTTCGAATATAATCTAAATAAGATACATACAGTATCACGTACTACAGTTCGTAATATTGATTTTTCCTTGCATTTAAAAAAAAATCGTTAGTTTTTGTACTTTACAGCACGATAAAAGCAAAAGCCAAAAGTGAGCACATAACTTCTACATATCTGCCACTAACTTTAAATGTATAGGCCTACAACTGAAAACCGGGAAATAAAAGGTAGTGTCTGCTATATTTTTACGCGACTTGTTAATTTCCGCAGTGAACAGTTATGACTTTTAAAACCTATCTAATCTAAAGTTCTGCATTAATGACGAGCGAATTTTTCCAGGCAAGCAAAAAACCTAAATTTCAACTTTGCTGATGAAAAACCCAAATCACATAAATGCCTCCAGTTTCCCCTCTCGTTTCAGCCAGTCGAAATTTACTCATTTTCCAGAATGGCAAATGGCTGATCACCAGAGCAGGACTTACACATCTTAAGCTATTCGAAATATAGTAAATATGTAATAATTATATCAATCTAATTTTGAATACACTAAAAATTAATATTAATACGATTATTTAAAATTACAATAGATTTGGCAGTGCGATTTTCACTGAAATATTACAAATACTGCCACGGGTCTGTTCAAATGTTTCAGTGAAAATTCTTGACAACACCTAATGATTTCAAGAGACGGTAAAGAAACGAAATTATGTATTAAAATCCGTATACTAATTTTCGAACCAAATTCAGATTTTTGCTTTAACCTGTGCCTTCTAAGAATTGCAAGGCAAAACAGACGTTGATAAAGATGTTAATAGAAACATGGGAATCTAAAATTTGCATTCCACGACATATTTTATCTCCTCAACTAAGCAAAAATCCTTGGGGCTATGCGAAATGAGTAAAAGATTAAATCTTCTAGCAAAAATCTGTGCTATCCCTTTGTTGAATTAAATTACTTACTTAATTAGATTACCATCAAAAAATATATAGAGGAACAAAAAAATCAGAATCCTGGAAAGTATTGAAATCATTAAATTAGTTCATAATAAATACAAATACTTAGGTCATGAAATCCAAATTGCTAGGGAGAACCAAACTGCTGAACAGCAAAGAAGAATCACTTTAGTATGGACCGCATATGGAGCTCTACCACATCTTCAAGAGCAACATGCCTAATTATTTGAAAAAGAAGACGTTCGACCAATGTGTGCTTCCAGTCATGACTTATGGCGCCGAAACACTTTCCTTAACCCATACTGTAGTAACCAAACTCATAGCTCAAAAACGAATGGAACGCCTTCAAGTTGCACTGACTCTCAAAGACAGAGTTAGAAATGAAGAAATAAGGACAGCCGTCACAGATGTTATAGACCGCATAGCACTTTGAAGTGGAGCTGGACGTTCCATGTGGCCAGAATGAATGACGGGTGATGGACCCAAACACTTACAGTTTGGAGACTACAAGCTAACAGAAGAAGCAAATGTAGACCACCTACACGATGGAGAGACGACGTTAAAAGAATTGATGGGAATTAGCTGCAGGAAGCTCAAGACCAATAGAACTAGAAAAAATTAGGGTGGACTATGTTCAACTTTTGACGCAGAAAGCTGGATGATTATGAAGAAGGATGGAAATACTACTACAAAAGCTACTAACAGCAGAGACACAGACACATAGAGAACTAACATAAACGAAGTAAAGAAAGCAATAAAAAAAAAGCATAAATCAGCGGGAGAGGGAGGAATAATAAAAGAGCTAATTAAGTAGGAACAGAAAACTTCACAAAATTACGCATCAAATCCTCAGTAGCGCAATAAATCGGAAAGAAATAAGAGATTAATTGTCCAAAGCAGATATTGCTTCGACATGTACTTCGACATCATCGACACTTAGGATAACAAGTTTTAATTGTCTGAGTAAAAATAAGGTACTAGAAAGTTTACCTTTGAGATGGTCAATATGGAGATTGAGTTTTGTTATCATTTAGTTTAAGTTTATTATCTAAGAACCATGATTGAGCATTAGAATTTACATACTCAGACATGGTTTCTAAAAATGAACGATTTTTATCAGAAAAACAAAAGTTGTGTCATCTGCAAATAAAACTGTTTTAAATGGTGCCATGAAATTGGGAAAGTCATTAACATATATTATAAATAATAGAGAGTCCAGAACTGAACACCGTGGAACATGCTTTATCTCCATAAATTCAGAGAGACAATTTCCGTACTTGATTGCTTGGTATATATCCTTTAGATACGATGAAATTAGTTCCAAAGGAGTACCTCTTCTACCGTAAAAATGCATTTTTTTTAGAAAATATGAGAAACACAGTCGAAGGAAGAATGTGATCTTTGAAAAATCACACAAGGTTATGGCAGAGTGATTATGCTTCTCAAGGCCATCAACTATGGCACTCATCACACATCACTAGTGCATGTGTTGTGGAACGATCCTCTTTAAACTCATATTGCGAAATATTAAAAAAAAAGTTATTTGTTGCGAAGTACGATATAAGACGCTTTTAATAAGAATTTTTTCGATTATTTTATTGAATATCGAAACGATGGAAATTGGTCTGTAATTGTCTACCAGGTCATGATCGCTCTTTTTAAAAATAGGAACAATCTTGGAGTATTTAAATGAAGTTGGGAATATTCCGATTGAAAAAATAGTATTAATGAGATGTGTTAAAGGTTTAGTAATAATTTCACTAGTGCTTTTGATAAAAACATTAGTATCCAAACAATTTGAATTTTTTAATGTTTTTCTAACTGCCGATACTTCTTGTTGATTGGTTGGAGACAAAAAAAAATAAATTTGATGGAGATGAAAATTTTTGATAGTTCAAAATTGTGTCGTCTGGTGTATTTGGAAGGGATTTTATAATATTCTCAGCAATTTCAACAAAAATGATATTGAAAGAGTCACAAGATATGTTGGTTGTTGAATTATGTAAACCATTTGTTTTATTTCGCTCATAGTTACTTACCTTCCAACACGTCTTGGATCTACTCTTTGAAGTTAATATCAATTGATCATATACCAGCTTTTTCGTTCTTTCTAACTCAGCATTGTAATGATTTTTATATCTTTTATATTGGATGTTATGTACTGGGTCTTTAGTAGAATCAGCATATATTTTTTATGTTTGAAAATGATTTCTCATAATTTTTAACTTGTCATTGAACCAGTTTACCCGACATCTTCCATCTTTGATAACCAGACCTTGCTAGAAACTTGCTAGGTAATTTACATCAAGATTGTCATTAAAAATGTTCCAGTCTAACACAAATAAAAAGTTTAGTTTTTAAAATACCCTTCTGCTTAAAATCTCTAGTGCTAACACTTGACTTTTGCTGAATTGATGGTAAGCTTATACCGATATACTGGCCGCGATGATCAGAGAAACAAGGTTCAAGAACATTTGCCTGAAACTGATCTTCTTCAACATTTGTCATAATATTGTCTATACAAGTGGCAGATGTATCAGTAATTCTTGTGTAGTCATGGATTGTTTGTTTTATTCCAAATGATGATATTATAGAAGTCAGCTCACTAGTATTTGCCGTTTTAATAAAATTAATATTACAATCTTCCAAAGCTATTACTTTTTAAATTTGGCCTCATAATGGATCCTAATAAATTTTCGAAATTTGTAAAAAAAATACTTAAAATCGTTATATTTACTCGATATATACACTGCCAATACAATCTTATAGAACAATTGTATATAGAAACATAGTTAACGAAAAGTTGCAAAAAGGCATATGATTAATTTAAGCCTAACTCAATTGCAGTTCTGTACATTATAAAATAAAAGTCTTCTTTTGTATTGAAAAATATTGTTTCCGCGTTACTATGGTTATTATATTATTTCAGGGAGCTCTTCAATAGCGCAATATTATGTATGGAAATCCGATCCTGCACGTCAAAAAGAGAGAAGGCGATATTATAGTCTAACTGGCCTCCTAAATTAAGATGAAGTGACACACGGTTGAGACTTGTCTTTGTACGGTATAACAGAGTATCGATCTCATTTTCATCTAGCGTGCTTTGCCGTTGGAGGTACTTACTGATTAGGTGCTCGAATGCAATCAATAAAAGAACACCAAACACCATACAATACAGCCGCATTCAAAATAATCGTCGGTTTCGTTTTGTTGACTGTTGCATCAACATGGCATTAGGTATAATGACAGTTGGAAAATGTTGGAAGTGAAATGTAATCTAAGTAAATAAAGGGGTGAATCCAACAAATAGGAAGTTTAACTGATATGGCTTGTGAAAAAACACACGTGGTAAAACAGTAATGAATAAAAGATAAAATTAATACACGGATATCTGAAATTAAATCGTGATTAAACAAACATCAAATCTATCAAGTAATTACTGTTTATATATTAATCAATGCGAAAATTCTCTCGATCTCTAAAGAATATGATAATTTCCGATGTTTTTATAGTATTATATTTTCCGGACCTTTTTTTATCTACCTTCGAATGATTCATATCTTGTAGTCTGCATAATTGAAATTGTTTATTATCTCGCCATTGATTGACACACCGCCCAATAAACATTGCAATGCTTTTCTGAATAATTTCAGCTAAATATTCCTACGTTAACTTGGACAGTCCTATCAGGGAAAGTGAATCAGTTCCTGCCCCCCGCAGATTCCAGGAGTTTCCTGACCTGACTGATTTTTATTCCTCCATATGGTTTCACTCAGGCATCCTGCGGCTGTGATTGCTCTGTTCACTTGATCTTTTACTTCTGTTTCAAACTTTTCGTAGCTAGAGAGTGTGATGCCCAGATATTTAAACGCCAACGCTTGTTCTATTATCTGTCTGTCCATCTCCAATTTACATCTTAGTAGATTTCCTGTTACAATCAGCAATTTTTTGGTGCAGTATATTTATATCAACATACTATCAGAAGTCAACTATCAAAAATGATGAAACTATGATGAATGATGAAAAAATGAATGAAACTAGTAGCTGCTTAGGGTCCATTGTCCAGGGTCACGGATGAAGACCACAACGGTATCCACAGCGGAGAACATCTTCGTTACGGTGTGTATGGCGGAAGTGGCACCCCGATTTTAGGGTTAGTATAAAATTAAATGTAGCGTCTGATCCAGAGTGGACGGCTAGAAACCGTCCTAGAAACCGTGGTGTTTTAACTGCCATTACCCCCCCCCCGCCACTTTTATCATGGATGAATAATAAAACAAAAAAAAATTATCCCCAGGTGGGTAAGAAAATTTCTGAATCCCACACCTCAAAGGTCGACCTCACGATATCTGGGGGAGGCAATAATTCGCTTTTGAAACAAAAAATACATAAATTTTGAAAAAAATACATGAACTGGAAGAAGAATTAACAAACATAAAATGGGATATCATAGACCTATCAGAAACTCAACGAAAAGAAGAAAACCGAATACAGCTAAAATCCGGTAATCTACTGTATTATAAAAGAAATGAAAAGAATAGTAAATTTGGAGTAGGATTTATAATAAATAAAGCTATAAGTAGGCATGTCCAAATTATCAAAGGTATATCAGATCGTGTCGCCTATGTCATACTTAAAATAAGAAGAACATCAATTAAAATTATCCAGGTATATGTCCCCACGAAAGCTTATGATGAAGAAGATATCAAACTATTTTATGAAGATATATTAAACTCTATGGAAGAACATAAAAATCTATGCACTAGTAATTGGAGATTTCAATGCCAAACTGGGTAGAAAACTAAACAAAGAAGAAACTAAAATAGGAGATTTCGGGTATGGTCAGAGAAATAATAGAGGTGCTAGTTTGATGAAATACCTAGAAGGAAAGCATATATACGCAATGAACTCCTTTTACAAAAAGAAGCCCCAACGAAAATGAACATGGATCAGCCCTAATGGATCCACAAAAAATGAGATCGACTATATACTGTCCACGGAACTATATATCATTAAAGATGTAACAGTTCTTGACAGATTAACAGGTGGCGATCACAGGATGGTCAGAGCAAAAATTAGTATTGACGGTAACTATGAAATGTAAAGAAAAATAATTAGAAACTGGGATTTAGTAGATAGAAACTAACTAGGGCAATATAAAGAGATATACAAAGACCTATTAAAAGAACAACTTACCCAAAAATTAGACGGTGATGATAGAGATATAGACGAAATAGACAACATACTTAAAGCAACGCCAGGAAAAAAAATAGCAAAAAAAGAATCTAAAAAAGAACAACTATATATGGACAGAAACAAAGAAGCTTATGAATAAAAGAAGGAAGCTGAACGAAGAAGGCAAAAGGAAATCTATAGAACATGTAGAAATCAATAAAACAAGAAATAACAATAGAAGAAGTAATACAAAACAACAAAAATATGAAATGCTTAAGACCTAAATTAGGTAACTTTGAAATAAACAAAATAAAAGATGTTAACGGAATAGAAACAAACATTAAAGATGACATCATAAATATAATCCACTATTTCTACTCAGAATTATATAAAACAGAAAAGCAACCACCAGAAGAAATTAAAAACCAACTTAAGGCTGACAAATCGCCTGGAAAAGATGGAATAAATGCAGACATGTTGAAATGCAGAGGTGGAAAAGTGGTAATTAATACTCTACTATAGCGGATAAAGCAGATATAAAAAAGCATTGCTCTTCATACAGTTTCTTATGATGCAAATATCTTTAACAACTACTTCAGATTTTGCTAGTACCTCATTAACATTTTAGTATTGCACAGAATACCAGTTCGTGAAACAAAGATATTCTTCTTATTCTTCTTTTTATGTAGACATGATCGCCTGTTTTTCAATGTGCCTCCAGTAAGTTGTTGTTCCATCGTTTTAGTATTCTTCCTACTGATCGTCTTCCTATTGGTAGTTCCGCCTGGGTAACCGTCTCTTGCCGTCTTTACTACTCTACTTGTTGTCATTCGGCTTATATAATCGTTCCATTTTACTTTTCTATTCTATCTCAGTCCTTGATATTCTCCACTTTACATCTCCGTCGTATATCTGTATCTCTAGTATGGTCTATAGTGTCTTACCATCAATTTTTCACAGGGTTCTCATCTTGCTGCATCAGACCACAATATTGGTCTGATAAATGTTTTGTAAATTGTGCCCTTCATTTCTTTCCCAATATTTTTATTCCTCCATATGGTTTCACTCAGGCATCCTGCGGCTGTGATTGCTTTGTTCACTTAATATTTTACTTCTGTTTCAAACTTTTCGTAGCTAGAGAGTGTGATGCCCAGATATTTAAACGCCATCGCTTGTTCTATTATCTGTATGTCCCTTCATCTCCAATTTACATCTTAAGTAACCCTAATTAGATCCCCGCCAAATCAAGTGACAAAGATTTAATTCCTAAAAAATACACACTGTCTGATATAGTCCAATATTCTGGATTATAGTATACGATTTTCTATTGAGAACCACATTTGTGTAATTATCTATGTAGGAAATATAGATTTGGAATTGGTATCAAGCTAGTTACTTAACTAAAGCCGTACAAAATGAAATGTATATAATTATTATAAATATAAGAAAAAAATCGATTAGCCTAACTCATAAACTACTGTCAGCACAAAATTTACCCCTTTTGAATGTTTTAGATGTTAACAGCTAAGCAAACATTTCTGCGTTCTGAACTGTAGATGTGCTAGCTGGCTAAAATCACTATATAACCCCACCACAACTGGTTCCTCATACGGAAGATTTGTGCTGCCACTATTGTGCTCCCCGATCTCAAAGGATGCATGGCACAGGAGGAAAAGTGATACCTAACCGATGTACCAAAATGCTGAAGAACTCTGGGAATTACAGTATTAGCACAGTATGAGCGCAATATAATGAACATGGAGATAAAAAAGGGATGGGCCAAAAGTGGGCCAAGAATTGAGCACTTCTTTCGAGTCTATAATAAAAGAAACAATAACCTCAATCAGAGTCCTACAAGTTAATCTTCGGCGTAGTGAGTGAACTTCAGCAGAGTTACTATAAAAAGGTTCGATATCAAATAAAAGATAAATAAAAGATGTATAGGTCGTAGAGCTTAAATATAGCAAATCTGTTAAAGTCACGAGCTCTTGCACAGGTTATGGAATATGTACAATAAGCCAACTGGCTGCAGTACGACCGTTCTAAAACATACGGTTTCCAGAGAAGACAAAATATATAAGAATAGGCACAGGCTATATGAACCGAAACGAATTTAGGTGCAGCAGTTATTCTAACCTTTAATAAATTAAAACCTTTAAAAACACCAGTCCTGCCCTGTAACTCATATGGATCCAAAACAGTACCGGCTCCAAGAATAAACGTATATGCACTGTTTTGTCAAAATATAAAATTTTATTTCTCAATAATTTGTCACATAAATAAGATATATACGTCGATAAATGTCGAAATGTTTAATGGTCCTAGGGGAGTGTTTTTATTTGTTTAATTTGGACGGTTACAGTGTTAAATACTTATTTTTATGGAATGTCGCTTCGTCTCTAAATAGGACATAATAAAAAAAGTCTCTTTGTTTCTCTGCAAATGAGAGATCAATTAATTGCAAAATCTTCATTTTATTTTTTTGAGTGACAATGGTTTTTATTGAAATTATTCTCCCATATTTATTTTTTTTTACATAAACCACAATACTAATAAAAATTAAAATCGATCCATAATAAACTTACTTTTGTACGGCAGTGAGCACACCGGAAATCTTGATAAAAACTCTTTGTACATGGACTAACTCAGATGATCAAGTTCGCAATCTGGAGAATTAGAAATAAAGAATCATCATCATCTTTGGCTCGACAATCCTCTGTGGATCTTGGCCTGCTCTAAGATTCGTCGCCATTCTGTTCGGTTTTTGGCAACATGTTGTCATCTTCTGATTTTTAATATTCGTAAGTCGGTTTCTACTCCATCTAACCACCTAATTTGCGGTCGGCCTTTACTTCTTTTTCCTACAGGTGTTCCTGTGGTTAGCTTTTTAGCAATTGTATTTTCTGGCATTCATATTATGTGTCCAGCCCATCTAGGTCGCTGTGTTTTAATGAACGTTATGACATCTGGCTCATCGAAGAGCTGATACAATTCAAAATTATATCTTCTGCGCCACTGCCCTTGGTCGTTTACAGCTTGAAATATTTTGCGGAGTATTTTACGCTCAAATATTCCCAAAAGTCTTTCATCTTTCTGCGTTAGTGTCCATGTTTCTGCTCCATATGTGAGGACCGGCCTCAGCAATGTTTTGTATATAATAATTTTAGTTCTTCTTTGAATGTTTCTTGAGTGGAAATGGCTTTGGAGTCGATAGTATGCCCTATTTGTAAAATTTATTCGTCTTTTGATTTCTTCGTTTGTTTTATTGGTAGCAGTCAATAGCGACCCAAGGTATGTGAAGTTGTCAACACGTCCAAAGGTATGACTTCCAAAGACTGTTTCTCGTTCCTCATTTGCTATCGGATCCTTTGTAACCAACATGTACTTGGTTTTGTCTTTGTTGATGACTAGATCGACCTGTTTCGCCGCTGTTTCCAATTCTAGGAGATATTGCTCAACATCTCGCTTGCTACGCCCTACTATGTCAATGTCATCAGCATATGCTAAGACTTGTATCGATCTATTGTAAATAGTACCGCCATCCCTAATTCGTGTATCTCGGACTGCCTTTTCTAAGGCAATATTAAATAGGAGGCACGCCAAGAAATAAAGAATAAGTAGACAAATTTTACAAAAACCATTAATTAGAAAATCTAAGTAAGACAACTATGACAACGGTTTGACACGTAATGGGGATGGACGATGAGCAGTACATACATTCTGATATACAAGCCAAGAGCAAGAAGGAAAAGAGAAAGATCTCCTTTATCCTCAATAAATGGCAACAAGTTAATCCACCTCAGATCCGCTGACGACATAGTGATGATTGCGAGCACATTCGAGGAATTGCAAATTATGTTGGGGGAACTAGCAGCCAGCTTCCAATACGTCGGCCTAAAAATGAATATGAAAAAACAAAAATAATGACAAACACAGATGACCCCAGACATATAACTATAAACGACAGTGAGATAGAACAAATCCAGGAATAAATCTACCTAGGCCAAATCCTGAGACTTGACAAAGAGAACCAAAGTGCGGAAATTACTAGAAGAGCAAGACTAGCATGGGCAGGATTTGAAAAACTTAGTTGGACACTTAAGAACCGCAAAATACCCCAATACTTGAGGAGCAAAGTGTTCAACCAATGCATCCTTCCTATCGTGACATATGGATGTCAAACCTGGACCCTAACCAAGGCAAACATGAATAAACTAGCTACAACAGAAAGAATAATGGAACGAGTAATGTTAGGTATAAGACTGTCAGATAAAAAGAGGAACGACTGGGTAAGATCCAAAACAAAAGTCGAGGACATAACAACAAAAATTGTCGAACTTAAATGGAGCTTCGCGGGCCACACTGCTAAACAGAAAGACCAACGTTGGAATACTACAATACAGCATTGGAGACCTTACGAAAGTAAACGACCAAGAGGGAGACCACAGATGAGATGGGTTGATGACATTAAAAGAATAGCCGGAACAAATTGGAAATGTGTTGCTCAGGATAGAGACCGATGGAAGGAGTTGGGAGAGGCCTATGTCCAAACATGGACGACAGAAGGCTAAGAAAAAGAAGAACATCATCAAAAAAATGAGTAAAGGGAGTGATTGGAGGCATAAGAAGAGCTAATTAAACCTAGAGCTAAGATTAATACTATTACAGCAATTAATATTAGATGCAACAGTCTTTCGAGTTGAACCGCGTCGATTATCATTGCGCCGAGCTTTTGACATCTTCGTTGATGTCTCCTTCATAGCTTCCGAGGTCTACACTGATTCAAACACTACTACACTGATCACTAATCAATGCATTACTGGTGCTGGGAATAGAGGACGGTTGGTCATATATACCGTCGATAGTGACGTGGCTTGGGTGGAGGTTGGCGCTGATTATGGAAGTTTCGTTGATAAGATATTATCGTACTGTCAACTTTAAATAAATAGTTTATATAAATTAGATACGCTCGTTTTATTATCAAACACGTTACAGGTGGTGTTACGCTGTTAGGTAATTTATTTATTTAAAAATAAATTCAGCAGTGACTTTTGAAAAACACTTTGGTATTTTTGAAAAGTATTGTTCGTCGGGAACATCGGCGTAGTTCAGTAGTGATTTTTGTTAGAAAGACTAGAAGATCGCGATGAAGACTACAGCGGGTACAAGAAGATCCTTCTAGAACGACTGAAGGATGTTCTCTACAAGAATAGAGATGATTCAGCGACATTTCACTTTCAGTCAGCAGAAAAAGCAGTTTAAACAAAAATAATTTATGGAAAATTCGAAAATGTTTTTCAAATGGTTGAAGAAACTTCTGAAAATGTTTCCAAAAGATATTCGAAAAAACAAATTCGAAAATGTTTCTGGAAGGTTCTACGAGACTTCTCAGATAATTAAAGAAGTATGTTGACAGAACAATGAGAAATTTGCAGAAGTTTATAAAACATTTGATAAGGTAGAAGAGAAGATCAAAGAGTTAGAGAACATGATAAACAATACAAAAGTGCTACCACCAATTAATGCAGATCCCACCGACATCATATGAGATTTGAATTGCCACCATTTGATGGGAAGTCTTCTTGGTCCATATACCTTGAACAATTTAAACCAATTGCGACAGCCAATCATTGAACAGAACAAGAAAAGACTGTTTCCTGGACTGCTGCTTTATGAAGTGTGCTGCGGATTATCTAAGATCGATTCCTAGTGGGCAAGAAAAATGTTACCAGACGTTGTTCACTCGACTAGAAAAACGTTATAGAGATGCCCATCTACAACAAGTCTACAAAGTACAAATAAGACTGTAAGTTTTAAATTTGTAAGTATTTGAAGCAGATGTTGCTCGTATAGGGCGGTTGACTTATACGGAGGCACCAGCCTCTTGGAAAAAAATGTTGTAGATACCTTCGTCAATAAATTAAGAGACAGTAAACTAGAGAAACCTTTACAACTAGCAAGACCGAAAGTTTTAGATAAACTCACCTTTGCCTTGAAACACGAAACAGCTAGTCAAACTGCACGGAGCTGTGAGTACAAACCTCTGGAAAAGGCGACGAACAAAACGATAGGGGTCTAGAGGAAATTGTACGGAAAATAGTTCGTAACACGATACCCAAGATACGCAAGCCCAGGTGTTGGAATGGTGGCGATTGTAGGTTACATTCGCCGTCAATTGCAAGAAAATATAAAACAGTCAGAAAGCTAGAACACATCGAACACTGGGCTGGAAAAGTTCATTTAAATTCTGATTCACTGTCAAGACAGCCACGCAGTGCTAATTGTAATCACCGTCGTAAATTATAGGAACAACTTTGTCCCATGAGAAAAATCACTTTCATTAATTATCAATGGCAGCCTCAATAGCTACAAGACGCCCAAGCAGATGATCCATGTATAAAAAGAGTATTGAATAGGAAGCGTCGAGGTAAGAGACTTTCTTGGCAATACATTGGTGCATTTAGTCCTACCACTCGGCCGTGAATGAAACTAAAGGCCAGATTCCGACCTGCGTGATGTTGGGTCGTGAAGTTCGTTTGCCCTGCGATCTAGAGTTTGGCTGCAGACCTTCCGAAGAACATGCTGGAAGCAAAGAATGTCGATCGCCTGAAGTTAAGAATGAACAATATTGTGGTCGACGAATGTCTCCTAAACTGCAAAGACAATGGGAAGGTCTGTATGAAAGTAAAAAGAGAATAAATGATGTAATATACTGAATTAAGAAGTTGTCTTAAGGTTAACCAAAAGTTGTTCACATAAATCGTCTTGTACCTTATGCTAGCTCAAATGGAACAGAAGCAACATGAACCCTTCAACATGAGATCAAAGGTGACCGACGACCGAGCTTTAAGGAATTCTGCGTAATTTTAAGTCAAATTACGCAGAAAGAAAGAGTGCTAACTTCGGATATGCTAAGAGAAAAACAAAAAATTTAAGTTATTTAATTAAATCGAACAGACGAGAAAGACTCTAGTTTTTTATTTCGCCACTATAATGTCTTTTTTATAACTGACACAAACTGTAACTACCGCGTTTAAGAAACAAATAATAAGCGTTGCGCACATTGGTTTTATGGTTTTCAAATAAACAATTGGAATTCAATTCATTTAGTTCTACTTGCTAGTTCCGTGCATAAAATCAACCTTCGATTACGAATATTTTCACTTTCAAGTCGATTAGAAAAATATTTTCTCTGTACAACACCTGTCTAACCGCTTTTTAACGTTTTAGGATAGAAAGTGTGTGTAATGAGAAAGGCTGAGAACGCTCAGTTAATTAAGGTATAAATGCATCGCGTTATAACCAATATTAGCTTGCGTTAAAATTTAATTCAGGTCGTTAGAAGTATTTTGTCTGAATGATATATTACTTCTATCATTGTAAAAATTTAAACTGGTGCCATTTTAAACGAAATCCCTTAACAAGTAAACAAATAAAATCCGAATATTGGGAAAACATTTCAGGAATATTTGATACGTAATTCTCGAAACAACAAAACAAATATTAATAAAATAAGTATGAAATAAAACATCTCTGACAGAAATAGTATTCTTATAATCTTCATCTCATTGAAGGTTGCAGTGGCGCACCCAGAATTTATCTCTGAGGGGGGTGTGTTTGAAATTTTTTTTGCTACCTCCATTTTGAGTCCCTAAAATTTGGGTTTTAGTTTAATTTAAAGTACTAAAGAAGATAGCAGTGCCAAAGATTCAGGTATATATTATCCTTCAAATGGAAACAATATGGAGAAATAAAAATATCCGCCAGACCAATAATGACATACGCGAGAGAAACAAGACCTGACACAGAGAGGACAAAAAGGATGTTAGAAACAGCAGAGATGAAAACACTTTGTACAGAGAAAAATTGATGGTAAGATACTATGGGACAGAGCTAGAAGTACAGATATACGATATAGATGCAAGGTGGAGAACATCAAAAATTGGGTAAAAAATAGAAGAGTAGAATGGAACGATCATATAAGCCGAATGACAACAAATAGAGTAGTAAAGACGGCAAGGGACGGTTCCTCAATACGAAGACGATCAGAAGGAAGACCACGAAAACGATGGAATGACAACGTACTGGAGGCACATTGAGAAACAGACAGAGCCATGTCTATATAAAAAGAAAAAGAAGAAGAAGACCTGAAACTGGAATTGACAGGGCAAGAGAATCATAGAAATGAGAAGAATTTTATGGGTGCGTAACTTAGAGAATGTCGACCTCCGTTGCGGAGATGCACTTAAAAAGAATATTACAAATTGTTTAGAACGAACTGTATCATATTGTGGATCTATGTTAGATTATAAATATCTATAGATTTATAAGAAAAGATTTTATAATTTTTAGTCCGTTTTGTATCTTGAAACTTAAACCCCTTGAACCTTAGCAACTACGCTCTGTAAGAGTTCATGTTTCTGTATCAATATTCATCACTTTGTGGTAGTAAAATGAATATAGAAACACCCTGTATACAATATATCACAGATGATTGTTATATTGAAATACATCGGAATAACTGTTCACATTATATTAATTCGGTGCGTCATACTAATGTAAGCCTCATTATATTTTAAGAAAGAAACAATGACGTTAGTGAGTCGTATCTGCTCTACAATTATTTTCTTCGTCGTTAAAGCCAGGTAACATTAATTAATGTCTTAATTATAAAAAGAAACAAGAAAAATTAATGACAACAAATAAATAGTATTCAAATATAAGTTCATTTTTAAGATAATTTGCTGGTTCATGCACCATCGTCATAATGTCTCTTTCTTTGTTTATTTTTCATTCAGCAAATACATACTTCTTCTTTAAGTTCCATCTTCTATCGAAGGTTGGAAATCATCATGGTTATGCGGACGCTGTTGACTGCCGCTCTAAAAAGTTCTGCACTACTGCATTCAAACCATTCCCTTAAGTTTTTAAGCCAGGATATTCTTCGTCTTCCCACATTTCGCTTTCCTCGGATTTTGCCTTGCATAATAAGTTGTAATAATGCGTATTTTTGCCCTCTCATCACGTGCCCTTAGTACTCAAGTTTTCGTCTTTTGATAGTATACAGAGTAACCCAAAAGTCTGGAAACGGCTAATTATCTCGTAAATTACTAGACATAATTATACAAAATTTGAGATACGCCTATTTTGGGATACGAAGATTCCATATTTGGTATTTGCAATGTTGCCAGATTTTCAGTTTCTCTTATATTACTAGTAACTTTGGTTTTTCAAATTCATCATCCTGTATATTCAGTCATTCTTGGAATCTCCTATTAAATACGAGTTCAACCATATGTAACACTTATGATTTTATGTTTTTATGTTTAGTCTGGAAGGTCTAAATACATAAAACAGAAGTCTGGCAACGCCTAAATTGTTTCAATACATTTTTTAATACTAACTATTTTCACATACATTAAAACGTAACAATTGATAGTTTAGAATACTTTTTAACATAATAGTTACGTTATTAAGTCTTCAAAATGTGCTCCATTTGTGAGTTGACACCACTCTAATCGATGGTAGAATGCGTCTACCACATTTCTCCATGATTGTCTAGAAATTATTCGAGATTCATCGATAATTCATTGCCTTAGCTATGCAAGACTTGCTGGCTAAGTTTTGTAAACTGAATTTTTCAAGTATCTCTAATAAAAATAATCTTTAGGATTGAGATCGGGTGAACGTAGAGGCCATTCAATTCTACCTTGTCTACCAATTTATCGTCCGGGAAATATATCATCTAAATAACGCCAAACATTTACACCAACTATCTGACGTTAAATTTCTTTCGATGGCCCAATTAAATAAGTACCTACTATAACTGACCATACATTTAATTTTTGTGGTCTTTGAGTATGGTTTTCACGCATTCAGTGTGAATTTCACACGAGTTCAGCTATTCAATACGAGTTCAACCATATTATGTTCACTTGATTTTATGTAGTCTGAAAGATCTTAAATACATAAAACAGTGCAAAATATGTAGATTTTAATAAATTTAAATATTTAAATGGAGAATGCTGTGATTTTGACATTTGTTCACCATTTAAATTATGAACTAAAATTGACAGTAGTTGTGGTTCAAAAAGTTCTGCAATTTAAATTGCTTCTCTAAAATGCCGTTCTCTAAACCGTTCTCCTATTCATAAGACGACGGTACAAAAAACTGTAAGGCGATTTGAGGAATCTGGAGAAGTAAAAGATAGATACCGATCAGGTTGACCGAAACGAGTTATCAGTGACAACAAAACTTCAGATATAAGCAAAGTTTTGTTGAAGATCCACATACATCCCCAGGCAGGGTTGCACAAGTACATGATGTAGGTCATTCTTCAGTCTTACGTTTATTACGTAAAAATAAATTTAAATCATACAAAATTAACTTATTGCAAGAATTAAGTGAAGATGACTTTGGTCTTAGATTAGAGTTTACTGAGGTAGTGATGGATAAAATTGAAAATTATTAAAATTTCGTTAACAGAATATGTTTTTCCTATGAAGCAACTTTTACACTGTGTGGAAGTGTAAATCGACACAATTTAAGGTACTGGTGTGACGTAAATTCACACTGATGACTGAATGCGTGAAAACCATACTCAAAGACCACAAAAATTAAATGTGTGGTCAGATATAGTAGTTACTTATTCAATTGGGTCATTTTTTTGTCGAAAGAAATTTAACGTCAGATAGTTGGTGTAAATGTTCGGCGATATTTAGATGAGATATTTCCTGGACGATAAATTGGTAGACAAGGTAGAATTGAATGGCCTCCACGTTCACCCGATTTCAATCCTAAAGATTATTTTTATTAGGGATACTTGAAAAATTCAGTTTACAAAACTTAACCAGCAAGTCTTGCAGAGCTAAGGCAACGAATTATCAATGAATCTCGAATAATTTTTAGACAATCATGGAGAAATGTGGTAGACGCCTTCTACCATCGATTAGGGTGCTGTGAACTTACAAATTGAGCACATTTTGAACACTTAATAACGTAACTACTATGTTAAAAAATGTTCTAAACTATCAATTGTTACGTTTTAACGTATTTGAAAATAGATAGTATTAAAAAATTTATTGAAACAATTTAGGCGTTGCCAGACTTCGGTTTTATGTATTTATGACCTTCCAGATTACATAAAATCATAAGTGTTACATATGGTTGAACTCGTATTGAATAGGAGATTCCAATAATTACTGAATATACAGGGTGATGTATTTGAAAAACCAAAGTTACTAATAATATAAGAAAAACGGCAAATCTGGCAACATTGTAAATATCAAATATGGAATCTCCGTATCCCAAAATAGGTGTACCTCAAATTTTGTATAATTATGATTAGCATTTTACGAGATAATTAGCCGTTTCCAGACTTTTGGGTCACTCTGTATATACTAGTGAGACAAAATACATCCCTGACGAACTCCACGTTTTATATTTTTATAATTGACGTTACCGTTTTTGTTTTAACACATCCTCTGTGACTACAAAATACGTTTTATTGATGACTATATTGTATTTATCCAATCTGACGTCGTTTAGTACTTCGATGGAAGTTTTATGTTTACTACGACCGAGAATTTTTTGTAATAATCGTTAGATAAACAAATTTTTATCGTGATACTATCATTCAGTGATCTTTACATTTCCTTGTAAGGTGTATAGCTGTTTTAAGTCTTCGCCTGGCGTTCTATTAAAATTAGAAGTACCATCAACACTTATAAAGAACATTAGAAGCAATACAAAACAGCAAACGACATACAGAGCATTGAAGAGTAATGGAAAAATTACGGATAAGCACTGTATAAAGACACTTTAAAAAATACATTAGTATCAGAACACAAGAAACATGCAACCAGAGAGTCAGAACCAGTAATCTTACGGGCAGAAGTAGAGAAGGCTCTTAACCAACTAAGAAACAAAAAATGCCCAGGAATCGATGTCATACCAGCAGATAATCTAAAAGCTATGGAAGAGATTGGTGTAGATGTAATACTGGATATGTGCAACATAATATGGATCACAGGTGAATGGTCTGTTAAATGGTGCGAATCAACCTTCATCCCTATCCATAAAAAAGGATCACCAACCGTATACAGCAATTACAGAACTATTGCTTTTATTCCTCATGCAAGCAAAGTCCTGCTACATATAATCAATGATCCGCTAAAGAACTTTTTACTCCCAGACAGATAATAGAAAAAGCGAGAGAACACAACATACCAATGCAGCTCTGTTTCGTAGATTACATAGATTACACAAAGGGTTTCGTTTCGCTTCAGTAAAATGGGATCCGCTCTGGAGTATAATGGAAAATATGGGAACACCTAACCACGTAGTTAACCTAATAAGAAATCTGTATGATAAAAACTCAGCCAAAGTTAAAATACAAGGAATATAGTCGAATGCGTTCAAAATAAAGAAAGGAACTAGACAGGCTGCATACTATCACCATTACAAGAAAAGTACTAGAGGAATAGGATAGGGGAATCACTATAGGAGGCAGAGAACCTGCGATACGCAGGTGATATACTTATAGTAGCAGCGAAGGAAGTCGAAATGATTACCATCACTGAATAGCTAAGCCGGATAAGCGATGAATTAGGGCTTTAGATTAACAATGGAAAAACGAAAATAATAATCGTAGACAGAGCGAATAATAATCTACCGTACACTCACCGAGTGGCAAATTTCGAAGTAGTAGACAGATTTGTATACTTAGGCTCCATGATAACCAACTATAGTGATTGTTCCTCAGAAATCAAGCGTAGAATAGCAATAGCCCGAACCGCAACAGCTAAACTGATTCAAATATGGAAAGACCGAAGTAAGTTAACAAGAACAACTTGTAAGTCAGTTCGAAATTGCGAGTGCTAGGGCATAAATGAATCTTTTGTAACGAAATTGCTGATAGTCTTGCTAAATAAAGAGCTTACACTCCTTTTATCGGACTGGAGACATTCTGTGGGTCCAGAATAGCCGCATCGTGGAAGATATCCGAAAATAGTAAAGGATCTTTAGTGCAGTCTTCTTCTTCTCCTGCCACTCCTAGCGGAGATTGAAAATCATCATGGCCACTGCGACTTTGTTAGCAGTGCGCCTAGAAAGTTCAATCGAACTACACCCGAACCATTCACGTAGATTTCGAAGCCACGATATTTTTCTTCTTCTCACACTTCTTTTGCCCTTAATTTTGCCCTGCATGATGTTTCTTAAAAGTTCGTACTTTTCACCTCTCACAATGTGCCCCAAGTATTCCATCTTTCTAGTTTTTATCTCATTTAGAATTTCGCATCTTTTGTCTAAAATTTGGAGTACTTGCGTGTTAGTGACGCGGTCCATCCATGATATTCTGAGAATGCGCCTATAGCACCACATCTCGAAAGCTTCGATGTTTTTTATGGTCAACTGTTTTAGTGTCCAAGCCTCAACTCCATATAACAGGGTAGAAAAGTCATAACACCGCAGCATTCGTATTCGTAACTTTATATTGATATCACGATTGCAAAAGAGTTTGCGCATTCTATTAAAGACTGATCTAGCGATTTCTATTCTACATCTAATCTCTTTTGTTTGATCAGTATCGTCTGTGATCCAAGCACCTAGATATTTATAACAGGGCACACGCTCAATCGTTGAATTGTCTATTACAAGATTAGCTCTGATGTTCTTTGATTTCGTGATTACCATAAATTTAGTTTTTTTCAAATTAATTTTCAAGCCGTAACTGTTACAGTATATATTGAGACTTTGAACGAGATGTTGTAGTTCTACTAGCGTTCCCGTTAGGAGAACTGTATCGTCAGCATACCTTATATTGTTGATCGTCTCACCATTTATTATCAGACCAAGATCTTCTTCCTCGAGTGCTTGTTCACAGATAGCTTCACTATACAGATTAAATAAAAGTGGCGATAAGATACATCCCTGTCGGACTCCTCGACGGATTTGAATTTCTTTTGTTAGTCTGCCCTCAACCTTGACATTTGCTGTTTGATTCCAATATAGATTGCATATAATTCGAATATCTCGGCTGTCTATATTTTTCTTTATTAGAACTTGTCTTAGTGGTTTATGTTGTACTTTGTCAAAGGCCTTTTCGAAATCAATAAAGCAGGCGTAAATTTCTTGGTTCATGTCTAAGCATCTCTGTGAGAGAACGTTCATTACAAACAGAGCCTCCCTTGTACCCAGCCCTTTTCTGAATCCCATCTGAGTGTTACTGATGTCTACGTCTAATTTCCTATAGATCCTATTATGGATTATTTTTAAGAACAGTTTTAGAGCATGACTCATCAAAGCTATCGTACGATATTCGTTGCATTCCTTTGTATTTACCTTTTTTGGCAGTAGTATAAAGGTCGAACGGAGCCATTCCCTAGGTATTATTCCAGTTCTATATATTGTGTTAAATAGATCTAGGAGTATTTTAATAGATTCATCGTCCATAAGTTTGAGCAGTTCTACGGGAATTTCATCAGGACCGGGGGCCTTACCACTTTTTGCTTGTTTGATTGCTTATTCTATTTCTTCTCTGATTGTATCAGACCCTGTATTATCTGTATATTCGTTTGAGATTTCTTGTCTATCTTAGTCATCAAACAGTTGTGATATGTATTCTGTCCATCGGTTCATTTTTTGTTGTAAATCTGTTATAATTATACCATCTGTATCTTTGATCTGCCCTGTCTGTGTTGTGCTTCTCCTTCCTGTCATTTCTTTAATCTTTTTGTGTACATTAAAAAAGTCATATTTTCGCTCCAATTGTTCCAACTCCTGGCATTGCTCACTTAGCCATCTTTCTCTAGCTTCTCTTATTATCAGTAGCCTACAAGTCTACTAAATCTAAAAGTAAGCCAAAAGGCTCTTACAAACCCTCTGTCTTCTGCCAAGGGTTTTTTAGAATGAGATCAGGTTACATCTTCTTCTTCTTTACGTACCGTCTCTTCTCAGAAGGTTGGCAACCATCATAGTGATTCGAATCTTTGACGCCGCTGCTCAGAACAGTTATTTTAATTTAACTGCAGGTAAACCATATTCTTAGATTGTTTAGCCAGGAAATGCATCTTGTACCTTGGCTTCTTCGTTCTAGTATTTTCCCCTGCAGGATCACCTACAGCAGTTAGTAGTACTCACCTCTCATAACCTAAATGGCCCAAATATTAGAACTTTCTTATTTTGATAGTGTTTAAAATTTCTTCTTCAGGTTACACAGATAACTCCAAAACGGATGTTAGGCTTTCTCAAAAGTCTATCTTTTGAAATGAAATAAATATGTAAGGTACACAAAAAAGATTTCTCAGGTGAGAGTGTGGAAAGGTCTATACCACAAACTATCACTTTGACATCTACAATCTATAAAAGAAGAAACTAATGTCTTCCTTATTTAATCTAATTCTTAATAAAATTTGATTTGTCTATCCTAATTTGGATAAATTACTGAATTATTAAAAAAAATTAATTGATTCGGTATATTATATTTGTTATTTCAAAACACATATTACATTTTAATATCTAAAGCAGCGAGCAATGTTCATTTTTAATTAATAACTTGTGGCGTTGGTTCATAGACTAATTTATCAATTACATCAATATTCACCGTGTTAAATATTTCACATAACATTTTAGAATATTAAATTATTCATCGTCAAAAGCTTCATATTTGATGAATAAAGCATGCTTTCAATAATAACCCTAATATAAATAAAACCATATAACATTCACGGTCGTTGATGTAACGTTAGTCCAAGGGCACACGCTACTCTCCATATTTGGACATGGCGTATAAAAAATATTTTTAACTTCATAAGAAGTATGTGATAGAATTAACTATGGCATCTGCAAACTGCAGTTTATGTAACAATCACCAAAATTTTGTGCTAGATAAGATTGAGGATAGGATTTGAGACTTCTACGTTCTACCATAAAAATAAGTTTTTTAATTTTTGTTAACAGGAAATGTTCTATTTGTTTCATTGTGATTTTTTACTACCCGATAACTACCCGAAAGAAATCAGAGAAATGATAACCGAAAAAAGAAAACTAAGACGCAAGTGGCATCAGTCTAGAGCACCAGTTGATACAACTAGATTAAATAATGCCACACAAAAATTAAAAAGAGAAATACAAAAAATTAAAAACGAATCGGTTAACATTTACCTAAGTGAACTATCAAATGATAGCGCTACTGATTACTCTTTGTGGAAGGCTACTAAACGATTAAAAAGGCCAATCTTACAGTATCCACCAATTAGAAATACTAATGGTAGCTGGGCAAGAAGCAATATACAAAAGGCCAACAGGTTTGATGACCACCTAGAAAATACTTTTCAACCAAATGAAGAACAAGAAAGAATAAATTGGCAGCTTCCTGATCAAGACGAAATGGAGATTTGCCTTGTAACTCCAAAAGAAGTATATTTGGAAATAAAAGAAAATATAAATCCAAAGAAAGCTCCTGGATTTGATGTAATTACTGGGGAAGTGTTAGAGCAACTTCCAAGGAAAGCTATTATAAAATTAACACATCTTATAAACGCTTCCTTTAGGTTGAGGTACGTACCAAAGATATGGAAGGTGGCAGAAATTATAATGACACTAAAACCAGGAAAACCTCCACAAGAAGCTTCTTCATATAGGCCTATTTCACTGTTACCTGTCATGTCTAAATTATACGAAAAATTACTCTTGAAGAGACTAAAACCGATTATAGAGGAAAAAAATCTAATTCCTAATTATCAGTTTGGGTTTAGAGCAAGCCACTCAACGATAGATCAGGTGCATAGAATAACAGATATCATAGAAAAAGCTCTAGAAGAAGGAAAAGTTTGTTCCGCAATTTTCCTCGATGAAGCGCAGGCTTTTGACAAGGTGTGGCATGACGGACTATATCATAAAATGAGATGCTACTTACTAAAACAATATTCTGAACTACTAGAATCATATATATCCGACAGATACTTTCAAGTTAAATATGAGGAAGCATATTCAGAATTAAGAGAAGTTAAAACTGGAGTTCCACAAGGAAGTGTCCTGGGGCCAGTGCTATACCTGCTCTATACCAGCGATATTCCATCATTAGAACCTAACACAATTGCGACATTTGCAGACGACACATGCATTCTAGCAGTCGGACAAAACCAGGAGGATGCAGCTACCATGCTACAGAACTCTGTTGAGCAAATTAACATCTGGACCAGCCGATGGCGTATCAAATTGAATGAAACAAAATCTGTTCATGTCAATTTTACTAACAAAAGAGAACAACATATCCCAGTACATATAAATAGAAACCAAATACCTTATGCAAATACGGCAAAATATTTGGGTATGACGTTAGATTCCAAGCTACGTTGAAAAGCACATGTTAAGAAAAAAAAGGAGGAATTAGAAATTAAGTTCAGAAAGATGTACTGGTTGATGGGAAAAAATCCACTCTGTCTATTTACAACAAATTGCTATTATATAAGCAAGTCCTTAAACCGATATGGACATACGGAATACAGCTATGAGGCTGTACAAAAGAAAGCAACATCCAACATATACAACGATATCAGAATAAAGTATTAAGGAACATCGTTAACGCTCCATGGTACTTTAGAAACTGTGATCTTCATCGAGACCTCCAGATGGATACAGTTATCCAGACAATAAGTAAGTTTGCCGAGAGTCATGAACAAAGGCTCTCCAATCTCGTGAACGTCGAGGCCATCAAACTCCTAGACAACGCCAACCAGATAAGAAGACTAAAGAGAAGAAGCCGTTTGATTTAGTGCTATAAGTGAGTGAAAGTGAAAAAGCAGAGTAAAGTGCGGCTAAAGTGTACACGTTAGCTAGTAGTACTATAATGTATTAGAGCCTAAGGAATATTGCTGAATATAACCTTAGATAAGTTTCTTGTAATATTTATATATAGAACTAAACTAACTTGCTTATTGATCATAGTGAATGATCAGATAGCAATAGTCATAAGATTCCTGTTGGAGTTTTATTAAACAAAAAAAAATTGTGATTTTTTACGATGTTTAAACAATTTTAAATTTGTAATAACAAGGCTAAACTGAACTGGAATTTTGGGCTACAGACCAAAGTTTCACATTATTACTTTTTTGCATGTCGTTTCGTCTGTGGCTAAGACAAAAATTCTAATAGTCCAAAATATGACGATAAAAATAGTTAGAAGAAGAAGAAGAAAATGTCTGGATTTTTTTATTGGCATCGATTTATTTAGAATTTTAACCATAACTAAAAAATAACTCAAAAATCAAAATCTACCCTATGGCAATATGTTATTTTCCTCTGGAGGTGGTTACCACCCCAACTTTAGGGTGGAAAAAGTTTATCAAAAAAAAACATGGTAGTCGCTAAAATAGAGAATTATGAGTATTTTCGAAAAGTCAATATTTCTAAAGTTATTCGTGACTGAAAGTTTACAAATTATTCGTCAAAAAAGCTTGTTTTTAATTCCGTTTTTCGTGAATATCTCCAAAAATTTAGATTTGATCGCGAAAATTGTGTGATAAATAATCCTCTTTTTCTCAAAATAACTCAACAAGTAAAACCGATGAAGAAAAATGTTGGAATACAAAAAAAAATTTTTTTTTGCTAAAGAATTTGATTTTTTTTATTTCTATAAATTAAAAATAAAGCGGGATATGATTGTTTACAGGTTGTATTCGCATGTGTTTAGTAAAATGTTCAAGTCTTTTCAGTGTAACCCTTTTTAAAACGACGGACTCAAAACAAAAATTAATATATACCAGTTTGTAGCTTTTAAAATTACAAGTGATGTGTATTAAATTTGTTTCAAGCCCTTCGTTTTAAAAAGAGTTGCGTTTAAAGAGTTTGAACGCATCCGAATTCAACCTCTAAACAATCATATCTTGTTTTGCATTCTTTCTTGCATTTTTCTTTATCTTTTTTTAGTATAATTTCTGAAGTGTATGTCAGTCACGAATAACTCAAAAATATTGAGTTTTCAGAAAAAACTCTAAAGAACATTTTTGTTATATATATATATATATATATATATATATATATATATATATATATATATATATTTTGGGTGTGGCAGTAAAGTGGGACTGCCGGTAGAAGTTATACTTCTATACACGCGTTCGCCGTTACAAATTTATATGGGAGACAATCTGCACAATCATTACATATGTAATGCTATAGGTAAGAGAGAGCAGAAAGACAAAAAGAATTAGGTATATATGTATATGGTGCATCGTTTGCTGTATATAAATATTTGACCTGTAATAAGAGTATAGTAAATGAAGGATTGTATCAATATTTTAATGAAAATATATATTTTTATTTTCATATATGTATAAAAGGAGTTGAATGCAAAAAATTTACATTTACATACAAAAAACATACTCTGCAGTAAAATTCGTTGTTTATTTTGTTATTAATATAAAAATTACAATACAATACACTGCAACATATTTCAATATAATAATACAATACAAATTAAAATGCAATATTCATAAGTATTTAAAACTGCCAATATATATATAACTTACTTTACGAAGATAAAAATAAAAAAACCAACAACACGGATTATGTTGTAAATTTTCATTTTATTTTAAAATTTAGCATTTTTGCGTATATTACATATATTTAATAAGATTAACGTTAGGTTTTTAAATATTTCAAAAACAAAAAATGGAATTCATATTGGGATTCGAACTTACATACACCAGCGTATGAACCAAACACGTAAAAGATTTTCCAATTAGACATGACACTAACAGATTTCAAAATTAACAGTTATCGGTCTTACAATGATTATTTTGAAATACAAAAGCCGAAAATACCTATGAACATTTTATATTTTATAACTATGAATATTTTATATATAATATATATATATTATTAAATACATAAACAAAAATAACATTTTTATTCTCGAGAGGCGAAGAGGGAGAAAATATATCTTCTGTCTCTCTCTTACTCATTATCTTACATATGTAATGATTTTGCCGATTCACTCCCGTACAAATTTCCAACGTCGAGCGCGTGTATAGAAGTATAACTTCAAAAAATAAACAGTAAATATCACAGTTTTGAAAAAAATGCTACTATTGCCCCTATAGGAATATATTCAGTCTTTTTTATGAAATTATAATTGACTTACCTTTGATATATCTGGTATGGCAATGCTTCCATTGGGTCCTGAAAAGATAATAAAAGTATATTAGAAGTGAAGAAAATTGATTCCCATTCAAGAAATTAAAAAGCTACCGTTATATTTTATTTTGATATTAATTAAAATTTAATTGTATTTTAAAGGTAATGGATTCCGATTTATATTTATTATCATATACAAAAGATTACTTTTATATTAACAGTAAACAAGAGCCTTTGTTTGTTTTGTGTTTAAACACATGAAGGGTCTAGGGGAAAAACGGCATTAGTCCATTTTTTCAACAAACTGAGGTCACCATTGATTTTTGTGGTACTGTTAGGTTACTTTCAAGTAGTGATACCGTTAATCTGTAAAAACAGCGTAGATCCTTAAAATAACCATTATAAGATTTACTATACGAGGGAAGAATGGCATGAGTCCGTGCGCGTGTATGGAAAAAGGGCATCAGTCCCTGTTATCAGTTGGTGTCGGTAAGTCAATTGTTGCATCAGCCGTTAGTTTACCACTCATAGCCACGTGCATCTGTTGTATATTGATACGTTGTGCATATTTCTGTAGTGTAAAAGTTTTTAAAAACACAAGAATTATCATGGATAGTGACTATTCAGTGTCCAGTGAAAGTGAAACTGGTCTATCAAGCAGGGAAACGAAGAAACGTAAAAGAACTGGCAGAGGGCGAGATGTAATGAAAATTCTGCCACAACGCATGAATTGGGACCCAACTGTTTTTGTAAACGTTTTAAATGTTTTACTGTGGTTCCTGAACCTGAACGGTATAGAATAATTCGTGAATTTAATAAATTAGGTAACACTGATGCACAAAACTCTTACATTAGTGGTCTAATCAGTGTTCTTCCTGTCAACCGCAGGCGACCTAGAAAAAACGCTGAAGAATCTAGACTTAATAGTGCTTCCTTTAGTTATCGTGTTCGAATAGTTGAGGATGGAATTACTGATGTTTCAGTATGTATCAAAGCTTTTTTATCTTTCCATGGAATCACGGGACGTCGAGTTAGATACGTTAGAGACTCCCTGCTTTTTAATGGGAAAGCACCTAACGATATGCGAGGAAAACATAATTCGCGACCTCACAAACTTTCTGAAGTCACAAAGCAAAAGGTGATGGAGTTCATTAAAAGTCTAAAAGGACGCAAATCTCATTATTCTTTAGCAGACTTGAATAAAATTTACTTACCTGAAAACTTAAACATAGTGAAATTACACAAAATGTATTCCGAAACAAACGTTGACAATAAAATATCCTACGAATCCTTCCGTGACATTTTTGAGTCAAATTTTAATATATCGTTCGAATATCGTTCGGATTTATAATATTCTGCCCATGGAAGTAAAAGAACTAGCTATTTTTTGTGATTCCTGTTCAGGACAAAATAAAAATTTTACTATCATTCGATTCTTGCATTACTTAGTTACAAGAAAAAATCGTTTTGATATTGTGAAGGTAATATTCCCTATTAGAGGGCATTCATATCTTGAATGCGATCGAAACATGAGCCTTGTCAATCAGAAAGCATACACTGAGGTACCAGAGGACTGGAGAGACGAATTGCGAAATTACCGTTTGAAACCTACACCATTTGAAGTGATTGATTGCAGTAAAAATTTTGATTTTCAAAATTGGACTTCATTTTTATCGCCGCTATATCCAACGAAGTGCCCTTTCCCAACTCGGCCAATCAGAATGCTTAAATTTTGCAGCAAGGATAACCGATTAATTTTCCATAAATCTACGTATATGGGTTTATATTATAATTCTAAATTATATAAACCGATTAAGGTGTGCCGCAAAAGGACACAAAATAATCACAATAAAAAAGAAGTAGGAACATTACGAAAACTTTATCAAGGCGCAATTCCTATTATAAAAAATCCAAATGGAAAGATCTGCAAGATCTAACTACATTCCTCGAGAAACCAGAATCCAGGTTGTTTTATCAACAATTAACAGTAGTTGTTGTCGAACAATCTGGAGAAAATTTTTATAATAAGGTTATTTTTAACGTTTTTTAATAAAAAATATAATATTTACCTAAAAATATTATTTTTGATTATTTTTCTTTATATTTGACTTTATAATAAGTCTAAAATCTTAATTTTCAATTTTCTCGAAATAAATCCAAATGGACTATTGCCGTTCTTCCCCTGGACCCTTCACATGTATGTGTATCCGAGGTCTAACTGTCTCGTCCAAAAGCTCTATACTACGTTTGAATGTCCATTATTACAACTTACAGTCCATTATTTAAAATTTTATTAAAAAAAAAAAAGATGACATACAAAAGATTTAAAAAACAAATAGAAAAAAATATAAATAAAAGACAGACGAAAAAAGAAAAAACGGAGAAAAAAACTATAAATGGAGTTCGAAAAGGCAAATTTAGACTTCCTAGCTTTAACGGAAACAAAAAAAGGCACAGGAGCAATATAACTAAAAAATTTATATTTGATGTTATACAGTGGAGTTGATGAAAAAGAAAGAGCAACATGAAGTGTAAAATTGTAGAATACACGCCAATAAAAAAAATCCTTGAGGAAATATGAATATGGGGGAGGAAGGTGTTAAAACGTTACGGTGCGGTATAGGGTGGGAAGGGGGTTTGAACAACGCGTTACGTAACATTGTTTTTTTACTTACATAAAAAACTATTGAATTAAAATCTCTCAAGTTAGCAATACTTTTCGTTTGGGCATTACGGAGAATCCCTCGATTGTATTGTACGATATTGTTATTATGTTTCTTTTGTTTATGTTTTACGCGAAATTGTACGTCCTTTTCATTTTGTTTTCGTTGTCAGTAATACGCAGACACACATACACAGTGTTGTTAAATTGAATTCATACTGTAATGTCATCAAAAGATGAAAAAAAACGTGAAAATTGACAACTACGATGTTTCAGCGGAATACAGAAATACTGAAGATATCTTTCGGGATCCAGCAGAACTTAATCTGGCATAGTATAGCACTCACATACGTAAATCATAATATTTCTTGAAAGTGATTAAATGCGCGGACGAAAGCTGCTCTTGGCGCTCGATGACTGCATTGAAATATGTCTTTCTGGATTTCCTGCAGCCAGTCTACCAATCCTTCAAATCACAAGGAAGTTCGTGGTGACTTGTCAATTAGATAAAGTTTTCACCATTTCTTGTGAGGTTGTCATTTGATCTGTGGCTTGCACTGAAAGCATTTTAGCAGGTTCCTTACGATTTCTTTTGTCCATCACTACAATGCGACCTTAAAAACAGGATATTTGCAACCACTAGGATATATTTCATATTCTACACCAGTACATTGCACATCGCCTCCTGAGAATGCCGATTCACTCAACGAAGAAGAAGTTGATGCGACCCTACTCATCTACTTCCGGATGCCAATATTGAAAGCATCTGAGTGTCTGGCAAACCTATGATCAGAGGACTAGCAACTCCAATTGAATTGTCTTTTAAATAACTACCTTGTTCTTCCATTCTTTTCAACAAGAGATTTAGAGACTCGATCAGTAGAGTTATGACATACCCTGTAGCAGATATTGGATCTTATCACAACCCTTTAGTCGCCTATGCAAGAGTTAGGCTAAAACGAATAGAAAAAAAATATCAGAAAAATAATTTTTTTATTTCAGATGTCAACAAAAGTAAAATATAAAATTATGTAAATAATCAGATGAAAGAAATGGGAACAACCAAAAAGGTTAAAAAGTCCCTTTCTACCGTGAGGGGTCCCTTAACGTGGACTATTATAATTTACTAACGAACTAATAGGTATTATGCTAAACCAAATTGCCCGTGTGTTTACTATATTTATAACAATATTGGTTATTAGACCAAAAATGATGTTTTTGTAAAATGTTTTTTCTAAAGCCACGATATTCTTCGTCCTCTCCTATGCCATTACATATACCAAAAGCTGCGTAGAAAAAAAGTTATACAACAATGACTGCGAAATAATCGGGAAATTGTCCCAAAAATGGAGTGAGTGGTGAACTTGAAAAAATTGTATCTTGGACACTGTGAGTTCTAAAGACTTCTACCGAAAGTCATTTTGAAGAGAAAGAATAGAAGTTTTGTTCTGTGAACCAATGCCTATACCTATACCCACTTGGAAAAAGTTTGATTAAATTTTTTTCAAAAAAAATATTTTTGATTTTGAGATGAACTTTAATTTTAAACAACTAGTCAGTAAATGTTTATGTACGAAAACTGTATAATGCACCCTAGCTTTCTTCTTCACGTGCCATCTCCGCTACGAAGGTTGGCTATCATCATGGCAATTTTGACCCTGGAGGCTGCCGCTCGGAACAATTGTATGGAAGTGCAAGCAAACCACTCCCTGAGGTTTCTCAACCATGACATTCTTCTCCTACCTATGCTGCGCCTACCTTCAATCTTTCCTTGCATAATTAGTTGCAACAGTTGATATTTATTCCCACGTGTAATATGTCCCAGGTACTGTAGTTTCCTCATTTTAACACTCAATACGACCTCCTTTTGTTTGTTCATCCTGTCTAATACAACTTGGTTAGTTATCTTATCCTTCCAGGAGATTTTTAACATTCTTCGGTACGCCCACATCTCAAATGCCTCCAGCTTACCCATACATTGCTTATTTAGTGTCCACGTCTCCACCCTATATAACAGGACCGAGAAAACATAACATTTAAGCATTCGTATTTTCAGCTTTAGGCTTAGGTTACGGCTACACAACATTTGTTTCATATTGTTAAATGCACTGCGGGCTTTCTCTATTCTTATTCTTATTTCTCTGGTGTATTCGTTTGACTCGTTAATATTTGTTCCGAGGTAATTGTAATTTTGTACTCGTTCAATGAGATTCTGTCCTACATGTAAGTTGATATTATTGATACGTTTCTTTGTAATTATCATGAATTTGGTCTTCTTTGTATTCAGTGACAGACCAAATTCTTCACTTGCTTCTACCACTTTGTTTAGTAATCTCTGTAGGTCGTCAATATTTTCTGCTATGAGCGCGGTATCATCAGCATATCGGATATTGCAAATGGGGTGACCGTTGATCTTTATTCCGGCTTTTTCGTTCATAAGAGCTTTTTTAATAACTTCTTCCGCGTAGATATTGAACAAGGTTGGAGACAACACACAGCCCTGCCGAACACCTCTTTTGATCTGTATTCTATCTGATATCGAGCTGTTAATTCGTACTGTAGCTTCTTGTTCTCTCACCCTAGCGCATAGAGTCTAATTCACCCCTTACTTAAAAACACACCCCGTCAGTAGCACTCCGCGGTTTTTTATATTCCGCGGTCCAATTAATAACCCAATATTATTAGCTATAGGCATTGCAAGAGCTTTAACATATTAAAATCCACGAGGAAATTAATTCCTGCAGCTGGCTGTATACCACGTATCACAAAAAAGAGGTTATATCTTTGTAAATGGGTATATTTACATATTATTTTAATTTTTTGTGACTACATACAAAACAATTTTTGTAACATTCAAGGCGGTTGGCAGCATCAAAACATCATTCGTGATCCAGAAATAGTTCTTAAACATTTTGAAAGGACAATCTCTTTTGCTATTTAGCTTAATGCCATGGGGAGAAATAGGATGTCCAGCAAGATATTAAATTAAAATATTAATTTTAGACTAACATATATAGCCTTCTACTTTCGTTAACCACTGAAATATACAAACCTATATACAATTGACCATTTTTACAGAGAGCCAGTTAAATCAATTCTTATTTACTTAATCTGAAACCCGTGTAAATTCATAGAATAAACTATATTCCGTATACCTGCTGTTGGTATGGGAAGTAAGCATGGTTTATCAGAAAATTACATTCATATTCTATATTCTACTCTTTTGTTCAATATATATCTCAACTAGCCTTAAAACTAAACAGAGGACCCGATTTATTAGAGACGATTAGCATACCAAAGCTTTGTTTATCTTCATTCAAATTTAATCGAAACGAATAGGCTCAGCCGTTAATCAATATCTAAAATCCGTGCAATAAATTTGTTTGGGAGCACTGATTTAAAGGATCGCCTCACTGGCCGAAGTCGCCAACTATTAATGATGTATTTGGAGTTACGACTGGACGTTTAACTAGGTTAATTTCGGATTTAACAGGTATCGAAATATGATCTGACATAGTTCAGTTATGAGAATAATGGTTTAACAAAATGGTGCCGTGTGTGACTAGTTACATAACATACGATGTGTGTTGGGTCAATATACGAAGAAAAAAATATTTTCATATAACTTTTTTTAAATAAATATCAACTATTTCATAGAAACTTTTTTATCTATCTATATGTCTGACTACAAACCATTCATTATTTATCTTTATCCCTCTCTACTGATTCATATTTTTACCTTGTTTAGGCTTCTGCCTCTTCAAGGAAGGGGTACTCCTGTTTTTCTGTGGAACGAGAGGGTGTGGTAAACGTAAGGGTGATATGCGTGTGGAGTTATAGAGGAGGAGTGCTAGAAAGCTGGGGTTCAGAAGGTTACGTATTGTGATAAGGAGTGCACAAGAGGAATCATTAGTAAGCGAAACAAGCCAAAGGGAGGTACTTCAAGGTGGTAGTCCTACTAGAAACGGCTCTTAATTAGCGTTTTTGGCTTGCAGTTGTTAGCTGCCATATTTTATGGGGATTGATTCTAATATATCAAAATACTCATTAGAAAGTTCGTTTCCAGTGTTATGTAGAAATTTTGCTGGAAGAAATGAAACTTTTGTTCCATTCCTTCCAGCTGCGTTTGTGTTCCTAACATGGAAAGTTCTGCTTTAAGGCAGAAGTTGCCTTCCAGCAGCCATGTTAGGAAAGCTGGTGAGTATTTGCCCTCGCCAATTACAAGGAGTTTTCAGTATTTGCTTCAGTATTTGAAAAAGGAGTTTAGTCCTTTTTCTTACCCTGTCTAAGGTATTTTGTATGTAGATTTAGCAGTTGAGAGTCCTACTAAAATGAACTCCCAAATAGAAAACCGAGTTTCTGAGAATAAGGTCTCTTCCTAGTAGGTTTCTACGGTCCTGAACATCACGGCAGTGGGGAGATTTAAATAGTATTAATTTAGTTTTGGAGGCGTTAATACTCACTCTCCATCTATTGAATCACCTAATAACCCGGTTTAGGTAGTTTTGACCTCTTTCGAATACAGATATTTGTTTACGCACTCTATATGGGCCTGACGTGAGAAGCACAGTGTCGTCAGCAAACAGCAGTCGGGTTTTCGATCTATACTGAGGGCGTGGGGTGTCAGTGGACTGTGTACAGTATTGAAGCAAGAATTGCGCCCTGGGCTCCAGCTTGTGAAGTAAATGTTGAGGATAAAGTGTTATCAACTTTGAACCGGATAGTCCGATTGGAGAGATAGGAATTTATTAATTTAACGAAAGTTGTGTGCCAGACCTGGTCGAATGCTTTCTGGACGTCTAGAAATATGCATATGACGTGTTTTCTTTCGTTAATTGATTGTGAAATGAAAGTTGCTGCTTCAACGAATGCATTTTGTGTTAAATATTTAGCCCTATTCCGAATTGATAATTTAAAATGGCAAAGTGAGCGTTTAGAAGTTTTACGAGTCTCTTCTTAAGGATCCTCTCATAGACTTTACCTAGGGTGCTTAGTAATGAAATAGATCTGAGGGATTCAGGGTTGTTTGATGGTTTCCGTTGTTTGGCAAGCATGCCTGTGCTGGCCACCTTCCATGAGATTAGAAAGGAACTTAGCGTAAAACATGCATTGATTATGTTACTGAGCAGAGGGACTATTTTCTCTGGAAGATTTTTGAGGCATCTTCTGTGGATGCTATCAGGGCCAGGAGATGTCATTTTATCTCTCTCTATTTATGCATGTATTTTATTTGTCTTTTCTACATCGGACCCGCAGTTTGCTCAAAATTATTGCTGCATCAGATTTGCCTTCCACGACTTTATATCTGGCCTCCTTATATAAAGGAGGCAGATAGCTTACTACCAGGAACTAAGACCACAAATGGCAGAATGCTACATGGTATTGAAACGTGGACAATAAAAGTAAAAACAATTACTCGTCTTAGGGCTTTTGGGATAAGACTACAAAGAAGAATAGTTTTCATCTCATGGACAGAACATGCATAGAGCACAGACCTTATACAGATGACCAATACAAATAATAACAATACGTCCAATAAAACATTATTGACTAAAATAAAGTGCAGAAAAATAGCTTATCCAGGGCAGATATTGAGAAGAGAGAAATACCATCTATTACAACTAATGCTCAATGGTAAAATGACCTACAGGGAATTGAAAGAAAGCAACAATCATGGCTCCTAAACATTCTAGAATGGAGTCGGGTGCGAAGTTAAAAAGTTTTTCTACAATCTACTGATAAAGCTAATGATAATTTCATGAAATTTTTAACTAGTTTTCGCGCGTATCATAAACGAAGTTGCTTATCTTGACAAAGTTGATTAATCAATTTCGCTGTTCTCCTTGTACACTTTTCATTTAAAAAATACCGAATCAAGGATCTTAGAAACATGAAAATCCTAAATAGAAAAATTATTTGCATTACTTAATCAGTAGATACTAGATGCCTAAAAAACAAGAAAGCTGAAGGAAGGGATAATGTACACTGCGAAATACTAAAGATTCTATATAAATCTTCTTCTTCTTTGATTTTCTCCACCTTGCATCTACGTTATGTATCTGTACTTCTAACTGTAATGTCCCATCGTATTTTACCATCAATTTTTCAAGATGTTTTCATCTCTGCTGTTTCTAACATCCTTAAAACAGATTGAACTGCAAATGCATCCAAACATAAACCAAAATAATAATCAGTAATGCGAATAAGATCATCCCTAATAACACAACAATCGGAAATTTCGAACACTTTAAGGGCGAGCGCCCACCAAAGTGGCGTGGCAGTGGCAAGTAGCAAGTAGCACGCGTTTAGCATAATGTAACCAATCCAAACGAATGATTAGAATGAATGACGTCACTGTCATTTTGGTGTAAACTGAATCATTTGTTTTCATTGGTTACATTATGCTAGACGCGTGCTACTTGCTACTTGCCACTACCACGCCACTTTGGAGGGCGCTCGCCCTTACAGTTAATCATTATCAGTAGCCAGATATGGACTAGAAATGATACATTAGACAAAGAAGTGAGCAGAGAAACTAGTAATAGCTCATAGTTCAATGAAATAAACAATCTTAGGAATATTCTAAAGAATAAGCAACATATATAAAAAACAGTAAAAGACACTCATGTAATGGAATACATTGCTATAGAAATTACTATACAACCGCGATAGATTAAGACGCTTAGATTATATTGAGGGAACAGATATAAAAAACAGAGCAACAGACACTCATGTAATGGAATATATCGCTACAGCAATTGCTGTAGAACCGCGATAGATTAAGATGCTTGGAATATATTCCACGAATAGTTCGGACAAACTAGACGAATGTCGCAGAAGAAAGATACATACGGAAAACGTGGTGATACCTACATCCAGCAGTGGATAGTGTTGGCGAACACGGCGCATCGACATATTGCCATATCTTCATATTAAAAATATCTTCTTCTTAATATTCTTTTCATTTAGACATGACTCTATCTGATTTTCAATGTGCCTCCAGTAAGTTGTCGTTCCATCGTTTTCCTAGTGCTTAATGTTCTTCGCCTTGAATCTACGTCGTATATCTGTTTTTATAGCTCTCTCCCATAGTGTCTTACCATCAATTTTTCTAAGTGTTTTTATATCTGCTGTTTCTAACATCCTTTTTGTCCTGTCTGTATCAGGTCGTGTATCTGCTGCGTATGTCATTATTGGTCTGACGACTCTTTTGTAAATTCTGTCTTTCATTTCTTTCCCGATATTTTTATTTTTCAATATTGTTTCATTCAGGCAACCTGCTGCTATGTTTGCTCTATTAACTTTATCTTCTACTTCTGTTTTTGAGAGATTAGTATTGCGTCGTCTGCCTAGCAGATTATTTTAAGATGTTTTTTTCCCTATTTGGTATCCTTTTTTATTCTTACTTTTTTATTATTCATAATAAGATTGAACAATAGAGGACTCAGGGAATCTACTTGTCTTGGGTCTGACAATCCTGGGACTGACATTTATTATGATCCTCAAGCAATCTAATGTCCACCTCTGTGATAAGCATCGACGTATAAGCTTGATCAATCACATTACCAAAACGTTCACCAAGATGATTCATAGAAGAATATTATGATAAATGTGTGTCAAATATTGATAAATCGCAATTTGGCTTTCTAAAAACACTTAGAACTACAGAAGCAGCTTTAGCTTTCCCGATGCTTATATAGCGATGTAGAGAAATTAATAAGGATGTACATTCTTTGTGAATTTTAGAAAAGCATTAACTATGTGAATCATGAACAACTAATATAATTATATTCTATTGACAACAAGGATATTCAGATTGTGGCAAACCTATACTATAACAATACGAACTGTACATAAACCTAACCTAACCTAAGCTAAGCTATACTACTGGAGTCAAACAGCAAGAGTAAAAATAGGCAATGAACTTATTAAAAGTGTGGGGATCAAAAGAGGTGTCCGACAGGGTTGTATCTTATCCCCACTCCTTTTTAATATTTAATTCGAGGAAATATTTAAAAAATGTATGTATGCAAAATTAAACCGAGGAGATAGTAATAGACGGTGAGTTAACGATCAACATAAGATATGCCGATATCACGGTGATCCGTGTACGTGCCAGTAGCATAGATGAAATTACAACAGGCAATGGAACTGATAAATGCAGTCAGTGAGGACTATGGCCTGAGCCTCAACCTCAAGAAAAAAAAAATGAATACTAAGAAACAACCTGCACGACAGTTGTGGATAAAGAACATTTATAATTGACCACGTAGAATGTTATGTATACCAACGTAAATGCAAAATTGAAACAGACACAGAAGTTAAGCGAGAATAGAACTAGCTAGACCAGCATTTACCAACATGAAAAAGCAATCTTATTATATGGTGGGAGGTGTGGATGGTGATAGAAACGCTCATGAAAAACTAGAAGCATTCGAAATGTGGGTGTACTGACGCATTCTTCTGTGTAATCCACAGAATTGGAAAAGAGAAAGAAATCTTCAGCACACTTCAACAAAAAAAAAATTGAATGTCTTGGCCACATATCGAGACATATTAAGTAACGTCTACTTCAATTCATTATACAGGGAAAATAGACAGCAAAATTCCCGGGCCAGCGAGGAGAAGATACTCGTGATTCCAAAATTATGCGGAAGTGGTTCGCGTTCACTAATCAGAAGTGCTGTAAGCAAGCTCAGAGTTGCCATGTTAATAGCCAACGTTTGCAGTGGACATGGCACCTGAAGAAGAATAATGTAAAACCTGGTTATTGCGAAAAGCTGAAATACAACTTTTATAAAGATGAAAAATCACTATATAAATGAACCGGAAAAGAGGAAAAAAGGAAGAAAAGAGAGGTATACAAAATTGTAAAAGTAAGAAATTTTATTAGTCAATTATGACATATGGAAAGAATGAGAAGTGAGAGAATACCAAAATTAGTCCGGAAGAGAAAACCAGTGGAAAATAAGAAAAAAATGAATCATAACAAATATTTAGTAAGAAGGGCGACAACGAACTGCCCCACGAATTACCTGGAGCCTTTAATCCGAAGTACCTACTGCCTCATCGCCGATCAAGTTGGGGATTAAGTCGTAATGACCGGAAATTCCAAATTTGATCATAGTTGAAAGTAAGAATATAAATATTTTCAGTTATTCACTTCAGTTGCAAGTATTACGGTATAGTTTTGTGTTTAACATTTAAATGGCGAATACAACGACTATGTTTAGTCAAAGGGGAGAACTGTTATTAATAATTAATGAATATAAATATTCAAAAGCCCATGTCTCCAAAGATGGAAAAGTTAGATGGCGATGAATCAAAAAAGGCTGTCAACAAAAAGTGTACACAAAGGAAGGTGATGAAAATTATGTTATTCTTGAAAAAGCATCGGAGCATAATCATGCTCCAGATATCCACGTAGACCGGCAAATTTTTAGTAATTCTACAAAGAGAAAAGCTGTAGAAGATATATGTGAAAAACCTTTTAAGATTGTCCACAAGGAATTGAGAAAGGAAAAATTCAGCAATTTACCGCTGACGACGAAAGACATTTCTTGCGTTCGAAGAAATATCTATGCTACAAGACGAAAATCCACACCATTATTGCCCAAGTCACAGGAGGAAGTTCTACAACAATATGTACAGATTTGAATTTAAATTTCAAACCGAAGCGAATAATTTCTGATTTTGAAATAGCAATTCAAAATGCAGCCAAGTTAGTGTGGCCCGACATTATTATTTTTTGTTGCAAATTTCATTTAACGTAAAATTGGTACCGAAAAATTCAAAATTTAGGTTTGTCCTCGGAATATAAAAATCAAACTGTTATTGGAAAATATTTAAAAATGTTTTTCGGCATTCCTTATTTACATCCAAATGATGTTGGTGACTTTTTTCTGATGAACTTTTTAATATTATGCCAGAAGATGACAGAGTTTTGCAATTTTGACCTAGTTGATAATTATTTAAATGTTGAATGATAGATTCAACATTTCCACCTTACATATGGGCTTCAAATTCATCATCTCTTATATTTGAATGTTTTTATAAATCACATCCTGGCATTTAAATTTACACACATTTTGTTAAATTTTCAAGCAGAAGTTTATGTGAAAATTAGAACTGTACATAGATTCGAAAAAAAACTTGATAAAACGGCAAAAAGAAAAGTTGATTTTATTGAAAATAGGCTAAATGAATATTACGTTAATCAAAACATTACTAAATTGGACTTCATTAAGTCAGTTTGCGATAATTATTATGCAGCTAACTTTTAAAATCTAAAATAAAGTGTTCACTCTTACTTATTTGAATCACTAGTCTGACATTAGAATTAAGCGTTGTTATTGTTTAACTGCAGTTTTTGTTATTGTATATAAGTTAATGTAGATTTATAAATAAACTTTCATTATTTAATCATTTAAAATTTTCGCTCATGCTTTGGGAATTGGGTTCCTTTTTGAATACAAGAAAGTAAAATAAAAACTATATTATGTTCACAAAAATATTATCTAAGTACGTAGGTAGCGTGGGGCAGTTCGTAGTCGCTTTTAATCCTACTATAAAACTTAACCCATTAAAATCTAGGTAGCGTGGGGCAGTTCGTAGTCGCCGACTAAGAATATTTAAGGAGGAATTAAAAAAATATAAAAGTATAACAGTAGATGAACGATGCACAGGATAGAAAAAATGAAAAAAATAATAGAGATGCTCGTATAAAAATAGAATAGAATAATTTTTCATTTTCTGGTGTATAAAACTGTATTTTGGTTTTAGAACTACTTATATAGTTTTTATTGTATGATTTAAAATTACAACTTTTAGAAATACATATAACGATAAATTTAAACTTATTAAATCATTTATAGTGTGGCTTTGAACAGATCCTATTTTTTAATATATTTTTAAGTTGTGCCTTAATTTTTTGAAGTAGTATATTTATTTGTTGAACGTCTAATAAAAAGCCAAATACCTACCTGTTGAGAACCAATTACAGCTGGTGTTAGGTAACCACTGACACACTAATGGCAATTTGAAACAGTAGTAAACATTTATTATCACATAATTTAATTTCACCTACACTGGAAATTTTTTTGTCACACTATTTAACTCTGTTTTAAAGTTTAACACTTACGAATTCACATATTCAATAAAAACTCCTTCAACTTTTTTCACTACTTACAAAAAAGAAACCAGTTCCGCATTCCAATACGTTATGCCGATCTGTCAAACTATTTAGATTGTTTACAGAGATAAATAAACCATCATTTTATTTTCCAGATTTCGAGACTTTCGCAAGTTGCAATCAACACAACCGGGATGTTTGGATACGAATGCCAGAGGGCGGGGCGAAGGGACACAATAGAGAATCGTGCGCGTGTCTGATCCGATACACGAGATGGCAATTAAGATGCGCAAAATAATGTTAACTCTTGACAGTTAAACACAAGTAAAGTGTGACAAAATAACCTGGTTTTTATGAGAAGACACCCGATTAGCAGACTAAAATTTCATTTTTGTGTCTTGGATGACAAATCATCGGCCCTCAGACAGCGGGATGATGTTTAAAGTCTCATTTTTCATAGAAAATTGACATTTTAGTATTTTTTTATAATGGGAATATTTATTAAGAAAAATACAAAGAAAATTAATTAAAATAAATCTAAATTCCGTCGCTAGTCTGTGAATAAAATACAATTTAAATAAAGGTCTTCCAAAATTAAATTGGGAACAGTAGCCTGGTTAAATAAAATAAAATCAAAATGTAATTCGTTACAGGTTAAAACAAATTCTATATCAAAGTTTAGGTGAAAACAAAAGTTATTTTCTAGAAAGTGGGTATAATGATTTATACAGGGTGTTTCAAAAAGGTATGTCATAAATTAAATCACATATTCCGGGGACAAAAATAAATTGATTGAATCCAATTTGCCTCAGTAGTAAAGTGTACACAAAAAAAGTAACAGCCCTTTGAAGTTGCAAAATAAAAATTGTTTTTTTGCATTATCTTCTAAACTACTTGACATTTTGTAATAAAAATGGGCACGTTACTTTCTTGTTCTGAAAGCATTTTTCATGCAGAAGAAACAACAAAATCTAATAGCACAGAAAAATTTTAAGGTGGGTGTGCAGTAGGGTGGGTCAATTTTGTAAAAAAAAAATTTTTTTCAAATTTTATAGATGGGTGGGTTTTAAAAGTTGCACAATACTGAATTGTTTGAGATAATGCTTTTAGATTTTTAATTCAATATAGTTTATAGCCCTCTATCTGCGTTTGAAATGTCGATTTTTCAATTTTTTTTATGATTTTTAAAGGGTAAAATAAAATTTAAACAAGGTGTTTAAAGAGAAACAATATTTATTATTAATCAAACATACATTTTTGACAAATCCAGAAAAAAATAGATACACTAAATCTAAGATTTAAGTAAAAAAATATAATAAACTGAAAAAAATTGCAATGTTAACACTTAAATTCAGCTTTACAATCAAAAGATGGCATAAGACTTCTAGACTCGAGTGTGGTACGAATTAATCCATCACGAGCCTTTTCACTTTTTCACCTGCTACAGTGATAGATGCCTCAGTTACCAGTTTTAGGCAACGTTCAACTGCTTGAGTATGGCAGGGAAATTTTGAAAATTCTATTTTCACTGAACATATGTTTGACATATACACATATACTGTTATGATATGTAAAATCGAGAAAAATATTGGTTTGCTTAAAATATTTCAAAGTTCAAAAAATTAAAATAATTCAGATAAGTAGAATAATAAACAGGGCCCGCGTAGCGCAAGCGGTAGTGTGCTTGCCTCGCATGCCGGTGGTCGTGAGTTCGAATCCTACCGCCGGCAAGAACAACTAGACATTTTTAAAATGTCTATAGGCCCCAGGTCGACTCAGCCTGAATAAAATGAGTACCTTGGGTAAAACCAGGGGTAATAATAGGCGGTTGAAGCGTAGCACTGGCCATGTTACCTTCCTTGTATACCGTAGGCCCTAGATATAGCAGACTACCCTGCTATACTCCCAAAGCCGCGTGCGGTATAAAACGGGAGACTATTATTATTAGAATAATAAACAACAAGCATTTCGAAGAATGAAAGTCTTTTATGTTTAGATTACCTATATTGAACAAAACGTAAGATATGCATAAATTATTTTCTTTGTTAAAATATATTTGAGTGACGTGAATAAGCTGAAGTGAAATTCTAGACAATGGAAGCGGGTTTTCCAAATAAATTTGTACAGTAATTAGGACAATAGAATAGATTTTAGAAAGATATGTTTTTGTTAGTTCATAAGAATTGGTAGAAAAAGATTAGTTTGTAAATAAGTTTTAGGAAATTTTATAATTGTAGGTAAAAATTTGTTTGTGTTATCGAAATGAAGAAATGGGAGATGTATGGCGCGTTTTGATTGGATGAGATTGAAAAAGGTGGGATGGTTGGTTTGAGAATGAGACTTTAGTTAGTTTTTGATGAATAAAATATGGTCAGTTGGTTTCCAAGGGTGCAAGGCGAACGGCCGTTGTTCTCGGGTAGTTTCCCAGAGATAGGAAGCAGTAGCAGTGAAAGTTTGTGAGTTTTCGTGTAGTTAGTGTATCTGACAGAAGCTTATCCAGTAAAAGATTGTAAGTCATATTTTTCTACTTATATTCCAAGAGTCACTGTTCAGGCCAACGAGAGATTCAGTTTATCGTAAAGAGAAGATATTCCAAGAGTCATTTTTCACTCAGGCCAACGAGAGATTCAGTTTATCGAGAGGAGAAGAGGCTAGCATAATTTAAACGATTCGTGCATTTGAAGGAGATCATTAAGGACGATAAACTTGCAACAATTTGTTGTAAGATTGCTGATTGCCTAGGGAGCGGCTAAGAATAGATAGTATAGGCTACAAGGAACAATGATTTGGACCACTCATCATCAGAGAGAGATAGTTTTGTTTTCTGCAGTTTTTCTTTTATTGATAACACAATTTTTACAATTATTTTAGAAAAGATATAAGTATTTTGATTAGGAGATTTAGAATAATAATTGGGATTTTGAGATTTTAACTAATATTATTTATACCATTAATTTTGAAGGTTCACGTACGTGGAACAAAATTTTGAGAATCATTATATGAGATATTGTTTATTGAAAACATTTGAGTGTGAATTTTATTTCATTATTTTTATTTCAATATATAATCTTATATCATATATGTTTTTTATTATTCCGGTATTTTTTGGACCTTACCTTTCACATGTAAAGCATAGATATTGAAGCACGAATATAACCCTGAGATAAGAGAATTAAAAAGTGTGATAGAATCATAATCAGATCATTTAAATAATTTTAATTAGCACTTAGACTTTGAATATCACGATAATACATATACACAAGAATTGAATCGGTAATCTCTTCTAGTAAGGGAGGTGAAGTTGTAAATTGGCCCAGTATATCATTTCAATGTAGTCTGTTGCATTGAAAGTTAGTTTCGGAACTTTAAACACTCTTACCTTATCACGTGATTCCATTCTTTAGACCTAATTCTTTGACGAAATTTCTGTTGTCTGTAATCATAGCAACCAAAAGATTTTCCGAATTTGCAAAAAATGCATTACGTTGTATTACTGGATCAACAACTGTTTTCGCTTTATCTGATAAACATCTGGAGTATTGAATTAATTTAAAAAGATGATTAAATTAATTAAATACCTAAACCATACGAGAGCGTAGACTTTCATGATATAATCAACTAATGTCTGGAGCTCTTCAAATGGGTTAATGGTTCCAATGTAAAGGCGTAATATGCGGTTGGCCCTTGTAAGCCAGCGAGAATGTGACATATTGCCAGGCTGCCTGCTAGCGAGTTCGTCGCTACACACACCCAATGATACAGCCTGACACACTTCGTACATGTATTTTTGATCGGTGCTTAAAGATTTTATCACAACTTCTTTTTGAGAAATAATGTTACCGGAGACAGGGATGAACGCTTTAACACAGAGATGGTCGCAGGTTTCCAGTGCCTTTCCGATATGTCCAGTGAATCCCTGAGGTCCGCTAGTTCACCCATCCAACATATTAAATAAATGTCTTAGAGGCAATTCTTTTGTGTGTAGTAGGCAAATAAGCCATTGAAGATGCCTTTATAGGCGTAACTCCATAAATCGAATTGCTCCAGACTTCCATCCAGTATTCGTATTAGACATCCTATACATTTTAGGAAATCTTCACATTATTGGTTGAAAGAAAGCTAAGAAAAGAATCACATATAGCTTTTCCGGTTTCAATTACTGGTGTCGTATGTCCTAAATATTGCGAGTTTGGTTGGCTTCTAATAGAAATATGTTCTCTTGATACCAGTTTTCAATAAGAATGACCATTTTTCTTTTCGATCGTTAAGGTTTTATCTTTTCTCCCATCGAAATAAATACTTTCTAGAGTGCATTGGTGTACATTACTTTGTAGATGTTGCCTTGCTTTATTTCGTGCTCGACGTACCTTGCTCGTATCTATAACCAAACGGTTCTCTTCGGAGGACACTAGGCCGACAACTTGTAACACTGCAGTAGCAATAGCAGCCGCGAATTGGTTTGAAACTCCATATCTATCGCAGATTATTGCGAGGTTTGGGAGACGTACTGTATTCTTACCCATTTTGGATATCTTTCTTTTTTTGCAAGGACTTCTATCATTGAGTTCGATTTCTTCATGATGTTTCATTTGTCGATCCAACACGTGCTGTAATTGAACGGTCGTATTTTTATCGACACCTGTTATTATTATTTTTCTTTCTTCCCTCTGGTCTAATAGGAAAGAACGCTCAACAATAGCTCCTTTATAATTCTTAGGGCATTTGAAAGAATCAAAAGTCATGCATTTACACGATGCAATGTCAAAAAGTCTTGTCATGGAAGTTTCTCGGAAAGCATCCACTTTTTCTGTGTATGTATCAGACCTTTTTGTATATCGAATTAATTTAATATATTGATCATAATACCTGTTAAGAAGGTCCTTATTGCGTTTTGAGCTTACAGTTGGAATTGAAGCCAAAGCTCAGATCTTTTCGATACGTTGACAAACTACAGTGTGAACTTCGGTTATAAGCGGCTGTTTTCCGGAGTTTTGTTCTTGTAAATCATATCAGACATATCATATATACCTTATAATGTCACTAACAGCAGGCAAAACACTTGAAGATGGTTCAGAAGGTATTCCAAATATAGGACAGCGCACTTTACTTGGAATTTTTAAATGTGCTGAACTCATTTTACTAGCACACATATCTTTTTCAGTTCAATAAACTAATTAGTTATTAAAAGTTATTACGTCAATAATGCAGTGCACAACACGAAGCAGTTTTAATTATGCAAAATCCGACAACAAATCATACAAAAAAAAATAGTGATCTGCCGACCTGTCCAGACATAACGGTACAGCGATTTCTACGAAATTAGCTGAAAGGTCTAGTCCAGAGTTTTCCAAACTTATCCAAACAGCGACCCCTTTTTGCTAAAAAATTTGTTCGCGACCCCCCGATTTCCCCCCACTCATTTATTCAATATTATTTGACATAAATAGCATGCCTAATTTACAATTATCTGATGGTTTCTCAAATTTAATTTTACTTTACTGTTTAAGTTTAAATCAAAAACAATTATTTTATTTTAATACAATTATTTTAATGATTGCGATCTGTCCCACTAGTAATTAGTAGTAGGTACTTCTGCCAGAATAGCATTTACAATAAAAATAAATAATAAGAAGTCGACTGCACATTGTACACCGCGACATATTAGCTTGTGCCTACATCGCAGAACTCTTCCATGATAATCGCGAAAGCGCTCGCTACTAGATGACACTCTGGAACGTTCTCGTAGCCTCGTTTTGGCTTTATATAAGCGGCGATGCGCAAAGAAACCTCAGTTCGAATCCAAACAACCTATGATAAATTATAAATTATGGATAAGTTTTTAAAAAGAAGTGCAGAACCATCTACGTCTGAAAGTGGCAGTAGCAGCAATAAAAAGAAAAACAGATTCTACATTGATGAATATCTTAAATTTGGTTTTACTGTTATTTCCAATAAACCACAATGTGTTATTTGTGGACAAGTCTTGTCACAAGAAAGCATGAAGCCATCAAAGTTACTTCGAGATTTAAATAGCAAACATCCAGATAAAAAAGACAAGCCCGTAGAATTCTTTGAAAGAAAGCTGAACGTCCTTCACAAACAGCAAGACAGTTTTCCCTTGGCAACCACTACTAATGAAAAAGCATTATTAGCAAGTTATAAAGTTGCTTATCGTGTTGCCAAAACTAGTAATACGCACACAATTGTTGAAAATCTGATTTTTCCAGCAGCTGGTGAAATGGTACGTGTGGGGAAAGAGAGACTGCAAAATTAAATACAATACCTCTGTCAAATAATAATATCCAAAGAAGAATTAGTGATATGGCAGAAGATATTCAAGCGCAAGTTGTGGAAAATCTTAATAAATGCACGTACTTCTCTCTTCAAATGGACGAATCCACAGATATATCTAACTGCCCAATTCATTACGTTTGTAAGATATGATATAAATAATGGCATTCAAGAAGATATTTTATTTTGTTCCCCATTGGAGACCAATACCACTGGAAAATGTTTACTCGACACTTTTGTGAAATGTACAAGTAAATATGATATTGACTGGGGTAAATGTATTTCTATATGCACAGATGGCGCTAAAGCTATGATAGGACATAAATCTAGTCTTTTCGTCAAATTACAAGAAATAATGCCTAATGCCAAATGGAGATATTGTTTTTTTACATCGAGAAGCTCTTGCGTCCAAATCTTTACCTCCTGAAATGGACTGTGTTATGAAAACCATCATTAAAGTTGTAAATTCCATTAAAGGAAAAGCTTTGCAGACCCGTATTTTTAGAAAAATTTGCGAAAACATGGGTGCTTTATTTGAAAATCTTCTCTATCACACTGAAGTAAGGTGGCTTTCAAGGGCAACGTCTTAAAAAGAGTATTTCACTTAAGAGCAGAGCTTTTAATGTATTTGAAAGATGAGAAGTCCCCATATGAAAATCAATTTTCCGATCCTATTTGGCTTCTGAAACTGGGTTTCCTTGCTGATATTTTCGAGCAATTAAATATTTTGAACAGTAATTTACAAGGTCGAGACATTAATATAATTACAGCTACAGATAAAATTAAGGCGTTTCTAAGAAAAATCGATTTATGGTCGACCTCACTTGGCAAAAAACAACTCGATTCAATCCAGTGCCTTCAGGAATTTATGGAAAATGTATCCAATTACAGTGCTACAAATTTTGAACAAGTTTTTGCTGACATGCATGTTACTTTTCTCAATTGAAAACAACAGCTCTGTGATTATTTCCCCGAAGAAATTCAAAACAGTTGCAGATGGATACTAAATCCGTTTTTAGCCGATTCCTTTCAGCATGTTGAAATACCAATAAACATGAAAGAAAAACTTACTGAAATATCAAGTGATGGAATGTTGAAGCTGCAATTTTTTTTCCAGAACTCGGACCAATTTTGGACCGAAAAGATGCAGGAATACCCCCAGTTAGCGAGTGAAGCTGTAAAATGTTTGGTTCCATTTGTAACATCATATTTGTGTGAGTTGTTTCTCGTCTATGACTGCCATTAAAACAAGAGCTAGAAATCGTCTCGTACTTAAAAATGATATAATTGTGTGTGTCTCAAATACACAGCCTAGATTTGAAAGATTAGTTTCACAGAAACAGTCGCATAGCTCTCATTAAGATTATAATATTTGACATTGTTTTACTCTTTTATTTTTACGGACTTTAATATTTAGTTTTATATTTCGTCTGATAATTAATTGTTAATTTCTATTTACGACGTTGTTAAAATAAAAATACATGATCTAACAAAGTGGTGCTTTTGTCTTATTTTGTAAATGTTCGGCGACCCCCCTAGTACCTCATGGCGACCCCCCAGGGGTCGCCATGAGGTACTAGGGGAAATTTCGGGACCCGGTAGAGAGCTAAAACATATATGTGATATATTTTTTATTATTTTTATACTTTTTTTAATAATCTAATGCAACTTCCCATTCATACCCATACTTGCTTTGTTCGATTTGAAAAATTCGTCCCACCTTAGTGTGCAGCCCTAAATTCCCCCAAACTTTTGAGTACGTTCAAATCAAATGAATTTTGTGGCATCATTAGTTTAACACATTAACTTTTTCTATAAACTAGTTTTTTCCTAGTTTGTCATAAAATTACAATTGGTTTCTACGGATACAATAATTACAAACAGTTCCATCAATAATAGTCAATAATTTGAAGCTATCATTTATTGTGTGAATAAGATTAATATTGAACATTTTAATATTACAACGTCATACACATTTCATTCAGGAAATGGCAGATATGCATTTAACTTTGGGTGAGTTGAATCAGATTAAATTATGATTTCAATAAACTATAGGAAATATCGTAGGTGAATGTCAAGGAAATAGTGCAGCAGCCGCAAGGCATTATGCAGTAAACTACCCCGATCGAAAAACACCCGATAGACGATTATTTCTGACCATTGATCATCGTTTACGGGAAACGGGTACATTTCAACCGCAAGTTGCTGGCAATAGTGGTCGTCCAATAATGGATGCAACCGATGAAGACATTTTAGAAATCATTGAAGAAGTCCCTGGAACAAGTACATGGGTAATAGCTGCTCAACTAAATGTTCCTCACGTAAGGGTTTGGAGGAGTTTGAAGGATCAGCTGCTTAAACCCTATCACTTAACGACGGTCCAAGAGTTATTGGTTGAAGATTATCCTAAAAGGATTGGATTTTACGATTGGTTGTTAATGGAAAACACTCGAAATTTTAATTTTATTAGAATTTAGACTCAGATGTAAATGACCTGGTTGAAGACTTTAACGAAGATGTCGTTTGGCTTTCCACACTGTTTGGCAGACTTCATATGCTGCATATATGTCAGAGTCAAACAGTGGGTAATGTGTCAGGGCTGTTTTAAATAGTCTCACGTTGAATGTTCTGGGTGTGAAAGAGACCTGTATATTTGTGACTTTTGCTCTGATAAATAGATTTATTGTGTGTTATTCTTAGATAACTAGACTTTTAGTTCATTTAAAAAAATATCCTTATGTTAGTTTTATTTTTATGTGATTTTTATAAATAAATAGTTATTTAATCTAAAAAACCCAAAATAATTGAATTTGTTTTGAAATTTTACATTGTCAATGGTACCCCATATTAGGCCCCTCTAATGTGGGATAGAAAACCTTTTTTTTAATCCTGCCTATTTACTTTTGTATTTTGTTTGAGCTGTATCTTTTTACTAAACTTTTACTATTCAAGAAAACTCAAATTTAAAAATAATGTCTAAAATTAATTTTACAACGTAATTTTTTAATAGTATTTTTAAAAATGTAGGGTAAGGTGGGGTAACTGAATCATGATTTTACTGAACAAATCGGCGTTCGGCTCAGATTTTTAGTTACCTAATGATCAAAGTATAAGTAAATTTTAAACTATTTGTATAAAACATGACCTTTATTTATTACTATTTAAATATATAGAACCTTAATTTGATTGAAAGTATTACAGTAATAATAAAATAAATAATAAAATTGTACGTACGGTGGGTCCCGTTACCTCAATTAACGGGGGTAACTGGAGCAGCCAGCCTAAAATCTTTGGTAGAAAATCATTGTTGGTAGAATTCATTGTGGGCTATCTGGGCTATTTAAATTAAGCGAATTTGAAACCAGACTCAATGTAAGGGTATCATCTCGTATAGCAAATAAGGTTTATAAATAAATTATACACAGTTTGCAGTTAACAACTTGAAATTTAATGCAATTATATTAAAAAGTTTATAAACTTTGATTTAAAGAGTTTATCACACATCAAAATTAATATCTTAATATATTCCAAAACAAAGTTCTTCATGAAACACAAACTGCAAATTGAAAAATAAGATTAGTAAAGAAACGTTTGTAATCTCATATAATGTCTCACGAATGCTGCAATCTTTCACATAAAAAAAAAACCCTCTTTTAGAAATAATTTTTGGTTCTTCAATTGTACCAATAACTGCATCCCAATTGTATTTTCCAATATCTGCTTTATCTGGCCACTTCCAAGACTTCAAAGATTTCTGCATCGATGAAATTTCAAACTGGTCAGCTGTAAAGCTTAAGATTTTTCCTTGAAAATACTTTCCAGTAAAATCTTTATTCTTGAAGATTACATATTCACCCACTTTTTTGACAATTTGGTTAAGGTCTATTTGCTGAAAATTTCCACAGGTCCGCTCATCAATATTATTACAGGACATTCCAAATTTCTTCTAGCTATCTAAATATCTTTTATTTTCTTCTACAATATTTTGCAAATCAACATCACCACTACTTTCTGATATACAATCAAAACTGTTCTCAGATCATTATAATAATAAAAAAAAACAATGACCAAGGTATTTATTAGAGAAATCAGGACACGCATTAAAATTGCAAGAAAAATATTTATAAAAATGAAAAAAATATTTGTTAATCGAGATCTTAACTAGTTTTGATGGGAAATAAGCCACAATTTTACTAAAAAAAAATGATTTTATTGACGTTTCGACGCCCAAATCGGGTGTCGTTGTCAAAATGCAAAAATTATTAATGAATTAAACAAAAATGTTGTTGCTTAGTAAAAAAATTCTTCTAATAATTTATTTAATCTGATTCATTTATATTGGCAATTCAGACATATATTATAGATTTTAAAGTAAAAAACTTTAAAATGATATTGCCAATATTTATGAGTTGCGTTCCTTGGACTATATTTATATTCTAGCGCGAGAATTTTGCTGTCACCATTTCATGTAGTTGTCTTTTTAAACTATCTTTCAATAAAGTCGTCCCAGGAACGCAACTCATTTTAAATGGCAATATCATTTTAAAGTCTCCTTAGACTTTAAAATGTTTAATATACACTTTCAGTTTCGTCACTTTCAAATTTAATCTCATTCCATTTTTAAAAAATTGGGAATCATCGTTTCCATATCCTGCATTGCCGTTCCACAACATTAATAGTTCGTATGGAAGATTTATTATAAAGATTCTCTGCTTCTGTTCTAGCATCGTATCTATAAATATGATATTGTTCTGAAGCTATTTTCTTGTGGCATTTTAAATTAATTACTATTTAACTGGGAATAAGCAACAATTAAAGATAAAAATACGTTTATTGACGTTTCAATTTCCACTTCGGAAATCGTTCTCAAAATACAAACAGTAAATTGATTTGTATTTTAAGAACGATTTCCGAAGTGGAAATTGAAACGTCAATAAACGTATTTTTATCTTTAATTGTGGCTTATTCCGAGTTAAATAATAATTAATATAAATATGATTTCAAACTGTAACCACACTGACCAACTATAAAAACTAGTACAAACCTAACAAAGTCTCCAGCTTCAAATCTTTGTACGCTACTATTATTAAGTATTGTTTATGTACCGAACCCAGAAATTTTACACCAATATTTCTAATTTTTAAAAGTAGTCACTGATTTTTTGGACATTTAATGCAAAAATTCTTTTTCTAAACGATATATTTCTGCATTTTCACCTCGATAAGAGACAAATCGTATTTCAATACAAATACCTGCAGCTATGCATACTGAAAATCATAAAATGGAATAAAATTCTTTTTCAACTTGGACCATTTCATCAATTGTTTGATATATTTTCAATTGTTGAAGCTATTTTTTCAGAAGCAAAAAATATTATAGTTAAAAAAACTGTTGGGCTAATGTAACAGCTTCTCTCCTATACATATGTGGTGATTAGAAAGGCAAAAACCTATTAGTCATGTCACTCTACTAATGTTTTGCTACCTTTCATTATGTAGAACAAAATTTAATAGGTTTTGAAGTTTCTAAACTTTTTTTAAAATTTGTTTCAAAACCAAGTATTGCGGATTTGTTGCCCTTATACAATAAGCGATTCAAATGTTAATAATTTTTGCAATAATAACCGCAAGTAACATAAAACATCTTGATTATACTGCTATATTATGTGTCTACATAAAAGTGCAAAATTTTAAACAAATCGGAGTTTCACAAATCATGTTGCAAAAAAATGTTTTTTTTTTACTTTTCTTTGCAGTTTTAGTATTCAACAATCTATTATAACTTATTGTAGAACTATTAAATTGTAGGCAGCAATAAGTATTTAAACTTTTGATACTATATGACAATAATTTCTAAGTAACAAAGCGATCTGTTTGAAATCTTGCACTCTTATATATACACACAATAGCATTATCATTACTACAAAAATTATTAACATTTATTAAATAGTGTTAAAAATGGTTTTTTTGAATAATCTCGGCAAATTATTGATCGATTTAAGCCTGTAAAAATTGAAATTAACCGTCCCTAACACAATAGTTTGTTAATAGAAAAATTGCTCCTAATATATAATTCTACATAAAAAAACTATACTTACGGGCTTTGGTCTAGGAGTCAATAAATCAAGATTTGTCTTGTACATTTATTTTCATCCATAGTGTCCTATATCTCGTATGTAACTATATTCGTTAACGACGAAGATTCTGCAGTGCTCTTTTGGTAGTTGCCTTATTTGTTTTTCCTATATTAATATATTCGTAATATTATCCTTATTCTCCGTATTCTTATTTTTTATCTATATCTCACCTTATTTTTTTATCTTAATCTTTTTTATCTTAATATTATCCTTACCCTTGTATATGCTATGTCGATGTTATGATTTGATCAGTTTTTTATTTTGTACCCAGGCAAAAACCTTCTTCAAGGTAATAAATTAAAATTTTTCTTATAGTAAATCTATTTTCATCCATAGCGACATCTGATATCTAGTATGTAACTATACGTTCATTAATAACGAAAATGCAGTGAAGTGCACTTTCGGTAGTCGCTTTATTTGTTTTTTTCTATCTATATAATCGATATCCTCTCCCCTTTCATTTAACGCAATGGTTATGCACGTCCCCTTTTGGCAATGCCGCCATGATTGTTTTTTCCGTCATTGTACTAGTTACCCTCTAGCCTTGCCAACGATACCTCATACATCACGATCCGTCGAGCCGTTCTCGAGCTGTGCGACTAATTTGGATTAGAAAAACAAAAAAGTAAAATAACCAAGCAGATCGAAGGGCATTAAGACGCATTATAGTGAAAAATCGACAAGCAAATTATATGGAGTTAGGCGTTTTATGGAGTGACGTTATTGGAAGACTTACAACCATGAAGATCAGGCAGTGACGAAGGAAAGTCTCCGACAGGGAAGAAAGTAAGAACATTGTTAAGCCCGCCAAGACTCACAAAGGGTTGTACCGCCATTAGAAGAAGAAGTTATTGGAAGACACGTTTCTAGATCAACATGTCACCGAGAGGCCCACAAATTAGGATTTGGTACCTACAAAGTAAGTCTTATAGTTGAAAACATTGGTACGAATTGTTTTTAATAAATTTCATTTTATTTTAGGCTAAGGAAAAGCCACTTTAACGTTACAACAAATGAAAAATAGACTAAGATGGTAAAAAGAGCATAAAGATTGGACTCAGTTGCAATAGGATTCAATACAATGGAGTGATGAGTCCAGATTTGAAGTGTGTGTTGAAGACAGTAGGAGTCGCGTGATTCGCAGGAAAAATGAAGCTTTCCTGACTGTCTAAAGACAAAAATTAAAATTTCCTGCATCTGTCATCATCTGGGACAGCAGGTCGCCTAAAGATGTGAGAAAGTTACATTTTATCGATGGGATTGTAAACACTGACAGCGGAAGATTTTGTCTTCCAACAGGACGGCGCAGGTTCTCATATCTCAAAGAATTTAAAATGGATTGAAGACCATGGCATACCACTTCTGGAATGGGTTTCTAACAGCTCCGACTTAGTGGCGCGAAATGAAAAAATCTTTGAGAACACATCCTGCCAGGTCCGTCAACGAATTGAAGGAAAAATTGCAAGAAATATGTGTTTCGTTCACATTAGAATTTTGTCAGAACTTGGTAAAAACTATGCCTTGAAGAATTGTCCATGTAATTAAAAATAAAGGGTACTCAGTGGTAAACTTTTACATTTTTTTTATTAATATTACATATTCTATGCGTTTTTAAAATTTAATATTATTCTGCACAATCAATAGTTTTTATTACGTTATAAAATACTTTCTATAATCAGGAAATTCAAAAATGTTGTTCGATGCATTAAAACTTCTAAAATGTAGGGGCTTTTATTTTTGTTCTCTAAAATTTAATTTTCTTATCAATCTAACGCTGGGCCAACTGATATGAAAAGTGGCTCGTATATGTTTCATTAACTATGTCCCCCCAACGACATAAAGCTATCAGCTATCTGTAATAATTTTCTGAAACCAGAATCTTTCTACCTCAATTACTTCGAAAAGGTGTAAAATTTACCATATGAATCTACCACGCTTGCATTGTGTGTTTATTTTCTAGTTCTTAGATATGGTAACGAAATGACGTGAATTCTACTTTTATTTATCTATTCAGATCGAATACAATTTAATATGATATAAAACACTAATAAAATAAAACGTTTTTAATCGAAAAACTTATAAAATGCACTTAATCCTTCAGATACATCTAAATTATAGTTTTTATACAGGCACTAAACAATGCATTCTGCTTATATAATCAATAAAGAAACAATGTGAGTTTTGTATATAAAAATTATGTTTTTTCTTAATTTAATAGTTATAAAAACTATATTACTAGATGAATAAACTTATATGGAAGAATTTGTACTACAGATAACCTTAATTAAGAAAAACTATTCAGTAACAGTTTAATAATTTTTCCTCAAGAAATGCCGTTTCTCTTTGTACTTTTAGACACCAAATAGAAGTTACCAATTCTATTATCACAAAAAAAGTGATGACGGATTCTGATACAACGGATTTTCTACTGTTTGCGGCCGTCTCACCGACCCCATTTTACCTGCTCCTCGGTCATAGGTTGTTGCCTCTTCTAGGTTCTTTGCTATCATTCATCATCATTTGGCTCTACAACTCTATATGAGTCTTGGCTGCGTTAACTATCTCCCTCCATTGTTGTCGGGCCTGAGCTGCTATTTCCCATTGCTGCATTCCTATTTTGCGTAGATCACTGGCTACTGCGTCCTTCCATCTCTTTCTTGGGCGACCAACTGACCTTCTGCCATTTCCCAGACTGTGGCGTTCAAGAGTCTTTCGCCATTCGATCTTAGCATGTGGCAAGCCCATCTTATTCGGTTTGTTTTTGCTTTGCTGTCATTGCTTCATCGATATCATCAGGCCAACTTCTTCGAGTACTTTCTCTCTTTTCTCAGGGAGAACCCATTCTGTTATTCTTTGGGTCCATCTACTTTGTGGTGACCCTTTACGTATCCGAACCATGCCATCTGTTTTTTATATTTTCTAGTATGATCAAGCTTCATTTTATCTCGTATTTGCTAGGTTCGGACCCTTTCCAATTTTAAATTATCACAAATTTTCCCTTCTGACTCTAATTGTGTTCACTAATTTGTCTTAACCAGTCTATCTCTGTCATCAACTTTATTTATTACCGTTGGTAATATTATAACCCCGAACCGTATAGTAACACTTTGCATGATACTTCTATAATCTATAGATACGTTTTTTATTTCTTTTGTGATTGACATCTACAAGAGACAATAGTTAAATCATCTGCGAACCACTTGAAACATATTTTATTAGCTCTATGTGTATTTCATCTGGATCTCAGGATTTTTTAAATTGCATGCCGTAACTGCATCTCTCACCTGTCCTATTTTTAGCTATATTCTTCTTTCTGCTTCTATTTGTTTGTAGAAAGTTTTTTATTTAGACATGAACGTGTCTATTTGATTTAAACATGACATGATTTAGACTGAACTATTTATGTCTCCCAACATAGTTGTCTATGTATGTATTCGCACTTTTTTCCCAGATCTTATTCTTTGTGAATACTTCTTGTTTTGCATTTCTCTTTTTATTCAACTCTTTATATTGTATTTTTGTTGGTCCGTCTCCCTTTATAATGTCTTCTTTTTCTTGATCTCCTCTCTTCGATTTTCTGGTCTCACGATAAGGTGTTTGTCTTGGATTTTGTTTTTTAAAGCTTCTTCTGCTGCCTCTTTTATATGCCCATATTCCACCATCGTAGTTTTCTGGGCTTCCCTTAATTTTTGTGTTAGGAGGTTCCAGGAATAGAGTAGACGTTGGTTACTTGTCTAACCTATCGAAGTTGAACAATGTTTTTCCTATTTTGTTTCAAGACATGCATGTCTTTCTCCTCTGTTTATCTTTACAACTTTTACTCTGAGTTTAGTATGTTCTCTTATTGTTATGTAGTCTATTATAGATTTTAGGTGAATTTATGTATGTCTTTGTGTGCAAAGAAACGATTTAAAATTAAGTTACCCTAACTTAGAGAAACTCGGCGCGGAACTAGCAAGGTTGGAGGAGGCCAAAGGTTGATTTGGGCTGTAGTGCCATTAGAGGGGGTATATTAATGAGATATTTAAGGGATGCGACATAATTGTCGTGTAGACAATGACTAGTATATTTGAAGAACATATGTCAAATACTACTCCAATGTTTCTCTATCTTTTTTTTAGCCTAGAAATATAAACTAAAAGTTTCCATAACTATTAATGCTGAATCAGAATCCGTTATCAGTTTTAATGTATCTTCAGTAATCCCCAGACGGACAGACAGGCATATAGAAATCAAAAAACTGAAAGATCAAATTTGTGTTAAAATTTTTATTTCGATCCAACTGTTTTTACAAATATACCAACCTGAATAATTGTCATAAAGGATTTATACATGTTCTGACATTGTAGAATACAAAATGCTCAAACCGGTGGAATGTTTTTCAGCCGACCTTAACCTTTTTACTCGTATTTGACAACTGTTGTTCTTTCGATCTTTGATTTGATTATGTATCTATGCAGGAACGTTAAATAAAGATATTGTACAATATGGAAAGGTAAAGCGAAAATAAAAAAATCCAAATACAATACTTTATTAATTTCAACATAATTAGCAATATGTAGATCCACTATAGAACGTATAAAACTCAGAATATTAGCAAATTAACAACAAAAATTTAAAAAAATATATTGAAACAGAATAAAAGAGCAGGAATAATGTGTGCATGTATGAAACGGAGACTAGAGACTTATCATCGATAAATAAGTTGACAAATCATACGGTCCGGACACATGGAAAGAATGAATTAAAACATATGACCTAACAGAACGTTAAAATATCAACCTAAAAAAACTTACTACTAAAAATAACAAAAAACTTGTAGTGTGTGGTGTGAAGAGAAAAACCCAATACAATGGAAATTTCTAAAAAATATTATACGACGCTACATCGTGAGCAGTTACAAAGAGTGAATAGCATACATATTGCGCAATCGACAATATCTAAGTTAAGTAAGATAAGTTTATTTTGACAGACCTTCTTACCTTCTCTGAATCATTTAATAAAAATTATACACATATTTGTCTCATAGGGTTCTCTCCATGAAAAGTTTAATTTGAAGTGGCGTCGAATTCTTTTCAGTTTGCTTGCTGCAATGCTTGTAATTGTGTAAAGAAATCAAAAAAACTTCAGGAAGGTGCCATAGCTTAATAAACTAAATGGAAATTTTAGAAAACACAGTTTTCCACGTCTTATACATAAAATAATTACTTCAGGGGTGTAACCGCATTCCAATTAATTTTAAAATTATTTTAAAACATTAAATCAAGGTTGTTCTGTTACAAAAACCTTCCATACAAAACATGATATACAAAACAATGTAAACTATAAAAATATGTGAATAATGAAACATCATCTAGAGCTTTGTCCTGATGTAGACACAAGATACATCACGATCGTCGCAGCCCAACCTTCTGGCATGTTTGTAAACTTCGTTAGCGGTGGAGGTCATCAGCAGTGGTTGTTTCAAATCGTCTGACATATCTAACGCCAACCGCAAGTTAGTCTGCATGTGTTTAAGGGCTTGATGAACTTGTTTATCGTAACCTTTAGTCATCATGAGTTCCGCCTTAGTGGACAAATAAACGGATGAGAGGTCGGTGAGATTAAATATTTTGAGTACATCTTTAGTGGATATACCACATCGATCTGCCAAGCCTAATGCTTCAGCCATTCCAACTAAACTAACGCCTGAAAAAAAAACAAAAAACAAAATTATAAACTATTTTCTACAATACAGTGATACAGCTAAAATACTATTGGAACAGGAATATAACGTTACAGATTTATTATAATTCTGGAATCATGTAAAAGTTTGAACTTGTCTAGTGGATGGGTAACATATATTTGTGAAGTCACTTGGTAGTCTTCAAAAGCACTTGCCGCCTACGATCTAGTGCTTACCACCTACGATCTAGTGCTTGGTAAGTTGTGCACAATATTATTGAGTATTTCAGATAACAGTCTCATTGTGTACAGGTGTCTCTTAGCATGTCCAGCAAGGAAGCCTGTTAATATCCGGAGCTGATTCCTATTAAAATTAGGGAAGGCAACTTTCGTATTACTAATTGATACATGTATATAGAATAGATATGAAGGGGAACATAATGTGGGGACAACGATATGAAGTGCTAAGATTGATAATATAAGGAAAGATGAGAGACAAAGGAGTATAGGAAGGAGAATGTCTATCTATTTCGGTCCATCTTTGGACATAGGCCTCCCCAATCCTTTTCCATTCTTCTCTGTTTGTCGCTACAGTCATCCAGCTAGAGCCCACGTGCTTCTTGATATCATCTGCCCGGCTCATTTGAGGCCTTCCTCTGCTTCGTTTATATTCCCACGGTATCCAACTTATTAGAATTTTGTTCCATCGGTCTTCTTTTTGTCTTATATTGTGTCCGGCAAATCTCCATTTCAATTTTGAAACTTCTCGTCTAACATCCCTCACTTTTGTTTTCTCTCTTATCCACTCGTTTCTCTTTTTATTCATTAGTCTTATGTGCAACATTTGTCTTTCATTGCTCTTTGGGTTTTTAAGATTTTGTCCATGTTTGCTTTTATAAATGTCCACGTTTGGGAACCATAAGTAAGAACAAGAAGTACGCATTGATTGTATACTTTGGTCTTAAGATGCTGTGAATATCTTTTGTTTTTAAGAATGTAGCTTAGTTTGTCAAATGCCGCCTATGCCAGTCTAACTCGTCTTTTTATCTCTGCTATTTGGTTTTCTTTGTTAAGTTTTATAGTTTGACCCAGATATATATCATCCTGAACTTGTTCTATTTCGTCTTGTCCGATTCTCATTGTGAAGTCTTCATCTGTATTTGTTATGGTTTTGGTCTTGGTGTAATTCATATTAAGGCCTATCTTTCCAGCTTCTACGTCCAGTTTTTTAATCATTTCAAATAATTCTTCTTTTTTATCGGTTATCAATACGATGTCATCAGCGTACGTTAGATGGTTGAAGCGTTGTCCACAAATTTTTATACCTTTTTCTTCATATTCTAATCTTTTAAACATATCTTCCAGAGCCTGATTGAAAAGTATCGGTGATATTCTGTCACCCTGTCTCACGCCTCAATTTATTTGTATTGATTTTGTTCCTTCATATACTTTAATTGTTGTTTTGGCTTCCTTATATATATTGGCTATTAGTTCCGTATATCTGTGGTCAATTCTGCTGTTGATTAAAGAACTTTTCACTCCCCAATGTTCCAACCTGTCGAAAGCCTTTTCGAAATCTATGAACGCCATATATAGAGGAATGTGGTATTCATTTACACATTCTAAGTATTTTCATACTTAGTAAATGGTCACTTGTGCCGAATCCCTTTCTAAAACCAGCTTGTTCTTTCGACTGGTATCCGTCGAATTTTATCGTCAATCGATTGGTTCAAATTTTTGTTATGAGTTTATACATTATATTGAGGAGTGTTACAGGACGGATTTTTTTATATCTGCTTTATCCCCTTTCTTGTGTAGGATAATGGTTACGAATTCCTTCCAGTTGTTTGGGATTCTTTTTTCTTTTTAATATCTTGTTAAAAAGGGAATGTAGAGTATTAATTACCACTTTTCCACCATATTTCAGCATCTCTGCAGTTATTCCATCTTTTCCAGGCGATTTGTTGTTTTTCATTTCTTTCAATGCCTTCTTTATTTTTGATTTGCTTATTTCTGGCTGTAGCTCTGAGTTGAAATTTTTTATTTTAGCCTTAAGTTGGTTTTTAATTTCTACTGGTGGTTCCTTTTTTGTTTTATATAATTCTGAGTAGAAACGGTGGATTATATTTATGATTTTACCGTTGATCCGTTTACATCTTTTATTTCGTTGATTTCAAACTTACTTAATTTCGGCCTTAAGCATTTCATATTTTTGTTGTTCTGTATTACTTCTTCTATTTAATTTCTTGTTCTTTTCTCTTATTTCCTTTTATCATTCTGCTTATTGTTTTATTGATTTCTACATATTCTTGATTTCCTTTTGGCTTCTTCGTTCAGCTTCCTTCTTTTATCCATAAGCTTCTTTGTTTCTGTTGATATATAGTTGTTCTTTTTTAGATCCTTTTTTACTATTTCTTTTCCTGATGTAATCATCGTTGCTCTAAGTATGTTGTCTATTTCGTCTATATCTTTATCATCACTGTCTAATTTTTGGGTAAGTAGTTCTTTTAATAGGTCTTTGTATATCTCTTTATATTGCCCTAGTTTGTTTCTATCTACTAGATCCCAGTTTCTAATTATTTTTCTTTTCATTTCATAGTTACCGTCAATACTAATTTTTGCTCTGACCATCTTGTCAGGAGAATGTCATGGTTGAAAAATTAAAGGAACTGGTTTAAATGAAGTTCAAACCGCTCTCCTGAATAATAATTATTTTGGACTTTTATTCTGGGGTACAGATATTCGAACATTGTTCACACTCGAAAAGCCAGTAAAACTCTATTTTACTGATATCACTTGTAGGGCTATGAGATGCCAAAGTTTCGTTCCAGAAAGTGTTGAATCAAGACCACAAAACATAAAAACATTTAAAACGTTTGAGACAAATCAGTATCACCTAAGTTAGTTAAAAACATATTTCTACCTCCGCAAAAAAAATTGGCAAATGTAACAGAAATGTGCACAATATGTATTTGCGTATATAAATTAATGGGTTCTTTGCCTCCGAAAGGTTAAAACACTTGTAAATAGGTTACTTGACAATCATTTTCGTTATTAATGAATTATTAAAAGATACAAATTTGAAAAAAAGTACGAACTCTATTTTCGACATTAGTAATATTCAAAATACACAAGGTGATTATTTTTTAACAAAGTCTGTCATATCTGTTATTGTATGAGATACCAAACAAATTTATTTACAAAAATATGGGGTAAAAAGGAGGTTTTAGCTGTAAGCTTCATATTTTAAAATTAGTTACGTATATACAGTGTCTTTCATAACACTTGCATCAAAGATATTTTTTAATGACACACCCTGTATTTTATTTTAAATTTAAAATCCGCTTCACTTGCTCGTTATAATAATATCAAATTGTTTTGTGTTTTACAGGGTATTTAAAAAGTTATAACCAAATTACAATGAAAAACTTCAACAAAATTCAACACCCAATATAATTGAAAAGGGGTACAAAAGCGACGACCTTTGTAGCCATAGTTTTTAAATGATTATGTATATAACTAGAACTTATTGTTTTATGATTTCAGTGATATTGTTCTTAGAGAAATAAAGACGTTATTGATGCACTATACACTTTCTCAGAGAGTTGAAGCAACTACTACAGATGTTTCAAAGTCTATAGTTAATCGAATAAAAATAATAATGGATTCAAAAGCGACATTCGATTTGGGCCGTGTTCGAAAATGTGACAGGGAAAGAATCAGTACTCCTCGTACTGATTATAAAAGAAGAAGTTTATAAAAAGAGTGTGGCACATCTGAATGCCATTTATAATAATGAAGGAATTAATGTTTCCAGAAGAACAATCTCGCATTCATTTATCGATGTCACCTGTGCCACACAGAATGCGGCGAGAAAAATTAGAGACTGGACCGTGCTGCCGGATGAAACTGCTACAGCAGCGAACCAAACAGGAAGCAGAGTTGGAGATAGAACGGACTGGCTAGCGTTTGATGAGTATTCTAGATGGTTGATAGAGAGGAGAAGATGCCAACCGCCATCGGCAGAAGGACTTGAATCAATAATAAGAGAGACAGACTATGAGAAATTGCATAAACAGGGCAGATGAAAAAAGAAAAATGCCTTATTGGTGGTGCGAAGAGATCGCCAATAAGAGGAAGGAATGCATTGCCATCAGAAGACAGGCAACGAGGGCAAGAGGTAGAGGAGAAGTAATCGAAGCTAGCAGAATGGATATGGTATACAATGCGCGAAAGAAGGAAGTGAACAGCAAGATGCGAGCCGAAAAGAAGAGGCACTGGAGAGAACTGTGTGACAAGTTGGATGAGGGGACGTTTGGGTTCAGGGGTACAAAATAGTAATGAATCATTTTAAGCTGTACCCTCTGTATGAGATGCCACTGGGCAGGAAGCTTGAGGTTACCCGAGAGCTATTTCCACTCAGCCATTGGCATGGAGTGCAGTGGGACGCCGAAGCTGAGCGAGCTGTACCTTTTACCATAGAAGAACTCAACGAAGAGTTGAGTGCCCTAAAGACACGAAAGGCTCCGGGACTCGATGGAATACCACCAGAAGCGGTGAAACGGATTGGCAGTATGGACCGACGTGGCTTTTGGATACATAAATGTACTGCTTGAAACTCAGCGATTTCCGACAAAATGTGAGATCTCGTGGCTCGTGCTAGTCCCAAAGGGGGAAGACAAGTATCGACCTGTTTGCCTTCTGTCGTGTATAGGTAAAATTATACAAGAGGCTCCTAAGAGGGCGAATAGACACATTGATTGAAAAGTGAGGCGGGCTGTCAGGGAGTACGATTTCAGAAAGAACAGGAGCAAGGTGGATGCGCTGATGGAAGTCTTCCGGGAGTTACGCGGGGTGGGGGTTAACCAGAGGTGGGCAATCCTACTGTTTTTTGACGTCCGGAATGTCAACACATTAAAATGGAAAGAGGTAATGAAGGCTATACGAGAGACAAGGTGTCCGAGGTACTTGATGAATTTGGTCTCCGGCTATTTGTCAGCGAGAAAAATTGTGGTAAAAAAAGGAGTAGTGGTTGACGTGACGACTGGAGTGTCGCAGGGGTCGGTCCTAGGACCCACGCTGTGGAATTTGACAAATGACGGAGTTGTGAGCTAACAATATGGAGAGGGTGTAACCCTTTTCGCATTTGCGGACGACCTCGCTATGCTGGTAGTGGTGCGGGACAGGGAGGACCTTATCTTTGGTGCACAGCGTACATGCAACCAACCGTACATGCGTACATGTGTACATGCAAGACCGAGGCTATAATTCTCAAGGGACCAAGAAAAAGGGACGGAATAACATTTGAATGCGCAGGAAAGAGAGTGGTTCCAAAGAACTGCATGAGGTATTTAGGGGTGACTAAGTCAAAACGGAAAGTGGAGGGAGCACGTAAAAGCGGTGAGATCGGCCCAAATTGAAAGGGATCATGCCCAACACCGGAGAGCCCAAAACTAAGAGGAGGAGGGCCCTTCATTCTGTTGTGCAATCGATCGTCCTCTACGCTGCGTCTGTCTGGAGTTCTGCAGTTTTAACAAAGGCGCACAGAAAGCAGCTCACCCGGGCAAATAGGAAGAGTCTATTGAGGGTGGCGTGTGCATACAGAACAGCCTCTGCCGAGGCGTTAGGTGTTATCACCGGGTGTATTCCGACACACACGTGCTAATGAAGGAAAGAGGAAGAATATTCGAGAGAAGAAATGAAGACATAGCAACAGAACGTTTAAAAAAATGAGAAACGGAAAGGTCCATAATGGTGTGATAAGAGAAATGGGATGAGATAAGAAGGAAGTGGAAGAAGTCGTTGATTGCTAATCTGATAAGATGGATTGTGGGCACCGGCATTTGGATTATTTCCTGACGCAGATGCTCACAGGACATGGTTGCTTTAGGGCATACCTTTACAGATTTGGAAAGGCAGAAAATTACAAATGCCTGTATTGTGAAATATCGGACAATGTCTCACAGACTCTATTGGTATGCGATACATGAATAGGTGAGAGGAGCCTGCTTGAGAGAGAGCTAGGAAAAGTAGGGTGGAGTCGAGCATCTACAACTTTTTTTAACGAAAGAAGTTTATGAACAGCGAATATTATTAGTGTTACTGGTATGCTTCTCCGACTAATTAACATTCCAGATTTTAGTGGACAACAATGCCTTCGTCCGATCACGTCCTGTAGAGCGGTTCTATCCAGATTGCATTGTGGAGAGATTTAAACATCCGGTTAGTGTCGTGGTGTGGTCTGTAATTTCGTCCAAAAATATGGGACACTTATTCATCGTAGAACAATGAGACAGAACCAGTATAAGCGAGTACTCGGCTACTGCCCAGCTCGAAAAATGGTTAACGTGCGAAAAACTTATATTTTTATGCAATATTCTGCACCGTGCCACAAAGCTAAGAGTGTAACCGCATTTATGACCGAAAAAAATATTGTAGTTCTACTCTGGCCGGGAAACTCACCTGACATGAACCCCCTAGAGAGCATGTGTGAGTTAATAAAATGGGCGAACGACAAAGATGGCATCACCACGAAGCGGCAGTTGATTGAAGACCTTATTGAAGAATGGCATCATAACCCAAACAAAAATAACGCAGAAGCTTGTATTCATAGCATGCCCCGACAGTTACGCAGGAAAGAGTGGCATCACTAAACATTAAAATTAGTGATTTTATTTTCCATTTTTTTTGTGAAGACTAACAAAACGCTTTGTTTTTCTGGCAATAATAACAATATTTTTTATGTGAATCGTCTCCAATATGCATGTGGTGTTGTGATTTTAATCTTTTTCCAAAATTTGTACATTTTCAAAATGAAAATAATGGCTATTTTCCAGAGAATGCTTGGCTAAACCTGTTTGATTTGTTGGTTTGTACACTATGTTTGTGTGCAACGACCCTTCTATGCAGATATTGGTGTTTGCCCAATATGTGTTGAATTGCAGTCTTTACAATTTATTTTATAAATAATATCTGACTGATGATCTTTATTAACATTGGATCTTTCGTGATGTATTCACATATAAGCTTCACATTTGTGTCACATGCTAGATTAAAATTAATGTATTTTTGTAGGTGCGCATATGTAACTTATTATTTATATTTATCCATCCATCCAATGGCACTACAGCCCAAGCCGGGCCTTGGTCTCCTTCATTAAACCTCTCCAAACATCTCTATTTACTGCTGTTCTTTTCCATGAACGCGTTTTTAGGAGATTTTTGGCATCCTCATCTACCTCGTCTTCCCATCTCTTTTTTGGTCTTCCAACAGGTCTTTTTCCTTGCATTCTTGCGTTTAGTAATTTTCTGGGGATTCTGTTCTCATGCATGCGGGCCACATGCCCTGCCCATCGTAATCTCTGCAGACTAGTGTATTGTGCTAGTGTTGGTTCAGTGTATTGTTCGTATATTTCGTTATTATATCTAATTCGCCAGTTGTTATTTTCCTTTATTGGACCCAGTATTCTACGCAATATTTTTCTTTCGAACACGTCTAATGCATTGGTAGATTTCTGTGTTATAACCCATGTTTCACACCCATAACTTACTATGGGTCGGATTATTGTTTTATATACTCGGAGTTTTGTTTTCCGGTGTACGTCTCGCGATTTGAATATGTGGCCCATCGCGAAATAGGCTTTGTTTGCCAGCATAAGCCTTCTATTTATTTCCGGTTATTCTTCATTATTTTCGACCAGATCCATTTCTAAATACGTGAATCTATTCACGTATTCTATATCGTCTATAAATTGTTGTTGTTGCGCCTGTCTATTTGATCTGGTTTGCATTTATATTTATACAATTGTTAAATATTCCTTTGTTTGAATATATTTTTAAGTCTCTTTTCAGTTATAAAATTAATACTTAAACTTAACATGTTTACAAGCGTTTACTTACCTTTAACGATCTGTAAGATAAGGCTAGCTTTAGCTGCACTTCCAGCCGCTCCAAGGTAAAATGAAGTTTTACCCATTGCTTTAAAACATGACTGGCAGTCTAAAAACAGGGTCTGGTCCCCAGCGGTCAAAACTACTAAACTACCCTCGTCCGCTTCTGTTTTGGACCCTTGTACTTGAGCCTCTAAATACCTGCCCCCTTTACTTCTAATTATTTCACATAAATCTTCTGAAGTTTTTGGATTAATACTAGTCATCTCCACATATCCTTTTCCTTCTAGGTAATCGGCAGCTTTTGTTATACCGCAGTTACCCACTACGTTCTGGAAGAGATACAATACATTAAAAAATAAATTAAAACAAGTTAAACCGCGGCAAAAAAGCACCAAGCCAAATAATGGTATTGTAAATTGTTTATTGATTCGATAGCATATAGACCAGGGAACTAACTATTTTCCCATTACACTCGTTGATATAGGTATTGAACAACTGCTTTTGATATATATATTTTTTATATCGGACAACAGATTTCTCCTTCGCAATGAAGTAGTGGCGTCATGTAATTTGATTGCCTATTTCTGTCCAATTATCTCTCTCCTGTACGTGTTGTTTTGCTTGGGAGAATGAGTAACGAGTCATGGTCTTTATTTGTTCCGACCATTGTACTGGAGATCTTCCTCTGGATCTTTTACCCGTTACGTTACTTTCAACTATCATTAGCTCCATGCCTTCTCTTCTTGTCCAAAATATCTCAGTATATTTTGGTTGATAGTTGTGATAAGTCTAGTTTTTATGTTAAGTTCTGCTAGAATTGATTTATTTGTGCGATGGGCGGTCCATGGTATGTGCAACATTTTACGGTAGACCCACATTTCATATGCCATTATACGCTTTGAATCAGTTTTTTTTATTGTCCAATTTTCTGAAGCATAGGTGGCGATAGGAAATATCAATGCTCGAACATAATTTTGTGTTTTTTGCGATGTTAGTGTTCTTCCAAATTTTTATGAGTTTGGCTGTTGCCGATCTGGCCATTGTGATGCCATGAAATACATATGTACATAAAAATAAAAAAAATGCTTCTCCATTTTTGTATACATAACATACATAGGGTGTGTAATACTCTCTAAAATATGTGTAATACTCTCTCAGAAATTTCTTTTCCGTCATTAAATGAATCTATACATATAAATAATGAATACGTTATTATGATATACATATGGTAGGTTCACGTCGAATTAACCGGCAAAAACGTGAACCGGCCAGGTATGCCACTGTAGGTGTGCAGTTAAGAGGAATTGTCCTGTACCTCTGTGTGTTGATTCGGTGTGAACCGTAAGCAGAGAGTTTGATTCTATACATATTTTTATAAAGGACATGAGTTTTTCCAGTTCTTAGCAGCATTCTAATCCTATTCACATTGTATTAGCATAAACATTGGAGAGAACTTTTCCTTGATATTAACTATTTTTACCACACTTAATCAGGATACTTACCTCTTTCGCGTTCGAAGGATCGCTTACACAACTGAAAACGATATCAGAATTTTGCATGACATCGCAGGGGGTAATGAACGTATTAACCAATCCAGATTTATTTACGTCGGCGTCTGCTTGTGCTTTGAATTCTTCAGACTGAAATAGAAAAAACGTAGTTAATAAAATAAAAATTGAGAATGGACCCATAGCTACACAATTATCTAATTTGGGGCACCAATCAAATATTTTTCCAAGACCTATCTTTAAAGTTCCTTATATTACACAGATGTGTCGAACGGTTGTTTATAGTTAGTCCACACCGTTATCGAAAATAAAATATCACCTTAATTAAAAGTGAACTTTGACAGTACATGGACTGTAATAATTAACTTACACCTGAATTATTTATTAACGTGACTTTATTATATTTCTAGTGCAAATAATTCGGTTTGATTTAATTTAGTAGTTGTTCATAGTATTATTATTTTATTATGGATAGTGAAGATTCCGAGGTTGAAATATGTACTCCGGAAGAAACCATAAAGTCTCCACCTTCGACTTGGAGACCTCTCATAAATAAAATATTGTTCGGTCCAACCGTCAATCAAAATCCTACTGTTAGAAATGTTCGCGCCAATCCCCACGCAAGCTTCCACGCCAACCTCCAAACAAACCACGTCACCATCGACGGTACCCTCCTCTATTACCAGCCCAGTAATTCATTTAGGCCACATATCTGCCTATTAGGTCAAAGGTTCCAAGATCTGGCTTACCAATTGGAAACATTTTCCACTGAAGCCAATAAAATAGGTTTGAAAATCAATATTAGTAAAACCAAGTCCATGAGAATAAATGCAAGGAACAACACGTTATTTACTATCGACAATATGCAGATTGAAAATGTGGAAAACTTTACCTATCTTGGAAGTGTCATAACAGAAAACGGAGGTACAGAAGACGATATTCGTATGAGGATACGAAAAGTCCAACAAGATTTCAGCACGCTCAACCCTGTTTGGAGATCTAGCGAGTATACTACAAGGACAAAGATCCGAATATTCCGATCAAATGTCATGTCTGTTCTACTCTAGACTGGAAAGTGACAAACACCCTCACAGACAAACTGCAGGTCTTTGTTAACAAATGTCTACGAAGAATTGTTCGTATATTCTGGCCTAACACCATCAGAAACGAAGATCTGCTACACCTGACCGAACAAAAGAGGGTACAAAATGAAATTAAGTCCAGAAAGTGGGGTTGGATCGGTCACACACTCAAAAGTAGTAGTCACACACAAAAATAGTTCCAGTATCGCAATGACTGCCCTAGAGTGGAATCCCCAAGGGAAAAGAAAAAGAGGGTCGCCCAGTACAAACTTGGAGAAGATCCATCATGTAGGAGATAAGAGGCCAAGGAAAGTCTTAAAATGAGGTGAAGGCCTTAGCGCAAAATAGAACCCATGGCCTGTTTACACTGAAGCTCTATGCTCCACTTGGAGTTCAAGAACCTTATATAATATATATATATATATATATATATATATATATATATATATATATATATATATATATATATATATACATACATAGGTTTAATATATTAATTTTCAAGATTTTTCATATCACTACTACTTTCTAAGTTATTTTCAAATATATCATATAAACAATGCATAAATAAAGTAAATTGTACAAAGGTAACGATTAATTTTATTTGTGGTACTAATTAATGGGTGATTTTCACAATGTTTTTACCAAAAAAAAGCGATCTATTTTATTTTGGGCGTAACTCGATAGGTTTTGATGCTAGAAACTTTCAAAAGGTTTTGATGACTTTTCCCCGAAAAGTGCTTAATTTTTGGGTTATTTCACATTGAAATATTCGATTTGGAATTTGACAAAAATAAGAATCTACTTTTCATGAGCTACAATTTTGCTTTTAATGGATCTACAGAAATTATAAGTATAGTTTTGTTTTTTTTTTATAAGATAAATTTGTTCTAGAACTATTTTTTTCGATAAATATTTATTTTTTGGGAAAAACCGTTTGAAAACGTGGTTTTTATTACGAAAAATGAAAATTTTCACTCGCAAATAACTCAAAAAGTATTGACAGTGAAAAATCTCTATAGAATAAAAGTTGCTTAGAATTAGTCAATTTATCCATTTACAGACTTATTTTAAACTAATGTTTTTTCATCACCGACAAGGGGTGGCTTTCTCTCCCAGTGAAAGCAACCCTGGGCTTAAGTTCAAAAGTGAATTAAGGGGTAAGAGGAAAATCGGCGAGGAAAATTATACTACAAAACGGTCATTTACTGGAGTAACATAATACTATTTAGCAAGCGGATGCTATTGGCTTTTTTTTAAGAAATACCTAGAACATTCAAGTCTTCTACGATTTATGGTCCAGCTATTCTATACTAAAAGCAACCTTAGTTATTATTGACAATGTAGATACAAATAAATATTCTTAACTAATAGTAACGAATATAGAGGGCGAAAGCATAAACATAATTATATTATTTGTAGATTTCTACACAAATTAAAAATTTTAATCACAATACTGTTTATAGTTCCAAAATATTCAGTTAATACTAATAAAAGTATTAAAAGTTTAGAAAATAAAGGGCATGAGTAGGATTTGGTCTCTATTTTTTCATGTAGTGGGACGGTCGGTGGTGAATGTTGTGTCACATGAGCGGCCCCTGGTGTTGACGGAACAGAAGTAAATTGTTCCGCCGCTTTATAATAGCATATCTTAAACGATCGATTTAATCGGCTGGGTACAAAACTTTGGCTAAAAAATCTAATATATTTCAAAGGAGAAAATGAATAAATTTTTATTGAATATTCCAGATGATAAATATTTAATGTCAATAAGTGATGGATTCGACCGTAACTTGATGGAAATTCATTTTATATAACAATAAAACTCTGAAAACTTTATTTTTAAAACTTCTACAAAATTTATTATATCTAATCACTACAGATGTTTCGGCGGTGCCTTTATCAAGTGATCTATTTTTGGTATTTAATAGTATAACTGAATAGGTTGAGAAGGGGAGAACTGTTTGTCTCAAGTTGGTCATTCAGAATTATAACTGTCTTTTTTAATTTGTTAATTGCCATAGATTCTAATAAAGATAGCTTAAGGCCTTTATTTTGGATGTGAAGAATTTGAAATTAGTCATTCTATAAAATTGTATACAAAATTCTATAAAATTGTATACCTGACTAAGGTATAAAAATATGGTATATAAAATATGATCAATTTTTTCTTAATTATATGAACATGAATTTTTCAGAAATAAATCATGTAAAAGAAAGAAATGGACAGCTTGTTTCAAATGCAAGAAAAATGTTTTATCGCATATAGAGAATAAAAATAGATATGCAATGGCGTTGTACTATTAAACAATTTGATAAGAATATTTTATATTTGAAACCGCAAAATATTGTACTAGTCATCTGAACAATAAATGAAATTTGCTTAAATATTGTTTTAACGTAAAAATAGTAATTATTTATATAGTCATTAGGGACATAAAAAGAACCGATAAGAATTATTTTAGGAAATTTATAACCACTGAATTTGAAAGTTTATTCTACCATTATGTGTTTCAGTATTATAAAGAAATGAGCTAATACGCATATTAAAAGATAGTTTACAGAATGAAGACGGTTAATAGACTACAAGCTCATGGACGATTTTTAACGGGTCATTTGACTCAGCATGAATCAAATATAAAACAAAACTACAATATGTAATAACAACTTTAGAAACTGTGGCGTCAATTCTTATCCCCATAAAACTATCCCATGGGCTTGTAGTATATAAATGTTCTACAAATAAACAGATCAGATCGACACTGAAATCCAAAGAGAAGGTTTACAAAGAGTTTAAATATTATACAAACACTGTTTCCTGAAGAGAATCGAACCAATACACAGTTTATCAAAAAATAAATTTAATAGTAATCAATATAAAATATAATTAAGCCGCAAAAATAATTCCATACATCATAAAAAATATTGTTCATTTCACATTTACAATTAAAAAAAAAAGAAATGAAAGAATTTCAGTAAATTGGCATTATATTCGCAAAATAACTAATACTATATTTTTATACAGTTAACTTTTATTTAACAATATATTCGTAGCTCTTTAATTTTACTAATAATGGTAATCTAAGTTTCTACGCTAAAATTAGTCTTTTGTAATTTCAACTTAAGATAAAAATATAATGTTATTATAACATCAAAAAATTTGAAATTTTGCACAAAAACAAACGTTGATAAAAGATAAACATGCCATATCACATTAATATAAAACATAAACAGAGCTAAAAGGAGTAAGGTCATACTAAATATGATCATGTTTTGTAATCATTCCAATGTTTAACTTAATAATTATTTCACCACTACCAATTTAATGTTATGGTAATATGTTTACGCTTTTTATATAATCACTTTTTGTTTTATAAAGAATGTTACAAAATAAACGCAAAAAAATCAAATGTTTTTTCTTGTGAAAAATTGAAATTTTGTATCTGAAGTATGGCTTAATTTTGTAAATCTAGTGCTGTATTTCTTTCTATAATGCGTGTGACGATCATATTAAATATAAGTGAGAGCGTCCACCAAAGTGGCGTGGCACGTAGCAAGTGGCAAGTAGCACGCGTCTAGCATGTTTCTTAAAATGTAACCAATGAAATACACCAAAATGACAGTGACGTCATTCATTCTAATCATTCGTTTTCATTGGTTACATTTTAAGAAACATGCTAGACGCGTGCTACTTGCTACGTGCTACTTGCCACGCCAGTTTGGTGGGCGCGCTCTCCCTAAGTGAAAGCGCTCACCATAGTGGCGTGGCACGTAGCAAGTGGCACGTAGCAAGTGGCAAGTAGCACGCGTCTAGGATGTTTCTTAAAATGTAACCAATGAAAACGAATGATTCAGCGTACACCAAAATGACAGTGACGTCATTCATTCTAATCATTTGTTTTCATTGGTTACATTTTAAGAAACATGCTAGACGCGTGCTACTTGCTACGTGCTACTTGCCACGCCACTTTGGTGGGCGCTCGCCCTTAGGGTGCATTAAAAATTCAATAGCACCAAAACAAATAAATATAAGTGCATATCGACTCTTCTCCTTCAATTAAAACTGTATAAAGATAGATTGCTGAATTTAGAAACACCAGCAATCATAATAAAAAATGCAAAATATGATTTTATAAAATTTTAGTGAAAGCTCTAAGAAGCTCATTAGGAACTGTGAACAATATTTTAGCCATTTTTCATAAAGCAGTGAGCACAATATCTACCGCATTTATTCACAATGGAACAAAACCTTACCATACTTTCTCATACAGTTCAAAATATCATGCAAATTAGTGAATTAAAGTATGAATTGTTGAAAATTTCACCCTATTCGCCAGATTTACCCCCTTCTGATTTTTGGCTGTAAAAGTAAGAGTCGAGAGATAATTTCAGCGTATTTTGACAGTCTTCCGGATTCTCAGTTCAGGGTTGGAATCAATAAATTAGATTATTGAAAAAGTGTATTGAAGTTCAGGGAGATTATGTTGATTTATCGAATATACCTCCTGTTCAGCCCGTTATCGTACGCAAGAATACGGTGACGTCATGATGTTGGATATTGACTGTGAATGATAATTCAACTGTATTTTGAGTTTTTGTGTGATTCTTGTGGAAATTTTTAATTTGATCACACCACCGTGAAAGAGATCTGCCTTCAACGATCTTATACTTCAAAAATATACTATCAGAGCCAATAAAAGTAACTAAAAGACTAAAACAAGGATGCAGTATGTCAGCCTTACTGTTTAATTTATATATTGAGGCAGCCTTACAAAATTGGAAAAACCACTGCCAGGAAATGGGAATCCCCATAGGAAAAGACGTACTCCCTGAACTCTGCGGATGACCAAATCGTTCTAGCTTAAGATTCTTATTATCTAGAATTTAAGCGTCTATACAGAGAATATTTAAAATGGGGGTTACAAGTCAGCATGAAGAAAACAGAATATTTAGTTTTCAATTCAGATGCAGTTTAAAGTGTTGATAGACGAGGACGTGAAAATCAAACAAGTGGAAAGATTTTAATATTTAGGTGCACTCTCATTGCTAGAGAGCGACTTGAGAGAAACCGAAATTGAACACCGAACAAAAAAAGAATAGGGCAAACCATGGGTGAATTTTTTGTTATGGATCTGAAGTATGAACAATTAATGCAGACCTGAAGAGAAAATTGTTGGCAGTTGAAATGGATTATTTGAGAAGAAGTGCTAGAACATCAAGGCAGGAAAGCAAGACCAACGAATCTATAAGAAACAACATGAATGCTACAGAAACGGTCATTGACGGAATAGAAAGAAGAGGTTCAAAATGGTTTGGACACCTATTGAGAATGCCTGACGAACGTTGGCCCCTAAAACTTCACAAATAGCACCCTTAAAAGAAGAAAAAGAGGTAGACCTCGACGCTCATGGAATGAAGGAATTAGAAGAGCGATGGAATCGAGAGGTTTGGAGGAGGAGCATACCTTAGACCGGGAAGATTGGCGGAGGAGAACGAGAATACGGCGATAACCGTCTCCAAAATGTATTGTATTTACAAGTTGGAATAATGTCAAACGTCAATAAACTTATTTTAACCTTCAATTGTGGCTTATTCCCATTAAAATAGTAATTATTTTTAAATGCCACCACAAAAATAGCTTCAGAACAATAGATAAAATCTAGATAAGAGAAGGGAGTATTCCAAAAATGTCATCATCCTTACAGCGGCCACCCCACTTTCAAAGTACGATACGTGTGACAGTCAACTGCGCACAAGTAAGAGAGGGTGGTTTGTTGGCAGGATAATAGTTACCTGAATCCTTGGCTCTGCTATCTCTAGTACTATAAATTAAACTAAAGCCCAAATTGTTAAGGACTCAAAATGGAGGTAGCATAAAAACCTCCCCCCCTCCCCCCAGACAAATCGCCACTGCTTCTAGTGATATGACCTAAGTATTTGATGACGTCCAAAGTCAGAATACGTATTCACGGTTGCCTACCAACGATATACCTATTTTGTTTTTGTTTTCCTATTTGCTAGAGATGTATTACATTTTACTTTTATTATTCAATCGCATTAACCATATTCGCATTGTAGTCATGTAAAGTGTATTTTCCACATTTTATGCCAATTTACGCAGTCGAATGCTAATATAATACGAATTACAGAGTCGAATGCTAAATAAAATGTATGTCAAATCATAAAAACGTGTTTTTCTTATCGAACGACAATACTTATCACTGTTACATACTATACTTTTAATACTTTTTTACAGTGTAGTGATTTAAGGTAGAGTAGTTTTGTCCCATAAAGTGTACTAGAACTCGTTATAGAGGGGCTTTCCAATAGAAATCCAATAATGTGAGCCTTGTAACATTGTTGAGCGGTTTTTCTAGGTGAATATTGATTTTACATATAATATATTATAATTTCATAAGTTTATTTATTTATACTTCATCTAATTTATATAACGATGCATGTCATCGGCGTCATAGCCTGTGACGTCACATGATACCAACACAAAATATTTAGGGGGTAGGTGTGTTCTTTTTTAGAATCACTTGACGGAGTACACTGGCATTACAGCCACTAGACATATTTTATTATATACGCGTAGAAATAATATTTAAAAATTTCTATTAATGTTAACTTAAAGAAATACACAATAATATGTTTCATTTAATTTATATAAATGCATTATAAAGCGTTTTTATCAAGAACATTTGTTCGGCACACACTGTAACTGTAATCGAACGAAGATAAAATTTTGGCATAAATTGGTAACACTTATTTGGCAGCTGCGGTGTTGACACTTTTTGTACTTCATTATTTTGAATTTTAAAGTGAATATCTCTTGTTTTATATTTTTAACTATTTAATAAAATCTGTTCTTTTTAGAACAAAATTAGTGTGTTTTATTTCAAAAATGTCACGTAAGAATTTAAATAGTCGTTGTAAATAGATGGTAATACTTTCGCAATAATTATGTAATCTATTTGGTTTAAAATGGAGTCAGAATTTTTTTATACTTTGGCAACTATGTCAACTTTGATCTCTGACGTAGATAATGACGTAAGTCGTTATCTAAATTAGATGAAGTATATACAGGTATTAGTTTTCTTAAATAACCGAAAATTACAAAAATCTCGTTGAATTTATGCCCGGCCGAAAACGAAAGATGATGTGAACATCGATGTTGCAGAAGAAACTTTGCCTTTTATTAAGCAGCTACTTGATAATATCGTGGACAATGCAATACATACTGTTGAGCTGAAATATGATAAAATTTATACAAAGAAAGGTACAAACAGAAAACATAAGAAGTGTGATTTATCACCAGCTACTAGAAAAAAGCAAAAAACAGTTTCTTTGAAGCAAAAACATGTCATTAAACCACCATGTAATTCAGAACAGTGCAAGTTAAAGTGTGCATCAAAAATTAATGTCCAGAGACAGCAAGTTATTAATCAGCTAGTGTGGGAAATGAATGCAGAAGCCAGAAATATATTTATATATGGTTGTATAAAGCGCTTCGATATAAAACGAAGAACAGCTGGAACAAACACTTGTCACAGAAATACGTTCAAGTATTACCTGAAAAATGTTAATGGTGATGAAGTTACTGTCTGCAAAACTTTTCTCCTTTCTACCCTGGGATTTGATGTTAACAATGACCGAATTTTGAAAACTATTCGAAACATTCTAGCAGCTACGAACATAATACCTGTTCCTGATAAAAGAGGACGTCATCCATGTAAATGGAAAATTGATACCGGTCTTATTATACAGTTATTCAATCCGACAATAGCACATTATCGCCGAGAACATGCACCAAATAGGCAGTATTTGCTAAGTGATATTTTTATTACACAAATGCACAAGCACTGCAAGGAAATGTATCCAGATATGAAAGTCAGTTATGAAGTTTATCGTAAAAATGTTACTGATATGAATATATCATTTGCAAAGCTGGGTCATGAAGAGTGTTTGGAATGCGAAACATACAACCTACATAAATATGAGAGAAAACATAATGAAATTAATGAAAATGCAGGGTGTGACTGCTGTCAAACATGGAAGAAGCATACAATTTTATATGACTCAGCACGGAAAGAATATCAGAATGATGTGACTGTATCCACAAACTCTCACGAAATGTATATTTCTGTTGATTTAAAAAAGGTGATCATATTACCTCGGGCAAAAGTGTTCAAATGGGTAAAGTATTAGACTTATGTCTTGTGTAAAGAATTGAAATTCTGGAAAAGTGCAGATATTTTTATGCAAACAGAACATTTTTATGCATGGAAAGATCATAGTTCAACACATAAAATTAATCACATGTCACCAAGGCCGTATTTACGATATGTAGTTCTTATTTCTTGTTCAAGAGGAAATAAAAACCTTATAAAGTTTTTCAGACGATTTTATAAATCTTAATTCCCTAATGGCAAAATCTTACAAAAGCAGACATACCCAAACCCAACATGCATACAATAGTAATAAGGCTTGAGGGATTGACATAAAGAGGAAACAAACATTGGTAAATAAGATCCGCCCAATATTACCTAAGAGGAGGATTATGTTTTGGGAAAATATGCCAGTGTTAGAATCCGTTGTTGAGGATAATTTGTAATTTGATTTAATTTTTTTCAAGATCTTTTTACTGTAATTACTTTTGTGGAAATATAAAATATGTAACAGTTTTGTCTTTTTTTAATAATAGTACATTGTTTACCGGGTAGGAAAAGCTTAACATTCCTGGACGACTGTGAAGATTGCTAAGTCGAGGCGCAAGCCGAGACTTAGCAACACAGAGTCCAGGAATGTGGCTTTTCCTACGAGGTAAACATACTATTTTTCCGCAAATCGTTTAAAATTCGACAGGTATTGATTGATTTAAAAAAAACGCGATAATTTTATTCCCAAATAAATGGTGCTTTGAAATTCCTAATAAAATTACTTGGGTTACTATGGAAACGTATTGAGGTTGAATTGTCAAACTTGACGCTTATAAATTTAATTGCTGGTGTTCTCGAAAGTAAAATGATAAGTGATGATGAAATTTCCATTCCTGGGACTCCTCCAGAGCTGGTTGAGGCAGTGAATACTGCTTCATTAGAATTATTGCCAAAGAAATCAAGAGAAAAGTACGAAAATGCATACAGACGTTTTATGGATTATCGCATGAGTAAAAATATGAGTTCTTTCTCAGAAAATGTTGTAATGGCATACTTCCTAGACCTTTGTTTAAAGATGAAATCTTCAACATTATGGGCCAATTATTCAATGCTGAAGTCAACCCTTGCACTTAAACACAATGTAGATATATCTACATACTCAAAACTTCGTTCTTTATTGAAACGGCAAGCTCAAGGTTATAGGGCAAAGAAATCTAAGATTTTAACGAAGGAAGAAATTGAAAAATTTATCCAGGAAGCTCCAGATAAAGAAAATTTAATGATTAAGGTAATTTACAAGGTTTTAATTTCTATTTAGATTATAGCTTTTTTTAGGTGGCTGTAATATTTGGTATTTCTGGGGCCTGTAGAATGGATGAGTTAGTCCGAATGACTGTACACGATATAGAAGACTTAGAATCTAAGCTTTTAATCAGCATACCTGATTCGAAAACCAACAAACCAAGATCATTTGTAATTAATCAGATCTACTTGAATGTTTATCGAAAGTATGTTTCGTTAAGACCAGAAAATATGAACAGTGACCGATTTTTCTTTAAATATCAAAGCGGAAAGGGTTGTAGACAAGTGGTAGGAATTCATCAATTTAGAAAAATGCCCAAAATAATTGCTACTTATTTGAACTTGGTAAATCCGACAGAATATACTGGTCACTGCTTTCGTCGGTCTTCTGCAACAATATTGGTTGACTCTGGTGCCGACATAACTAGTTTAAAGAGGCATGGCGGATGGAAGTCATCAAACGTTGCTGAAGGATATATCGAAGAATCGCTTAACAATAACGTTGAGGTGGCAAATAAAATTTTCACAGTACAAAATATTCAACAAAATGACACTTCCACCCTGCATGTTGTCCAAAATGTTTCTCATAGTTCTAAGAGTGTTCCTCCAATGTTCAATAATTGTACTAACTGTCAAATTACTGTAAATATAACAAATTGATCTTAAAAATGTGTTCAGCAATGACTTGATGTTTTCAAAATATAAATTAATTCCTTATAAGCAATGTGTTTTCTATCATTTATGTAGAACACTAACAACTGTACGGAAATATCATTTCCTTACAGTAAGGAAATGACATTTCCTTACAGTAAGGAAGTCCTGACTTTTTCTTCAAGAAATTTTGACAGGAATGTCAAAATTTCCTGGCGATTTGCGGAAAACTTATTTAATAAGTAAATGCAGTTAGTAAAATTTTAATCTCGGAAGCTCTTTACGGAATAGACGAAGGCATCCTTCTAAATGGTGAAAGAGTAAACAATGTTAGATATGCCGACGACACCATGGTGATAGCAGATAGTTTAGAGGGACTTCAGAGGCTAATGGACAGAATAAACGAGTACAGTCAACAGTACGGACTAAACATTAATACCCACAAAACGAAACAAACGATTATCAGCAAGGAGAATATAAACGGGGCTCATCTATACATTAATGGGACGCAGATAGAGCGAGTAAAACAATATTGTTACCTGGGAACTATTCTTAACGAACAGTGGAGCAACTTATAGGAAATAAAGTGCCGCATAGGAAAGGCAAGAAACGGTCTTTAACAAAATGAGCGCCATCTTCAAAAGTCACAACATATCCCTTTGATACAAAAATGAGATATTTGAGATGCTATGTTTTCTCTGTGTTGTTGTACGGGGCGGAGGCATGGACGCTTACAGACACCACTATTAAAAAACTTGAAGCATTTGAAATGTGGCTTTATAGAAGAATGCTGAGAATATCATGGACAGCAAGGATCACGAACAAAGAATTTCTAGGAAAAATAAAGAAGGAACCAGAGATTGTGTTTACGATCAAACGCATAAAATTGCAATATCTGGGACACGTTATAAGAAATCAAGCACCGTTACTCCCTGCTACAGTCTATATTGCAAGGTAAAGTCAAAGGTAAGCGAGGACCCGGTAGAAGGAGAATATCATGGCTGCGGAATTTAAGAACATGGTTTAAGTAAACCTCAAAGGAGCTGTTTCGAGCCGCAGCGAGCAAGGTTATGATTGCCAATATGATTTCCAACATCCGAAACGGATAGGAACCAGAAGAAGAAGAAGAAAATTTTAATTGTCATTCATATTTAAACTAAAAAAGTCCTATCTGAAAAATTAATAATTCTAAATAACCTATACATTATTAATACTTGGTTAAAAAGTTATATATATCAAATATCAAACTTGGGGTAGTTTGAAAGGGTAAATGAAAATAAACTTTAATCCTAATTAACTACTTATGTGAAAAAAACTGTCTGCTTTTTAAAATGAGGATGGCACGGTATTAACTACAAATATTGCTTTTTCTCAAAAGTCTAATATTGTCAGTTCGGACGTTTTTACTTAGCAGGGTAGTATAGGGTTGACGGGTTTTAAATTATTTTTGTTACGATTATTTGATTGTTATTTAATTTTGTTTGGGAGGGTCACCGTGACCCTCTCCTTGGATACGCCACTGCCTAGAACAAACTATAAACGATATAACATTAATATCATTGCTTCCGAAGTTGATCGCCATGTTGGTATGTATAAATTAAAATAAATTTCAAGCTTAAATACATACATTTTTGTATAGCTTGTTATGATTCTTGTATAAAAAATACTTTTCTCCGTTGGTGTAAAGATCATTTTAATTTCTCAGAAACCTACCCATTTTAATCTAATCGATATCGAAGTGAGTTTTTTATTGGAAGAAGTTGTAACATTACATAATGCAACACATTCTTGCTCGCCACTTTCCGTATTCGTATAAATAAATGCAAATCGTAAATCTGTAGATAGCTGTTAGCCAAGAAATAGTCATGTACGGTAGTTCCAATAAGGAATGAAAGATGGCGGTACCTGTTCATGAATATGATGTATGAAATTTAATACTTAAAATAGTCAATAAGATAAAAAAAACACCTCAAGAGCTGAATAATAAACTTCCCTCCACATAATTTATTAGGCGTATAACAGTTTACGAATAATAGGTACTTTATCGGTCCCGAGTAGATAAGCATTAGCATAAATCGCCTAACAACTCCTAAAACCCACGACATGCCTTGCAAAAATTATCGATTTTACCGTAAACCTTGCTCTTAGGATAATTAAATTTACTTAATGTATTAGGAATGGTCATTCACAAATCGAACGTAAAAATAGATTAGAAAAAATACACGTCCTAAGAATACAATTAGTTAAAAACAGGTAAAACTACAAATTATTAGGTCGACTTGGTATCGGACCTCACCTCGACTTCGGTTTAGAATGGAACAGTCCGGCGCGCTTTTCCCCGCTCGCTTGCTCGAAAACGACAACGACAAAGCGTTTGGTTAACAGCTGTGAGGTGAGATCGTACGTAGGACGATTCTGTTTGCGGATCGGTCGATTTTGACGTATATAACATAACAGCTTCTTGTCGGATTTAATAAATGTGAACGAAATTATCAGTATCGCAAATTTAGCAATTGTCCTAAGTAGTTCTATTCAGTTCGCTTGTTTTTTGTGTATTTGCACGTGTTATCTGATCAGTAATATCTTTTACACAGGTCTCTGGAAACGTGATTTTACTGTTACAAATGGCTGGTTAGTAGTACCTTTTTAACAATTATAACCATAAGTACCGTTTTGCTTATGCCATTTACATAATATAACAATATTTTGTGATAAATATTTACAGTTGCCGAAACAATTATCGTCTTTCAATAAAATATAAGTTTGTATTTTTGTTTAAATAAAAAAATAACATGCTATACCTAGATATTATGTTTTAGAACATAATTCCACTATATTTCAATTTATTTAATTGTTAGAAATATACAGGTTTAATGGACTTTTATGCTTCAAAACGCTTGCCCTGATATAAATTCTGTGTGTAATCCTTTAAAGGTAGTATTTTCTAAATTCAAATATAGTGACCAGTTATTTAACCATATTGATTTTTTTTATTAACGTTGACTAAATAAATATATCTCATGGGTACCATTCTTATATTTGGTATAATTCTTCTGTTACATAAAAGTTTTGCAGGAAACTATCACCCGGCTTTTATATATATTTTGGTTGATTTAACAGTGTTTATTTTTACTTTTCCCTGCTAAAATACTAAATTAAAATCAATCGAAATTGGATCAATTGTAATCAATAGAAATCGTAAATTAGATCTGCGCCAATAAGAACCAGGAAGACTTAAGGGTTTTTTCTTTCATTTACAATATTTTATTATTATCAAAAAATGTAAATTTTGTTTCTCCAAAATTTCTCTAGTTCCGTTCTAAATTTAGCTCTTTTTAATTAAACACCTGTGTATGCACTTAACACATTTACATAAAACAACTTGCCTGGAGGATCTAAGTTTATTTTAAGTATGTGAAAGAGTAATCATAAAGTCATATATTTGTCAGCAGTGATTTGAATTTGATCTCTTCTTAGTCTTCTTTGATCATACAAATTTCAAAATTATAATCTACATGGTTCAAATAATTCTTATAGCAACCAGTGGTATTGATTAAATTTTTCAATTGGTCAAATTATTTGTTCTTTTAGCTGATGGCATCTAGAATCTAGATAATTCTAGATCATTTTCACATGATAATCACCACTGGGCCATAAGAACATGTTTTTGTACATTACTTATTCTACTTCCACTTTCACTGCTTCTAGAGATAACATTCTTGAAAGTTATTATTGTAGCTCTAGATTGACATCAAATTCTGATTTTAAGACATGGTTCAAATAATTCTTATAGCAACCAGTGGTATTGATTAAATTTTTCAATTGGTCAAATTATTTGTTCTTTTAGCTGATGGCATCTAGAATCTAGATAATTCTAGATCATTTTCACATGATAATCACCACTGGGCCATAAGAACATGTTTTTGTACATTACTTATTCTACTTCCACTTTCACTGCTTCTAGAGATAACATTCTTGAAAGTTATTATTGTAGCTCTAGATTGACATCAAATTCTGACTTTAAGACATCTGTTTGTATTTATGAATTTGTTATGCAATTTGCTTCATTTAGCAAAATGAAATAAAGAGCTGATTCCTTAATTTTCTTCTTTTTGCAGTTTCTTTTACTATAGATACCATTAAATTATCTTTCCGTTGGATTGTAAGTTTGCATTCTCTATTCTTAATGTAACATTCAATGCATAATTTAATATAAGACTTTTATAAAAATAACGAAATTGATAGAACCTCAGACAATCTCAAACTCACATGGAACAATAAACATTGAGTCCATAGTTGATAGATAGTAACTAGACAAATTTAAGCAGTGAGCTAAATTGATGAGGCCATACCATATTGGGAATACATTTTTTATAATCTAAGAATAACATAATACATAGCAGTAGGCATAAAAGATCAGAATTTGGCGTTTTTATTTTTGGACACTTTAAAAAGGATTTTTCTAGAATCTAGAAGGTTGATCCAAATGTTAAAAAGTAATTTTAATGAATATTGTGGTTTATTTCAAAACATATAAATCTGTTTATTAATTTTTAATAACATTCAACAATCTTTAATCAAATACTTCAATGATGAACAATAACATATGTTATTTTTAACCTTCAGTCCAATGCTTACATATTTTATGGAATATTATTGTCTTAATGTGTAAAACTATTTTAAATAAGTGATTGACTGTAACTATTTTGTATGTTCAAATTAAAAAATAGAAATAGTTTATACTGATTAGTTCTTTGCCAAGACAGTGAAAGTTTCACTCTGATCATTACTCAAACAATTTCCATACATACACATAAATATATGTGTCGAGGTTAACAGTCAATTTATGCCATTCTCTTTGTTCTAAAATCATAGAGCTATACAATTATATTAATGGCTCTTCAAACATTTATTTGGCTGTTAAAATATTTTAAGTTGGAGTTATCCTTACTGAATAAAAGTTCTAATATTAATGATAGTAGAGATTAGTAACTTTACCACATAAATGCTTTTTGCTATAGAGTTAGGTGTTGCTTTGAATGAGTCTTCTTCTTCGCATGCCATATCGAAATTATCTGATGTTGGCGATCACCATTGCAAAGGCTTCTCGATCTTCTGCAATATGGAATAATTGTCCTGATTTTAATATCTGAGTCCATTCACGAATGTTTTTTGAATGAGTACACAAATAATATTGTATTAGTTTCATAAAAAAACTCTAGATAGTTATTTATGTTTAGTTATTGCAATTTTGAAAATTTTCGTGTTTTAAGAAGTTCCTTTATGAATAAGTCAACACTATTGGGTCACTAGAATTTATGCTTCTTTACTAGCACAATATTCAAACTACGAAGGAAAAAATATGTTTGTGATCAATTCTTCCTTAGTCCAAAATCTTCCTGAAATCCTGTGTATTTATGAGGTAAATTCCGTAATAATTTCAGAGATATTCAGTTATGTTAATCACTTGCCCTTTGTGGCACATATTAAAATTTTTCATGTCTGAAAATATCCTAGGGTTTTTAGCAAAACTGGTAAAAAGTTTAAAATGATGAAAAAAACCATACCTCAAGAAGCTCTAATGTTGAAAAGAAAGTTATTGTTTGAAATTCCATTAATAAAGATAGGCATTCCTTCTCTGTATGTTCGGCATTGCTTATTTGGCTCAAACTCAATATCTGCAGTAGTAATACCTACCCAAATTGAACTCCATATCTGGGCCAAATGCCAGTTGTATGATTTTCACAAGTTATTTTTGTCCTTTATCATTTTCAATTATTGTAAGGATATAACTAAGTGCACAAAACAAAAACTATTCCCTAACAGGAATATAATTGAAATTCTTAGACATTAATTCCTCCTAAATTCATTACATACATTTTTAATTATGTCATCAACAGTACATTTAAATGTAATTTAAGATAATATTGAGACTTTTAATATCCATTAAAATAGGATGGCTGCATTGGATATGACATGTAGAAAGAATGGAAGAAGGCAAAATACAAAACAAAATATTCAAACAGATGCCAGTAGGAAAAAGAACAAGAAGAAGACCAAAGCTGAGATACTTAGAACAAATAGAAAATGACAAAACAACCTTAAAAATAAAAAAACTGGAGGAAAAAAGCATGAAACAGATCAGAATGGAGAAAATCCTGGAACAAGAAGACCCAAAAAGGGTTGTAGAGCCAGTGATGATGATGAGAGTTTTAGAAAATATAATATCTTGTTTCTAAGTGGATTTTGCCAAAACTTCATATAAAAACATCAAGTAAAAATTGTTTCAGCTGAAATATCTGTTTAACCACTAATCCCACCACATTTCAACAGCTGGATGGATCTGAAATTTAACATCCACACTTTTTTTATCCCATACAACTGAACTTAAACAAGCCAAATGTAACACTTAGATTTGATAATCTCAGGAAGAAATTCAATTTGTGATCAGTCAGAAAAGTTATTCTTATATTAAGAATCCATTAAAATTATTTTAACACTCGGTATTTTTAGGAACAATTTTCGCTTCATCCGAGTAATGACAATCTGGCAAATGCCGCATTTGGCATGTAATAGCAAAATATTTGATTAGGATTCAAGATTCAACCTGCTTTCGAAAGCAAATATGAAAATACAAGGTCCATACTGATAAGATTGAATATATAAATATTTTTGATGTTATGCTAAACCTCAAATTCTTTATTAATCTCTGGGATACAGTTAAGATCTAATATTGTAAAGAATTTATTTATTTATACTTATTTGTTGCACCAAAATTAGAAATGAATAATAATAGGCTTATCATAAAATGTATATGAAATTGATGTTATCCACCAAATAAACATTTTTCTTATCGGTAATATAAAATTGTAATGTTAGATATAACGAAAAGTAACAAATTTAAATGTTAAAGAAAACTAAGCAACAAACTGAAGAAAAGGACAAAGACGAAGAAGCTTCTGGAAAAAATACAACTTTTAAGTTATCCTATTACAAATATTTCTATGAGGGAATGTTGTTTACGCATTTTATTCTTATCAAAACCTCTGTAATAGATTGTGATATACAATCAGTGGCATTTATAGTATTCTTTGTGCATATCGCCCCTATCTATAGATTCATGTTTCTTTTAAATGAGAGGATCAAAATATATGATTACATTTTTGTGTTTTTAAGTCATACTTTTAGCATATCAATTACGTTTTTATGAATGCACTTTCAGCAATTTATTCAATTTATTACTGGATAGAAATTCCTTCTCCTTCCTTGGTCGTTTTAAAAATATCTTGTCGCTAGTTAACAGAGGGCCAAGAACCGCAACTGCTGCTGTCTATACCTATGCGCTCCTCGCAGCGATGAAATGAAAGTGTACGACAAACGACAATTCCGGTTGTTACAGGAAGTGAGTAATGCCAACTTAGCGGAAAGACATTGCACTTTTTTATATAAAATACCAACTATAGGTTTTACAAGTATCTGATAACTCAAGGTTATATTTGAGATTTCAATGCCGATTATTATTTAATCATACTAAAAATAAATCAAGTTTTAGTGAATTTATTATAAACCACTTAAGCAATTATTTGTTTTGTAAATACTATTATCGGACCACGTCTACCATTTTTTTATATTATTCAGCAATACGGAATTGAAATATTCAAGTAAAAGATAAAAATACTGTTTTTTTCTCACCCGGTATTACTAAGACCTGTTAGTCTACAGCAAAAATGCAATGGCAACAGTTCAAAACTTTCGCTTTTTGTCTAGGAAGTCGATTCGATTAAAAACATGAAACAATGTAATTTGAAAATAGAATTATACAGAATTTAGGAATGATTACAATGCCATGTATGTTGAAAAATATGACTTTTAATAACAGTTTATTGTGAGTTAGAACTGCAATGCTTTATCAGTTTCTTTGAAATGTTTACCGTAATCTCTGAAAAATTGTACATATTGTGAAGTTCCAACGTCATATATTTTTTTATATATTTCGTTAAAAGAATCAGCGGAAGATGCAAGAATGATTGTTCATGACGCGGAGAAAGCTTCACCACAAAATGGACCAGGATAGGAAACATTGAGGAGGTAGATGTTTTAGTGCCACGGATAATTATACAAGAATGATAAAAATTTAATCATCTGGGATTGATGTTTTTCACATATTATAAATCAAATCGTTTTTGAAATGTTATAGGTATATTTAAAATATTTGTCTGACCATATTTAAACAACAAAAAACATTTTGGAAGAGAGAGAGAGAGAGAGAGAGAGAGAGAGAGAGAGAGAGAGAGAGAGAGAGAGAGAGAGAGAGAGAGAGAGAGAGAGAGAGAGACAGACACAGAGAGAGAGAGAGAGAGAGAGAGAGAGAGAGAGAGAGAGAGAGAGATTTCGAAAAGAATGGAAAACGGGACTTTTAATAAAGTCCTATCCTCAAAGACTTTTTCCTAATTGAATCTCAAAAAGAAATTTATGAAAACAAACCAACAAAGAAAATGCCATACAACAAATAAGAATCTGGACTGTAGACCTCCAAATGACATTGCCAGGACAGCGCTGGATTTCAATTCGCAAGGACGACGAAAAGTAGGAAGATCTAAGAAAACTAAGAAAAAAAAATGAGAAAATCCTATCTTGAAATCAAAGCACTAGCGAGAAATAGAGTTCGCTGGAGACACTTTGTGGAAGCCCTATGTTCCCTCTTAGGAATCCCGGGACTAATATTAAATAACATTTCAACCATTTGTTTCCGAGGTACATCAAAAATTGAAGAGGAAATATCGCTGTTCCTGAAGTATAATGACACCATGTTGAAAAATGACTGTGTTCGAGGGATCAAAACTGCATTTTCTATATATGTATTTTTAAATCATCATAAATGTACTTACGAAATCATGGCGAAACTCGTAAGTACAATTACGACGATTTATAAATTATGTAGAAAATGAAGGTTTGATCCCTCCAACACAATAAAGTAATTTTTCAAAATTTTACAGTTATATCGTTATACTTCTGGAACAGCGATATGTGGAACAAAATAATTTTATATTTTAACATGGGTAATGTTCTTAGGGTGCGTTCATTACGGCGACCATCGCATGGAATCTTCGCCTAGAGCATAGCACTGGCAGTGAACGCTCGCATTTAAAGTAATGCATTTAGTTTACGTGGCGATGATAATATGATACCATCCTATGGTCCGATCGAGGGTCGGCGCCTCGTTATGAACCCACACTTAGGAAGGGTGATTAAGCCCACTCATATTGAACCTGACTTAACATGGATAAACATTGATTTACTGAGCTTACATATAAACACAGATTCAATCAGACATAGGCTGTTTATTATACATAGGATGTATTTTATCTGATGTATTTAAAAGTCATATATGGTTTTATAGTATATGAATGAAGTGAGTCCAACGTATACTCCTGATACATTTTTTGACTAGATTATAAAATGATGACTAAGATCATGTTGGGATCTTTGCCAAATACCATTCCATGTAGTTACTAAATATTAACATTTCGTGGGAAGAAAATATATTCCTACTCCGACAAATTTTATTGTTGCGCTTTTTTGAAGATTAATAATATGTATTAACTACTTTACTATGAGATCAATGAGTTTCAGTAATCTAATTTTAGAAAATATTTCTTTCTTTGTGGAACACTACTACAAATGAAACAAAAAAATCTAGACTGAGACATTATTTTCTGCAAAGTTAAGATAAAGTTTAAATGGCACATTAAATAGTCTTCCATCAGGATTCTGTCACTAATATCTCCGAGAATTTCCACCTTAAATGCTATCTTTATGTTTTGTACTTAGGTCGTCACATTTGAAGCATCAAATTTCATTTTGTCATTGGTTGATATCTTTATGCGTTTATAAGCATATTTTTTATATTTTTAAAATCTTCAAGATTTTTAGTCTGAACCACTTTCCATTACATCACAATTTTTTTCGATACTATTGTTTCACAAGATACGATACCTACGATGCTAATCAAAATTTGATATCAGATGAATAAACAGAAGAAACTATAAAATTATTTTGTTCTTCCACGTTTTCTATATGTATAAAGCGATAGAAAGTCAGTTTTCATCCACACAGCAAATTGATTGTCTTGAAAATCTTAGCTTATTGCTCACATAACAGATACATATATTCATTATTCATAAGCACAATGATAATAGGTCAACAATCTTAAAATATCAAGGATATTATTAGCGCATCGATATTACCGGTTTCAGTTGATATTTTCGCAAGCGTTGCGTTCTAATCTAAAAGTTAGTAGAGCACAGATAAAGGACGGTATACGTACGATACGAAACGCCTCATGTACGCCATTTCCTTTTATTATTTAATTAAGTGAAGATGACCGCACTCTGTTCACTTGGCTGGTGATTAGTGTAAAAACGAATACATTGCATAGGCCAGGCAGGAATTAAGGAATGTCTTGCATTTGAATGAACCGCGTATTGCTAGAAGTGATTTTAAAACCACCGCAATGTGTAGAAAAAATTATTCAAATAACAAACATTCTATTGAACCATAAAATTAATTTTATGCGCCTATAGTTAGTAATAGATCATAAAACAATTGTTACGACTTTTATCAAAGATCTATTTACTTGGCAATAAACCTCAAATTGTAGAAGGCATAATAAAAAATTATTTGAGATTCAGGCTTTCATATAGGAAGATCGTCTGTTTTAAAATATACATATTTACAATAGACAAATAAACTTCAAGATACATAAAAAATAAGAAGACTACTGAAATAATGTAGGAGCCGGGGGAATTGAACAAAGGTTCAAAAACTTTGCAAAATTACTTTATATAATTACTAATATAATACTTTAATTAATAAAAAAGTTATAACACTTAAACTTTGTTTGTAAAAGATTTAAATAAAATTAAGCTATAAACTTTGATGGAACTTTTAATAACGCTCTCTAATGCGCAAGGTCAGCTGGAAGCGAATAAAACTAATACATACGTTAAATTCACGTAGATTTAGAAATGTATATTACTTTCATAAATAAAAAAGTTACAACAGTTTATACCTAGTTAAAATTTTCGATAACCTGTTTATAAGAGTTTTAGAAAAAATTGATCTGTAAACGTTGGCAATTTGGCTAATGGAAGTTATAGAACAATGCAAAACGAACATAATAAGCTTTGGTAAATGTTTCTATGTTAATTTTTTGCCGAGATATTGAAAATTGACCTACGCGCGCCCGCATTCGCTGCTAACTGACCACTCGGGTCGTTATTCAAAGTTCCGTATCTTTGTCAAAAATTAACATAGAAACATTTATCAAAGCTTAAAATGTTCATTTTGAGTTCTTCTATAATTTTCATTAGCCAGATTTTAAAAGTTTTTGTTTAAATATATTATAAACAAATTAATCTGCAAATTTTTAGTCAAATTTTTAATGTTTAATTAATTGTTATAACTTTTTATTACTAACAATAAAGTAATTTTGCAGTTTTTTAAAGCTTTTAAATCTGGAGGTTTTGAAAGTTAATCGCACGTATGAAAGCTGAGTTATACTTGTAAAAGTCCCATTGAATTCCTATTTTGCAATTGTTTTTCACGAAATTTGTTATCCGGTTCTAACAATTGGACCAAAGTTTACCACGCCATTTTATTTATCTTTTCAAAAGAAAAAATTTTCATTTTGGTAAAATTAAATATCTCTAATAGTTTATGAGATACAATCATTTAAACAATTGTTAATAAAAAATTCTCTGACGGGTTTTCATCCTGGTAGCCTCGAAAAATCAAATCTACGCATGTCAAGGTACCGAGTGGACATAGAAGTGCATACTCAACCCCCCTCAATCAAAAGTATCAAAAAGAAAAAAAAACATCAATAGGGTGGTGAAAATCGCTCTAAGACAAATCATCGGAGGACATTGGACGGTTGCGAAGATAAGCACGAAAAATAAGAATTTGCCTAAAATCAAGAAGATAAACCAAACAAAATTAATGGTTATACGGAGCAAAAATATGTTTATCTTAACAACTAATAGGCGAGCGGTTTTACCCTAAAAAACTACTCTTAGAAACGGTTATACCAAATAAAGCATCAAACCTTTTTATTCGATTTTCAAGTTCAAATGTATTTTTTTTATTTTTCCAAGTTTACCAGAAATTTTTATTAACAAAAAAAACAATTTCCCAAATCGCTTTGAGCTAAACTTTTTTAGAAATATCTCATCAAAGTAAATACTTTTTCTATCTTGAAAATTTTTTTCTAAAAATCTGTTGAATGAATTACAATTCTACAAAAAGCTTTATAATAGTATAAGTAAGAACATTTTGACAAGGATAAGTGGTTTCTATCTTGCTAAAAACATAGTTTTAACTTTAAACAAAAATTTCTAAGCGCGCCGGGCACCTGTATCGCCACGACCGTACACGCTTATTATCATATACAACGATAGATACTCGAAATAATTGGTTCCATGTTTTGAGTAAGAGAGAATCTATTTATTCTTCTTCTTCTTCTCTTGTATGTACGCTTTAAAGCCTGTTTATTCTTCAATATTAGCTTCCTAAATTGTTTAAATTATCGCACAATATTTTAATTGGTCTTCGTCCATTTGGTGACTTCTATCCTCTGCCATTTTACTAATGTGTTCGTTACATTCCTGTTTCCGTTTTGTCACTCATCCATTTATGCCTTCTATATGCTATTCTTATGTTTTTGCTTCTCTCCCTATCCAACAGACTTTCCTCTGATATTCGTCGGAGTATTTTCATCTCAGTTGTTTCTAGTTGTCAACTAGTTATATTTATTTCCAGATATCTAAAACTTGCTTCCTGTTTTATTATTTTCCCATCATTTCCCATCAATTTCGATTTATACCGTAGTAGGTATTTAGATGTTATCATATATTTGTTTTTTTCGATATTATCACATTGTATTGCTTGGCTGGTGTAAATACACGAAGATAAGTGTTAATCTTTGGAGCTCGTCTTCTGTCTCGGCGATTAATGCAGCGTCGTCTGCATAACATATTTGGATTTCTTTGTTCCCCATTCTGTAACCGTGACCTTTACCTACTGCTTGTATTATTTCGTCCATTATTATATCAAAAAGAAGTGAGCTTAACTCCTCTTTGTATATCGTCTTCGACTTGGATGCAATCGAAAGCCCTGTCAGGTCTATAAAACATATATATGCTGGTTTGTTGTACTCGATGGTCTTTTCTGTGATTTGTTTTAGTACAAATACGGCGTCTACGCAGGATCTTCCGGATCTGAATCCTTGTTGTTTATCTTAATTAAGCATAGCTAATTAACGCATTTTTTTCAACAAAAAATTGAAATAACTTGAAATGGAAGCGTTTTCCGAAAAATTACCAAGACATAAAAAGTATTTATTTCGATGATATACGCCTACAAAGATGAAAGTCGAAGCGATTTGGGATTTTTTTGGGAAAGCATTTAGGCGGTAAAGATAATTAAACCAAATTTTAACAGTTTGTTGTGAAACTTTGGAAAACAATAAAATTCAATTAGACGTGAAATACAAAGCAAAAGAATATATATTACTAAAATAGTAAACTAGTAGACCAAACAGAATAACAGCCATTATGACTAAAATTACCGGAGTGGAGAAAATTCATAAATTATAAACTTATATTATGCGAATAATAAGTATTGCATTGTTGAAATTGTAAAACGAATGACTTTCCATGTTATTCTAATAATAAGATCAAATTACATTATTTTTTAATCATAGTATAGTTGTAAATTAGGCTAATAAAGATAACAGAAGTATTGTTCTGTTTATCAGAACGAGATAAGAACCGGTACCGGCTACGGCTAACAATAGTATTTGTTGTAACAACAGGAAACTTACGTTATAATGCATTGTGTTATGACCAAAACGTTTCTACGTATGTCCTGATAAAACACGTAACGTTTTTTAATTACCCAAGAAATGGTTATCGTAGTTTTAAAGTTAAAATATTTTTATTATTTTGTTTCTGCGCCACCAACAAATAAAATGCAAAGCCTTGATATTTGATATTGTTTTTCAGCAACACTTGGCACTTGCGAAGCAAGGCTCTGATATCGTAAATAAACAATAATTGCTTTTATCGCAATCTGACGCATTTTTTAAGATAGTAGGAGGCCCTGGTCAACATATTCACAAGCTAGTCTTTATTTCAAGATTTGTAATGACTAAACAATAATTTGCTTGATTTATTTTGTTGAGTTGTTTGTTTTATTCTTCCACAAGTTTTTCGCTTGCATTTAGTGCTTGTTTTTAAATTAGTGCTGGTATTTAAAGCGGTCTGGGTTATTTATGGCACCCCTTTATTGTATTATACATTATAATAGAGAAAACAATGTTATAGTCCTATTATCGAGAATCAACATTTGTATTTTAATAATTTTTAATATTCATTTTGGTTTTCGACCACGTCTTCATAGTCTTTTAAGGCATAATTTTAGTCTGTTCTCTTCTGCTGACTTATTTTTGTCACTTGTGTTCGAAAACGTATATTAGATTTAGATATTCTATTTTCAGAAATTCATTGTAATGTTTTTAGGCCAGTAAATGAACGTGAAATACGGCGATACCTGTAATTTTTCGTGTCCCCACCAAATTGCATGAACATTTAGATCGATCGAAAAAATCTAGCAAAACAACACAATAAAAGTAACAGTAGAAGAATTAACCGACCCTATTGAAGCTGGCAATGGGATAAGACAGGGAGATTCCCTGAGTCATCTATTGTTCAACCTGATTATTGGATAAAATAATAAAAAAAGTAAGAACTAAAAAAAGGATAGCAAATGGGAGAAAAACAACTTAAAATAATCTGCTATGCAGACGACGCAATCTACTCTCTCAAAATGAAAATGATTTACAACCGCCAGAAAATTGAACATGTTAATTTCCCCAACAGAGACAAAATGCATGGTTAAACAGCAAATTTACTAAGATGTAAATTGGAGCTGGAAGGTCAGATAATAAAACAACTGATGGAGTTTAAATATCTAGGCATCACATTATCTAGCTACCAAAACCGAAGTGGAAGATCAAGTGAATAGAGCAAACAGAGCCGCAAGCTGCCTAAATGAAACTATATAAAGAAACAAAAATATCGGGAAAGAAACGAAAGACAGAATTTACAAAACAGTCATCAGACCAATAATGGCATACGCAGCAGAAACAAGACCTGACACAGAGAGGATAAAAAGGATGTTAGAAACAGCAGAGATGAAAACACTTAGAAAATTTGATGGTAAGACACTATGGGACAGAGCTAGAAGTACAGATATACGACATAGAGCAAGGTGGAGAACATCAAAAACTGGGTAAGAAATAGAAGAGTAGAATGGAACGATCATATAAGCCAAAAGACAACAAATAGAGTAGTAAAGACGGCAAGAGACAGTTCCCCAATAGGAATACGATCAGTAGGAAGACCACGAAAACGATGGAATGACAATTTACTGGAGGCACATTGAAAAACAGACAGTCGTGTCTATAAAAAGAAGTTTAACCCCTAAATATCTCCCTCTATGTTAGTTATAATTAAAACAATGTCACTGAATACCTTGTCTCCACTGATTTGTATGGAAAATTTGATTTTTACCTTATTTACCCTACACTTCAAAATTGGACTTGTACCGTTAGTTGCCTTAATTTGTGAGGGGTGAAAACGACTATTAGAAAAAATTCATTTAATTATGAATTTAAGCAATTTGAAATTATTTAATTATATAGTAACATTAAATTTCTTTACTGTTTTAATTTTTTACCTCATAATTTTCACCCTTATAAAAACCACACCTTGCGAAGAAAGAAATTCGAATAGTGGTAGTTTTTTTTTTGTTTCATTGAAACTAAAAATAATTTTTTGATGAAATTGTTATGAAATTACAATTTTTTTTCAAAAAGAAGCACTTCGAACCGGTCAAACTTACAGATCATATAAAAAAATACATAAAGTAAATTGGGAAGCAGTAACGATTAATTTTATTTGGTGTGCTAATTTGGGTGATTTTCACGATATTTTTCAAAAAAAAAAACAACCAACTTTATTTTGGGCGTAACTCTCTTAGTTTTGATGCTAAAAACGTTTTGAAAACCCAAAAATAAAGCTTTTTTTAAACACTTTCAAAGATGAGGTTTCCGCGAAAATTTACTTTTGGTTATTTCTCGTTGTCAATTTGGAATTTGACAAAAATAATAACCCACTTTTCATGAGCTACAATACAACTCTGCTCGAGTTTTTTGTGAAAAACCAACTGAAACGTGTTTTTTTTTAAATGAACATTTTTTAACTCAAAAAGTATTTATTGGCTTATTGAACAAACTCTATAAAATAAAAGTTGCTTAGAATTACTTAGTCGATTTATCCATTTACGGACTTATTTTAAAAGTATGTTTTTTCAGACCCGACAAGGGGGGATTTCGTCCCCCGTTGAAAGCAACCCTAGGTTCAAGTCTTCTTTAATGTCATCTTCAAGTGTTTGGATTATTCTGCCTAATGTTTTGGATTGGTTTATTTTATGTTTTGCACAGCCTATTCTATATATATTTTAAAATTTGAAATATTGACCCCCTTTTTGGACTTCTAACCAGACTATACTGGCTACTTGATCTATAAAAATTATTGATGAATCGCTTTCACGTTTCCTTTTGAGAGTTGTATTTCCTAAGAGCCAGTCAATCTTTAAGAGGCCGAAACTTTTGCAATAAAAAATTGAATATTCCTTTACGGTTTTATGTAATTACCATTGTTGTAGTTTAATAAAAAAAAATATTAATAACAGTGAACAATAGCTACTAACTTATCAGTTAAGTTTCTATTATTCCTTAATTAGTATTTTTTGTTATGTTTGGTCGTTAGATACTTGTTTAATTACCTTGACTTAGCCCAGCCATGTTTTATCGAAAACAATTACTGAATAAATTATATTTATTTATCGACAAAAGCAACGAGTATTTTTCAAAACTAATTTGAGGTGATTAGGCCTACCCGTCCACTGTGTGTATATATTTACCAAACCAACTTTTACATTGTCATTTGTTGTTCAAACAACATTATTCTGTTTATATCATGATATATGTCACCATGGAAAATATGTTAGCATTATCGAATAATTCCGGGCACAGCTAGAATAAGCAACACGAAGTTAACAACTGCTTGAAGAACTTAGAATTGTAACAAAACAAGACTACTCTTAACGAAATATTAGAAGTATGGAGATTAGGTTACTAGACGATTCTGTCTGTAATACAAATCGAGGCCTGTTAAGCTCCAGTTTTTTATTTAACTTGAAGGTATTGTATGCATATCAACTAACGCAATTGCCAATATACCAGTCGCAGTTATACATAATTTAGTTTTAAAGCACAATGGTTTATCAATAATTATTTAAAACAATGTATAAATGACAACTACACTACACCGGTGTACCAAAGTAAAAACTGCACTACTCTATGGTAATGTATTAGATTTTTTTAGATATTATAGTTTTCTTGTAAATAAGTTCTATGTAATAGACACTGTTGGCGTTAAAATTCTCTTGGTCTTTAATTTTCCTATAAACCGAATTGCATAGGTAGACCAGAGAAAGAAGCAAATAAAAAGCCTTTTTCGTGACATTCGTCGTTACAGGTACCTAAAAACTGCTTTTGATAAATTTGGTGACAACATTGTGTAATAAACAAAATATGCAAACGATTAAACGTCATTTTTTACTTGTAAACAATGTAAGTTGGCTTTTAAAAAGAAATAAAATATCCTACGACCCTTAGAATCCAAGTTAGCCCTTTTTTTATTTATCGATTTAATTATTTCAAAAACTGAATTTATAAAATTTAACAATATCTCGGTTAATGGCACTGGCAAAGCCAAAAGGCCAGTCATGTTTTCCTATAGTTTTATCATGCATTGTTTACATTATATACATGTTAAATTGGGTTACAATAATTTTAGTTTGTTTTTTTATATAAGTATATATAATATTATAACTTTTCTTTTATTTTTATTGTTAGTTTCTTTTTATTATTATTTTTTTTATTGTTTAATATCATTCATTTATTGGTTTGTTTTTTTTTTGGTTTTTCTTTCGTTTTAGGCTTACAAATTTATTCACAAGTCGGAATACTGCTTACAAAGTAATATTAGATTTTACATACTGATATAATGATGTTATAGATACTATTATCCTCTAATGTCAATAGATTTGAAACATTTATTGCAAATTTCATTTTGTAATATATTAAATTTTGATAAAAATTATCAATTTCTACTTTTTTAATGGGCATTCTAAAAGAAATGTTGTAAGTCGGCAATTTCATCACATAGACCAGTAACATAAATATAGTTTATATTTATGTTACTGGAAATAGAGCATGATTGCAGCGCATTCGAAAGTTATCCGAATAAAAACCATGGTTTTTCCAATATTTTTGGTTGTTATTCTTAAAAACTGTCCTTTTTTCTCTACATTTATATTCTATCTGCCATTTTTCCTTAAGTTCCTTTCGAAAAATTGGAATAAAATCAGATTCTGGTATTTTTAATCTGAGTATTCGTCCATTTTTCGCACCATTTGGGGTAGTTCATTGCATAGATTATAAAAATTCAATAAGTTAATTTGTGTTTATTTAACAGAGTAATTATATTTATATTAAAAAAATAGTCGGTCAGATAGCCAAGCGGGCTAGGTGGCCGATCCTCATTCGCTTCACTGTCAAATGGTTCAGTGGATGTGGGATCGAGCCACAGCTCGGTGTACAGAAAAATAAAAAGGCTAACGCAGCAGTTTAAAATTCTAGATGAATCTGCGGCTTAGTTGCCAATGGCTTAGTTGCTGCGACCAATTTGGTGTTTTCAAAATTCATGTAGACCGAATAATTTACGCATAATAACGTTGTAGATAAAAGTTTTCAGGGATAAACAAAACTGAATATTTGTGATATTGTCCTTATTCTCACACGAAATCAAGTTTTTTGTTTATTTTTAGAAAAGTTATTAATCAATTTCAAAATTTCGACTTTTTAAGAAATTTTTGTAATAATTAAACAAATTAACAAAAATATCTTTAGAAGCTCTAATTTTAAAGGATTTTCTATGCTTTTTCAGTAAAATTCTATCACTTTTCCATATAATTTACCGGTCTTAACCTTTTATTTAAAATCAAATAGCGATCTTACATTGTTTGTATATTATTTATTGTTTAATCGTTTGCATATTTTATTTAATATATATTATCACCAAATTTATCAAAAGCAGTTGTTAGATACCTGTATCAACTAGTCATGGGAAAATAGTTATTTCCCTGCTTAAGGCTACAATGGAACTCAGATGATAATGAAATTGCTTTAAAACAAAAATCGTGAAAAATAAAAAATATTATTTGATGCAGACATCGAAAAAATGCATTAGACTTATACCTAAAGGTAAATAAGTTTCCTCAATAGTTTGCTATTCAAATTCATAATGTAAGATTGTAAACTCGTGGATAATGTTGTCAATAGGTTTTCACAAAATTTACACTTTTATGTTTCTTTCGGAAAGTGTCTGGTGCGATATAACTTGTCAGCGACATGTAAACATGGAAAAAGCTGGATTTTGAGCGCCAATGAACGAACACAAATATCGAAAAACCTGACAAAATAAATAGAAGCGAGCCAGAACCGCAGTATACTGCTTAAAGGGACAAGCAAATGAAAACATTAAAGCGAACCAGAAATAAAAATTTATTTTTCAGTTTCATTTGTAACGAAAATGGTGATACAAGCCTCCCGCTCTTTTCGACCGAAAGGTTACATGAATGACATCGCCTCTTAACTCGGCGACCTTGTAGAGAGGCTTTATAAATATGAGAAGCGCAGCCAATTCCTGTCGACTTCTAATAAAATAAAAACCAATCGATAATTAACGCATCGGCGAGATATTTTCGTCTGTTCTGGTCCAATTGTAGGATCGATAATATAAGCCAATAACATCAGTTGACTTGAAATTGTAACTGACACCAGCCCCGTAATTTTTTAAAACGGTTATGAAAGTTTCTTTAGGTCACTAGGGAAATCAACAATATTTCTTACATTCAAGTAATTGAAACGAGATCTAACACTAATCACTATAATTTTAAGTTATTACAAAATACGTAAAGTGATTGGAAGTTGGTCTAATATCTGGATGTTTCAAATTAAATGATAAAATACATGATAACATTGTACCGTATATTTTTTTGTTTATATTAAAACTACTAGATAAAAGTTTTATCTACAAACCTTTTGATTGTTTAAACTTATTTATTACAGGTAACTGAAAGCCCTTACTTCTCCCAAGACAATGAATAACGAAAAATATGGAACTATTTCGCCGGCCGAAAAAAGCCGGTAACACAAAATGGTCGCTGCTGTTTGTATTATTTGTTGGGATATCGGCAGCGCACACAAGGCACGGAGATGGAGTTATAACTCAACGCATTTCGAGAAATACTTCTTCGAACAACTGCGTTCGTGTCAGAAGCAACATTTTGCAATGTCGCAACAGAACGGTAGAAAATCTTCTTATTCCCGCAGATGTCATCCATCTGGACCTGGAGTATGTTACAGGTGGAAGTTTGGACGTAAAAAACATTCACCAGCTAAAATGGTTACACAGCTCTATACGTGTCATCAACGATGCGATAGTCAATCCGCAAAATTTACAAATATTAGATCTGTCTTTCAATAATCTTACAGTTTTAGATGATTATCAATTTCGCAATTACACCAATTTAGTCAAAGTAAATATATCTTTTAATATCATCGATGATCTTCCCAGAGACGTTTTCAAGTCGCATACCAGTACGGAAGTATTATGTCTAAATCATAACAATCTTAAAGCAATACCTTTTCAAGTCTTTTCACCTTTGGAAGGACTAAGGGAATTAGATTTATCACACAATAAACTTGTCACGTTCCTCGATCACTTTTTCAAATTCAACAAATACATCGAAGTGTTGCTACTCAACAACAATAATCTCACGAAAATCACTTCTAATAGTTTAGCTGATTTGACTGATCTCAAGAGACTCGATCTATCTACTAATTCCCTACAATTCATTGCCAAAGGTTTGTTCGACTCACTTTCCAATTTACAGTACTTAAATTTAGCGAATAATCCATTAATGAACATGGCAAGCGGTACTTTCCGAGGTTTGCGCAACTTGAGAATTTTAGATCTGAGCCACAACAAACTTTCTCAATTAACTTTTGGTTTGTTACATTTTAGTCCTCTATTGACTTCGATTACATTAGACAACACCTTGATCGAAGTAATACACAATACTGAGCTATTGGGAGTACCTAAACTGAATGTACTGAATTTAAGACGTAATAAAAAACTTAAAATGATAGAGACTTACGTCTTTGCTGATACACCTTTTCTTAACGAACTGGACATCAGCGGCAACAATTTAACGTTCCTACCGCAATCTATTGCAAATCTAACTTATTTAACTAAGCTAAATATTAGTAACAATCCATGGGCTTGCGACTGTCGCATGTTCTGGTTTGCTCGTTGGGTACCCAACATCAAAATGAAGGGCAATATGGTCCTGTCAGACCTAACCTGTCCTGATGCCTACACAAACGACATGTTGCCTACGTTACAGCATCTTAATTGCACTTCTCCTAGAATAGTATATAAAACACCTACTAGACGCTACCGACTTAATTCGGATGCATTACTCGAATGTAGATTTGCAGCTAATCCTTCTCCTTCTATAACGTGGGTTACGCCGAAGAGAGAAGTCTACCACTGGAATCCGGATCAAAGTATTCCAGACACCTTTAATAAACATCCCCACGCTCACGACCAGTTGATGATACCTCTAAGAGTGATTCCTCCACGTATTCAAATACTAGACAACGGAACTCTTTGGGTTAAGAACGTAACTAGAGAAGATTGCGGTCGATACACCTGCTATGCTAGTAATCCAATAGCGAATTTAACGGATAATGTGTTGCTGCACATCGATCCCACGGATTGGAACCACGTTAGGATCATTTCTTTGATTGTGGGAACGCAAAGTGCTGCTGGATTCCTAGGGCTGACCCTGATCATACAGTTCCTACGATACTTAACGAACAAGTAAGTTTTTATTTTCAATTTTATTTAATAAAAATACTTTAATTAAAAAAATATGGAATGGGTATATAAGTTTTTATAATGTATAATTTTCTTGGAAAATAATGCGTTCTTTACTGAAGAATGATTTTTTTATCTAGCATTTCAAGTTAAAAGCAGAAACCGAAAAGTTGTTAGCTATTCAAAAAATATATCAATTCCTAGTTAGGCGCCGTTCATAACGAGGGCAGACAGACTAAAAAGTCGATTATTATAAATGTTTTAGAACCTTTATGGCTGAATTCCAAATATAGGAACGTGTAAAAAAGGAAAGTTACGAAGTGGAATCTTAAAAAATGTATAATGAAAATCCACACCAAGAATTTTTTATAATTTTATTTTGAAATTATTTAAAATATAAACTAGAATTTAAAAATATATATTGATGGGAGATACATTTTTAATATAATTATTTTCTGAAGTATTTTCTTGTGACATTTTAAAGTAATTACTATTTAAATGGGAGTAAGTCACAAACAAACTTAATTTACTAATGTTTGTATTTTGAGAACGATTTTCGAAGTGGAAATTGAAACGTCAATAAACGTGATTGAACCTTTAATTGTGGCCATTTAAATAGTAATTATAATTATTTTCCGCAATTAAGTTATTGAAATTTCAGAAAACCTTAGCTGATATAAGATAATGTTTTCTCGGGCTATTTTTATGTAACTTTCTGTATTTTCAATTCATACATAACGTTTTCCAGAGTTTCAGTTCAATTTTTTTTCTATTTCCACCATTAAATTGTCAAAACATCGCAACTTGTTAAACTATTCTGTTAATGGAACAATTTTCTCTTACGTAATATATTTCTACAATACAATATTACAACAATGATGTTGTTGTGTCTCTTCCCCGTTGTGTCTTTCGCGTGTTTTAATTTATCTATTTAAATTACATATAGTTTTCGAACAATTTATATTATGTGTAGCTAAAGGTTATGCCAGACAAAAATATTTAAGTACTATATTTAAGTTGGTATTGATAAACAAAACGTTTTGCATTTTAATGAGTATATACATATAAAAACAGCTAAATAAAATTATTTTTTCATGTTCAAATGTCGCGTGTGTAAGTCTCTAGAATTTTCCGGTTATATTTCATACCGATATGATCAAATTGGCGAAGATTTCCATGTGGTAAATCGCTTTTGGTTGGAATGAAAACGTTCATACAAACTACATAAAAACAGTTTTCATCTAAAAGTTAAAACGATTATGAGATGTAATGTATTAAATAGCAGTCAAGTTTTATGATGTTTACAGTAAAATCGTAATTTTTATAAGATTTAGTTTACTTGTATCCAAGGAAAACTTTGATGTAACAAGCTATTTATAAATTGTAAAAGCAAACAAATGAAAGTTGTATTCATCCAGAATTAGAATCAGTTAGATGCAATAATTTACACCATAAATGCATTCGGCGTATCTCTGCCTATAAATCACTCGCATGTTCAAAACATTGTTAACATATTAATATATTTCAGAATAAAATGGAGGATCCCAAGTATCACATTAAAACGTTTTAAAAAAAAATGTAGTCTGTTATAATTTTATAATTGATCTTCCGAGAACTTTTTGAGAATAGTTTTAATTTTTGACGAATAATAGTTAGAAATATAAATTTTATTCCGCTCCTCGTACAATGATATAAATTTTATTTTTTTTAACATGGAGAAAACACCATACAAATGGTGAATATTTTAATAATTATTTCGAAAGCCGACATTATAACACCCGTTTAATTAATTAAAATATTTTTACATATCTGAGATTAAGACGACAAATGAAGCCATTAATTCTAAATTTCTTCCAGGTTCGGTGTCTTCAATAACTTCTGCAGCTTTTGCAAACGGGATAGAGTGTCGCCAAGAGCAAGACAAATATACGCGATGCTCGACAACATTGAACAATACAAAAGTCAACAACTCGAGAGGCTGCGAGAAAACTATGCCCTGCAGGTAAATATGTTTTAAAAGCTTTAAAAATATGACCCAAATAGTATGTTTAGATAATAAAAATGAATAATAAAACAATGTTGGAATTCGGGACACGCTATTCAAAAACATTTTTTTTTAAAAAACCTTTGTAAGTTTTACCAAATCCAAAATTTATTTACGGTAACGATGTCAACAAATTCATTTATTTTAACTCCAACCCAAACATTTACTATAAACCAGCAGCCAGTGGTGTTTGTTGTGTGACCGAAATTCCAAGGATTTTTTTAACAGTATTTTTGCAATTGTTGCCAAGAAATACCTACCTACAACGGGGAACTGTTTCTTAATAAATCTTATCAAATGAGTAGATGATCTGAATTTAGTTCCCTGTATGGCAGATATACTACTTTTTCTACAGATTCAAAAAATATGGCATAAATGAGGAGAACATAAAATGATGACAAAAAAAGATAAATTTACAAATAAAAAGCAAATATCTAATACATTTTTCTATTAAATCTTACCCAAGTACTTTCATCATAGATGAAATAGGTGCTCATAGAGGATATTCATGGGCATTCCGTCAAAAAATTAGCTATATCCAGCACATACACATATAAACACACTTATACATATAACGATTACCAGACAAAAGGACAAACAGTTTAAAGTAATTGTTTAGGATGCTACATTATGGGAAATGACAGGAACAGAATCCCATGCACATAATCTAGCATCCTAAACAATTATTTTAAACTGTGCCCTTTTGTCTAGTGTTCGTTATTTCTTTAAGTGTATTTAAATGTTTATGAAATTCCTAAATGTGCTGGATAACCAATATTTTGACGAAAATATTGGTTATCCAGCATATACATATATCTTATTGAAAAAAATATATACCAAACACAAACACATATCAGATGGAAAGCCATAGTCTTTAACATAGGAAGACTGAGATAGGCAAGATATCTAGCATGATAACCACACAGAAGAATATTCCAAACGAGCTTTTATGCCATAGCTCAGGAGACGTAGAGAGAGAGTTAGGCCAAAACTTAAATGGAAAGGCAGAGTTTATGAGAATGCAAGGAAAATTGGTGCAAAATACGTGCCCGAAAAACAGTTATTTTGCGATTATAATGCCAATTTACCGAAATTCTTTTATTAATTTTTTTTTAATTGTGAATATGAAATTAACATTTTTTATGAGGTATAGAATTATTTTTGCGCCTTAATTATATATTTTATATTGAATACTATGTAATTCATTGTTTAATAATCGAAAACTGCTGACAACTAAATGTTGGAACATCTTTTGTTTTTCCTCACGTTTCTTAAATTTTATCAGCCTGACACAAAGAAGACTTTGAAATCAAACATACGAGTAGGTAGTGCGTCGTCAACAATAATTGCCATGGCTCATTTGAGTATGAATAAAGACTGTCAGTTTTATTACCACGAAAATATAATAATGGAACGTGGAAACCCTACTTATCCAAAAGTTCGAGAAATTATTACTCATCATTACCATGAAGGGAAAACAATGTGTGAAATTTCCAGTGAATTGACTGTAGCAACAACTATGGTGTTTAATATAATTAATAAATATGATGAAGCTGCCAGTATTGATGTTGCCAGTTGAAGCTGTTTCTCTAAGTAGTGCATTTAATTCGAGTATGTAAGTCGGAAAGAAGAAATACACTACGAGAAATAACCGTTAGAAGGAATAGAGAAACTGGGATGAATGTTTCCAGAGAATCCTGTTGCAAATAATATATCCACAAAAGCGGTCTTAGTTTTTATAAGGTCTGTTTGATAGGTTCTTCTTTGCAATATAAATTCTCTGTTTTTTGATTTATTCGAGTAGGCCAAAGAAAAATCATTGCTGAGGGAAACTCAAAAAAGGAATCGTTACATTTGGGCTAAATCAAAACCTTCTTGGACCAAACATAACCGGGACAAAGTTAAATATAGCGACGAAAGCAAATTTGATGTCTGTGCAAAAGTGTAATTCGAGAAGCATTCCATCAGGATTTTCTGTAAAGAACTGTAAAGTTTCCACATGGCATCATTATGGGGTTGTATGTCGGCAAAAGAGTTGGGAACATTACATTTTATTTTATTGCCATAGCACACGCAGCTAAATATCAATATATCATTGAATATTGGCCTCTACCAAGTGCGGCTTAGTTATATCCATTCGGAGTTTTTTGTCTTTCAGCCGGACGGAGCCTCCTGCCATACGGCTCAATCTACCAAATATGGTTGGGATAACATGATATTAAAGTTGTAACATCCTTCTAGCAGCCCGAATGTTAATCCAATAGAGACACTTTGACACAAAATGAAACAACGCCTAAGAAATAACCCTCAGCCTACTTTGCCACAACTACGTGCTAAATTACGAGAAATATGAGATAGTTTCACCCCTGAGTTCTATGAAGACCTAGTTGGTACAATCCCTAATAGAGTTCAGGCTGTTTTCAATCTAAGGGCGACGTTACAAATTATTAATATTTATTTTAATATGTTAAAATCCTCTTGTTCCAACATTTCGTTGTCAGTATGTTTTGGCTATCAAAAAACTAATTAAATAGTAATCAACAAAAATGACATAATTAAACTGTAAAAATAATTCCATATATCATAAATTTTTTTTGTTAATTTCATATTTACAATTAAAAAAAAAATAACAAAAGAATTTCAATAAATTGGTATTTTATTTGCAAAATATCTGACTGGCGATTAGGACTTACAAAAGTGTAGGCGTACTTAAGTAAAAAAATCGAAAGAGAGATGAATATTGGTTTCCAATTTGGATGATATATTACTAGTTTGATATCGAATTATAGTTTTGCGGTAATCCCATCATAAAATTAAATCAATAGAAATATAAAGAACCTAACGCAGCAACATGTATAAGGCACCAGAATGTAAGTAGAAAATGAGAATAGTTTATAGGTGCAACAAACATGACCAATCCATACAAAATTGAATCAGAAGATTAAGAAGAGGGGATAATCTAATACAAGGAAATTATTCTCCGTAAAATTACAATACCTGTAGCAAAAAAGTGCGTTGATAAATGCGGCATCGTATAACTTATTAAGCAGGGGGAAATAGTGAAAAAAAGAAGTATAATTCAAGAAATTCAAAAATTTTGGAGAAGCGATTTGGATGTGGTCAAGTTAACTCTTAGATCAGATATTTCGAATATCGAAATTGATACTTATGTAAGGTTCAATTCTGTACAATCTAAAGTATTCGTTGTACACAGGATTTTAGATATTGAGGATTTATGGCAGTATTAGAATACTACTTACTTAGAAAATATTGATATTACCTGAATTTTGTTTTGTATTCTTTATCTACAATATAATTATTGTATATTGACCATGTAACTTTTTATGCATTTACGCTAATTTACTAATGGAACAATTTTATTAGATGTTACAAAATAATTGCATCAAAATAATGCCAACTACGCAATAATTTATGACTGTTTTTCTAAATGAATAAAGTAATAAAATTTGAAGAATGTTTTTAATGGTCGTCTAATACTATTTTCGTTCGATTTATGTACCTACTACTCTTTAATTGCAGGTGACGAGAATAAAGGACAACTGTGCACAACAGATGGAATGGATCCAAAACAGCTACCAGGCCCAGGCGAAACATCTGAAAGACTTTCGGGACATTGGTACTGCTCATCTGAGCACTTTAAGAGGTCAATATTACGATCAAGTAAGTAAAATTATTTATTTGAGATATGTGTTTTATTGGCATACATACTAATTTGTGCAGTCACATTTTAAATTGAAAATTTGACAGATTTAGGCCTGGCCGTTCGACCAATCAGGAATTTGCAAATGTATAAAATTTTCCTACACCTTATCAGATAAATAATATTCCACAAATTAAATAGAAACAATTTTAATTATTTATAAAAACAATTATTAAGCGTAGTAAAAGACAAAAGAACATAAAGCTACAATAAAAAGTAGAGTTAAACATATGTGAACTATTACCAATCTAAATTTATTTATTTGTTAGTTACTTACGCATGTAGAAACATAAGTACTTAACAAATAAATCCATTTATAGTAATTAAATTCATTAAATCAGTCTCCTATTTTACATATTTTCATTTCAGGTTAAGAAAGTAAGAGATTACTCCACGGGTCAGCTGAATTGGGTCAGAGAAAACTACGTCTTCCAGCGAAACAAGATCCGCAAATTCAGTTCTCATAAAGTCCTTAAACTTCGAGAGACGTATAAGTATCAACAACAGACTCTCAACAAGGTGTTGGAGAATCTTCCCAGCTTGTATTTTGAAAATTGTCGGACGGGAACGTGCGGCCGAGCAGAATCCCTAGTGTTTGACCCCACCGACGCAGAGAGCGTAGACTGCTACATAAAAAGTAAAATAGAGAAACTCGCTAACCTAGATGCTAGTTTCACAGACGTGACGCAGAGTAGAATGTCTTTGTACTACACGCCTTCGGAAAGGTCGGTGATGGACAAGTCACCCACCGAAATTCCATTCATCAATTATATCGAAGAACCACCTAGAGGCTTCTTGATGATGGAAGAACCCACTACTTCGGTCTGCAGAAAGGTCGGTTTCATCGATAGCGTGCTACCCGATCTTAGCTACGATGGTCTACTTAAAGGCGAAGCTAAAATACCCGAAATAGTGCCGAGTTCTAGTTTACCAACGATATCTGGAATTTCTGCTCCACCAAAAACGACAGTGCAACACGAGACTTCGTTATAGAAAATTCGAGATAAGTGATACGGACTCTGGTGAGGGACTTCTTGAATATTATAAGTAAAAACGCTACCTTAAACTATGTATTTGAACTAGATTTAAGCAAATAAATAATCTCTGTTGATGCCGAAATTCTACTTTTAATAGTATTTTTCCATAAGAAAAAAAATATGCATAATTTCTTATATATGATAAGACCTTTGGTCGCTTATAATAGTTAATCTTTTTATCTTACAATAAAGTTCATTCATAGCTTCATATATATGTCACGTCTTCTATTATTGACATCTACCCTCCAACGTGCACTGCTAGATATAGACCTCTCGCATGCCACTTAGTCCGATTTTGCGCCATCTGAATCCAATTTGCATTCACTATTTTCAAAATTCTTTTCGTCAACCTATCATCGACTGCCATTGCTACATGACCTGACCAGTTCCATTTAAATGTTGTTATTCTTTCAATGCACAGAGGGCAATGGAGGTTGACACAGTTCAAATCAAATAATTAGGAGAAAAACTGGTGTTAAGAAGGACCCAGTTAAAAGAATTACAAATGGAATTGACAGTAAATGTTGCCGGGGCCAAAGATGGAAGATCGAAAAAGAAAATTTTAAAATGAAGACCTAGGCACGATGCTCGTTGTAATCGAGGATGGTGATCAACAAGGTGATCGGACGACATCAGCAATGGAATTATTTACGGGAGACCTATGTTCAAAAGTGGACTCAAAATAGCTAATGAAGATGAATTTTTTAATATCGTCTGATCCTAACCTTTTGCGTATAGTAGCATTAGGTATAGAAAATACACTTACTCCGTGGCGTTACAACCCTTCGTGGGTTTTAGCCGACTCGACAACATGCCTTCACTGTTTTCTGTCTTGAGCAACCTCCATCCAATTCTCCACGCCCATAGTGCTTAGGTATAGAAAATTACCATTATCCATAAAAAACATTATTCTCTTCATTGCTCTTTCTGCAACTTGTAGTTTACTCGTTGTTGTTGAATGAGTTTCTTCTCTTAGCTAGGTTTATTCTTCTTTTCATCTTGATCGTTTTGTTACCTCGATTCTGATCTCATGGTTTAAATCCTTATAGAAGTCAACTGACTCCTTGTCTTCGGAACTAAAGTATTTTTACTGTGTAGTAGCTGCAGTTTCTTGGGAGCATTATCTGCGTCTGTTCAAAGCTGTCTGCAATGAGAACGATTTCATCTGCAAACGTAAGATTATTTAAAAAATTCCAATCTAGATTGATGCCCTTCTCGGTACAATCTGTTGTTTTCCAGGTATATTCCCTGTATACAGTATCGTCATTAAGTCTTACAAAAGCTGTAGCATGCTCATAGATGTTTTTGGACATTGCCTTAGAGGACGGAGCATTTCACTTTGGTTGACAATATCAAATGCTTTTTCAAAGTCGACAAAGACAAGTATCAAGGTACTATTATATTGAATGACCGTTTGTTCCGTATCCAGTTCTAAATTTTGCTTGCTCACAAGATTGATATTTATATTTGAGACAAAAAGGCCACCCCCTCTTTTTGAACACACACAAGATTGATAGAATTCTAGTTTCGATGTCAACCTCTTAGTTATTATCTTCATAAACACCTTATAAATGTGAGATAACAAGCTTTGTTTATAGTTCTTTAGCTCTGTTATATGTTCCTTTTTGTGCATAACTACTATAACAGCTTTATTCCACTGAGACGGTTTAATAATTCATTAACAAACTTCTTTTGAAAGACGTTATGTCGTTGCTTTTCGTTTTTTTCCTGCTTTAACTGGCTCAATAACGATTTGGTAATCACAAGCTGCTTTATTCTTTGGGATTTGATTTAATATGACTTCTTTAACGTTATTTCTGCGATGTCCTCTGAACCCATGTCTTTTTTACCTTTTTCTCTATATAATTATGTGTAAAATGCTTTAAAAACTATGTTAATTATCGGTTATGTCTATTTCGATCTGCTAGCTTAACAACATTGTTCTTATCTAGAGCTTGACTTCTCTTCAGCACTCTTAAACTTCTATTTTCCTTAAGAACCGTTGATTTGATGTTTTTTGTTATATTGTCGTAAGTCCTTTCTCACTGCTTTATTAATATCTTTATAAGCGTGTTGTAGCATCATTTAAATTAGTCATTTAGTTTTATCGGGATAGTTTCTTTTAGTATATCTTCCCCTAACACTATTTCCTATTACGCTACTGCATTTCACATATTGTTAAATTATTAAACCATAATTGTTCCATATTAGTATAATGAACTAGTCTTTCTGTAAGATTTACTTTCAAATTATCTACTAAATTCTTTAATGTGTAGGTACTTAGTTCATTGAGTATTCACTTTATAATGACCTTATTTCCACTTACTGGTAGTTGTTTGTAATGAGCGAAACTGCTCACTTAGCATATTGCTGCAATTTTCAATATTGCAATTTAGTCCTCGTTATTATACTGGAGTCTAAAGATTATAATACACTTAACCACAAAAGTTTTCCACCACCAAAAATTATGCTTATGGTTTTAAAGATCAGGAAAATTAAAAAAAAAACAAAATGTTAACAAAACATGGAACTATAACATGATTTCGATGTATACCCACCCTTGTACCTTATCCTCCCTAGAGGGTGTCTTAAACTTAACATAAAAAAAAACATTTCTTTTCTGCGAAAGGAGTATAAGTATAAGCCCAAAAGAGAAGTTTGAGTGGGTAGCCCTTTGCCCAACAGTAGAAAAAATCTAAAACAAAATTAGCAGAATCCGTTCACGGGAAAATCAACCTTAAAAATGAGCATAATTCTTGGAGGTGCAAAACTTTTGCGGTTATGTGTATTATTTACTTTGTTCCAAAAATATTAACGAAAGTTTCTAACCTTTATAAGCCACGCCAAATGAAATTTTTCGATACTAAAACATTAGAACAAACATTTATAAAACATGCCAATGGTATAACCCCTGTATGTTCTTCACATAGCGATAGTTTTAGAATATCGAGATAAATCTTACATTTCTTGGAAATTCATGGGAATCAGAAAAGTCATTTAAAAAATATCGCTTACTGCGGAGCACAAATTAGATCCCTTAGTTCCTCATCGCCACCACGTCATTATTCTACTTCAATGTCGCACTAGTAAGTGATATCTTTATTTCATATTAGGATCTCAGTAAAAGTGTTCAAAAGGTCATCGAAAATTTCCATTTTCGTATGATTTCAAAAAGGATCTTTCAATTAAAATAGCAAAACGCTGCTAAATGTCTATTGTACACCTCTCAGATGAAAATCTTCTGATCTGTGATGATTGATGTTTACGACCACTCTATTGTTCATTTTATTAAGTTAAGTTCACCGCTCCTGTGATAGGCTATTCCCGACACTTTCAAAATATATAAATAAAATCCATCAATCAAAACATAAATGTTAAATATTATGAATAGATAAAATAGTGTTAAGGTAACGTTTTTTTTTCTGAAATGTTTCCACCAATCGGTATTCCTTAACTGGACTTCTCCGTATTTTAAAAATTACTGTGATACGAGCCGATATACCGTGTAGGAACTGCCTGACTTAGTGCCAACTTAGAAGCTGTGGAGCTTAATCAATCTTTTTCTTTGGTTTACACGAATTGCCAAAAGACTTATGTTAAATTATTACAGTGAAAGTGATGTTACAATTATGTTTTTGTATTAGTGTAAGTTTAAAACTTGGAAGAAGATTTACTACTAGTCATTTTTTGGAAAGACTGAATTTTTCATCAAGACATATATTCCTGAAATCCTATTATTGTGATTTATATTTTAAATTGTCTTCAAACAACGATTTGGAATTTAATTTAGAATTTTTTATACTATTGTTTCATATTCGTGTCACATAATGTATTTTACATTTTCAATTTGGGATTGTTTAATCACAAAAATTTGATCGTTCCGTGAAATATTTTCGAAAGTTTTTCGAAATTACACGCCAAGTTATCGTTGCCACAAATTCTACTGTGATCTAAATATCCTGCCTTCAAAAATTCTTTCGTCAAACAAATAAAAATATACTGCATAGTAGATCATTTAGAATAATATATCCCATTTAGTAGCTGGATTGTTTGATTTGATACAATCAATTGCTTGTTAAAAAGTTAACTCTTTAATTAATTTAAAAGTTAATTCTCTAGTTTTGTGAATATGTACTATCAGATCGTTCATTTGTATTCATTAGTAACTAATGAAAAGAAGAACACAATCGAAGCAATTAAGTAAAATCAGGTAGTAAATGAATAGCAATGATGAGATTATAATGTCGGTAATATAGTTTCAGTCATATGTAACATATGGACTGCTGAAATGTTCACACAGAAGTATATCATCAAAACAGTTATTCTTTACTATCAAATAATCGTTGCCAGTTGTCTTTCGGTATAAAGGATTCCTTTAAAATTCACTTTATTTTAGAATTTTGTGGTACAAACATCTACTCAATTAAAAAATTTTTCCTCTTTCACTTCTAAAAATAAGACCAAATCTAAAAATTGGATTCCTTTAGACGCAACATACTCTAAAGAACTGTATTTAATTTAACGCGGTCATTTAAAACAATGCTATATTTGTTCAAGGATATTTGTTTAACTGTCAAGTGTCACATAAGATCATTGTTTCATTATCTAACGCTGAAACATCGACCAGTTCTAAAAATCTACCCTGTTAGAATTACCTTCTGGCTAATGAATTAAGTCCACAGTAAAAAAAACGACAGCACTCACACACACAACTACATTTTCTCAATGAAAATTGCCTCGCTGATTATTGTAGCTGAAAGCTTACAAAAGTTGGCACTAGAAATTCACTAGATACAGAACACAACAACACAATCTGCTGTGCTGTAGGACTTTTTAAATCCCACAGAAACCAATTTTACGACCCTGAAATGGATGCTTTTGGATTTTTATTACTAACATACCGAAAAACGGAATTATTTTTTACTATTAGATAGCTGCATTTTCAGTTGTTCATAACTACATAGAGTTTGTCATAAACGATTGTAGTCAAACACTCATTCAGTCCATATTTATTGACAATAAAACATTTTGAGAATGTTTACTGGTCTATAATAGATCATTCTGTCAAGTGACTAGTGGAAAGTTTTGAATAAAGACATTTAATTTTCACTGTATTTCACAGTATTTTTGTGACAAGACCGTTAAACAAATTTAAAGAACTCAGGCATGCCATATATCTCAATGATATGCACATAAATTTAGTCATTACTAAATATACGTAATACCAGGAATCATAACACACTTGTCACGACATATTATTCATACTGCAACGCATTCCAATACATATTTACAACATAAACATACGGTTATATTTTGCTACTTTTTTTGTAGAAACGATTAACAAACATTGAATGACGTTTAAAAGACTAGCAAATTAAAAGTATTCATTATTTTGTTATATATAAATCATATCATCCAGTTCTAATATTATTTAGCCTCTAATTGTGGCAGTGATAATTTGCAAACAGAGATGTAATGAGGAGAAACTTTTAACTAAAATACTTTTGTATGATTATGGTGGGGCTCTTTTAAGTAGAGTAGTAATTTCTTAGGTTATGCTTCCAGAAGATAGATCTTTTCAAAATAGGTTAATCGATAGGATATAGGAATAGAATGTGAACTTGTATATGTATTTGCATCAGTTATATCCTTAGGGTGAATTTTGGTGTATAATAATCTTGGTTTAATTAATACACGAAAAATTATGTAGTAGTATAATTGTCACATTTTCTCTATAGTTGATTCTTTTGTATGTACAGGAGCACTCCATTGCATGTGAATGTTCGTCTGGCAATTGGAGGTTACACATTTAAAGAGGGTTTCAAAGAAAATGGAGAGTAAAAACTATTTTTTATTAAATATCTTTGTTGTACTCCTTTCGAATGTGATTATAAAATAAACTGTTACATAGTATCATTTAGGTAATAAAATGTATTGAGAATTAAAAACTGGTGTATTATTTATAATCTTGAAGAAATTCCATTTATTTTAGTCAATCGAGATTGGCATGACGGTTACCGTTTTTTACTGCTTTTATTTAATATATTAATATTAAAAAGATAGACCTACTTATAAAACAGATGCTAATAATCTACTTCTTTGAAGTTAAGACCGTAAGAATACATTACGCAGTTTGTGAAAACGACACCTTGAAAGGTGATATATCTTGAAGTCTATGCGAAATATAGACACATGGCAAATGGCAGAGATCTAATATCTTTATAGCCCAGTCAACATAAAAAAAATTATTGGATTTGGTTTCAAATTGCGACCTTTTCCAATTCAAAGTTTAGGTGACAGAAAGTGATTTTTTCATGAAAGTATCGGTTTATAATTTTACGGGATCATCGTTTAAAACGGCAAAATTACCATGAGTTTTTCAGATCCACAAAAAAGTCAAAAGTTTTTACCTTTTTTTTTGTCGTGTGTTTTAAAAAACGCTAACTTTAGACTTTCTGAATAAAATTTTCAAGTTTTAAACTCTGGCATAGCCGGTCCTAAACCAGTTGAGAAAGGAGGAGGGGAAACCTGAAAAGCGAAAATATAAGCTAAAAATTCCAATAAAAAGCCTTCGATACCGGGATCAGGAAACGAATAGAAATGAACTCGGCAACGAAAACAATAAATATCAAGAAACTTTTACGGAACTAAAACAATTGAAAATGGACATCAAGATAGCGGTACTGACTGAAGTAAAGAAAAACTATCAAGGAAACGAAATATTAGAGGAATATATTCATTATTATAATACTACGACGAAGCAAATAAAGACAAAAGAGCAAAATAAAATTATTTTAAGTGTCTAGAATAAAAATTTAAATAGAAGATTCAAAATTGTTATTAATTGGAAGACATTTGATGAACAATAATATATAATAAATTATTAGAACAAATAATAATTATATCTTACTCCTTACTTACTCCGTGGCGTTACAACCCTTCGTGGGTTTTAGCCGACTCGACAACATGCCTCCACTGTTTTCTGTCTTGAGCAAACTCCATCCAATTCTCCACGCCCATAGTGCTTAGGTCTCCTGCTATATTATCTTGCCACCGGAGACGAGGGCGTCCGCGTGGTCTCCTTCCAGTTGGGACTTCCTCCCACACCAGTCTTACTGTTCGTTCGTCAGAATGTCTTCTGAGGTGTCCTGCCCATTGGAGTCTTCTGGACTTTATTTCTTTTATGATGTTGGCGTCTGGGTAAAGTTCTTCAAGCTCTTTATTAGTTCTTATCCTATATTGTCCAGATGCTTCATCAAGCACCGGACCAAAGATCTTCTTTTTTTTTCTTTCCCAAACACGTAGTCTCTCTTCATTTGCCTTTGTTATCGTCCACGTTTCGCTTCCATACATCACAACGGGTCGTATGATTGTTTTATAGACCTGTATCTTCGTACGTCGTGTTAGTTGTTTTGATTTTATAAGGTTTTGGAGGGCAAAAATACATCTGTTGCCGGCCTGAATGTTCTGACCGATTCTGTCTCTGCTTTGGTTATTGCAGCTCATATACATATATTTCGTCTTGTTTTCGTTGATTTGGAGCCCCATCTTCTCTGCTTCCTTCTCAAACCTTACGAAAGTCTCCTTCATCCTTAATCGCGTGTTTCCTATTAGATCTATATCGTCTGCAAATGCCAGTAGTAAGTTTGGTCCTTCTCGATGAAATACTGTATTCGGTTTTTCGTTTCTTGCACTTCTGATTATGTGCTCCAGAGCTAAGTTGAAGAGTTGTGGTGAAAGTGCATCTCCCTGTTTTAGTCCATTGTTTATTTCAAATGTCTCCGAGTATTGTTGTCCAACTCTCACCTTACATCGTAACCGTTCCATACACATCCGTATCAACCGGACTAGTTTTTTTGGAAAGCCAAGTTCCTGCATCGCTGTCCACAGTCTGTCCCTACATACTCTATCAAATGCTTGTTTAAAATCTATTAACATCTGATGAAGCTCATGATCAAACTCCCAGCATTTTTCCATTATCTGTTTTATTGTGAATATCTGGTCAATTGTAGAGCGGCCCGGACTAAATCCGCACTGATAATCTCCAACGATTTCTTCTGTGTATGTTTTGGTTCTTTCTAGCAGGATGTTTGCAAGGATTTTGTAGGTGGTGTTTAGGAGTGTTATTCCCCTGTAGTTAATACATTGCTTTTTGTTTCCTTTTTTTGTGTATTGGTACAATAACCTCTTCTTTCCATTCATCTGGCATTCATCAATAATTATATCACTTTAACTAATGTCTATTAGGTTCAATCTTGAGGTAGAGTTTGGTTTTTAGAAACTGTATAGTTTTCGTGATCTCTCTAGGGTTGTCGAGAATTTCCCTAAGAGTGAGTTTCAATACCAGTACTTTATACAGGTTGGTGAATTGTTTACAGTCTGTGAGGATGTGTTTCATTGTTACATTGCAATGGTGGCAAGTTGGTTGAGTTCCTGAGCACACCAAGAAACCATGGGTAAGTTTGGTGTTGTTGATTCTGAGTCTTCTGGTAATATATGCTTCTCTTCTAGTTAGAAAGTCAAGGGAGAGATGACCAATAAACGGTTAGAGTTCAGGAAGAGTTGTTTTGCTCTTTTGCCACAATATTTGCCAAGAACTTTGAAAACAAGTTTGAAGTCGTTAGCTAGTTGAATTATTGTGGTGACTCCAGTGCTATGGTTGGTAGCCTCTTTATCAAAATGATCTGCTGTTTGATTTCCAGTAATTCCAGCCATATGAGAGAGACTGTTACATAATGAGCAGATAGATTTTGGTATATGTTATGAATGTTTTGAACTAATGGGTGATCAGTGAAAATTGTATTGATTGAATGGATATATGAAAGGGAATCTGAACAAATGGCAATATGTCCTGTTTTGATGGAAGATGTGTTTAAAAGCCAACAGAATACTATATATACTTCATCTAATTTACATACCGATGCACGTCATTATCTACGTCAGAGATCGAAGTTGACATGACTTGACAAAAGTAATAGTAGTCGATGTTTGCAGAGAAAAATCTTCACTGTTGGGTAAAATATATATTTCGCGGGGGAAACTCAAAACATGGGCGTATTCATCATCAGGTGAATCACATTCAACGTAAGAAACAGGAGAGGTAAGAGTTAATCCTAGATCCTGGAGTGCTTTTTCAATTATGGGGCGAGGAATAGATGGACTTACATTAGAAATTAATATTATTTTGGTAGGTGAAATAAGTTTGCGTATTGGAACAACATTTGAATTAATAGTAATATTTTGATGAGTGCTTTGAAGATTATTAACTAGCGTTGAAGAAAACAAGTAAATACACATACGAGCATGGAAGATTCTGGATGCGAGGTGTACGTTTTTGGGAGCAACAATACTACCTACTGCTTTAATGTAATCAAACAGTACAGTATTGGACAGAGAAGGCATGACAATTGCTTGGTCTCGAGAAGAAACAGGGGGAGAGATAATTTTGCAGTGGTAGCAGCTGCATAATATCTAGGTGTATGAGTGATGTATGTGAAGTTGGATTTGACATGTTATCAAAACCACAAGTAACTGGTTAAATTAAGAAAAGGTTAAATAAAAGTAGATGTCAGCTCCGATCAGTCTGCAAATCAGTGACAGGCCTACTATACTCTTAACAAATAAGCAAATCTAAATAATATTCACCTAGTTTATACTTAGCAGGCAATTTATCGTACTTTTTGCTATCACATTTGTAAACATGATAAAAACTCTTATTAAATTGCTGTTAACTTAATGATCTGTACTCGAGAACATTAACACGTGATTGATTTTTAAATTTTGACCGTTCGAGAATCTTCAGATATTCTTTGAACTTACTTTTTATTTAATGTCTGCATTTTATTAGTTATTTTTCAGACAGTTTTTAATTTAAACCTGCTTAGAGTAAATATATGATGTCTAGAAACGAATTGATGGAGAGTAGTGAATCAACGGGAAGACCTATTTGGTGTCGCTTCAAAAATGTAATAAATATGTCAAAGATTGGACAGCCATAAATGAAAGAATAATCAGTGTAGACATGAAAATAAAAGTCATAATAGAAGTATATGCACCCATCAATGTCAGTAAAGGAGAAGAAAAAGATCAGTCCGAAGAAGAAATCTACAAGAAACACTAGAAAATGTAAACTTCGCATTGTTCTGAAGCTACTTTTTTGTGGCAATTTGAAGTAATTACTATTTCAATAGGAATAAGCCACAATTAAAGGTTAAAGTATGTTTATTGACGTTTCAATTTCCACTTCGGGAATTGTTCCCAAAATAGAAACAGTAAATTAAACTTCGGTAAGAAATTATATTGTTGGAAGACATTAATGAAAGCACTGCAAGAAAGTAAGAGAGTAACAAAAAAAATAGGCTAATTATGGAGAAAATGTATTGAATGAGAATGGAACAAGACTGATTGACCTATGTGACCAGTATTCGTTAAGAATATATAATGGTTTCTTTAACATAAACATACATATACAAAACCCGTTCGTAATAAAAAATCAATAATATACTATGTAATTGTTAGAGTAAAATGTTAGATTAGAGTCAGCGATTAAGGACAAAGAAACAAGAGTATATAGAGGAGCTACCTGTGGATCAGACCACCATTTGAAATGAAGAAAATTCACTAAGTACCCTATTGGAATAACACATAAATTGTAGTTTAAAGCATAGAGTTATTGGAACAACAGATATATTGGAGTTAAAATCAATTTCTTTTTTCAAATAACGAAATATTTCGAATTTACAGTTTATGTTGAAAGGATGTAACTTTTTCCAGGCAAAGATCTAGACCATTAATGCATTTGGAGATAAAATGTTAATTTCCAAAACACTCTATACACAATCTAATAAAAAATCTAACGGGGGAGAAAACATAATATCAAAAAGGTACCTAGATCAGAAGAGTCAATGAGTAAGCACGTTAAATGCTAATTATTTGTTTTTATATTTTTTGAAAAAAGCCTTTTGTGAATGTATATTTTAACGATAAGGAGACTTTATTTAAATATATCGACAACTTAATAAATAGGACAGTATTTTCTGGCCCCCAATAATTAATATTTTGGCGTATAAAAAATTAGTAACCAAATCATGTTATCCTCATCTACGTCAACTCAATCGAGTTCTGTACCAGACGAACAAACTCTACAACCTAAAAGTTACTCTTCAATAATCAGACAACCAACCGCTAATGTTTTTCCATCGAGAAATCAAGCAATCTTATTTAATTCAATTGACAACAGCAAAATTGAAGGTTACCTTCACAGTTTAAGCCTAATAATTCGACCAATCAATATTATTTTCTGTTCAAAGCTATACAACAACAGAATATGCATTTATTTAGCAAAACGAAAAGTTAGTGGATGATTTTGTTACCAACCACAGAAAATTCAACATTAATCATCAACTCCTACAAGCACGTAAAATAATCACCATCAGCCAACGACTAGTAGTTTCTAACGTATGTCCGTCTATTCCACACTTAATCTTAGAATCTGAATTGCTATCACTTGGTGTCAACTTTTTGTCACCATTATCGAATAGGGACATCAAGTCCTGAATATCAACATATATTAAGCTTCAGGCGGCAAACCTACATATCTGCTTTAACCAAACATACCTTACCCGATTCTTCCGTTATCATTCATGAGGAAATTAAGCAAAAGCATTTAACAAAAGACTGTCTCAAGGTATCTGTATCAGGTGACACAACTTCAATACCTCACAATACAGAAGCAGTCGAGAATCCTATTGAAAATGTAACAATCAGGCGACTAAAGAAATAACTAGTGACATAATTGACAGAAATGAAGCACTAAGAACAAAATTCCTAACTATCCAAATAGAAATACATTCAGTACCACAAAAACGAAGACTTTTCGAGAGTTCTACACCGTACCCAACTCCTTTATCAGAACATTTTTAAATTACAAAAAAAAAAACAAAAGAGAATAAGACTAAATTAAACCAAGACAAGAAACCAAAAAAGACGCTAGAGGAAATGCTGAAACCAACAGAAGAATTATTTAGAGACCAAAATTCCAGTTATCCCTTAAACTATGAACAACTAATAGGTTTCATCGAAAACAGTATAGGATCTTCAGATCCACTAAGCATTGCAAGGATGTATACCAATGAAATTTGAAGTCACAGATCTACTGAAAAAAAAAAACCCTAAACAAGATGATCGAAAAATTAAAAGTAGATGCACCTGAATAAGGAATAAAATTCTTCGACAAATTGAACCAGACTTCCACATCGAGGCAGACAGCGAGACTTCTACAAAATAAGATAATTAAAAAATAGAGAGCAGATAACCTTCACTCGCTTCTTCATTGGCCATACGGTTAACACATAACTTACCTGCTGATAAAAACCTAAGTGACATGTGTAAAAGTGTCAAACGGTAAAACATTGTTTACTGCAGTTTCCCAAGTATCAAGTGCAACGCAAAATGTATCACATACCACCAACATTAAATAGTGCTCTTGGAAAAGACAGTAATACAAAAAATATTTTCGCAATCATCAAAGACTGCAAGCTTTTGTCAAAAATCTAGTATTCTAATTTGTATGGATTCAAGACTTTTTCTAATTATCTTTTGTTATTGTTAATATTATATTATTAATTAAGTTCTAATTTTGTAACACAATCGATACACGCTAATAACCCTGCGTGGTTGATGCGTCATGTAAGGAAAACAAAAAGTACCCAAAGATAAACTAAAAGACTAGTCGATTCTTTATAAAGTAAGACCAGCATCAAAAACGAAAGATACAAGGAATAAGAAATTAAAAACGATACGAAAACCTAGCAGCAGAAGAATCCATTGGAAAGGAAAATGACTAGATAAATTATAAAAACAAAAAACTATATTGGTTGATAATAACGATAGAAAATCAAATAAAAGAAAAGAAGAAAGCTTATCAAAAGTGGTTGACTACAAGATATCAAGACGAAAGAGAATACAGAAGGCAAACTTATGAAACGAAAAAAAAAAAGAAATAAAATGCAGAAAAAAAAACAATTTTGACGATAGAAAATGTAAAGATATAGACAGCTTACTGGAAACTCAAAAGCAAGAGATGTATGGAAAACGATAAGGAAGTTTAGACAGAATACCCATAAAAGGGTAAAGATAGAACCAGTAAAAATTGACGTTGATCCATTAGGTCGGTAAAATATTACTAAGAGTTATTACAAAAAAAATCTGTATACTCCCCTAACTTTGTCCATTTCAATGTTACATTTTTTATGCCTTAGCGTTTCTTAGAGGACGTAATTTTTTTTATGTGTTGGGGGGCAGGGATAAGTAAAAGCTTAAGTTTGTAGAATCGCCACCCTTGTCTCTGGCCGCTATCTTGTAAAAATGGGTGCAAAAGGTTTTAGCCCTGTATTTCGTACACTATCAACCCTGTATACAATGTTATCAGAAATTATTTGTAGCAAATTAAATGGTCTACAAATTTAGTCCTATTACTTTTCATGGTAAAATGAAAATAAAAAAGTTAACAAAAATAACTAAAAATTTTAGAACAAATTTTCTTTTGGGTCTTATAGCTTTTTTTTTGTAAATTTACAATAAAATGACACCACAGTAAAACTGAATTAAACCTCACAGAACTACATTTATATGAAAAAAAAAAAAAAAGATGTTACAGTAGACGGAACGGTAGACTAGCGCGAAGCTTCATACTATGTATTCTGTTTTTTTTTTAATTTAAATAATATATTTAAAATTAAATAAATTAATTATTTATATATAATATTATATATTATATATAAATAATTAATTTTATTCTTTATTTATTTTGTATATTTTGCATAAATTCAATAAATTATTATGTTTGCTCCTAATGCCACCTGTTAACGTATTAACAAAGCACACGTTGTTTACGACAAATTTGACAAACCAAATTGTAATACCTAATAAAGTATAAAAAAATATCATTTTATATTAAATTGAATATACACTGTGTCCGTAAAGTATGGAACAAATTCTTTTTTAGCTAAACAGAATATTTTGAGAAATAATCCTGAAACAGGTCGATTTTTGATTTTAATTTACGTATTTTAAAATAATATTCTAATATACAGGATGAATTACTTTCGAGTAATGACGTCACCGTCATTTTTTTAAATGGAACACCCCCATTTTGTCACTATTTTCAGATTACACTAGCTGAGCTGATTCCAAAAATGTATCATATGTTGATTCAAATTGGTACAGGGTGGACAAAGATACAATAGTTTTGTGTGTGTTCATAAAGTAACGCGCTAGTTAAATTCACAATATTATCAAAAATACTTATTGTTTAGCGGACAGAATATGATAAAATACATGACTTTATAAATGTTCGAACTGCAGCCCTTGCTGTATTTTACAGTAACCCAAACGTTGTACAAATTCTTGTTGAACCTTGTTTATTGTCTTGAGAAATATTGTTTATTGCTGTCCGAATTCTCTGTTGTAATTCTTGAATATTTGCTGGTATCATTTGATACACAACATTCTTCAGATGGTCCCACATAAAATAATCCAAAGGATTGGAATCTGGTGACCTCGCTGGCCATTCAATAGGTCCACGTCTACCAATCCACCTGTTCGGAAAAATTTCATCTAGCTACCTTCTAACATCTACAGCATAATGTGGAGGTGCACCATCCTATTGCAACCATTAACTTTCATCAAAACCTCCAGGATTACGTCTGCTGGGAAACAAATTACGAAAAGTAGGTATGAGATATCCCCTTACAAACTCAAAGTACGTTGCTCCGTTTAAATTACCTTCGATAAAGTAGGGTCCGATGATTCGATTTCTTACAATTGCAGCCCATACAATTACTTTTTGCGAGTATTGTGTATAATGCTCACGCATCCAGTGGGCGTTTTCTTTTACAGAGTATCTACAATTCTGACGGTTAACCTCGCCATTTAACGTGAAAGCGGCCTCATCAGAAAAAATTACGTTTTGTACCAAGAGAGGATCTCGGTGGCAGTTATTCATCATTGCTTCGCAAAATTGCATTCTTCTATCTGGATCATCTTCGTTTAATTCCTGCACAAGTTTGATTTTATAAGGATGCCATTTTTCAACTTTTAATAGTTTGTGTACCGTTGTTTTACTAACACCGATATCGCGACTAACTACGCAGAGAAGTGTGCGAATCTTCTTCAAAACTAAGTAAAACATATAATGCTGTATCAGCATTTGCAGAGGGACGAACTGATTCCCGTGCATTTTCAACCGTACCAGTTTCTCGAAATTTCTGTTAAATCTTACTGTTGAACGCGTTATAGGTCTTTCTGGATATTTATCATAGTTTATCATATTTATCAAAGTTTATGGTTGCAATAGAATGGTGCACCTCCACATTATGCTGTAGATGTTAGAAGGTAGATAGACGTGGACCTGTTGAATGGCCAGCGAGGTCACCAGATTTCAATCCTTTGGATTATTTTATGTGGTGCCATCTGAAGAATGTTGTGTATCAAACGAAACCAGCAAATATTCAAGAATTACAACAGAGAATGCGAACAGCAATAAACAATATTTCTCAAGACACAATAAACAAGGTTCAACAAGAATTTGTACAAAGTTTGGGCTACTGTTGAATACAGAAAGGGCTGCAGTTCGAACATTTATAAAGTCATGTATTTCATCATATTCTGTCCGCTAGACAATAAGTATTTTTGATAATATTGTGAATTTAACTAGCGCGTTACTTTATGAACACACACAAAACTATTGTATTTTTGTCCACCCTGTACCAATTTGAATCAACATGTGATACATTTTTGGAATCAGCTCAGCTAGAGTAATCCGAAAATTGAGACAAAATGGGGGTATTCCATTTAAAAAAAATGACGGTGACGTCATTACTCGAAAGTCATTACGTGTTTCAGGATTATTTCTTAAAATGATCTGTTTAGCTAAAAAAGAATTTGTTCCATACTTTACGGACACAGTGTATAATATAATATAAACTAAATAATATGTTGATAGTAACCAGACAAGATATGTAAACAGATGATTCAATGTTGATATTAATCGGATGACATTTATGACTTTTACTAAAACTTGACAATCGTTACGAATCGAATCTTTTCGATTCGTTACGAATCGAAAAAAGGAAACAAGCCTTTTCTTATTTAATATTTCTCCACCATTTACGAGGTTTGTCTTTTTAATTTTGCATATAGCCACTTAGAGGACGCCACCAATATAAACTTCCAACATAAAGTAACCTCAATCTGACATAAATCGATATAATCCCAAATGATCTTGCAGATCCACACCGCCCATGGGTCTGTTATATTGTTGTACAATGTCTGGGCGACCAATGTATTTCCTAGTTCTTTCGGTGCGAAAGAATCTTTCCAATTTGGCTGCTGGTTAAGTTCCACAATCACCTGACAGTAAAGACACAATTTTGTTGTCACACAACAAAATTGTGTCAAAACACAAGTGCCAGAGTGTTCCTGAATGCTTCCCATTTGTAATTTTTTAATTTCTTTTTTCATAATCATCGTAAATGATTTTGTGGTAATTATTGGACAATATTTCCCTGCTTAATCAAACTGCAACATTACTAGCAGCTCCCAAATTTACTTCATTCTGTGTAAGCTTCATTCTAGGTAATTCTGTGTAACTATCCTTTCCAGCCAAAATTTCAAAATTATTTTGTTCAATCAGGGGCGATATTTTGTCAAGACTCCGCGTATTTTCTAAATTATTACTAAAATGAAGAAACTTTTTGATCGTTTCAAAACGATTAATATGCATTACGTCTGCAACTTGTGAAATTCTTGTTATCGGAGCATAATAGTCTTGTAGTAGGTTGTCTTATTAAAGACATTCACAGCAATATCCCCATAAAATTTTCAATTTCTACAGGACATGTAATTGGCTTTTGTGAATTTGTTTTAGCGCTGTATATACCAATTTGTCTAACCACCTCAATTATAAAATTTGGTGTCAAAAAAAACTAAACAATTTGTAAGGAGAATTAAGCTGAAATATGTTGGTTGAAAGTAATTCACAACCTTCAAAATGCAGTTCATCTATATTTCGCACAGTTTTTGAAGGACGCCGTGTTATATTGTAATCGTTTCAAAAGTTTTAAAAAAGTTGTTATTGTAATTCCTAGAAAATATTGAAAATAATGTGGCTCAAGCTATCTATCCACCGAGCGCGGAAGCATCTAACCTACTCCAAGAATCAAACTGTAGTCCGAATGGTTCCGACCTTGGCCGCCTCAAAATTGGAGCGTTCGTAAACTCCCCACCATTCATCTCCCTTTTCTCCCTTGAACGTCCAACAGACAGGACGAAAATTTTGTTCGAGTGGTCTCTTGACGAGGTAAGCCGAAAAATTTCTTTTCTCTTATATATTTTCAAATAAATCTTTATTTAAGACTCTTACCAGAAGACCTAATAGTTGCCAGAACTATGTTTATTGGCCCGAGTTGTTTATCTAAATAGCTATGGATTTATGTTCCGAACCTAACAATTAGAAGAGTATCCCGTTTGCTTAGCCGCCCAATCCTATATATTTTTATAGTGGATATTATGTTTCTGCTGCTGATAGATTTAACGTTCTGCCAGTCTGTGTACCTAGTTGGTAAAAATTATTACCTTTCTACACGCCACACAAGCATTTGGATAATTCAGGTTGTACCATTTTTAAATTTTTTTTTATTGAACAGTAACTAAATAACATTGAAGTGATTTATTATCGATTTTTTAATTACAATAAATATCTACATTCTACATAACAAACAAATATATTTTTTTATGTGAAAGAATTTCGAAATTTGGGATAAAGTATAGTTTTATTCTCATATCAGTATTTCTCATTCATAATCTAATGCCAATTGTTTTCTTACGATATGATTCTAATTTTAGTTTCGTATAAGCACTTCTTCTGAATGGCGCTCAATTCATTTTAATTTTAAAAATAATACAAACAGCTTTTATATGATTTTTGAAAAAAGCGCACCCAAACTCTCCGACACGAGCAGAAAGGCCTAGATTATTTGTATACTTTGTTAGTAAGTAAATAGTTTGCTTACGATACAATATGACTTTTTTTAATAGATTTTTGTTTCGTAGGTTGCTAAGAACGAACGTTCCCAGGAGAGAATAAGATGTGTACACGCTTAAAATTAGCGGTAGCCAATACTTACGAAAATTTAATATAACCTTATATCAATTTTATATATTGAGTTTCCATTTGGGGTCATCATACAATAAAGAGTTAAACTAATAGTTACCGAGATATTATATTTGGTTATAAGCCAAAAAAATGTTTATAATTTTAAAACTCTCTTGAGGTTGCCCAAATAATCCGACTTCAATTTTATAAAGTACGTTAAATACGTGGAGGCTCTTTTATATGTAAAAAATTGGTAAACTTCTATATTATGGTCCAGTTTTTGTCATGCCAGATTTTAATGAATTCAAATTATGCGAAATCTATTAAATCGATTTTAATGAAAGTTGGTGGACTGTTTTATTATATTACACAGAAGGGTTGTCCAACTGGCGGCGAGCGGGGCTATTTGTTGTGACCCACGTAATATTTTCGAGAAGCATATTATTTTCTTTAAATGATGCCACTGTGAAAAAAAATTTTTTAATTTATTTTATATTTTATGGTTTAGCAGTGTTTTTACATCACAAGTACTGTACCGCGTGCCGCTTCGCGGACGTGTAACGAACACGTGGAGCAACCATTGATGATAAACAACCCAACTTACAGCTTGCGTTATGTGATCTTCAAGCAGACATGTTCCTAATTACCAGACAAGAAAAGAGACCTGAATTTTTCAAATGACTGTCAAAGGAGAAATTCCCAAACCTGCGAGATTTTGGACTGAAAATTACGTCAATGTTCGGAAGCACATATACATGTGAAAGTACCCTTTCCTCCATGAAATACATAAAAAATAAAAACAGAAGCAACCTTACCGATTCTTCCTTACGTCATCTTATGAGAGTGTCTACAACTGAACTGGAGGTGGACATTTCTTCATTGGCGGATGAAGCCGATCGACCACGACCTCACACTAATTGGATACATCTTTTTCGTTGCTTTTGCAATGCTTGTCTTGATTATTGAAAAGTGTTATCAATAAATTTTCAATAAAAAGAAATAAGACTTTTTTTTGTTTTAATTATTTTTATACCTCACTTTATTTTGTTATTACTTGTAACAAAATTATTATATGGCCCGCGACAACATCAAAGGTTTTAGTTTTGGCCCTTGAGGCATTGCAAGTTGGACACCCCTGTTATACAGATATTCTAGACGAATTATGAAGAACCTATGTAAGTGCAATCTCTAAATCTAACTGGTTGAAGAACATTGAATAAAAAAAGGCTTGTTTCCCCTTTCTTTGTATTTATTGCTATTTTACAGCAAGGGCAATAAAACATTTTTAACCAGTCGTATCTTATAGAAAATTCAATTATCGCTATTTTATTTCAGTGCAACTTTGCTCCAAAATGAAGTATTTTAAAGTTGTACGCAAGGAAAGTGAAAAAAAAAACGATGTTTTTAGTAATTTTTAAATATTTTAATTTGTTTTATTAATATTCCCCACTTATTTGAGAGGGAGGTAATTAAATAACGAGACTGCGCGCAGAAGGCGTCCTAGAGGGGTAGGGTGGGAAACGAATGCAGCGTTGGATAGCTGGAAGTGTCTACTCTTTCAGTACGAAAACACGTTTTTGTCGCTGTAGTAGTATTTTTTCTGTAGAGGTTAAAAACAAAAGTGTTTTTTTATTCGTGCCGATAACAATGTGTGACGAAAAACACGAGCAACGGATCAATGTGAAATTTCTCGTTAAATTAAAAAAGCTCCGACTGAGTGCTATAAGTTGTTGAAAGAGACCTATGGTGAGAATTCTCTATCTCGTGCGCGTGTTTTCGAATGGTATAAAAGATTTTCTGAAGGTCGAGAGAGCACCGAGGATGACCAACGTCCAGGTCGACCTGTCTCTGTTTCAATTCCGCAAATAGTGACCAAAATAAATGAAATTGTGCGCGTAGATCGTCGTATGAGTATTCGGATGATTGCTGAGACTGTAAACGCTATAATAAAGAAACTGTCAGAAAAATTTTACATGACGAATTGAACATGAAGAAAGTCTGTGCGAAGTTGATCCCAAAAAATTTGACCCCTGACCAAAAGCTCGTCCTTTAACAGATCTGCTCAGATTTTCTTCAGCGGTTAGATGAAGAGCCTGAATTGATGGAAAACATCATCACTTGCGATGAAACCTGGATATTCCAATACGATGTTGAAACTAAGCGGCAATCCATGGACTGGAAAACTACTGTATCGCCGAGAATGAAAAAAGCAAGGATGTCGAAATCAAAATTTAAAGCCATGCTAATCGTTTTTTTCGACATCAACGGCATCGTGATGACTGAATGGGTTCCAGAGGGTCAAACTGTAAACCAAACTTACTATTTGAAAGTTTTGGCAACGCTCCGAGAGCGAGTTCGTAAAGAAACGGCCGGATTTGTGGAAAAGCAAATCGTGGATCTTGCACCAGGACAATGCACCTGCCCATAACGCGCTGTGTGTGAAGCGTTATTTAGCCGCTAGATGCACTCCAGTACTCGAACACGCGCCGTACTCGCCTGATTTAGCACCCTGAGACTTTTTCCTGCTTCCGAAGATCAAGTCTGCCTTAAAAGGAATCCGGTTCGGGACGATGGAAGAGGTGAAGCGAAAATCGGCGGAGCTCCTAAATGCTCTTACAAAAGAAGACTTCCAGCATTGCTTTGACCAATGGAAAAAACGAATGGAACGGTGTGTGGCGAGGGAAGGGGAGTATATTGAAGGGGAGAATTCGATTGTAGAATAATTTTTAAAATAAAACTCTTTTTCATAATCATTCTCGTTATTTAATACCCAGACCTCGTATTGTAAGTAATTATTATAAGTTGAGTTATGACCAATTTATCAAATATGTAAGATTATGGAAATTAGAAAAAATTTTATTAGAACCAAAACTGAACTGCTACTTGTTTATAACATTTTTTGACGGAGAGGTCTATTGCTCTACACCGGAACTTGTATTTCAATTGGAATAATATAGACAAGTTTCGAATACTAATCTAAATGAAGTAGATATAAAACTTTCGAACAATGTGAGTGAAGTTTTTTTATGTTTTCAAACCATGCTATCTAAATAAATGTTTAGGAAAATGTTTGACTTACTTTTTTCGTGGATCTGTTGTATAAATTAACTTTATGGCCAGAGTTAATTAGGTTCTTTACGATACCGGTGCCCATGGTGCCTAATCCAATAAATCCGAACCTCTTTGTTGATGGATTGATATTTTTCGTCAACAACAGTTCTGATTGCGATCCTAAATCCAACTCGCTGTCTTCTGCCTACAATAAATAAAAAAACGTTAATTTATGCCAAAAGAAAGCCAATGAATTACAATTTAGTCAAATAAAATATATGGAGTCCAATGTTACATATCGTCACCTCAACACTACACCTATGTAACTCAATTATAAAACTTTTGAGAAAAACGAATTCAAAGGTTTTTACAAACTTTGACTTCCTCTGTAGCCTAAAACCGTCACTTAAAAAATTTAATCAAATAAATTTAAATAAAATATAAAAAAATTATTTCTATAAACTTAAATAAATATAAAAAAACTATAAATGTTTATAAAAATTATAAAAATTATTAAATTTAATTAAAATAAATAAAAGTTTATTTTAGAAATTTTATAGTCGTTTATAGATAAGTATTTACAAATGGAAAGTTTTTAATGAAAATTAATTAATATACCCTCCCATTACTCATGATTCTTTTTAGCATATAATGATAATCAGAATGAACTAATTAAGCATAAATACAAAATAATAATGAAAATCTATACGATGAATATATTCTATGGGTATTATATTTAACAAATTTTGTAGTGTTACTATAAGAAATATTAACAGGCCAGTTATAAGCAAATAAAATTTCGTTAACCTACATATAGGAATAACAGGCTGTAAGAAGTATTCACTTCTGTCGGCACTCCCCAAGTGCCACGTTCTTTTTTTTCTCTGTGTATTTAGTGAGTTTTTGTCTGATGAGAGCTGTTAGAATTTTGTATGTTGTCCTTAGTAGAGATCGTCCTCTAGAGTTGTTAGTCTTTTACTTCTTCTTTCTTAAATATTGGAATAATTATGTGACATATTTCCCTTCCTCGGGCATTTCTTCTGCTTTCCATATTCTAACTATTAAATTGTAGATGCTTGTAAATTGAATGCAACAAGTTCGTTGGGAATTTGATCTGGGCCAGGTGTTTTTTTTTCATCATATGCTCTTCTTGTTTTTATATAGACATGACTCTTGTCTGATTTTCAATGTGCGTCCAGACAGTGCCGTCTTTACTACTATATTTGTTATCATTCGGTTTATATGATCGTTCCATTGTACTCTTCTATTTCTTACCCAGTTCTTTATGTTCTCCACCTTGCATCTACGTCGTATATCTGTACTAACTCTGTCCCATATGTCTTACGATTAATTTTTCTAAGTATTTTCATCTCTGCTGTTTCTAACATCCTTTTTGTCCTCTCTGTATCAGGTCTTGTTTCTGCCGCATATGTCATTATTGGTCTGATGACTGTTTTGTAAATTCTGCCTTTCGTTGCTTTCCCGATATTTTTATTTCTCTATATTGTTTCATTTAGGCAGCCTGCGGCTCTGTTTGCTCTATTCACTTGATCTTCCATTTTGGTTTCGAGCTTTCCGTAGCTAGATAATGTGATGCCTAGATATTTAAGCTCCATCACTTGTTCTGTTATCTGACCTTCCAGCTCCAATTTACATCTTAGTAAATTTGGTGTTGTAACTATGCATTTTGTCTTTGTTGGGAAATTAACATGTTAAATTTTCTAACGGTTATATTAAATTTATGCAGCATACGTTGTAAATCATCTTCACTTTGAGAGAGTAGTATTGCGTCATCATATGCTGGTATCCTTAATTCATTATCTCTCATGACTTCTTTGCATCTATATACTTCTGTGAAGTGTTTTCCATGATCCATTGTCAATTTTAACCACTGGCCTGCATTTTCGTTCCGGTATCCAAATAGTTTAACGCTGTCTCTTTTTACTATTATCTTTTAGGTAATTTAACAATTCTTCCACCAAAAGCCTTTTTTGTTTTTGTAACACTAGTTTGCTATTTGTTTTTCGGTTTCATTTTTGTTTTGCATTCTGTATCAAACCATTTTTTTCTTTTTATTTCCCTTTGTCCTAGTACTTTTTCAGCATATTCTGTAATATATGTTTCCATATTTTCTCTGCGTTATTTGCTTCTGTTAGATTTTCCTTTAGGATTGTCTCCTATTACTCTATCAATTATTAACTTACTACCATGTTTTTTCCTTGTTTAGGCTTCTGCCTCTCCAAGCAAAGGAATGCTCCTTTTTATGTGGAGCCAGTGGTGGTAAAATGTAAGGGTGGAAAGCTTGTGGTGTTATAGTGGTGGAGTGCTAGAAAGCAGGGGTTCAGAAGGTGGCGTATTGTGATAAGGAGTGCACAAGAGGAATTGTTGGTAAGCCAATAATTGTTAGTTGCGATATTTTATGGGGATTGATTCTAATATATCAAAATACTCATCAGGAAGTTCGTTTCCAGTGTTATGAAGAAGTTTTGCTGGAGGGAATGGAAATTTTCTTTTAGGAACCCTGGTGAGTATTTGCCCTCGGCGATGGCAAGGAGTTTAAAGTATTTGTTTGGCTCGGTTGTTTGAGCCTACTATAGTGAAAAGGACCTCCTGCTGAAGGTCAGGATTCGGTCCTTAATTGATGTTATATTTGCTACTTGGTGTATGAGAGCTGACGGGTAGTCTCTACGCTTCCTCTGCAGAGTCTTAGTATGTTCCTTTCTGTGGCCATGATGGTGTTCATTTGGCGGGTGTTAAGTGATGCGTAGACGCATGCCTTGTATTCGATTATCAGTCTTATGTAGGTTTTATAGGCGTGCAATAGTGTTTTATTTGACGTATTGTCCATTTTACCAAACAGCGCTGCTAGGAGTTTAGTCTTTTTTCTTATCCTGTCTACGGTTTTTTGTATGTCGGTTTTCCAGTTACGAGACCTACTAAAACGAACTCCCAAATAGGAAACCGAGTTTCTGAGATTAAGGTCTTCTTCTAGCAGGTTTATCCGGCCGTGAACATCACGGCAGTGAGGAGATTTAAATAATATTAATTGGGTTTGTAATGCGTTAAAAGTCACTCTCCATCTATTGCATCACCTAATAACTCTGTCTTGGTAAATTTGAGCCCTTTCGAATACATACATTTGTTAACGAACTATATGTCGGCCTGTCTTAAGGAGCGCAGTGTCGTCAGCATACAGCAGTAGGAATTACGATCTATATTGAGAGCGGGGATGTCACTGTTGTAGACTGTGTATAGTATTGGAGCAAGAATTAAGCCCTGAGGTACTCCAGGTTGTGGAGTGAATGGTGAGGATAATGTGTTGTCAACTTTTGATCCGGATAGTCCGACTGTAGAGATAGGAATTTATTAGTTTAACGAAAGTTGTATGATTATTGGTGGAGTTTTTCGATCAGCCCTGTGTGCTAGACCTGGTCGAAAGCTTTCTGGACGTCTAGGAATATACATATGACGTGTCTTCTTTTGTTAATTGATTGAGAAATGAAAGTTGCTGCTTGAATCAATGCATTTTGTGTGGAATATCCAGCCGTGAATCCGAATTGATAATTTGGAATGGTAAAGTGAGCGTCTAGGAATTCTACGAATCTCTCCTTAAGGATCCTCTCGTAGATTTCACCTAGGGTGCTCAGTAATGAGATAGATCTATATAATTCAGGGTTGGTTGGGGGTTTCCCTTGTTTGGGAATCATGGCTGTGCTGGCCACCTTCCATGAGATCGGAAAGTAGCTCAGGTGAGACATGCATTGATTATATTGGTGACCACCGGGATGCGGTTACAGTTGTTCATATAATTCAACTTTCTCGTTTTCTGGTGCATTTTCTGTTAGTGCATATATGTTTATAATTGCCATATTGGCTTGTTTGTTTTTATTTATGTATGACAGTCATCCATTTATAGTTTTGAATTATATATCTTTGTTTCTTATCTTATAGTTAACTATAAATGCTGTACGATTTTTCCCTTGTGTTTTTTCTCCCAAGTAGCCTATTGTCTACTAATATTTCCTTCTCCCTTTCATCTTACTTCTTGTATGACTAGTATGTCAACCTGTATTCCCTCTTCCCCTTATCCCTGGTCTCAGTAAGTCTTAAGTTTTTTAAACGGAACCATGCGATTGAACGAGACTGGTCCAGCATTTCAGAATGTTTCAAACAAAAAGGTTTGATCGGTCAGATCACAGTAGTGGTTCCTGAATAGAAATTATGTTTATACATAATGTGTTTATCATATGGCCAAAACTGCTCAAAAATATCTATTTGACAATTCTTTAAAGGAAGTTGTCTGGACTAATAATTATATATAAACAAGCTATACACTGATGAAGAAGCTAAAGCTGTTTTCACGTGAAGATCCTTTTTGTGTGGGGGATCATACCATTCTGGATTTAGTTTTACAATTTCTGGTGTGATTTCGCAGTTTCCACTACTTTTCTTTATTCTTACCTCTCTTTGATTGTCCTTTCTATATTTCTAATTTTCTAATTTCTACTCCTTCCTTAAGTCTTCTTCCACTTGTTGTCTCCATCTCAGTTTAGGTCTGCCTTTGGTTCTTTTACCTGGTGATATCCATAACGGATTGCTCTTCTCTCTTCTCATTATGTGTCCATACCACCTAATTCTTTGTGCTTTAATTGCTCTAACTATGTTCTCTTGACCCATCCATTCTTTTATTTCGTGATACATCTTGCACCCTCTTCGTTTTCCCTCTGTGGTCCCAATATGTTTCTGATATTCTTCCTCTCAAAAACTTTCAATTATTCTTCTCTTGCTGTTAATGTAAATGTTTCTGCAGCATATACTATTATTGGTTTTAAAGTCGTTTTGTAGATTTTCATTTTTGTGCTTCGGCTTATCTCTAAACATTTTTTTATTTCTATAAAATGCTGTATTTCCCGCTTGAATTCTTCTTTTTATATCTACATTTTCATTTCTTCTGTTGACTAGTACTCCCAAATATTTGAATGTATCAACATCTTCCAAACTGTGAGTATCTATTGTTAGTTCTGTCATTTGTGTCTTCTTTTTCTTGCTTACGTTCGACTAGTATCCAGACGCTAATCTAATCGAAATTTCTTGGAATTTGATGGAAAAGAAAATATTCAAGGAAATTACTACCAGTAAGTGTCGACTGATTAAATAATGAACAAGTTTCACACAGGAACAAATTAATTATAAAAAAAAAACGGACGGTAATACATGAAATCCATACTCTATATGTAATTTAATGTACAATTATATACATCAAGTATTACATAAAATGTAACGGTATTTTCTTCTGCAACGTAAATCTGGGAATATGACTGGGTTTAAGGCTTGTCGATTGTTACGTCTAGTCTGAAAAGTTGTATGACGCAGAAATATGAACGTTTAAGGCACAAACAATTGTAATAGCATTGAGGAAATGCGTTGTAAAGAATAGAAAAACATTACAAAAATTAGTTGCGAACTCCATTGATCGTGGAAAAGAAAATATCTAAAAAATATATTAAAAGTATTAAAACTTACGGGTTCATCTATTAGCGACTGCCTGTTTAAAATCTCCAGTCCAACATAATGACGATCTTTAATGGGATCATGTACACTTTTAGAGTATTCTCGAATTCCGTTTTCTTCGAGACGGGGCGACGATCTTCTAGATTTCTTCGACGTGGATGGTCCAGAAGCATCTTCGATGCTCCTACGTTTCTGTGCAGGTGTCTGTAACAATTAGAGAGACTTAGTTAATTAAAAAGATATTAATGGTATGGACGGACTAAAATTGAAAAATATAATTTTTTTAATATTTATTGATCAGGTAGAAATTCGAAATGTTAATATATGCATTTATGTTACAGATTTCGAACCAAAATGCCACAGATTTCGAACCAAAATGTCACAGATTTCGAACCAAAATGTCACAGATTTCGAACAAAATCCGTTTAGATTTAATATACAGTCCATCCACTGGATCTTTGCACAAGTAACTTATTCCCGAATTATTTTTTATATTACATCTCTTTCCTACTCATAGAAACTAAATCGATGAACTTAAATCGACTGTCCATACACAATAGCATACATCGAACAAAGACAAATATAATAAGATGGTCGGTGATTGATTCACCTACTACTCCAGGAAACGAAGCATTTAAAAATCGAAAAATTACTGAGATCTATTTTTAAACTGGAATATCTGGAATTTTAAACTGGAAGAAGTCGTACCATCTGGTGACTCACGAATTTTTTACTGCGTCATGGTTTTTTATTAACATTTAAGCAAAAAAAGCAACTTTTTTCGTTCACATCAATACTGTGAAAAAACTAGGCATTCTAAATGAAAACTTTCTACAGTCAACTTTCTTAAAAATACTTGCTCTTTGAAATACCATTTTTAAAGTTAAAAAATGTTTATAAACAAAAAAGTTATTGCAAATTAACCCTTTAACGCTTAGTGGCTACGTTTGTAGCCACTAAAAATGCTCCGAATGCACTGTTTTTCTTCTTATAATAATAACAACGTTATTTCAATATGGAATGGAGCTGGATACGCAAATAAGTACATTTTGTACTGAAAATATGTCCTTATTTTCTGATAATACGACAAAATAGGGTGGCTAATAATCTACCTACCTAACTGATATATATCAAATCCTAAAAGAAATCCAGTAGCACCACCAACTATGGCCCACACTTTGAAGCCCCTGTTAATTGGATTCAAAGGTACATATTGTTTCATGGCTGATCTACCTTTGTAACCAATCATGCTTTCGTCAAATGACAAGTTACGACTTGGATAAAAAAGTTGTAAAACTTTATAACGTGTATTCAAATAATCTACAAGAGGGCGAACTTTGTACAACTTATCAAAAGCTTCTTTGCCTTTAGCCGGCATCTTTGTGCTATCATTCAGATGTAAATATCTTCCTTAGACAGGAAGACTTGAAGAGGCTTATGTTCAGATGTGGACGTGAATGGCTAGACGAAGAAGAAGAAGATCTAGATAGTCTTGCTGATGGTAATTGATTCCCCATAATAATCAGTATTCCCAAGAACGCTTTGAGTTCTTCAACGCTAATATTTTGCCAAATAAGTTAGACTCTTTTATTAATTTTTTTTTAAAAACTTCCATCAATTGTTAAGAATATTGCTATATTTAAAAGAATCAAATCTAAGGTTTGTTTCTTGTTTGGTAAAAGAAAAAGTTTGAATTAGTTTTTCTCTATCTTCTCTTCAGTTGCACTTTCTGTTTCACTTTCACTTTCTACATCTGCTTCGGTTACTACAGGTTTTCTAATTATAGGTTCATATTCAGCTTGTCTCACGCTGCTGTATGGAAAATTTTAGAGCTAAGAAACATCCCGCAAAAAACAATTTCTATTATAAAGTCACTATATATTGATGCGAAATGCAGAGTGACACACAATGGGATCAACAGTGACGAATTCGACGTACTTACTGGAGTTAGACAGGGATGCGTGCTTTCTCCGTTTCTTTTCAACATAGATATAGACTATGTTCTCTCCAAACTAGACTCAGACACAAGAGGGATACAATGGACGTTAACCACACGCCTAAGCGATCTAGAATACGCGGACGATATCTGCCTATTAGGTCAAAGGTTTCAAGATCTGGCTTACCAATTGGAAACACTTTCCACTGAAGCCAATAAAATAGTTTTGAAAATCAATATTAGTAAAACAAAGTCCATGACAATAAATACAAGGAACAACACGCTATTTACTATCGACAATATGCAAATTGAAAATGTGGAAAACTTTACGTATCTTGGAAGTGTCATAACAGAAAACGGAGGTACAGAAGACGATATTCATATGAGAATACGAAAAGCCCAACAAGCTTTCAGAATGTCATGCCTGTTCTACTCTACGGATGTGAAACCTGGAAAGTGACAAACACCCTCACAGACAAACTGCAGGTCTTTGTTAACAAATGTCTACGAAGAATTATTCGTATATTCTGGCCAAGGAAAGTCTTAGAATGAGGTGAAGGCCCTAGCGCAAAATAGAACCCGATGGCGCGTTTTCACTATGCTCCACTTAGGAGTTCATGAACCTTATACATATTCAGGATCTTCAATTGATTCATCAATATAGAATTACTACTTGTTGACGTTCTTGCTTTTGCAGAAATCTGTCGAACATCAACAGCATCACTATCTCCCCCAAAGGATTTCAAACAAGATATTAACTATTTTGTGTTTATATTGAAAAAAATCAACATTACAAACAGTACAGTACATTATCTATTTGACGAAGTCACTGAAAATGACGCTACCCTTTATAATGGCATGCCATTCGATGGTAAAAAAATTTACATTTTATGTAAAACTCAAATAGGATAACCACTAGAGACACTACAATTGCTTACACTTAAAACTACAGTAAATACAGGTTACAAAAAAATAATCATGCGCATAAAACTTAGGAAGTAAAAAATATATTTTCATTTCTTTTAACTGAGAAAGCAAAGTGTGTACTTTTATTATTTTGTAAATACTTACTTTATTTGGTGTTTGTAAATGACTCTGAATAACAAACAAAACACTGAAACTTGATATTTGTCACGTACCTCCAATGCTCATAAACAAATAAGTGGCTAAGTAATAGGACACTGTTTTACAAATCATGCTGCAAGCACGTGGATTGTGTGGCTAAAATGTAGACTCCAAACGTTTATGCATATTATCATTGCTGATAGAGTTCATTTTCGGGCAATTATCAAAGTAGCTTTTGATCTTAACGTGGGTGGCGTAGCCACTAAGCATTCCACTAAGCACTAACATAAATAGTGTGAACGTTACACCTGAAGGAAAGCATTTTTTTAATTGTTTATAATTATTAAAATAAACAAAAACATTTAAAACGCATTTCACAATTTAAGTTTTTATGCAGTTATTATATTTTCGAAAGATGGGCCGGTCGGTCGAGTAATTTTTAAACAATTCTGTGTTTATTCCATTTAAGAGAAAAAAGGTAATTTTCAAATGACTGTACAGGTGCTTTGTCAATACTTGAATGTTTTTTTTTTGGTCTGATTCTCTTCATAAGATCTCAGATTTTCATGTTTTTAAAAAAGTAAAAAGTATATTAAACCTTAACTAAAGAGATCCGGTATTTCTTACCGGTGGGGGTCCCAAAATGCGAATTTCGTGGTAACCCCACCACTTACAATTTCATGCGTCTCAGTACCTCTCGGCCAGTTGCCAGTTTGTATAACAGTGCTAATTAAAGCTGTCGATGTGTATTGTGAATATTTTCTTTCGTAGTGCACATGAAAAATCTTAACCGGTAAAATTTACCGGAGGTCTGTTTTTAAGTAAGTATTTTTAAATAGGTAAAGAAATAATAAATAAGCCTTACAATCAATTTAATTTAACTATCAGACGACCGGTTTCGCTTTCTATAATATGCAAAGCATCTTCAGGTCTCGATACAAAGTTAAATAAATGCTGAAATGATAAAAACCCATATTAGGGTGTTGTCTATCTGTATCTGTATCTGTAGAGTAGGGAGGGCGAGTTAAGTTTCCGGTAAGTACTTCTTTGATGTTGACTCTTCAAGGTTACTTAGTGTTAACCTGGCAAGTCTACATCCTTTCCCTTCTTCCCATCTTTTTACGGTTTGCGTATGGGAGTGACATTTGACAACTTCCGCGATTGTTGTAGTTGACCAACCAAAAAGATCCCCAGGTCCTAGGAGTCTTAGGCCTGCCGCCTTCCTAGATAATTGGTCAGCAATGCGGTTGCCTTTATTCCTATTGTGTCCTTTAACCCACTTCAGGATGATGGTATTACCATCCGAAGCTTGAGTTAATGACTCGTGACACTCCATTACTAAACCTGATGTGACACGTGGTCTATTCAAGGTTAGTAGCGCTTGTCTGCTATCTGTGCAGATCATTATAGTTTTCCCTGCTATACCTTTTTGGGTTATCTCTTTTGCGGCTATGGAAATACCAGTTAGTTCTGTCTGAAGTACACTGGCATTTTTGCCCATACCCCACTTTATTCTTAGGTTCAGTGATCTGGAGTATATCCCGCATCCTGAGCCTTCTTTCATTTTGGAGCCATCGGTGTATAGTATAAGCCAGTATAAATAACTTTTAAATAATACAATGATATATAACATCACTTTCATTTAACAAACACTCACTCACATATCTCTGCTTCATTGGATCAAATCTATCTCCTCAAGAACTTCCCGTTTACTGTCAAACAACTACAATAGCAGAATTGAGTTCTCCATTCAACAATACATAGTAGTTTCAACCATGTTCTACCATCCATTAATTAATAGAGTACCGGCATGTAAGTAATGTTTATTTATTTGCTTATTTATTAATTTATTACAATCTAATAGACTCTTTTATAACAATTTGTGGGTCTTACCTTGTCTGTTTAAACTTTTAAAACTTTTTATACCTTTTTATTTAACTTACTCATTTTGAAATTAAAACCACAGACATGTAATATTGGCATAATTATTGTAATTTACAACATCTAATTTGTTTATCTTTATTAGACAACATCCTAATATGGGTTTTTATCATTTCAGCATTTATTTAACTTTGTATCGAGACCTGAAGATGCTTTGCATATTATAGAAAGCGAAACCGGTCGTCTGATAGTTAAATTAAATTGATTGTGAGTAAGTCTTATTTATTATTTCTTTACCTATTTGAAATGGACTCACACAAGCAACAAATTCATGATTTAAGTATTTTTAATTAGTCTTATATGGGAAAAATGTGAACTGTTTATATTATTTTTTATGTTTTTAGGAAAAGAGTAAATAAATGGACTCTGGAAGTCATCCTGGACCTTCAAAGATGGTTAAATTTGGTGATAAAAAATTTTGAGGAAAGCTTTTAGTCTTTCATGTATTACATGAAGTAGAATCTTGCTTGCATGGGATATTAGGGTTACCGTTCTGTAGTTGCTGCAATCTAGCGAAGTTCATTTTTTGAATATAGGGATGAAAGTGGATATTGTCCAGTCGTTGGGCCACTCTCCGGTTTCCCAAATCTTTTTGCAGATCATAATGTATAACATGTACTCCAACATCTCCAGCCACTTTTAAAACTTCTACTGAGGCCAAAACTGAGGTCTTTGTGTTATTCTACTGAGGCCAAAAAGATACTGTATTGCTCTTTTTGTAATAAATATGGTATTTTGAAAGATGCTAAATTGCTTTCCTTCGAAACAGATCCTATTGCATAGTAGGCTGAGGCTAGTTTCTTACTTAACAAATCATACTCAACAAATTTAAGGTAGTTGTCTAAAAATACGAAGAAATTTTACAGAATTAACGATACTAATCTGACTGTTATTAAGAAGCAAGCTCCTTTATAGGGTAATGCTACTGTCTTATCCACGTTAAAAGATTAGAGTCGGACCAGGTTTTATTTTAAGTAGATCATAAGATATAGTTGCATAAAGAGTTGCAATATTAGAGTTCCTCCAGGTAATATTGGTATCATCGGGAAAAAGAAAAAAATTTCCATTGATTCTTAAATTAGTCATTTATTTAAATAAGGAAAAGTAGAGGACCCAATACTAAACCTTGTGGTACTCCACATACAATGCTTTTGTGACTAGAGTCAGTATCATTTGCTCTAACTAGTTGTTTCCTATTCCTCACGATTGAAACCAATTCAAAGAAATACCTCGAATTCCATAAAAATTTCGTTTTTTTATCAAAATGTCGTGATTTACACAACTATGGAATTCCGGGTTTATTGGGTTAATATCCGGTCAGACTTCTGTTGACCTTTCCCATGAGAAATAAAAATGCAATTTCGAATATTCAGAAGATACATCTTTGTTTTGTGTTAAGAAATCTTTTGTTTTAAATCTTATTTGAACTTTTAGGACATTTTTTACAGTTTTAAGAAGTTAATCTTGCAAATTGTTGATTCGATCACAATTTTATTTTAATAAATTCTATATAGTTTATTTTTATTTCGTTTGATTTTAAAATGGTAATTATGAAACAAATGTAATGTAGATATTGTAAATATCTGTGAATAAATCGATGATGCCTATAATCTTGCTTTACAGACTCAAAATGCAGTAACTTCCACCAAAGCAAATGACAAACTCCTAAAGCGTTAATATAACGAATCACACCAACGTAACAATACCAATAAAAACCCATTGCACTATTCTTTTTTACTACTGAAACGATACAGACTTTGTTTGACAGGTTAACAAAACCAAGAACACTAAAAGCCTTGTTAATGATTAAAATGTTTCATTTTAACATGCACAAAATTTAATGGATTCTTATTTACCTCGCTTCCTGATCCTTTTTTATTAAATATAGTCTTTGAAATTTTCAATGTTTTGGGTGACTGAAAAGGAAACAAACTATAGGTTAGAGGGATAAGTGTTCCAAGACTTATTCAAATATTATTGTGTTGATAACGAAACCAATATGTCGATTTGCTTGCCAATATAACAGTTTTTTATGTAAATATTTCTTGTTATACACTTTGTAAACACATTAAGTTGCGTCTTTTTCTGAGATATAAAGATATCTTAAGTTTGCACAACTCTCGTAAGAAGGTTCCAAATAAGTCTCTTAAATGAATCATCAGTAGCACTACAGCCCAAGTGAACCTCGATCTTCTCTGGTCTATTTCGTAAGTTGTTGACGTCCATTCGACATTACAGGCTTGGCATGCTACTACCATAAGGTATTGATAATAGGGTTCGACTGGGAGAGTAGCTTCCATTCGTGGAGTGGAGTTATTATTGGTTATGAGGGAGTCTAGATAATATCAGTTGGTTTACAAGAACAAAGTTGTAGTTCTCCAAGCTGAAGTTTTGACCAGGGTTTCTCTAGCTCTGCTATTTCTTAAGGAAAAATTCCTCCAAAAAACGTTTTTTTTTAAATGAATTTTATTTATAGTACAAAAGATATTTCAAAATCAAACTTTTTACAGTTGAAAGTACATACATTAATTTACTTGAAAACTTTTTTATTTTTTTTTTTTCAAAATATCTGCTCTGAAAATGGCTGCTCAAACTTGTCCAATTTGTTGCATGAGAGTCATTAAGATTAAGAGTGCGAGGGATAAACTAGATGTCGCACACAATGAAAATTTGGTAGAGCGAAGGCTAAAGAGAGAGACCAGTTTGGGTTTATGCCAGGGAGGACAAAAACGAAAGCCTAGTTTAACTGAGACAGTTGGTAGAGAAATACGACGAGAAGAGGAGATAACTGCATTTGGTATTTACAGATCTTGAGAAGGCGTCAATGTACAGTCCCTGGACAGGAGCTATGGAGACGTATGAGAGAGAAATAGGATCCTGAGAAGCACGTAAGGCGAAGTATATGTATAAGTGAGCGTGCAACAAAGTAAGAACTTATATCGGATTGACCAAAAGTTTCCCAGTACCAGTTGGTTTGCAACAATGCTCTTCACTGAGTCCCTACCTGTGTAATTTTGTTATGGATGTATTTACAGAGAAAATAAGGAAGGCGTATGCTTGGTAAATGCTCTTTGCTATTGTCGTACCGGACAAGAGGTATGCTTAATAAATAGCATCAATTATACCACTCCGGTCGCTCTAAGTTCGATCTCGTCTCGAAAAAGACGAGATCTATTTGTTTTATAACTGTAGGTTAAATAAAACTCAGGTTTGTAGGTAGACAAAAGAGAGGCTCAGCCTCAGAGTCTGAAGGAAAACCAGCAGAGCCCCTAGAGCGAAGTGCTCTAGGAGAGCCCATGAAGGGCCGACTTCGAGTGCCTTGAGATCCGAATAATCCCATATTTAGACAATTATATAATAATTAAGATAATTAAGACAATTTAATATTTATATGAGATTTTCGGACCTTTCGGCCAATAAAAGCATGTATAAAATATGAGAAGGCGGGCGATGCGCGCCAAGGTGCGTATTAGTTTGTCACTATATTCACCAGGGGGATACTATGAGCAATAGCAAATATATTCTTTATAGAGGAGAGCAAATACATGTTGGAGGAGAAGTTGGAAGGTTGGAGAAGGGCTATTGTCGAGGGGGGACTTGAGATTAGCAGGTCGAAAACGGAGTATATGTGGTTGGGAGGTAGTGGAGTAATTGGGGACATAGAATTGCTTTGAGGAAAACTTAGAAGTGTAGGAGAATTTAAATACCATGCCTCCTACATAACGTAAAATGGGACACTAAATCAAGAAATTGCCCACAGGATACAGACTGGTTGGTTTAACTGGAAGCGAATGAGTGGGGTACTTTGTGATCTAAAGATCGAGGAAGGGCTGAAAGGAAAGATATACAAGAGTGTAGCGAGACCTGCGTTGATGTACGTCGGTGAAGCGTGGCCTGTAAATAAGATTCAGGAAAAGATAATGGAGGTAGCTGAAATGAAAATGTTACGGTGAATGTTGGGTAATATTAAACGGGACATAATCAGAAACGACTTAATTAGTGAAAGAGCCGAAATGAAAACTATGTGGCCCGAAGATTAGAAGTTGATGGAAGAAGAGGTACAGGAAAACCGAGGAGAAGATAGACTGTGTGTTAGAGGACTTGAGAGAGAGAGTTTAGGTAAAGAAGTCCCGATGGACAGAGATGAAATGGAGCTGAAAATGAAAAAGGAAAAGCTGAGGTAATAAAAAGAAGTAATCATTTTTTGGAACCGAATCATTTGGAAGCAAAAAACAAAATGTTTTCATATCCTATATCGAATTGGCTATGGTTGGTACTACAATGGAAAAAAAACAAAGTGATGGACTTTTGAATTTGTCGACACTTTTAATTGTTTAGAAGTATTTTAAATCACAATAAATATTTTTGGTTGTAGTACCGAACATAGAAGACAACAATGCCGTTTAGTTCATGTTGATAAGTACAATTTAGTACACTAAAGCACTTCGAAGTACGAGTGACACTTATATGAAAAAACGTGGTTTCGAGAAAAGCCGATTAAGGTATACAACTGCCGTAACACGGACCGCTTAAGCGACCGCATTAACTGCTCTTCTATACCAACTTCAAGGTGTCGCGGTCCTTCGGGACTAATTCTATATTATTTCTAAGAGAATTTTTTGGCAATTTTTGAAAAAAAAATTCGATCTTTTGAAAATTGTTTATAGGAACCTTGCCTTAAAAAGAGAATGTTTTTTTTAACGGGATAGAGTTGTTTTTTTAACTACAGGGGAATAACACTCCTAAACACCACCTACAAAATTATTGCAAACATCCTGCTAGAAAGAACCAAAACATACACAGAAGAAATCGTTGGAGATTATCAATGCGGATTTAGACCGGTCCGCTCTAGAATTGACCAGATATTCACAATAAAACAGATAATGGAAAAATGCTGGGAGTTTGATCGTGAGCTTCATCAGATGTTCATAGATTTTAAACAAGCATTTGATAGAGTATGTAGGGACAGACTGTGGACAGCGATGCAGGAACTTGGCTTTCCAAAAAAACTAGTCCGGTTGATACGGATGTGTATGGAACGGTTACGATGTAAGGTGAGAGTTGGAGACATTTGAAATAAACAATGGACTAAAACAGGGAGTCCTACTCGGAGACATTTGAAATAAACAATGGACTAAAACAGGGAGATGCACTTTCACCACAACTCTTCAACTTAGCTCTGGAACACATAATCAGAAGTGCAAGAATCGAAAAACTGAATACAGTATTTCATCGAGAAGGACCAAACTTACTACTGGCATTTGCAGACGATATAGATCTAATAGGAAACACGCGATTAAGGATGAAGGAGACTTTCGTAAGGTTTGAGAAGGAAGCAGAGAAGATGGGGCTCCAAAACAACGAAAACAAGACGAAATATATGTGTATGAGCCGCAATAACCAAAGTAGAGACAGAATCGGTCAGAAAATTACCATCGATGACTTTAACTTTGAGCGCGTTAGAGAATTCAAGTATCTTGGAACAACAATAACTGAAGACAATAACGGATCACAAGAAATAAACAACAGGATTCAGGCCGGCAACAGATGTATTTTTGCCCTCCAAAACCTTATAAAATCAAAACAACTAACACGACGTACGAAGATACAGGTCTATAAAACAATCATACGACCCGTTGTGATGTATGGAAGCGAAACGTGGACGATAACAAAGGCAAATGAAGAGAGACTACGTATTTGGGAAAGAAAAATCCTAAGGAAGATCTTTGGTCCGGTGCTTGATGAAGCATCAGGACAATATAGGATAAGAACTAATAAAGAGCTTGAAGAACTTTGACTGGTGTGGGAGGAAGTCCCAACTGGAAGGAGACCACGCGGACGACCTCTCCGGTGGCGAGATAATATAGCAGGAGACCTAAGCACTATGGGCGTGGAGAATTGGATGGAGGTTGCTCAAGACAGAAAACAGTGGAGGCATGTTGTCGAGTCGGCTAAAACCCACGAAGGGTTGTAACGCCACGGAGTAAGTAAGTAAGTTGGTATCCTTACGCATACCCACCTTCATTAATCCTTCTATTATCTTTTCCACCTTCTATCTTTTTTGGCGTTCTCTTCTATTTCTTTCTATTTTCTGCTTCTTCTTTTCACGCCTTTGCGATCACTCTTCGTAAATCGGATGTCACCGCTTCCAACTATTTCTTTTTACGTCGACCTCTCTTTGTCTTTCCTTTTACTAGTTAGAATCCTCTCTTCAGTTATTTCCACATGTATCATTTCTTTATTTGTTGTGTTCTCCAATACCAATTCTTGATTCCTTCATAACTCCTCTCCCATATTTCTAGTTTAATTGCTTCTTGTTGATTTTAACCCATAATTCAAAATAGTAATGTACTTGTAATGGACATTAGCGCGGGACATATTAATATAGTCATCAATCAGCCAATCGCGTCCACTGCTGGACATAGGCCTCCCTCAATTCTTTCCAGTGTTCTCTACACTGGGCCGCTCGTAGCCAGTTTCCCGCTACACGTTTTATATCATCGGTCCATCTAGTCGGTGGTCGTCTTCGGCTTCTTTTATAGTTTCTGGACCTCCATTCCATAATACGTCTTGTCCACCGTCCATCTTGTATTCTGGCTAAGTGCCCTGCCCAGTTCCACTTAAGCGTCGTGGTTCTTTCGATGACGTCTTGAACTCCTGATCTTTGCCTGATTTGTTGATTTGCTATGTGGTCTCGAAGGCTCGCGTTCAGCATTGCACGTTCCATGGCTCGTTGTGTAACTGAGTTTATTCGCAGATTTTTGCGTGAGTGTTAAAGTCTCTGCTCCATAAGTTTGTAGACGTAAAACACATTAGTTATATACCTTTCGCTTGAGACACATGGGAATTGAACTTTTTAGAATATGGCTTAATGTACCAAATGCTGCCCATGTTAGGCCTATTCGCCTCTGTATTTCACGTGTTTGATTGTCTCTGCTTATTTTGATTTCGTGTCGCAGATATTTGTATATAATAGAGACTCTTCTTCATCATCACGTAGCGCTACAACCCTGGATGGGTCTTGGCTGACTGTACAACTTTTTTCCAATTTGTTCGGTCTTCCATCAACCTAGGGTCAAATAGAATGTTCATTTTCCGGAGATCTGCTTGGATGTTACCTCTCCATCGCATTCTGGGACGTCCGAGTGGTCTTTTGCCTGTGGGAATCTCCTCCAATACCAGTTTTACAAGTCTTTCGTTATGCAGTCTGTGCACGTGGCCTGCCCATCTTAATCGCTGTGATTTAATTTCTTGTACAATATCGGTGTCGTTGTAGAGGGCTTTTAATTCGATTTTGACGACTTATAAACATACTGAAGTGTTATCAGACCAACTTTGACGTAGCTGTCATTATCGATTTGCCAGATATATCGATGTGAAGTTGGTAACAGTTCAATTGCGTAACCTTGTATAGTGCAGATTCACTTTTGTTTATTATTGAATCATTATATACCAGTCTATCAATAAAACAAGGTATAATGGACATCTATGATTTTAGCTAGTGCATTGCTTATTAATGGCGACCAAGAGCAAACAAGAGATGTAGAGGAAGACCTCAAACCAGATGGACTGATGACATCCAGCGGATGGATGTAAAAAACAACAAACAGAAATGACACCTAAGGGAGGCTTACATCCAATGATGGATGGAATAGCTGTAGCTGAACCAATTGTTAACATTTATTTAAATGAAATTTATATCAATCAGAATATAATTTTAAATGTAATAATATTGTCAGATGTAATAATATTGTTTTATATAAGATGGTGTTAGCCTAATAAAGCCTAAAAAACAATAATATAGTTTAGTTCCCGAGAAATAGTTTAAATGATATGACTTTGGAAACGTCAAATAAATCTACACTATAATAACATGTCTGTGTTGCATTATCCACAACCAAATCATAACAAAAATGAGAAAATCAAGAAGAAAAAGAAATCACTTAAAAAATACCAAATAGATCTACTAAAAAACAAATTAGAGTTGTAAATTTGTAGTACTTACAGAATAAGTGTTAATATAGAAATGCAGCATCACTATAATGTTATAATCAATACGTTAATTAGGTAAAGAGTAAAGAGAATTTATAGTTGCACCATCATTTACACCGATTTAATTTTTTGTGCAGAGCAAAGTGTGTTCATCTATTTTACTTTAATACAAAAATAAAATTTTGTAAATTATATATTTATTGAAGATAAAATAGGCAAATGTGTATTTTTAATAGTGATGTTTTTATTAAAATTATTTGACGTACAAACTGTCACACTAACGTGTCAGTGACATCAGAATTATACAAATACAATGTGAAAAACACTATTAATACTAAATTTCAATACTTTCCCTTATTAAAAGATTTTTCGTATCTACATCAGTCCCATCTTTGAAAGAAGGATATAGAATCTTATTTTCATTAGAGGTTTGGTCACCACATCTGCAACTTGTTCTTCAGTGAAAATTTGTCGTAAGTATAACTTGCCTTCTGCAACTTTTCTCTTATGGAAACATGTTCAATTTCAATGTGTTTCGTTCTATGATATTGACAATTGACATTGAGATTTAAAAAGTCTTGTAATCCACAAAATTTCTTTTGTAGCTCTATTTGCAGTTTCTGCTTCCGTAGTGGATGTGGCAACGATACTTTGTCTCTAACTCGTCCAGGAAATTATTTCCCCAGCAAGTATTACAACTCCAGTGGTTGATCTTCTTGTCCACCAAAATCACTATCGCTGTAACTGAGTTGATGTGACGGGTTGATAAGTGACACCTAGGTCAATGGTACCTGCAAGATATCTATAGACTCTTTTCAGCCTTAATACATCTTCATCTAAAGGATTTTCTAAAGTTCTTAAGAGAAATCCAACACTGAATGTAAGATCGGGTTTGGTACAAACCATTAAATACATAAGGGTACCCACTGCTTCCCTATAAGGAAACGTGTTTGGTTTCTTTTCCTAATTTAACATCACTGTTGGAAGTCTTCTCCATTGGTGTTACGACTGATTTACATCTTGAGAAATTAAAACGATCCAGGATTTTTGTAGCACTTTAGCTAACTTTAACGTTTCCCCTATCTGATTTCTTAATTACTAAGCCCAAAAAATAACTTACTGGTTTTGAGATTATTTTAAATTCCTATTTCAACTCTTCAATTAAATTTTCTAACTCTAGATTACATGAAGCTTCCACTAAACTGTCATCAACGTACAAAGCAATAATTTTTTTCTAATTTTTATATCTATTTTAAAAATATTTGAAAAAAAATTAGCATTAGCATTAGTGCTTTTGTTTTAAATATAATTGTATCTATATCATCAACATGATTATCATCCAACGTTAATTTATCACGTCCACTGCTGAACAAAGGCCTCTCTTAAACTACTCCATTCCTTGCGACTTTGTGCTCTTTGTTGCCAATTTTTAATGATACGCCTGATGTAATCAGCCTAATGTGTAAGTGGTCTTTCTCTATTACGTTTGTCTGCTCTTGGCCTCCAATGTGCAATTTTGCTCATCCATCGTGAGTCAGGCATTTTCACTACACAACATCAGCAATACTCGTCCTTCTTCGCAGATCTTCGTTTCTTATTCGGTCCCGCAACGTCACTCCCAGCATAGACCGTTCCATTCGTCTCTGTGCCACTCTTTTGAATTTCAAAGCCGTAGTCTTGGTTAATGGTCTTGGAGGATAAATGCAAGGAAGTAAAAAAGTTGAATGAAAAACATGATACGTTTAATATGTTTAAAAAAGTTAGAGAAGTAGCTGGTCTTTATCATAACAAAACTCCACATACTATAACCGATTCGTCGGGAAAAATGATAATAGACGAACATGAAATTTGAACAACCTGGTGTAATTATATAAGTGAACTGTATAATGATGATAGACCCGAAGAACTGGAGACTTTAGTTGAAGGTGAAGGACCAGAAATACTAAAATCAGTAAGACTGCATGCTATAAAGTTAGCAAAGAACAAGAAAGCCGTTGGCCCTGATAACATACTGACAGGGATGTTAAAGCTTATAAATGAGGAGAACATTGGAATACTGGTCAAGCTTTTCAATGATGTTTATTCGACTGGTGATATCCCTCAAAGATTGGTTAAAGTCCGAATTCATAACACTACCAAAAAAACAACGTCCGAAAAACTGTAGCGAATATAGAATGATAAACCTTATGAGCCACACTTTGAAAATATTTCTACGCATCATCCACAGTAGAATCAGAGATAAATGTTGAAGAAGACCAGGATGAAATACAATTTGGCTTCAGAAATGGACTGGGAACTCGGGACGCCCTCTTTGCACTAAATGTATTACTGCAGAAATGTCGAGATCAAAGGAAATACGTCTTTGCTTTATTTATTGACTATGAAAAGGCCTTTGATCGAGTACAGCATCATAAATTAATTACAATATTAAAAGATAAAGGAGTTGATAGTCAAGACATACGATTCATATAAAAGTTATACTGGCGTTATAACAGCGACAGCTTGCATAAACGGAAAATCAACAGAAATATGTAAAATACAAAGAGGTGTCAGACAGGGTTGTATACTATCCCCACTGTTATTTAATTTATATTCAGATAGAATATTTAAAGAGGCGCTGCATAATTTGGAATGGGGCGTGAAAGTTAATGGAATTCTGATAAATACAATCAGATATGCAGACGATACAGTTATTATAAGTGATGACTTGAATGGACTACAATGCCTTTTAAATGCCATTGATACAATGGGAAGAGAGTTTGGCCTAAACATAAACTGTTCAAAAACAAAACACATGGTGTTTAGCCATCGAGCAAATAGACAAAAGAGGGAATGTTAAGGGAGTGGGGGCAAAAATATTGTTAGACAGGAAGTGCCATCTTGAGAGGCCACATTAAACAAGGAAAGAGAGTCTTCCTTGTTTAAGAAATCAAATTTAGTTGGGTTATGTTGTTGTTTGTCCCAATTGTCACATGAAATCTTATTTATATTGAAGTTTTTTAACAATGGTGTCACATTTTAGACTGTTATCGTTAATATTTATTTAAAGTTTCTCGTCTAAGACACATTCTGAAAACTATTTTATAGTTACTTTTAATAAGTGTCGGAAAATTTAAATTTGGCGCATTCGCATTTCCGGATATGTCCGCCATCAGAGGCCACTTTTTTTATCTCCTTTTCATAACGATTAGCTTTTGTCTTTTTGCTCGATGTGTTTAGCACATCAAGATGCACGATTATATGGTGATGGACATATAATTCAAAGCGTGTACAGTTTTAATTATCTTGGTTGCCATATTACTGAACAACTAGATCCAGATCAAGAGATAAAATGTAGAATCGAGATAGCCCGCACGACATTTTTAAAAATGAGGTTATTCTTCTGTAATGATAACTTGCAACTTCAACTTCGAAAGCGTATGGTTAAATGCTACATTTGGTCAGTCCTCTTATACGGCGTCGAAGCATGAACATTAAAAATGTCCACCATTAATCGTCTGGAGGCCTTTGAAATGTGGCTGCACAGACGTATACAAAAAATTCCATGGACGGCTATGCTGATAAATGATGCAGTCCTTGAGAGAGCAAATGCTGCTCGCGAGCTGCTTGATAACATCAAATTTAGAAAGATGGCCTATTTTGGACACGTTGTTACGTCCCTCCACACATATTCTTATTTTTTATTAAGTATTTCTTATTATTTTATTTTATATTTAATTATTTAATTAACGTGTGTGTATGTCTTACAATCGTAAATTAATACGGCCCTGGGCAATCTACCCCTACTAAACTTAAGGGAAGGCGAAGCTACGACAGTACACACGCACCTCAACTTCAGTCAGTCTTGTATAAATCAGCGCGTTAAACACTTCAGTATTTTTTGTGTAAACTTGACGACGCGCCTACGAAGAGTCCCTGAAGTCCCCTGAGTTTCCCCAGTGCACTATGGAAGAAGCAGAAGTAGATCAACATCACAGGTACCGTAATTTGATTGCATACACACACAACATTTATATAAATTGATAAATTTACATATAACTTATTTTCATACTAAAAATAATACCAGCACCTAACTAAATAATTATGAACGAGTGTCTCTCTAAATAGAATATACATTTGTACATACGTAGTAAGGGGAGACCGATATAATATTCTTCAACTTATTATGATGGGTAAAATCGAAGGACGCAGAGGAATTGGTAGAAAGCAGGCCTCTTGGTTGAAGAATATAAGGGAGTGGACTTGATAGGGCACGTTAAGAAGTCTTGGTTAGTCATGTTTGGTTATACCTGCTGATTCTTATTTCATGATCCAAATACATACATTTCTCCACCAGTTCTACCACTTTGTTTTGAATAGTTAAATGATTATTGGAGACAATATTTGTCATAAACTTAGTTTTGGTCAAGTTAATTCTGACGCCCACCTTCGAACATGGTAAGTCTAATTGATTTAACATATCTGTATTGATATTGTATCTATATAAATAGTTTTAAATTTTTATGTATAAATCCTTAAATCTCTTTCTAATTTCTAATTCTAATTACAAATTTATTTTAAGAAATTCGATTTTATTGTAACCCTTTGAGATATGAATTAAAACTAGGTTTCTTTTATAAATATGAAGGGCGAAGAGCCAGCTATATGTCTCATGGGGTTACAAATCTTACTGCAATCAAAAACAAAAACTACGCCACTGATAACAGGAAGTGGTATGAAATCTATAATTCTATATATATATATATATATATATATATATATATATATATATATATATATATATATATATATATATTTATTTATTCAACACCAGAGAGAAAACATACAAAAATAACATAACAGCACATTAAGAAGACAGTTTGTAGCTCGGAAAAACTCGTGGACAACCGCAACGAATAGCGTAGGCCCAGTTGCTTTAAGTGGGCAAACTTTATATTGTGATATATTTTGCATATATTTTTCAATATTATAATACAGATATTGTACTAATTAAGATTTCATGTTTTAAGCAACCTACAAAAAAATAAAAAAAAAACACATAAAAAACACAAAAAAATTAAAAAATACTAACAAAAACCGGCACAAGCCAACAAAAAAAAAATAACAAAAACCCCAAAAACCTGGGCACGTAAGTCCCAATCCCTTGAGCACCAAGTCTCCGAACTGAGCCTAGCTCAGAGCAGAGACTTTAGGCCCAAGTAAGCAATTTTTAGTTCGCGGATAAGCCAAATTAGAACAGGATCATAGCGAGAATGCGCTGTCCTGAGTTAGATTTCGGTTAGGAAACCATGTTCTATTACCCAGGACTCCCACATGAAGAGCATTTGAGTGATAGTTGTACCCCTATCGCGCATCAGAGTGCTATAGAGGGGAAAGGGATGGTCTGGAGCATTGGAGCGTGGTGGAGGGACTGCTGTTTTTCCTTGAGTTAATATACCTCGCTCCAATGAATAGTTACACCCGAACGTAATTCTTAGGGGTCTCACAGCTTCTGGATTCGATCGCAAAATAATTCAAAATTATTCAGGCCCTGATCAAAATACGGCTTGGAACATTTGGCGAATGTTACCGATTGTTCTCGAGTGCCTGCTTCTTGTATAACAAGACGGAGCATTATGTCGAGTATTAAATTACAAGTAGAAGTAAAATAACAATAATTTTTATTAAAAAAAAAAAAATCCCCTATTGGACAACATCACAGAACGCTTTTTTAATAACTATTCCATCATCAGTGCTATCTGAATATACATGTTTGAAGCAAATCCAAATATATAAATATTTATATTTCTCAATTATTGTTCAAAAAAAAAAACATTAACTGAGATTCAACAAGTAGCTTTTAAACAGTCATTAAGTATTTAGCTAAAATAATTTGAACAAATAAAATATGTGATTATTACCTTCTTTACTGATTTCTTAGGTGACAAAAGCTTATTGAATTTCTTGTCCGGGTCCTCAGAGTCTTTTTCCTTCGAAGGAGTCTTATTTTCGGGGAGAGGTAGTTCATAATTTGGATCTTCCTAAAATAATAAGTAGAAATATATTAATTATAAAGAGCAGCAATCAGAAACATATTACATAAAATAATTAATTAATCATTTTCAAAAAGAAAAATCACACGATTTCTACCTGGCGAAACCGAATTCAAATTTTTACCACTGTGCTTTCTAAAACTTGTAAAGCAAACAGCTTGATAAATTACTCGGCAAGAGAATCTAAAGTTGCATTCCACTGTGAGTAGTGGCTATACCATAAATCCATGATACATGGCTATCTCTGAGGAGACACCTAAAGAGGTCGAAATACGTATAGGCGGCTTGCCGCTGCTCTGTATCGAAACAAAAATCTAGTACCATCATTATGTTTTAATCATTTTCAATGTATTAACTCTTTTATTTATGTAGTTATTAAATAACAATGCATATAAAGAAATCAATTGATGCAATAATTTTAAATCATAGATGAATTATTCTAAAAGGCATCTACGGACAAGAGATACATGTTGCAACGCTGCATAGTATAGCCATTCGCATTTATTATTTTAGTTATAGTAGTAGTTACGTAGTATAATGAAAAGAGCTCTTGAGGGAGCAGGAATAAAGGTCAATGAAACACCAATTAACAACATTAGATATGCGGACGATACTATTATAATAGCAAATAACCTCTCAAGACCTCCAAAAGCTAATGAACAAGATAGTTGAGTTTGGAAACGAATATGGATTATCAATAAACATCAAGAAAACTAAATTTATGAGGATATCGAAAACCCAAAATAATGATGAAAGCCTAAGAATTAACGGTAAAACTTTAGAATAAGTTAAAACCTACAATAATTATCTTAGCACAATAATTAATCACACAAACGATTACTCCAAAGAAATAGTTGAATAGAGAAGAAAGTTCGAATAGAGAAAGCATGATCAAACTTCATACTACCTGCTAGGTATATCACTTAAGGACAAGAAAACAAACACATGGATTAAGGTCGATTCAGACACATCAGTCACGTCTCGTCACAGTGATTGCGCCGAACCGAACAATCCGTCATACAAAATATTATTTAATACAAATATGTTGCCGGCATTCACACTCATCAGTTGACAAACAGTTTCCCAGCTGTCTGATAGTTGATAGTTCTGTGACCAAATAGGACCGGTTCGGCGCCGAGACTATGACGGGACTGATGTGTCTGAATCGACCTTAAGACAGAAAACCAAAGTCACCGATGTGGTGCAAAAATCATTAAAGTTGAAATGGGAATACGCTGGCCATGTAGCTAGGAGCGATCTAAACAAATGGCACAGATCAATTTTAACCTGGAGACCATACCATCACAAAAGACCCAGAGGCAGGCCTCCTATGAGATGGACAGATGATCTGAAAAAGACTGCCGGGAAAAATTGACTACAAGTAGCGTACAATAAAAAACAATGGAAAGGAAGACTTGAAGAGGCTTATGTTCAGATGTGGACGTGAATGGCTAGACGAAGAAGAAGATCAAACTTCAATAAAATGAGAAAGCTACTTTGTGCAAGAGAACTGAAATTAGACTTGAGAGTTAGGCTTTCAAGGTGTTATATTTTCTCGACTCTACTTTACGGGATAGAAGCATGGACACTTAACGCGTCGACTACTAAAAAGTTTGAACTGTGGTTGTATAGAAGAAGCCTGAAGATATCAAGACACGAAAGCTGCAATACCTGGGGCATGTTATGCGTAATGGAAGATAGGACATACTTCAATTAATTACTCAAGGAAAAATTCAGGCCAAGAGAAGAGAAGTGTAGGAAGGAGAAGAATCTCATGGTTGCGTAACTTGAGGGAATGGTACGGATGCACATCAATTGAACTATTCAGAGCGGCAGCATTTAAGATCAGAATAGCTCTAAAAAAAGTAGTTACTTATATTCTCTCTTATTTTCCCCTCTCGGACGTCTTACTACCCAATGGAGTTGCAGGTTGAATTTGTCAGTTTAAAATTTTATAGTCATAAAAGAATTCTCTTAGGTGTTCCGACATGACCTGCATTATCCATATGAAAACCTTAAGTTCTCAACTTTTCTTGAAGATGACCAGAAGTTCTGTTTATTTTGTTGCTGACAGAAGCCAATAGTTTAAAGCTCATTCAGCGATAATGTGGGTACTGAATCATTCTATTCGTTATTATCTGATAAGTAAAAGTTTAACTATAGCACAAAGGCTATTATCTTGAAACCAAATATTATTAAAATTTAATACCAATTTTTTTAGTTAAAGAACAACATTATTCTACAGTAAATTTAAGTATTTTTGTGCATCTGAATACCTTTGAGTGGAATGAACCCATAAATTGGGTGAGAGTTGTTCTCTTCTTCTAAATGTGCCTATCTTCTAGAGATGTTGGCGACCACATTGACCCATCTTATTCTATTCACAGCAGCTCGAAATAGATCAGTTGACGTTAGACCAGTTCATTTCCTAAAATTGGCCAGCCAAAACATACGAGGTCTGGCTATTAAATAACGAGACTGATTATGAAAAAGAGTTTTATTTTAAAAATTATTCTACAATCGAATGCTCCCCTTCCCTCGCCACACACCGTTCCATTCGTTTTTTCCATTGGTCAAAGCAATGCTGGAAGTCTTCTTTTGTAAGAGCATTTAGGAGCTCCGCCGATTTTTGCTTCACCTCTTCCATCGACTCGAACCGGGTTCCTTCTAAGGCAGACTTGATCTTCGGAAACAGGAAAAAGTCACAAGGTGCTAAATCAGGCGAGTACGGCGCGTGTTCGAGCACTGGAGTGCCTCTAGCGGCTAAATAACGCTTCACAGACAGCGCGTTATGGGCAGGTGCATTGTCCTGGTGCAAGATCCACGATTTGTTTTTCCACAACTCCGGCCGTTTCTTACGAACTCGCTCTCGGAGCGTTGCCAAAACTTTCAAATAGTAAGTTTGGTTTACAGTTTGACCCCCTGGAACCCATTCAGTCATCACGATGCCGTTGATGTCGAAAAAAAACGATTAGCATGGCTTTAAATTTTGATTTCGACATCCTTGATTTTTTCATTCTCGGCGATGCAGGAGTTTTCCAGTGCATGGATTGCCGCTTAGTTTCAACATCGTATTGGAATATCCAGGTTTCATCGCAAGTGATGATGTTTTCCATCAATTCAGGCTCTTCATCTAACCGCTGAAGAAAATCCGAGCAGATCTGTTGAGGGACGAGCTTTTGGTCAGGGGTTTTTTGGGACCAACTTTGCACAGACTTTCTTCATGTTCAATTCGTCATGTAACATTTTTCTGACAGTTTCTTTATTGACGTTTACTGTCTCAGCAATCATCTGAATACTCATACGACGATCTACGCGCACAATTTCATTTATTTTGGTCACTATTTGCGGAGTTAAAACAGAGACAGGTCGACCTGGACGTTGGTCATCCTCGGTGCTCTCTCGGCCTTCAGAAAACCTTTTATACCATTCGAAAACACGATCACGAGATAGAGAATTCTCACCATAGGCCTCTTTCAACAACTTATACTTATAGCACTTAGTCGGAGTTTTTTTGAATTTAACGAGAAATTTCACATTGATCCGTTGCTCGTGTTTTTCGTCACACATTGTTATCGGAACGAAAAAAAACACGTTCGTTTTTAACCTCTACAGAAAAAATACTACTACAGCGACAAAAACGTGTTTTCGTACTGAAAGAGTAGACACTTCCAGCTATCCAACGCTGCATTCGATTCCCACCCTACCCCTCTAGGAGGCCTTCTGCGCGCGCAGTCTCGTTATTTAATAGCCAGACCTCGTATGTCTACGTCGAGGGCCTCTCTAACCCTCAATCTTGCCTTGTAGAATCAACTGTAGAAGTCGGTATTTATCATTACGCATTATGTGGCCGAAGTAAGACAATTTTCTGTTTTTTATGGTGTTAATAATTTCTTTGTTCTTAGCCTCTGGAGAATAGTTATGTTACTTGTGTGGTGTATATATGAGACTCTCAACATACGTCAGTAGCACCACATTTCAAATGCCTCCAATCGTTTTATGGCATCTTCGGTAAGGCTCCAGCTTTCTACTCCATAAAGGAAGACACTAGAGACTGTTCTCCTCCCCTCTTTCTAATTAGTTAATGTACACTATTGCTGATATAAAAATGTTTTTCGAATACCACGCTTGTATCTCCAGTTATTATCAAAACAAACCCAATAAATTAACAATCTTATGAGGTTTTGCAGTTTTGGTTTCACCCTTGCACATGAGATCAAAGAAAGGAAGTGAAGGAACTTAATAGATCCAAAACGAAGAAGGCAATATAGATATGCAGGAAGTTCAAAACACTTGAAAAGCTTCAATTGAAGAACTAACGAACTAATACTACTATTCAAACAAGGCAATAAAAAAACAGCCTTAACACTCAGCCATAACAGCCATAGCAATCAATTTGTTAAGTACCACCCTGAGACTAAAAACAAAATTCTGTAAGAATAAATAAATCAGAAAATAAATTTCACAGATGACTACGATGTTCTGACTTTAAGATCGGGTAGAGATGCAGTATTCGTCATAAAACAAATTACTAAGAATTCGTTAGAGCATAATATATCAAGTTTCAAGGACGTAATTTTGTCTTTTGTACAATAACTTTGGCTTGACCAACAACTCATGTTGGCTGGTAACTCTGGTTTGACCCAGACGTGGTCACCATTTTCGAATAAGGGTTCCCTTTTAATCAAAAATCCTTTTTATATGAATATAGATGGGATACCAAATTAATTGTTAAAATATAGTGGAGCGGCAAGGACAGACCCACTGACTACATTAATTAACAATATTATAAGACACAATAAAATACCAGAAGAATAGAGGACAAATGAGCTAATCTTGTTATTCAAGAAGGGTGATAGAAATAACCAGCAAAATACAAACGTATTAATTTGTTAAATACTACTCTAAAACTAAAATTATGCAAGAATTAATAAATCAGCTCACAAACAGCAGATAAGTAACGTGGTTTCCCTATGAGTAGATCGTGTACAGATGCAATATTTTTCATAAGACAGATTACAGAGAAAGCATTAGAATACATTAGATCTCATTCCTATTTTTAATCGAGTTTTAATCATGGATGAAGTTAAAGAGCGTCAATAAAAAATAAAAAAGGGGATACAGAATGGGGAATAACGAAATTAAAAGTCTGTCAAGCAGAACATGCAGTATAGCTTTCAAAGACTGAGGTGCACAGATTTAATACAAGAGCAAAAGATTTTATCATGACGATTTCAACCTAGAAAACTAAAACAGTAGTAATCTGTAAAGAATCAATAAGATGTGAACTGGTAGTAAATGTAGTTTTTATTCAACATGTAATGGAAATAAAAAGTACCTAGGGATTACACTGTCCAGCTATTGAGAAGAGATGAAATCAAGAATCAATAAGGCCAGTATAAGACCAATAATGACGTACGCATCAGAAACAAATTCCGACAGTAGAACAACAGAAATGAGAATACTCCAGAAGAATTACAGGAAATACGCTGAGAGACCAACCAGGAACGACGAGATCAGAACAACATTTAATGTACAAGGTATAAATGAATGGACACTAAATAAAGCGAAAAAAAGAATGGTACAATGACATCGAATATAGGGAATAGAAGTATCGGCTGACTGTACAAGAAATGGGAATGACAATATTCCATATAGGCAACAACCCATCAAATTTTCCCTTTATAAATTATTATAAAAACAGTGGTTTACTGTTATAATAAAATACTTTGATTTGATCAAGATACATCTAGTCTCTGCAGGAGATAATTTGTTGCCTATGATGACAATTTTGTTTTAATCTCAACCAATTGTTGAGAAATGCTTATTTAGGAGACCTCAAGGCGTTGATTCAGTATACGTTTGGTTTTATGAGGTTTGCAAAATTCAAACCAATATTTATGAAAACGAAAAATCAACTAAACTGAATTAAAATTTTTGTTTTTACAACAGCCTGCTTGAGCTTTTTTTTTAAGATCTTCATGTTTTTTGTTAGTATTAAATTTATTTGTAAAATTATCATCTAGGTTTATTAGAACTCTGTTAGTCACTTATAATACAAAGAGAAACTAAAGAAACATGTGCGCTAACCAGTCTGAATAGCAAATAAATAGTAACTCATACTTAGCAGTTACTAAAACCTCGCAAAAGTCAGACAAAATGATCCCTTCCAATAGATTAGAAGAATCTGGTATACGGATAAAACATTTTTGCTATATTTTTAGTGGAAATACATTTTCCACTGCAGACAGGATACACTTGAAGGCCCTATTCTTCTACTTCCAGCCTTCATATCAAATATTCATAAAAAAGGTGAGAAGAAAGTGCTGCAATCATAGGAGAAGTGTAACAAACTCTGTTTCTAGACATTATGGCATGATTATAAAAGGAAGAGTGGAGAACCAAGTTAAGGAGCAAAGTGGATTCTGTGCAGGAAGGTCTTATACTGACAAGCTGTTTTGACCAAAACAGCTTTTAGAAAAAGGAACAGCCAGAAACTTGGAAACACACATAATATTCTTAGATCTAAAAACGCCTATGATAGCATCATCATCATCCAGCACCATTTTCACATCCATTGTTGGATATAGGCCTCCTCCAAACGTCTCCAGTTCTCTCTATCTCTAGCTGCTGCAATCCAGTTTGTTTCTATTCTCCTTAGGTCGTCGGTCCATCGGGTGGGTGGTCTGCCTCGACTTAGCTTGTCGGCTCTTGGTCTCCACTTCAATAATCTCTTCGTCCATCTTCCGTCTTCCATTCTAGCAACATGTCCAGCCCACCTCCACTTTTGTTTATTGATTCGCAGTATAATATCGTCTACGCCAGTTCGCCGGCGTATTTCCTCATTTCTCACGCGATCTTTCAAGGTGAGGCCCCACATTGATCTCTCCATTCGCTTTTGTGTTACCCTCAGTTTTTCGACAGTAGCGTTCGTTAAAGTTAGGGTCTCTGCTCCGTATGCAGAATTAAAAGAGTGTCGCCACGGTCGTTCCGTCCCTGACTTCTAAAATTTTCAAGAGCAGTTTCTGCTGGATCCAGTTTTGTTCCTATTTTGGCGTTAAAGTCTCCACATATAACTGTGAAATGTGTACGGTTGTTTGTGATGGCTGTGCGTAAATTATCATAAAAGACTTTGATCTTCTCGTCTGTACATTCTGTTGTTGGAGCATAGACTTGGATAACTTTTAGATTATATCTAGTATTTATTTTGAACGTGGCATATCTAACTCTAGTGGATACTGATTGGACAGTTTTTAGATTTCCTGCTAGCTGTTTGTTTATGAAGAATCCGACGCCTCCTACTGACTCATGTTGTTCTCCGTGATAGTAAAACAAGTGACCGGATTTTAGGGTCTCGAGGCCTTCACCTCGCCTTCTCACTTCATTAACTCCGACGATCCCTGATCTTTTCTAATTCTTTTTACATTCCTTTAAAGCTTTCATCAGAAAGTAGAGTTCTAGTATTCATGGTTGCAATTTTGAAAACTGTTTGTTTTTTAAAGCATACTCTTGTCAAATTTGTCTTTGTCTGACAGACTGATAAATTAGTGTGAGAGTGTCTACTCACCTGGGGTAGCTTCCGTTTTGTTTTAAAATCTGACATTTGTAAGGGCTTTTGGCTAAGTTCAATGCCACGCGAGCTACTGCGTGTTAGCAAAGTTTCAGTTTCAGCCGCCCACTCTGGAAACAGACGCTGTTTGCGGCCGCCCACTCTGGGTCAGACGCTGCTGCTGTCGCAGTATCACAGCCAGTAGCAGTATGATAGCATACCTCTCAGTAAATTGTGGATTGAAATGAAGGAGAATGGTGCAAGTGATATATATTAATCACACTGTTAGAAATATGTATATGAATATAACAGTTAGTGTCAATGTCGGGAAAAAGCTTTCTGAATAATTTCACAACTATGATGATGGAGACACATGTGTTAATCTATAGATGACAATAAACTTTTCCCTTTTCTGACAACCTTATTAGCTGAGGATAATGTAATATATATGATCAGAAACTTATATAAAGAATATAAGGCTTGGGGTTTGATGATAAATATGAAAAAAAACCGAATATCTAGTTGTTGGAAAAGCAGATAGAAATAATCTAGTGCTACACAACTGTGAAATTAGGAATGTCAAGTAATACAGGTACCTAGCACAAGGGAATCAGGTGACAAAATAACTAAATTGCGTGCTGCGGAACAGTAATAGAAGGTAAGACACTTTAGATGAAGAATATAAGGCTTGGGGTTTAATGATAAATATGGAAAAGACGAAATATCTAGTTGTTTATTCTCCGCGGATTGAACCGTACGTCCATCTGCTTCGCACATATAATTGTGGTTACCATCATTATTGTGGAATGTCATTTTAAAATAATATGAATCATAATAATATGAAAGTGACTAGAGGAACAATAAATAAATGAAATGAGTGGTGTAAAAAAACAGCTAAGTACTGGTAATAAACTTATTACCAGTAATAAGCAAAATTGCAGAGCGGGTCATAATAGCAAGGCTAAAAGAAGAATCAGAAGAAATCGGAACAATACCTGAGGCCCAGTTCTGATTCAGATCTGAACACTCAAGTGAACTTTAGGTACTGCGTCTAGTAGAAGTTAGAACACATCAATGAAAAGAAATATAGAGCAGCCTCTTTTATAGATGTCAGTAAAGCATTCGACAGAGTCTGGCACAAAGGCCTGCTGTATAAAATGAACCAGTATGGTTATAGTGAGCCAAATTAGAATACAAAAATCAGAATCTACAAACCTATAGTCTAAAACATCACAACTTATGGAGCTGAGGTTTGGCAAATTACAGAATATTTAAAAAAGAAGTTACTGTCAAAAGAAATGGAGTTTTGGAGACATTGTTCTAGGTTAAACTTTAAGACAAAATAAGAAATGACAAGATACAGAAAAGAATAGGATATAGAGACAACAATAATTGAGACCATAGAAGCCAAGAAGTAGCTTCAAGGCAACCACAAGACAATGCAGAAGTCAGAATGGCGACCTATTAACAAGGAAAGTTGTATTGAACAGATGGGTGGAATGCTTTAACCAGGTCCTTAATATAAAGGAAGAAGAAAATGTGGAAGACGAAAGATATGAGGTAAGGGGAACAGACGAGAGGGAAAATTCAACGACGAGGGAAAAGACCAACGATTGTTGGTTGACCAACAAAGTTAAAGATGCAGTTAAAAAACCAGCCAGAAACAAATCACCTGAAATAGATAATCTTCCATCTGAACTATATAAAGAAGGTTGCCATGATACCATAATGGCATTACAGCAGCTTATAAAAGAAATATGGACACAGAAATCCCTCCCCAAATATAAATATAAATCCCCTTCCCATACATAAAAAAGGAGATATCTTTGAATGCTCTAACCACAGAGGAATTACGCTTCTAAATGCAGCATATAAAATATTTTCCACTATACTAAGTCACTGTATGGCACCATAGCAAAACGGATAGCAGGAAAATACCAGGCTTGTTTCATAGGTGGTAAATCTACAATTCATCAGATTACAGCCCTGAAACAAATTTTGGAAGAAACACTGGAATATGACATTGATACTCATCACATATTTATAGACTACAAAGCAGCCTACGACTCTGTGAATAGAAGACAAATGTTGCAAGAGAAATACAAAAATAAAACTCTATATCTGCTCTAAGAATAATATGCCCAGTCCTAAATGGTTTAGAAACCTGGACTCGGAACAAAAAATAATGAAAACATGTTAGGATGTTTCGAAAGAAAAGTACTTAGGGGAATCTATGGAGCAGTGAATGACAACGGAGTGTGGAGGAGACGATACAACTTCGAACTTTATAGAATATACCAGGAACTTGAATCGTAAAACATATTAAGATAGGTCTGAGGTGAATAGGGCATGTAATGCGGATGGAACAAAATGACCCAGGCTAGAAAAACAAGGTTCCTCGATAACATCAATGAAGACATGAGAAATATGAGAATATGTGCTTGGCGGAGAAAGGCGATGAAGATGATGAACCCAAGAAGTTTGAGATGGTGCATGTAAGACATATGAATGGAGACAGGTGGCCATAGAAAATGATGGGAGTGGAAACCAGAGCAAAGAAGAAAAGGATGACTGAGAAAGACATGGCAGGAGAACATCGGACAAGCTGTGACCAAAAGGCATCTACAGGATAATGACTGGTGAGATAGAAAGCAATGGAAGCTAGGATTGGAGAAACAGGTATGATGTAAATATAGTAGTAGTATATATGTTTAGTACAAATTATAAGTTCATTTGTTATTATGTCTTTATCAATTTTAAATTAACACTGTTTGGTAAATTCAAATTTTTTTTAAAATGTGGCATGCTGTGGAAGGTGGGTAATAATGTATATAACACTTTCTTACTACCCATAAATAAAAGGGGGTAGGTAATAATATAAATAATCTTAGTTAAAATCTAATTCTAAATAATACTTTATCCCCACAAAATACTTACTGCTAATTTTTCTCTGAACTCTTCAATTTCGACAATGGACTTCTTGAAGGGATTTGTATTGCTTGATTTGTTAGATGAAATAAACTTGTCCTTATACTCTTCATAAGGCTTTATGTTACTACTCTCTATCCATGCACTTAAAAAAATAGAAATTAAATGTTAAAGGATAACTTGTTAATTTAAACAAAATATATATTAAAGTTAAATTCCACTACTTGAAAGAGTGATTTCATCGTTTAAACGCGAAATATACTCATATTTAAATGTAGACAGCGGCCCTCGAAAACTACCCGTTACATTTTCGTTTTCTCATAAGAAATCACAGAATGTATAATTAGTACATTTATTTGTGCTTCTCTATAGCAGACTTGACCACATTGCCGTACATTGTAGCCGATTTTTTAAACAGTTATGATCATACAAACCTGAATTATTCCATGCAGTTACTATTAACGTCATAAAAATACCAAAAAATTATTTCTTTCAATAGTAAAAATTGAGCATAAAATTGAAATGAAATAAATTTTATTTACATGTTCCGTTTCGTTACCTATTTAAGTTTATAGTTTATTAAATAAAAATCGATATTTTACATTTCATTCCCATTCCTTTTCAAACACTTGACAACTTGGGATTGTTCCAAGAGAAGACAGCAAAATTCTGATGTTGATTTCAAAAACGAAAATAACGTCAGAAGAGAAGGTAGTGGTACGAAATGTATATGAAGGAATTGTCGGCAGAAAAATGGCACCAAATGTTAGCCGAACGGTCGACATTTGTAGCAGTTTAACAAAAGTATCCGTTAGCTGAATTTATCGTAATCTTAAAAATAAATCGGTAAATAAAAAGCAAGAAAAAGGTAAAACTAAAAGTAATAGTAAAGAAAATATATTATTTGGATGAAACCTGGATTAACAAAGGTCATCAGTTGGAAAAGTTTGGTAAGATTTAAATGTCAAAAGTAAACGCGAAGTATTTATAGAAGGCTGGTCTACAGGATTAAAACCACCATCACAAAAGGGACAGCATTTAATAATTACCCATATAGGAAGTGATACAGGGTTCCTTGCTTCAATTTGGGTCAAGAGAAACAGGAGATTATCATGAATAAATGACTTCCAAAGTATTTGAGCAATGGTATAAGAGAATCTTAACAAAATTAGAACCTTGGTCTGTGGTTGTTATGGACAATGCACCATATCAAAGCCGCAGACTAGAACAATTACTGATGATGGCATGGCAGAAAGGGAGAATTCAAGAATGGATTACAGAAAAGGGGATTGCATATGAAATATATATATATATATATATATATATATATATATATATATATATATATATATATATATATATATATATATTCTGTATTTTTAGGCAGAATGTTGGAAATAAGGCACAATATATCTATTTACATGTTTAATTCACTGACATTTGAATCTCTATATCCAGTGACCGTTTTCAAAGTTAGAAAAAAAATAATATAAGATTATATAAATATATATTAATAATAAACAAATAAAATAAATGTAACTATCATTTATATCTTTGAAAAACGATCTTAGGATATAGAGATCAAAATGTCAGTAAAAACCTGTAAACAAATATATTGCTGCCTATTTTGAACAAATAATATTTAAAAAATTTAATATTATTAACATTGAAATAAAAGTGAGTGTATGTTACTGGATTTTTATATGCCTTTCCCCATTTCTCTGCCTTCAAACGATAAAATCACTCTTTCAAATAGTGGAATCTGATTTTAGATATAAATATGAAAAACGATTACAAACCCTTTGCCTGTAATCATGATTGTAGTGTTTGAATAACTTTCGGCAAAAAAATTCAAAATTATTAGATCGATTTATAAATAAATAAATAGATTTTATTGTAAACATTGGAATATATCACTTACACCCTAATTTACAATAAATTGTAAATAATTAATAAAATTAAACTGTTTAAAATATTTCGATATGATGTTATTTACCTACAACTAGAAATATTTATCAAATTACATGCTTTTTAACTAAATAATATATTCCTGTTTTGTCAACAAAAATTATTCTAAAAATATCATAATTTTTTTCCAAAAGTTGTTTCAGTTTACAAGGTTAATTTACCATTAAATTTATTAACTAAACCCCATATTCGTAATATGTGTAAAGAAACATACAAATTTTAAGAAGAAATGTCAAAATCCATGAACAAGAACTACATGTATTTGATAGCTTGAGTTTGAAGTCCATATTTTTTTAAACTTACCAGCGTTTCAAATATGAAAAACAATTTTTCAAATTAGCACAAAAGTACAATGTTTTAACTAGTAATATCTTCCTCTTTTTAAATTCTTTCGTTAACTGTATCTCCCCCTCTTGCTTATGATACCCATACAATCATTGTAAGCTTATTTTTTATGACAGAGGTTTTGGTTATCGAGGTCCATAGGGTATTTTTTTTAAATTATTTCTCTGGACTATTATATTCAAATGTGGATGTATGAATATGATTTCATTAATTAACTTATCCTGCAATATTTTTTCTATTCATTTAAAATACATCTTCCATAATTGAAATAAGTTTGGGAGATTTGTGGAAGACAAAGTAACACTGCTAACAATAAATATGTTTTTTTTTTCACATGATAAACTGTATTATAATTATCGAGCAAAAGACACTATCTTTTTGCTCGATTATTATAATATGATATAGTACAATATAAAAGTATAGGTTTAGATTAAAACATGTAATCTAAAAAACAGCCCAACAATTGAAACAAAAAAAAGCACATATTAACATTATCAGAAGTTTACACAAAAACTGACCCTTAGGACTGAATTAATTGAAATAATACCAGCAATAAAAAAAAAATAAATACAGAAACTAAACATATCACAAATGGGGAAAACAGTTAAAATAATTTAAAAGAAAAATTATAGAGTATTCTTGCAAATAAACTATTTATATAAACCATATAATATGATCAAGTTGCAAATAGAGTCTCTATACTTAGGGACATACAATAAAAAGACAAGAATAAACATTTCTTCTTATACTGTTAAAATTAAAATATCTCGGAATATAACGCTGATGCAGCTGTAATTAAATTCGTCCTTAGTAAAAAACTGGTCAGATTTAAAAAAGCTCCTTAAATTAAATAGTTGCAGTTATGTTTTAAATAAGTTTTTGTTTGTAAACAAAAGCAAAACATCTATACTACATAAGAGATTAAGGTACTATCAGGCGATGTTGACTTTTAAATAAAAAGTTAAACTAAAAATACTCACTAATTTTTGCTCCCAAAAAAATACACCCAGTGCATGTCTTTCTTTCCTGTTTTGCTCGGTGTATTTGGACCCGGCTGGACAACCTGAAAAACAAACATGAGTTAGGTTAAGTTTATATTTCAAAGGACGCGCGCATTAGACCAAGCTAACGGTTGGATTAAATAAGTGGCGGCAGAATACTTACCCGAGCAGGCCAAGGCGCAAAAGTTTTCATTTTTGCCCTAGAATACAGAAAAAAATTTAAAATAGATTTATACTGTATTAGAAATTTATCAAAAAATTTTATGATGTCTTACCATACTAAATCACCAACTTTTATTTCGGAACTCATTGTAACAACCTAACGCCAAGACAGCTCTTCTCAAACTAAAGCAAAAGCCGAGTGCAAGAGTGGATTTTTCGTATTTCGTGTCGTGGTGTGGTAAACTTTTGACAGCGAGCATGCGCATTTCAGTTTAGTTACCAGATGCTTGCGTTTAAATGTAAATAACGCTTTCCTTGTTTTTACTACAGGAATAACGAAGAAGAAAAAGCATGATCCGTACACTTCGTGCCAATCTACTTAACACAGTATAGTACTTTCTCTCTTTATTCTATATTGTTAGAGTAAAATATCCTATTTTTCAATTATACATGAAACACCAAATTATTAGTACAATGTGGTGAGGTTGCTAGCATTATAGAACATGTTCATTAATTCCTAAAAGATAGACAATACAATATACTTAGTGTTTAATTAGTTGAGTATTATCAAAATGAATATTTAAAAATTACTATTATAATTATATCAAATTATATTATCATTTTCTCTTCTGTCAAGACTCCTACTTGAGCAATATTATCTATAACATCTTTTCCGTTTTGGACAAAATAAAATGTTTGAATTAATTTTCTTTATTAATATTTATAAATATTTAACATATCGAAATAAATACAATGGACTTACAAACTTATTGAAGATTATTGTGTTTATAAAACATGGATGATATAATAATTAAAACAACAAATCAAATCATAGCTTAAACAAATAAAACAGTACCCAGTAAAGATCTGAGTCGTTAGGAGCATCCTTCTTTTTTTTTGTTTTTTTTTTTTTGCTATATTCTTCTATATCGAGAATATCAGAAAGTTTCTGTACATAATTTTATTTTTACTTGCATATATTTAAAATTATAATTGTTGTAACCGTAATTATCATTATAATTACGGCTGTTAAATAATTTGAACTGAACACTAATGTTTTAATAGGGACGGTTGTAGCTCAATGACAAAATGTACTGGCTAAAAAACTGGAGGGTCCGCATTTGATTATTGGTACTGACACCAAAATTTTTTAATGTCTTATTTAACTGAGCCGCCACCGTGCTGCGGAAGGCACGTTGAACCGTCATCCCGGCTACGTAAGTGGTCTTTAAGTCATATTAGGGGCGGTTGAGCCACAAGAAAACCCTAACACTAAACCTTAGCCAGGTTTCACGAACTTTAATAGAGACGAAATAATTTTTGACAAAATAAAAAGTTACGAGTGACTCCAAATTAAGTGTGATGGATCTTAATTAAGTTTTGAAAGGATTACTCAACGTTAGTCGGACCGCAAGTCACCGCAGGAGGGAAAAAAAGCAAAACTATAAATAACCACCGCTTCTAACTGACTGCGAAATAACTCTTATGTTCATTTTATGTTTTCTGAAAATAGCTATTGTTAAGGTCAACAATGTAACTGTTGTCTAAGTCCAAAAGTAATAACAATTTTTTGAATGATGATATTAAAATTAATGCTTAAAAATACAGTTCACTAATAAAATGTGACTAACTAACTTTTCTGCTTTTTCGCAAATTACAAATTATACACATATTGAACAAATTATAATATAGATATTGAACAATGTAAGTAAAGTAAAGTAATCATAATCATTTTATTTGTTCCTTTCTTCTTCTTTCCTTTATCAACAAATATTCGTGGTGGGTGACTACATGAGGAAGCCATGAAACGTAAACTATCATCTTTCGCTATAAGAGATAAAATAAATGCGCAGCGCTGATTAAGTAATTGTTACGATTTTAAATGTTATGGCGTTAAAAATCTACCTGACATCCTTTGGGTCTCTTCGCTAAAAATGAACAACAATCGAACTTTCTGGGGACGAGCCGATAAAAAACATACCAGTTTTGAGGCCAGTCGCTGCTCTGTATAGTCGAGAATGCCATCGAACCTTCGGCGATGTTCCATTTTAACACCTGATTTCATATAAATAACGGAACGCAAATAAATTATTTGTAATTATTAAGTGTAAAATAAATTAGTATAAAATAAAGACTTTTGATAAATTATCGTGAGTGTTAATAAATTAGAATAAAGACAATAAATTATAATAAAAACAATAAATTAGGACTAATAAAAGCATTATAGTGGTGTGCAGAAGTGAGATACTTTAAATAAATTGGTGAACATGACTACGATTTACGAGCTCACAGTTACGAATTTAAGAAGGCATCTTGAGGACAGAGAATTAGCTTCTACCGGAAAAAAGGCTGAGTTAGTCCAACGACTAAAGAAGGCTTTGGAGGAAGAGGGTTTAGATCCGGAAACTTATATATTTGAAGATGTTGTCATCTCGTCGATTTCGAAATTAGAAAACAAAGTTTCTGACGATATTTCGAAAGTTTCTTCCGATGTAGCCAAAGTCTCTGGTGATGTAGCCAAAGTCTCTGGTGATGTAGCCAAAGTTTCCTGTGATATCGCATCATTAGAAAACAAAGTTTCCGGCGACATCGCTTCTTTAGAACGCAAACTTTCTAACGAGATTTCTTCTCTAGAAAGCAAAGTTTCTGCTAACATCTCTAAAGTCACTTCTGAGATGTCTGCCCTCGATGATAGAGTGTCTTCGTTAAAGGACCAAGTTGCTGCGATATGTTAGCCTTCGAAGAGAAGATAAAAGAGATGGGGAAGATGGAGGAAACAGGGACAGCAGAGAGAGAAAACAATCCAATTATAGCAGAGACAAAAGAAGACGAGACGAAATGTAAGTTGGAAACACGGCCGAAATTTGAAGGAAGTGGAGGTTCTGTTCATGTCAAAGTCCCAACTTTTGACGGAAAATCATCATGGAACAACTACATGAAACAGTTCGAATCAGCTGCAAGAGCGAATGGATGGTCTGAAAAAGAAAAGGCTGTAAACCTGACTATCGCTCTTCGAGGAGATGCTTTAGATGTGCTTCAGACCATAGCCGTAGAGGAGACGGATGATTTTGAACAACTTAAGAAGAGGTTAAATATGCGGTATGGCCACGAACACTTGGAGCATGTATATCAGTCACAGCTTAAAAATCGAAGACAAAAGAAAGATGAGGCTCTTCAAGAATATGAGGTAGATATTGCCAGATTAGTGCGATATGCTTATCCAACAGCTCCCGAAGACATGATGGAAAAGTTGGCCGTTCAAACGTTTATTGATGGTCTTCGTGATCATGAAATGCAGAGAACATTACGATTAGCTCGTCACAAGACGCTGGTTGATATCTTATCCGCCGCCCTCGAATACGAGTCAGCTACGCAGGCCTCTGGCGGGTACAATAAAGTTAGGACTGTAAAAGAGGAAGGAGATGAAGATAAACTTGACCAGCTCGTTAATATGATAAAAAGCATGACATACACGAAACCGAAGACCATAAGATGCTGGAATTGTGGCGAAATAGGACACGTACGAAGTTCTTGTAAGCATCCTAGGTACGACGCAAATCAAGAAACTCAGAAAGCTTCGACCCAGAACTTTTCCAAAGACCCTCTCATACTAATAGCTTCTTTGAAATGTCGTGAAGATAGTGTATATGTAGATGGAGAAATAAATGGTAAAAAGCATACGTTGTTGGTGGATACGGGAGCGACCAGAAGCATTATTCGTCCGACAGTTATAAACAGCCATAAGAAACTGTTACCAACGAGGTTGCGAATGCGGACAGCTACAGGTGAAAATGCTAACATTCATGGAGAAATCCAGGTACAATTAGGAATTGGAGCAGAAAAGTTCGTCCATACTGTTATAGTTGCTGACATCGAAGAGGATGTTATATTAGGAATGGACGTAATGAATACGCATGTATTCCAATTGGATTTTAAAAATAAGGTAATCCAAGTTGGTAACGAGGAGGTATTTCTTCATCCACATGATGACAACACTATGTAAGCAGCCGTTAAAGAAGATACAGTCGTGCCTGCGAGAAGTGAAACGATTATAGTAGCGCGGCTACAGGGCATTGTGGACGAATGAACACCTGTTATGATGGAGCCTTGAAACCATGACGACGAGGTTGGCCGAGGAATTATAATTGGAAAGGAATTGGTGACTTCGGATAAAGAAATACCTGTGAGACATCAATGTCAATGACTATCCAGTCACCATCAAGAAAGAGACAAAAGTAGGAACTTGTGTACCTGTGACATCCATAATCCGTCAGACGACAACATCTGATAATTCCAACGACAAATTCGACCAAATGGTTGCAGTTGCTGGTCAGTCTATTGAGAAAAGGAAATTAAGGGAATTTCTTCGGCAGTATCGTGATATTTTCGTACCGAAAGGAGGAAAGACGGGAAGAACTACCGTTGTTAAGCATAAAATTGATACTGGTAATGCTAAGCCAATTCGTCAAACAGCTCGACGATTACCACATGCGAAAAGAGAGGAAGCTGAAACGATTGTTCAGGAGATGAAAAAAGATGAAGTAATAGAACCTTCTACAAGCCCATGGGTCTCTCCGGTGGTCCTGGTTAAAAAGAAAGACGGAACAACGAGGTTCTGTGTGGATTACCGTTTGCTGAACAACGTTACCAAGAAAGATAGTTATCCTCTGCCTCGGATCGATGACACATTGGACACATTGGCTGGAAGTAAATTATAGCATTATCTACATAGGTATAGTATGTATAGTCACAGAATAATAAACAATCAGAATGCCCACTCTGCTTGAAAAAATAAGTACGCGCATCTCGTTCGTGCAGACGGAATCAGCCATGTTTTAAACGGAACCAATGCTGTTCAGTGACATTTTATCTGGTGTGCATATAAAAATAATATGGTTTAATTTATTTACGGCAACTATAGACATAATATGCACTATTTTATTTGTACTTTTAGTTGAAGAATAGGTTAAATTATTTCAAATGTACTAAATTATTATTCTCTAAAAAGTTAAATTACAGTTCTGTCGTAGCTTGTCACAAATTCCACAATTCGAGTCTATGCTTTCGTCTAAGACATGGCGTTTACATGCTGACAAACTTCAAAGGCGGCATCTGAGAGTGGGCATTCTTATTGTTATTTATTCTGTGGTATAGTAGTTTGTTTTCTCTATTCCGGTTATTTTATTCTTTAGCCACTCTATATAATTTTTATAGATTTTAAATAATCCCAAGAGAGAATCAAAAGAAATCAAACGATTCCATGAAATCAAAAAAACACGGAAAATCATGAAAAAAATAATATAAAAATCAAGATGTATTGCTTAAGAAACTTTTTAAAAGCCAGAAGGTGTAGTGCCCTTTTGGTACACGTCGGTATGTACCCGTCTTTTCACGTCAAATTATTGTACCATTTTTAAATAAAACGAGCGGTTCGAATTTATATAAACATATTTATTTATAAGTTTACAGTTGGGTAATATATTATCAACTAAACTTAACTTATAGAAGGTATGCTTATATATAAAAGTTATTATGTACTAGAATATTTTGGAGTAGCCCACCTCTAATTCGTCTCATCGAAAGCGCATCGAAGACATGCGCTATTGAAATGCCAACTCTTCGAGTTTTCTAGATTTATCCTTCTACGAATTGTGACACATACGACGTATCAGAAATGGGCTATGTATTTCGTTACACTGCTCCCTTCTTAGATCTGAGCTTCCCGATCAGCAACTCCAGATGTAGGCCCAGGATTGCGGAATCTATACAGAACTCTCCAGCTCTGAATGAGCCCCTAAAGAAGAAATAGCAATCTACAGACTTTGAAGAACACGATCTCTTCGGGTTAATACAACACATAGTAATTCGTACGCCGGTTTCTCGGAAGATCACTTCCTATAGTGCTTGGCCTATCTTGGGTAACGCCAAATTCTTGATGTTATAATTGCACACGATTTTCTTCAAATTAGTTAGAGCACGCCATAATATCCTCGTAGCTTGCATTTTGTGACCATCTTCTAATCTCAGTACTCTTCCAACTTTAGGCTGCTGATTTTTTAACTCGTCTAAACGACCAAACTTCTTATAAAATACGGATGAGATTCCTTTAGTCGTCTCAAGATCTTGGGCAACACAGTGGGCTAGCGAGACATTATGCGGAACACTAAAAAGATCCTGCTGAACTTCTGTGGTCACGCCGAATCTGGCACGATTTCTCTCTGAGTAATTTGACATAAATTCATTAAAGCTTGGTCGCCGGTAATCGTTGATCTCATGTTGAAGGGTTCGGGCTTCTTCTGTTTCATTTGAGCCAGCATAAGGTGCAAGACGATTTATGTGAACTACTTTTATTTTACCCTTCGGCAATTTATTAATTCGGTATATTACGTCATTTATTCTCTTTTTAATTTCATACGGACCCTCCCATTATCTTTGCCGTTTATGGGACAAGCCACGACGACGTTGTGGATTATAAAGCCAAACAAGATCACCTACTTCATAGCTTTCATTCTTGCATCGAGCATCATATTGATCTTTTATTCTGTCATTGGCTAACTGGATGTGTTGTCGGGCAACTTCATGAATGTTGTTCATTCTTAACTTCAGGCGGTCGACATAATCTTCGCTTGGACCATGTTCTTCGGAACGAATCTTCTTCACGGTCGAGCTGTAGGCCATTAGGAATTAATGAATGTACTGGTCCCAATCTCTTTGATGTTCTGATACATCAAAGAGATTGGGAAGGTGTTTACCCATCGTTCGGATCATTCTCTCGACCATTCCATATGATTGAGGATGTAGGGGTGTCGTTCTGGTCTTATTGACACCAATCAATTTACAAACGTTTTGGAAAAGGGTTGACTCGAAGCTTCGTCCTTGGTCGGAGTGGATCTCCAAGGGAACACCAAATTTGTTAAATAATTCTTTAACAAGTACCTCCGCAACGGTAACAGCTTCTTGATTTAGTATCGCATATGCCTCAGTCCATTTCGTAAAATAATCCATGGCTACCAGGATATATTTATTTCCATTATTCGTCTCTGGAAGTTGACCTGTGATGTCGATTGCTATTCTTTTCATAGACTATCAACATTGTACTGTTTCATTGGTGCCCTCTTTTTACCAACTGGACCATTTGATTGCCCACAGTTTACATTTTCGGCACCATCTTCTTACATCATCTTTACAGTTCACCCAATAGAACCGTTCTCAAACCTTTTGCAAACTCTTTGTAATACCAAAGTGTCCACCTGATGCACCGTCATGCAACTGACGCACTACTTCTGACACTTTACTTTTAGGTACAATCAACTGAAGCTTAGTTTCCGTACCATCATCGTTCTCAAAGGTTCTATAAAGGAGATCATCTTTTAGCTCTAGGCAATTCCATTGGCTCCACTAACAATTGACTTCCGGACTATATGTACTAATGTCTTGCCAAGAAGGCCTTTCACTTTAACGCATCCGATTCAATACTCTTTTTATACATGGATCATCTGCTTGAGCGTCTTGTAGCTGTTGAGGCTGCCATTGATCATTAATGACGGTGGTTCGTCTCACGGGGCAAAGTCGTTCTTCTAATTTAAGACAGTGATTACAATTCGCACTGCACGGCCGTCTCGAAAGGGCACCAGCATTTAAATGAACTCTTCCAGCCCTGTGTTCGATCTCGTAATCATATTCTTGTAATCGTTCTAACCATCTTGCCATCTGGCCCTTTGGATTACGGAACTGTAGGAGCCATTTTAGAGCGGCGTGATCCGTGCGAAGAAGAAACTTTCTGCCATACAAGTATTTACGAAAATGCTCGCCCTCCTGGTATCGCAATAGTTTCTTTCTAGTTTCGACAAGACTTTGCTGAAGTAAGCGATGACTTTCTCCTGCCCATCTTGGATTTGGGAGAGAACAGCTCCTATTGCACTGTTGCTGTATGGCTCTATGTCTACTTGCCAATATTCACTTTTTAGATCGTGTGTGGAGAACCAACGAGAACCAAAAAGAGTATCCAAAGTATGGTCTATTCTGGGCAAAGGATAACTGCAACTACATCTTAAAATTCTATTAGCATAGACTTCACTTTTTTAGTTCGTTCATCATCAAGATCTTGGCACGTTTTAATCACCATCTCAACAAGCTTCTTTGGATACTTAGATCACAGATTAAGTATATATAAGTAGAGACTTAGATTTCGATGGTTTCTCATTAGTATTGTAACGAAATAGCCGATCTCGGATGTGTCACAATTCTTAGAACGATAATTCTAGAAAGCTCGAAAAGTTGGCATGTCAATAGCGCACGTCTTCGATGGGCTTACGACGACACGAATTAGAGGTGGGCACTCCCGAATTTTCTGGAACATTATAATTTATATATATATATATATATATATATATATATATATATATATATATATATATATATAGATATATATAGATATATATATATATTATATATATATATATATATATATATATATATATATATATATATATAAGTAACGATGATTGAGGTTTTTAGTTGATAAGATAGTACCGAACTGTAAAGTTATAAATAAATATATTTATATAAATTCAAACCGCTCGTTTTATTTAAAAACGGTACAGTATTTTTATAGAACAAATCGAAGCCACGGGAACACACTGCCCGATCAAAGTTCTTTTACTTAACTTAATAGCAGTTCCCTTTAAATTCATAACTCTTACAGGAACGACATCTCGAGTTCTCACCAAAGCTTTTGCCGTTAGGAACTCGGCATTGTTCACATTTTCGACCATCCTTAAACTTCCCTCTCGGCAGTAACCATGAGGTCTAGTCATCAAAATTTTCTCACTATTACCGTGTATTGTTACGTCACAAGTAATTATTAAGCTGATAACATTTTCGTTGTCTTCATGAAAGGGCAACTCTTCAGCACTAATCTCGAGAACGCCACACCTGACACGACTGTAGTATATTTAAATAAAATAAGCGGTTCTTAATTTATATAAATATATTTATTTATAAGTTTATAGCACGAAAATATCTTATCAACTAACTTTAACTCATAGAAGGTATGCTTATATACAAAAATTATGTACTAGAATATTCTGGAGTAGTCCACATCTAATTCGTTTGCTTGACGGTTCGAACTCTCCAGCGGTCGACTGTTCCTGTCGCTTCTAAAAGGACGGATCATCCTCGTCCAGAGCTGCAACCATTATATGGGCTACGTAAAGTACATGTTCGTAACAGTTATACATCAATGAGATGTATTTCTTAAGATACTTTTTAAAAGCCAGAAGGTGTAGTGCCCTTTTGGTAGTCGCCCGTATGTATCCATCTTTTCACGATAAATTATGTTGCGGTTACTTATCTGTAAGATAAATGTAAAATTTTTATTTCGGAACACACCAAAATTTAATTAGTTCTCAAAGAAATCACAATAATGTTTTAATATCTCTTTTGATTATACAATTTGTGGTGACAGGAATAAATTAAATTATGCAAAGATAAATTTAATAATGAATAATAAAATAATACATCACTAATAATACGTCACTTGTATTTAAAATTTCCAGAACATCAACCTTAGGGCGAGCGCCCACCAAAGTGGCGTGGCAGTGGCAAGCAGCAAGTAGCACGCGTCTAGCATAATGTAACCAATCCAAACGAATGGTTAGAATGAATGACATCACTGTCATTTTGGTGTAAACTGAATCATTCGTTTTCATTGGTTACATTATGCTAGACGCGTGCTACTTGCTACTTGCCACTGCCACGCCACTTTGGTGGGCGCTCTCCCTAAGAGTTTACATTTTCCTACCACAGCTAATACGAAACCCATACGGAACTGCTCGATCCTTCATATGCGTCAACATGGTGTAATAATCAGAAAAATGTAATCATAAATAATTATATTTGAAATTTTAGAATTATATTGATTAAATAACCAAAAACATTTGTTATTATTAATAATATAAATTTTATGAAGTCTAATATTCCACAAAATAATAATTTTAATTAAATATATTAGGAAATTGTACGCAAATGATACAGAAATACTTTAAATTTTAGGGACAGTTAAGCGTGTGGCAAAAGTGTATAAAGTGTTGCCGCTTTTATAAAGTAGGAATTTTGTATATGTTTTGATTTCTTACACTATTTGATCATAATATATATATATATATATATATATATATATATATATATATATATATATATATATATATATATATATACAAATTGTATTTAAATACATATTAAATTTAGATTAATAGATTTAAAAACTAATTATTGTTGTGTATTGTGATTGTGATATGCTAAAACAAATAAATAGTCTGTAGAAAGCTGATAAGCTTTCATATAAGATAGATTATTTTGAACAAGAAATAATGGCGGGACATTTTTACTATTAAAGCCCTAAAAGAGGTAAGTTTAACATTTAGAATAAATAATTTTGTATTAAAATATTTTCTTATGTAGTTTAATGTATTGCAGTAGTCTTAAAACTATTTTAAGACTGTTTTTAGTCTCAGTTTATTTACTGATAATATAATAGTTTGATAAGTAGTTGACATTTCAAAAATTCCTTACTTACTAACTATTCTGATGTTTTGGCAACGCTGTGGGGTTCTGACGACGTATCTTGAATGACGTGCAAACTTTTTTATATGAAAAATGCTATATGTGCATATTTTTCATTTTGGAATTCTATACTACTATTATTGAATCAATAGCACCAATATCTCTTGAACAAGGTTAATTATTCCTTTTTTTAATTATAGATTATGAATCTATAAATGAAGATTATGAAAATATTGAATCCCAAACTAAGTAAATGAAAATATATATACCTACTTATATAATCATTTATTAACAACTATTTACAATATTTTCTCAGAACATACATTACTGTCGGTTTACAATTAAGTTAAAAAATTTACCACTGTAGCATGCCGCAGTAGAGCCATCTCTAGGATCAGAAACAAATTAATCGAGGGTGAAGATCAACCTTAACCTTTTAAAAAAGCCTTTATCCTTTCAAAAATTAAAATATTCAATTCTTTATAAAATATTATATTCTCGTACTTATTCGAGAGAAAGTTTGTCAATATTAAACATAATACTGATCATACTCTCCGATTTCATTAAATCTTTTAATATCCATGTCTCTAAAATACACTAAACAATAATATTTAGGTTATATTTTTGATTTCGCGATAACCTACAACATAATAAGGAACTACAATAAACACAATTTATTTTCCAGATAACTTTTTGTTCAGTACTTTATTTGGCAAATAAATATTTTATATATTAGATAATTTTAATTTATTTTATCTGTCAGTTTATCGTTCATATTTGTTTTCTACGTGACGCTATAAATTTAAATCTAAACTAACATAAGAAAGATATGGAGCAACTAATCTTGCAGGGAAAAGTAGAAGGAAAAAGGGGACCAGGAAGGCGAAGGATTTTTTGGCTGAAAAATCTACGAACGTGGTATAACACAACAACCACAAATCTTTTTAGAGCAGCAGTGTGCAAAGTGCAGATTGCCATGATGGTCGCCAACATCCGAAACGGATAGGCACTACAAGAAGAAGAAGAAAATAACATAAAACTTTAAATTATTTTGTATTAAATCGTACCTTAAAGATATTAATAATATTATTTATTAATTATATTAATATGTAATGAATATTTTTTGTATTATTAATTAAACGAATCGTTTCAAAAACAAAATATGATTGACTCATAGGTTGAAATGTCAGTAGTTTAGATGGCGTTAAAATTTTAAATCTAAACTAACATAAAGATTTAAATTATTTTGTATTAAATTCTACCTTAAAAAAATTAAAATAAATTATTAATTATATTAATATGTAATTAATACAGTATTATTAATTAAACGTATCATTTCAAGAACTAAATATGTTTGAAATGTTAAATGGGGGTAGTTCAGATTTTTTTCCTAGATGGCGTCACTAGTGTACTGGACAAAGGGTGTCTTGTCCTAATAGCTTTTTATCTAGATAGATACGTCATTGATCTTACTTTACAATTACAGTAACCTATATTTTTAGCAATTACGCGAAAAAATTATTTACTGTAAAGTAGTAAAATTTCTGATTAAGAATATTTGAATCATTAATTTGTAGAATAAATTAGCAATAAATCAACCGTATCGTTTCAAGAACAAAATATGATTGAAATGTCAGATGTTGGTAGTTCTGATTTCTTTCCTAGGTGGCGGAGTTACTTTACTAAACAAACAGTGCGACTTGTCATCCTAGCTTTTTATATAGATAGATAATAAAAAAAATAATAAAAAACCACGTAAACTTAAAACAAAAAAAGATAAAAAAAAGGCAGCAGAAAAATTGGGGTTGAAAATAAACCAAGAAAATATAAAAAATATGGATGTAAGAGGACGAAGTAGTCGCAAGTAAAATAAAAAAAAGTCACAAAAACGATTGGATGACGGAAGAGATACTTGATCTAATGGAGCAACGCAGACAGTACAAAATACATCAGAATCAACAGGAATACACGGAAATCCAACGGACGATAAGAGCAAAAATTAAAAACGCAAAGGAAAGCTGGATATGAAAGAACGTTGTGAAGAATTGGAATCACTACAAGAAAAGGGAGACAGCTTTGGACTACATAAAAAGGTCAAAGAAATTTCGAGTATATACAAGAAACAACATGAGACTCGCCTGAAGAATGATCAAGGAAACTACGTTCATACCCAGGAAGAACTAGCTAAAATCTGGGCAGACTATAAATCTGCCAACTACTAACTTACTCACGGAAAATTTATCCGGCCCTCCCATTATTCGCGCCGAGGTGGAGTACGCTATAAAACTAGCAAAACTAGGCAAGGCCACTGGACCGGATGGAATTACTACGGAAGCCATAAAACTGTTGGAAGATGATAACATCGACATGCTGGTAACAGTTGTCAATGCCATATATAATACCAGCTACATTCCAACGGATTCTCTTTATTCTACCTTTATAATGATCCCTAAGTCACAAAGAGCGACAAAATACAAAGACCACAGACTGATAAGTTTAATGAGCCATTTGTTTAGGGTATTTCTTCCTTCACACAAGAATGTTCAGAAAGCTGGAAGATCTAAGCAGTGAGACACAAAGTCATAACGTTCCTCGATTATGAAAGGCGTTTGACACCGTAAAATATGACGCAATGATAAAAATGCTACACAATGCTAACATTGACGAGAAAGATATAAGAGTTATCCAGAATCTCTATTGGAATCAAAAAGCACGAGTGAGACTGAACAAACCAACCAACACAGAAGAATTTGAAATTTTAAGAGGGGTGCGACAGGGGTGTATTTTGTCTCCTATGCTCTTCAATCTCTATGTGGAGACCATTTTTGCAGAGGCACTGGAAGGCTCTGAGTGTGTAATCGGGTTTCCGATAAATAACATTCGTTATGCCGACGACACCGCGATAATAACAGAAAACGAACATGATATACAGTTGATGTTAAATAAAATAAACACCGTAGGAAAAATATATGGCTTGAAGATAAATGCTGAAAAAACTAAATGCATGGCAATAAGAAAACACGCACTTTTAAGAATACAACTGCAACTAGATAATGCTCCAATCGATCAAGTGAAAACATTTAAATACTTGGGAATGATGATAAATGACCAATGGGATCCTCAACAAGAAATAAAATGCCGTACCCAACAAGCAAGACAAGCTTTTATCAAATTTAAACCGCTAGTATGTAACCGCAATCTTTCCTTTAATCTCCGCTATAGGATGGTTAAATGCTATGTATGGTCCATATTGTTATACGTTATGGAATCATAGACGTTAAGAGTACCTTCCATTAATAAGTTGAAGGTCTTCGAAATGTGGACGTTGCGAAGAATGTTCCGCATACCATGGACAGAGAGGGTGAGAAAATGGGAAGTCTTAATAAAGGCAAATACTGAGAGAGGACTACTCAATCTGATCAAGGTACGAAAAATTGGATACCTCAACCATATTCTGAGAAGAAAAAATGCGGAATCTCTCAACTAATCATCCTGAGAAAGATTGAAGGCAAGAGAGGAGTAGGTCGCAAACAAATGTCGTGGCTACGGAATATAAAGAACTGGACAAGCATAAATAACACTGGCGATCTTTTGCATGCCGCAAAAGACAGACGTGTGGCCGTAAGATAATTCGCCAACGCACTAGAGGTGCATGGCACTATAAGAAGAAGAAGGTTATAGGAGATAGACAATAAACTAAAAAAATAATTGGAAATAAATGTAAAAATGTAATACTTGAAAAAATAAACAGTAAGACCTGCAATCGTATTCTTATTTAATAGTTTTGATTGGGTTCACAGAATTGCTAGTCTAGGAAAAACGTGGTTAAAAATTAAAACAGTTAGTAATATTATTGTTTAATTGCTGTTCTATAGAATACAATATATAATACATTTGAGATAGCAATAGATTTCACAAAAAATCAGTCAGTATAAACAAGTAGGTACAGCATCATTTTACAATGTGGTCAAAATTTTCTAATATAAAAGTGATATGCCTTACAATTACATTCTTTTAATATGAAAATACATAAATAACGAAAAATTCATAAGAAATATTTTTAAACCTGCATTATGATGTGTCCATAAGGAAACCAGTACATTTTTAATATGTTTTATACAACAATATAGGTACAGTGAAATATATGTATTTCAAACATTTGAGAATATAGCGTGGTGAACATCAAACGGGCCATAGGAAACTCAATGGGAAATTCTAAACTGTTAAATTTCTACTTCCCTTATTATTTTGCATCAAAAGTCTTGTGCAGCTATTTGTAGAGGACTGAAATCTCTATTTAAAATAAATGTTTTTTACATTACAAAATTTTGCAAAAATATAATACATTTTGTCCTTATGCCGACCCCACACATGGAGGCCAACGTTGGCCCCAACAGCGTGTGTCCAATGTGTGTACCGACAAAACCGTGTCGGAGCCAATATTGGTGCCATCATTTTTATGACTTGCTCCAACATTGGGAGTTTTTCGTGGATTGTCGCTTTTTGCGTACACAACAAAGGGATTGGCGCCAATACTGGTGTTGCCGTTGATGCCGACCACACATTGGCGCTATAGCAGTGTTCCAATCGGCGTATATGCTATTTACGCATAATTTTCGCATCTTGCATAAAATTAGGTACCTAATACTGCACGAGCTAGCAAAGCAAAATAAAATAGATGCATGTAGGACATGTTGCGTTGGCTCTAGAAGGAACAGACTGATATCGCCCCAATACTCGATCAAATGTGTGGAAGCCTGGGAAACATGGGAATACAGTTGACCCAACGTTGGCTTCAACGTTGGAGCCGGCCATTTCTCATTCGAGAAAGTCACTCTGCCGAAAAAGCTGTAGTGAAAAGATTATATAATAAATTTTGTGGAAGTTTTGAAAACAAAATTTTCAGTGTTTCATTGTTACAAATTTTATTTCCCGAAGATAAGTATTAAACAACGTGCGAGTGAAGCTACTGGAGTATCTTTACGTACAGTAGAAAAGATCATTCAACAAGCGAGTATGCTAAAAAACGCAGAGTCAAATAAAAATGACCAGCTACAACACTTGTTAAAAGGAAAGCAACCATGACAGACTTAAGGTAGTATAACAAACAGTTCATTAGAAATACCATTCATCGTTTTTATGAGATTGAACGTTGTCGTGTATCATTGAAGCTTTTGCAGAAAAGGCTTGAAGAGGTGTACGAGTGGACTGGAAGTGTGAGTTCTCTCTACAGAATTATGAAAGATTTGGGATTTAAATGGAAGAAAACGAAAGATAATCGACGTTTATTAATGTAACTACGCATTAAATATTTGGACAAAATTAAAAACCTATATACATGCAGGATACACTACGCCAAATAGCTGGACAGATGCCACTGGCAAAGGATTGTTCAAAACATTTCAAAAGGAAGTAGGTTGGTTATCGTACATGGTGGTGGGGAGATGGGTTTCATACAGAATGCTCTTTTGATTTTTAAGTCAGGTTCTAAGACAAGAGGTTATCATGATGATATGAATTTAGAAAATTATGAAACATTGATGAAAGAACAGTTAATCCCCAATTTGCCAGCCTATATAATAGACAATAACGTGGAGGCGCTTTCATCTACACTTCAAAATCAATGGGAAGGTCGACATGAAATTAAAATGAAAAATACATGGTGTGACACCATAATAAATTAACAAACTGTCAAAACAGAAACCAAATATTATCCACATAAACCGTCTTGAAACACATGCCGACTCAAACGAATCTCAAGAAGTAAGAACCATTCAACATCAAAACGTAAAGAATTGTCTACTGAGCTTTCACTTCAAATTATTTGAACAGAAAAAAGACCAGAGTCGGTGTGATTACCTAAGTAAAAAACCGATCTTCTTACCTTCCTGGAAAAAGCCTCCATAGCTCATTGTGTCGTCCAGGACCTCTCCAAATAGTTTGTGAATATTCAGATGACTATCGACCAACTAAGTTATTCGATGAACTAAAAGAGAGTTCTTTTTACCAGTTATATGATTATCATCACTATCTTTAGTATCACCTATACTCTGTTCACTGAACTCAGTCCCAACTGATTAGTGAATGTGATAATTAATTTTGTGCTATGTTGGTCAAATTGTAACATCGACTGGAAGTGGTTGGAAGTAACTATACATCAAAGGACGCGTGCTTACTCCAATATTCATTATAACTTAAAAGTAAAAATAATTGTACATATATAATGAATCTCATTCCTTTGGCCACGCCATAACTGTAGAAAAACTTGACCGATTTCATTAATCTTTTTTTTTTAAGTTTTCTAATACTATGTAGAAGATTCTTACAGAAGAAAATTGAAAAATTTCAGAAAACTTAACGATTATTTAAATTCCACGCGTTTAACAATTTCGAGTTTGACATACACCACAATGCAAATATGTCGTCTATACTTGGTACGCTGATCTTTGACAATGGCTGGATATTACTATACAACCAAGTATACATGCTCATAGCCAATATTTTAATAAAATAATATTCATATGCAGTTTAAACAAAATAAACCTGCATCAATTAAAACAAAACTTTATTTTTGAAGATTTTATAGATTGGTATTTACAAATGCAAAGGTTTTAATAAATATTAACGAATATACACTCCCTTTTATTATGATTATTATTATTTTTTCAATGAAAGAAGTCAGCATCATTAAGTATATTTGAACTTTTAATAGTAAGAAGTAGGATTTTTTGTGTTGTCTTGAACATTATAAAAATATTTTCGTTCTCAGTAATTGTTTCAGCACTTAATTTATACACCTGTGCCATCTATCTGTAAAGCTCCTAAGGTTATAATGGAGAATTATGGTAGAATTTCTTACTTTTATTGTGTCTAATTTATAGTAATAAAATTATTAATTTTTAGTAGTAGATAAACAAGCATACCAAATGAGAAAGGTGCAGTATGAAATTTCGTAAAAGGTTCCATTCAAGGTTATAAATAAGAAAGTAAAGAAGGGAATTTGAGGACTTACGGTAAATTATTATATAAACTGTTTTATTATCTATTTAATTTTTAAGTGCTTTTTTTAACTAATTGAGTAGGTAACAATGCGGATTATGATCTTTGTTTTGATTGAAACTTAAAAAATACAAAACATGTATTTTTTGTTTTAAAAAATCAATAGCTCTTTAAATAAAATTGTTTTAAGGTTCAAATATTCTCCTTTTGCTTAATTTGACAGGGAGGAGGGATGTTCCCATGAAAAGTGAGATAAATTTCGAACACTAAAGGATACAGAGCATCACTCGTATCGAGTTCTTAGTGCACTGTCCATTCAATCAGAACGTTAATCCAGTTTTTAGTTAATCCAGTTAAGTGAGTGTTTGGAAAGGGTGTTTTCAAAACTAAATTATAAACAAGAGTTAAAGTCGAGTTGGTTATATACGTGACATACATGGTTATATAGAAACACTGCGTTAAACGCCCAAATAATTAAGCTTTGCGATCGCAAATCTAATGAAGAAATAAGACGATCAAAATAACAATTCAGCTATGTTAACATGGAACTGACCAGGACAGACAGGAAGAATGGAAGACAACCATTGGGCGAAGTGAATTGTTGAATGGCAACCGAGAGCAAATAAGAAAAGGCAGACCTCAAACCAGATGGACTGATCACATCAAGCGAATGGCTGGTCACGACTGGATGCAAAAAACAACGATCAGAAATTAATGGAGACACCTAAGGGAAGCTTACATCCGACGATGGATGGAATAGCTGTTAATGATGGTAGAAACACCAAGGAAATATTTTCTTTAATTTCAGTTGAATTTTGATTCTTAAAAATACTATTAATTAACATAACGAGAAACTCCAAATGAAGTTAAATGGAATCGAAATTAACAACATAGAAATGTCGCGTTCAATCCTCTTTGAGCAGCATTTAATTATAACGTGGCAATTCATTACAGTTAACAGCAAATCGTTATCATTGGATAAATGCACGTTATGTGTCCTCATTGCAAGGAATTTCAGTTGAAAAGTGAAGGCCCTGGATTGTTTTGCGCCAATGGCCAAGTCAACTCCATATATTCAGGACAATCTCCCTCAAGTCAGCTGGTCATTTTATACAAATATATTAAATAAATTAAACTGCACTAATAACACAAATTTTTATTGCAATACCTATGTCAAATTATAATGACCTGTAAATTTTATCGTTTTAGTATATAATAGTATTATTTATGATTATTCTTAGTTTTTAAATTAAAAAGTATGCAACCATACGTTTATTTCAGTTATTGATAATGAGTGGTAGGAATTTTTATGTCATTTATCTATAGATAATGGTTATGTCAAAATGTTCCCAAGCTCAGTGAATCGACTATAACGTAGAAAAATCAATATGATAACCCATTGCTGATTTAAAATAGTATTGATATATTTTTAATACAGAGGTGCTATTGGGACAATATTCTTCAAATGGTTACTATATGTAATTACAATTTTTTGCTCAAATTGGTCAAATGTATCAATACAAATTTTACTGCATTAGTAATTAGCAGAATAATAAAAAGCGAATTAAAGGAAAGAATTCCGGAAGACTAACAGGCCAGCGGTTTACAGCTATAAGCACAGCAATTTTTTTTGCATTTCTACCACACCAAACCTTTTTTATTCGATTTTATATATTTTTTTTCAAGTTCAAATGTATTTTTTTTAATTATTAAAAGTGGACCAGAAATTGTTATTAACAAATAAATTTTTTTAGACGTAATTTATATAAATATAAGTAATTTATTTTGGTAATTTTTCAAAAAATGCTTAATTTGCAAGATATGTGCAATTTTTTGTTGAAAAAAATGCCTATATTTTTGGGCTTTTTTTCTAAAAAACTCTTAAATAAATTGCAATTCTGTTTAAAGCTATATAATCTTTAAACTTTCGAATGCAAGTAAGAATATTTTGACAAGAATTCTATCTTACTCAAAACATGAACCCAAATATTTCGAATATGCATTTTGAGCAATCTATCACTGTATATTATGATAATCAGCGTGTACGGTCGCAGCGAGACAGACGCGCCGCACGCGTTTCATCACAATCTATTTTATATCTGTTTATTGCAATCTGTCTCATTACAAACAATAAGCAATATGTATTACAAGACTAAAAAAAATCAAGAAAATATTTAGAAAACACCAGAATAAAAACTCATTTTACCGCACCATGACACTATGCTCTGTTTCTCCATATTTACTAGAGGTCCAAAGGGTTTGGTTGTTTTACTCTTCTTTCGTGTGAAATGTTAAGCAGATCCGTGGCCAGCGGATTTGGATGGCAGGATAGTCTGGTCTTGTATACAAAGTTTACAGCAGATATTGTTTCGCTGTTGTATCTGTTGGTAACTGTAAATCGTGGTGTAATCTGTGGTTCATAATATACCAAGGCGCATTGCAGATCTAGCGCAGTACTTTCGATTGGAATCGTTGAAGTTTTTGTATGTTGGTATTACTTGCTGTACCCCAGATTTGTGCTGCATATTGCCATACCGGTTTTAAAATACATTTATATATCAGAAGTTTGTTCTCCAGGCTAAAATTTGATTTTCGACCAATACATTTTCCTGTAGATTAAGCTGAGTTAAAGGCGTTTCTTCCAGATATGGATACCCAGTTGCTGTAAAATTTGAAGCCATGATAACTGTGTCGATGAAGCCATGATCCGACGTAATAGAATCACCCAGAAAGCATTCGTCATCAAGAAGGTCGATCACATCATATGTACACACAATACACGACCGTCGACAAGCCCTGGTGACCCACAAAAGTCGGTTCACGGTTACGTATTCGGTGTATAGGGAGGTTAATGAGCAGATCCGAAAAGTCATTGCCTGCACGGTTCGTAGCCGTGTCGCCAAATTGTATGTGCTTGGCGTTAAATTCTCCGAGTACGTTTGCCTTATTCAGACTAGAGACATATTCAAACAATGTTTCGGACAGGGTTTGATAAGGATGTTTGTAATAAGAAACTATAGTGAGTGTAGTGTGATTGTCGAGGTGGATGTCAACTGCCAGGAAGTCTTCATCGATGATGATAATGTGCGGAGGTATATTGTGCGGGGAGAAGGGGATACCATATTTAATAAGGAAGCCAATACCGCGAGATATTTGGCTAAGGCGGTGGAATGTGCAGTAACCGAGAAAAATAGGATCTGTTTTTGAAAGGGTGTCGGAGGATTTGGATATTGCGATGTTGTAGGATATGTTTGATGAAGGGGCGTTTTCGCGCAACACCCTGGCAGCTTACAGCACCGAGCGAACTATCCATTAGAGAGGTAGGAAGGAGATGGAGGCTCTGTTGTTATGCGCCACAAGAGTACTCCTGTGACCGAACATCAGAGTGGAAAAACGATTGGTATGTCCAAGATAAGCTGACGCCTATCCGGTAGGAGGTTTATTAGGATTAAGGATGTAAATTCCATGACTGCCTTCATGTCCGAGGACAGTTCATAAGGAGGGTCTTTTTTGTCAGTAGTGATTGGTTGGGTTTCTTGTGGTGTTTTAGGTATTTCCCTTATGAGTGGGCATTTGACCGAATAGGCCGCATGCTCGCCACCGCAGTTAGGGCATTTAGATGATTGAGGGGTAGGACAAGATGAGGTTTTGTGGTCTTGACCGCAAGTAGGGCACCTATACTGTTTTTGCGGGCACTCCGAAATGGTATGCCCGTTTGAACTGCATCGGGCGCAATACTTGGGTACAGGAGGGACAGGATTTGAATTGAAGGGAAGCTCAACACTCATGCGGATCCCGTCAATGTATACACCTCTAGTCAGAATCTCAGTGTATTTGAGCTCACTTGATGTCATTAGTTTGACGTAGGTTGTGGGTAGGTTGCTTCGGGAGATTATTCGCCATAGTCTGACTACGGGGATACCTATTTGATTAAAAAGGAAGGTGAGGTCGGCATCAGAGTAGATTTTATCTACCCCTTTGACGCCCACCATGAAGGCAGGATTGTTTGTACAGTTTGTGGTAATTATTGGTGAGGCAGTGTGTTTAGGGGTGATTTGCACCCTAGGGTCACACAACGCATCACGGAGTCTCCGTTGGACGTCAACGTGATTGATTGGATGAGGGGTGGTGAGGTGAGCGATTTGTGTAGAGAGTACTTTGACGGTGGTAATTTGGTTTAGAAGGATTTCTCGGGTGTTAATGATTCTGAAGAAATCTCTTTGAGTAGACTTCTCCAGAGGGATCTTAGTGATAGTATAATTTAGGGTGTGTTATAGACGGCATAGGTCCACTTTAGTAAGATAGAAACCACTTATCCTAGTCAAAATATTCTTGCTTATATGTGCAGATTTAAAGAAACCACTTATCCTAGTCAAAATATCCTTGCTTATATGTACAGATTTAAAGATTATAAATCTTTTAGTAGAATTGTAATTTATTTAGTTGTTTTGTCGAAAACATTCCATAAATACCATAAAAACAAAATAACTCAAAAAGGAAGAATTTTTCGAAAAATTACCAAGTAAGACAAAGTATTTATTTTCATGATATACGTCTAAAAAAATTTTAATCGAAGCGATTCGGAAAATTGTCCGATTCGAACAATTTCCAGCCACTTAGAAAAATAAAAAAAACATTTCAACTTGAAAAAATTAATAGAATCTCATAAAAAAGGTTTGGTGCGGCAGAAATTCAAAAAACATGAGTAGATATATTCCGTTTCTAAGCGTCTTTTTAGGGGTAAACCGCTCGCCTATAATAATTAGGTAATAGTAAATTCCTTAAGAATTCATAAATTATTTTTTCCTGATTTGTTTTATTTTTTGATTTAGAGCTATATTAAATAAATAGTATTGTATATTAAAACTAAATAGTCAACATACAATGAACACAGAAGTATCGTACAGAATCTAGTAGTTTTTAAAATTATTAAATTATCTAAGAACTTCTCTTAATTTAATATTTACATTATATTTATTACATGTACAATTGCTTTAAAAAATTATGTACAATAATTATTTATTCATTCATTTAATTTTCACTAACTATAGAGCGATCAAAAGACGAATATAAACAAAAAATAAAGGAAAGTATACTGGTCACTAGAGATTTGGAAAACAAAAATATCGATGAAATAACTATATATCAGCTATTAACCGATACATTAGCAAAGACGGGAAAAGAGGTAGCACAAACAAGAATAAAAAAGGAAAACTATGTATCCCAGGAAACAAAAAATCTCATGAGTAAAAGAAAAACATTACTGGAACAAGATAAGAGAAACACAGTAGATTACAAAGAGGTAAACAAAGCTATCAGAAGGAATATCAAGGATTATAAAAGGAGAGTACAGGAAGAAAACATAGAAAAAGCAATTGAACAAAATAAAAACATGAAGTGCTTAAAACCACAGCTTGGAACCATACAAATTAATAGTATAAAGAACAAAGAAGGTACAGAGACCAATAATGAAGAAGAAATTATACAGATAACACAAGAATATTATAAAAACCTCTACAATACAAAACAGAAACCAACCCAAGAAATCCTTAAGCAACTACAAATAAAAATAAAAAATGTTAATTCTGACTTACAACCAGAGATTAGTAAGAACGAGATAAGAAGAGCACTCAAAGAGATGAAGAACAATAAATCGCCAGGAAAAGACGGGGTGACTGTAGAAATGCTAAAACATGGTGGGAAAACAACTACATAGATAAGTTTTGTACATACTTATGAATAAAATTTTATTGACAAAACAAATACCCAACAGTTGGAACGAAGCAATAACACTGTTACTATTTAAGAAAGGAGATAAAAAGGATCTAAAGAATTACAGACCCATAACTTTATTAAATGTGATGTGCAAACTATTAACCAAAATATTAACAAATAGATTAACAACTAAATTAGATGGATACCAGGCAAGAGAACAAGCCGGATTTAGAAAGAGCTTCAGTACAAGTGACCACCTTTTAACGATGAAGATTTTAATCGAAAAAACTAACGAATATCATATCCCGCTATACGCATTTATTGACTTTGAGAAGGCATTTGATAGTGTGGAACACTGGGCAGTACAGAATTCCCTACAAAACAGCAGAATAGACTACCGATATACCGACTTAATTACAAATATATACAACAAGGCAACAACAACTATTAAGCTAATGAAACAAACGGAGCCTATTAAAATAAACCGAGGAGTAAGACAAGGAGATACCATCTCGCCCAAGTTATTTAACCAAGCGCTAGAAGATGTTTTTAAAAAACTACACTGGGATGACTTGGGAATTAATATAAACGGGCAAAATCTGAATCATTTACGATATGCTGATGATATTGTATTAATAACAGAAAAAAGTGAAGAATTACAAAGAATGATGGAAGAACTAGATAGAGAATCGACAAAAATTGGACTCAAGATGAATTATAGTAAAACAAAAACCATGACTAATCAACCAGAAGAACTTATAATTACAGTGGCACAAACAAAAATAGAACAAGTAAAAGAGTATATATATCTAGGCCAAATCACTAAATTAAATAAAGAAAATCAGACCGAAGAAATAAAGAGAAGAACAAGATTGGCCTGGGCATCATTCGGAAAACTGTCATATTCTAAAGAATTCAAAATACCCCCAATACTTAAAAACGAGAGTCTTCAATCAATGTATACTCCCTGTCCTCACATATGGCTCTCAGACATGGACGTTTACAAAGGAAAATATGGAAAAAATAGCAAAGACAGAAAGATCCATGGAAAGACAAATGCTGAACATTAGTCAACAACATTTGGAACAATTCCAAAGATGGACTAAAACAATTATACATTGGAGACCATGGAATCACAAACGTAAAAGGGGAAGGCCACAAATGCGATGGTCAGATGACCTGAAGAAACACGCCGGGTCAAAATGGATGCAAATTGCCCAAGATAGAGAGGCATGGAAGAAGGAGGAGGAGGCCTATATCCAAGGATGGATGTTAAGGGCTGTATAGATAGAGATAGAGGGATCAGTGTTTAAACATTGGAAAAGTGTTATAGTTTGTACACAAATGACTGCTATAGCTGTAGCTTTTCGCCTTTCTATAGAAGTTTTCACGTGTTTTTTAATACAATTTAGTTACAATTCTTGTTTTTAGTTCTTTGCTAGCATGCGGAGCCATTTTTTGAGATTGAACAGAATAAACTATGAAAAATTTTAAGATTTGGCAGTGACAGTATGTAAATAATAAGTATTTATCTTTCAAAATACACTGCTCAATTTTCTACAAAATACGCCTTAAGAGTCGCATCAGTTTTTTTAGGAACCAGCTGTAGTTTGTAAGGAGCTGTGGATACACACCACTGGTGTTCGATGAGCACGCTAATTAAAACATGTCACCTTAGCATTTCCGTTAAATACCATTCTCTCTCCTGTTGCCGACAAGAATGTAGAGCGTAGAATAATTTTTAAATGATTTTAAACTGTTTGTCCTTGTTTTAGTGTAGTTTTATGTACAACTTATGTTCAATTTCACGTTTATTACATTCTGCGCTTGCTGGATAGCCCAAATTTGACGAAATGCTCCTGATGATGCTGTAGAAAGCGAAAGTACTTGGGCAAGATTTGATTATTAAAATTGTGTTCGATATTTGCCTTTAATTTTTCAAAGTTAATTAAAAAATGCCGTTAAAAATAAAATGAAAATTAAACATAACTTGCTTATTTCTGGTTCTTAGTCTAGATTTTTTGGTACGAATAGGAAGCCGCATTCTAAATATAACAACTTATTTATTTCATCTGCGCATTGATGGTTTCACTTTCAGTTTTTTGTTATTAATTGTGTGCTAAAATGTTGTCATTTTACAACCATTTTAAAACTGGTAGATTTTTTAAGGGTTTGTTCAATTTTACGTAACATATCCAAATTACCTATCACAGGGCTTCCCAAACTGTGCCTTGCGACGCCCTGGAGCCTCGCTGTTTAAAAATTATCCGAAAATTGGATAATTATTCGGACGTTGTGAGCGCCGGGCGCGTTCGTTTTTGCCGGTCAGCTCCTCTCCCCCGTGTTTCCTACTGTCGCGCGTGTTATGTCATTTAGTCAGCTTATCTTATGACAGCAGTAGCTGTTGTTTTGTTTTATTACGCACGCGGAAGTTTTTGCTATCAACAATGGATACTTATATTCATAAGAATAGAAAACGAAGTGAAGAATCAGACGAGAGCAGTAATGTTAATTTAAGTAAAAAGAAGAAATATAGGAAATATGACGACCAATATTTGGATTTACCTGCGTTAATAAAGGAAATGTACTTCTACAATGTGCTGTTTGTCACAAAGTGTTGGCGGCTGAAAGTATGTCCTTCTTCTTCAGTGCCTTATCCGGTCCGGATGTTAGCGATCATCAAGGCTATCATGGTTTTGTTGACTGGTCTGCGAAACAGCTCCGCTGAGGTCATCCCAAACCATTGTCGGAGATTTTTCAACCACGAGATACGACGGCGTCCCGGTCCTCTTCTGCCAAATGCTTCGTAATAAACTAAAACGTCATTTGGAATCAACTCACAGTCATTTGCAAGGTAAGCCAAGAGACTTTTTTGTAAGAAAATTGCGAGAACTAAAACATCAGAATACGGCTTTGGTTTCAATAACAAATTCCTACCAAAGTATTGCTCGCCTTTTACATGGTAGCTTAGCGTGTTGCCAAATGTAAAAAACGACATACGATCGTTGAGGAACTGATCTTACCTGCAGCGGTTGATATGGTCTTTTGTCTTCATATGACCGCAAATTCCCGAATTCTTTATTCCATCGGCCATCCTTAAGGCCGTTATTAGACTAGGCAACTGGTGGCGCCACCGAGTTGCTCCACTAGTTACCCAGTGCGTCACGGAGCATGTAAGTATATGCGACCCATTAGACTACGGCCACTGGTTGCGCCACCAAAAATTGTTGTCGTTCTGGTGACCGATTTCAGCCACCAGACGGGTAACATGAACTGGTGGCGCCACCGAGCCGGGGCATTATGTTATATGCACCCTATTAGACTAAAGCAACTAGTTGCGTCACCAATAGTTCATTTGTATATCATCTAATAATATTTTTCTATATCCAAGTACGAAATCAAAAATAATGTATTTTAATTTGTGTTTTGATAATTAGTTTTATAATAGAAATCAAAAATATAAGTTATTTTTAACTAAAATTGTGGTTTATTGCCATTTAATATAATAATTAATATACTAATATAAGTATATGTTCTATGTTGGAATATAGTGTTAATAGTAATATAAATAATATTTATGTATGAATGTATATATTATTAGAAATAATTTTTAAATTTATAAAGAAGTTTTTTTGTTGATATTATGTAATATATATATATATATATATATATATATATATATATATATATATATATATATATATATATATATATATATATATATATATATACATACAAATATAGTCATAATTTAGTATTGAAAAAAGTTGATCATATTCACTTCAGAGTTTTTTAATTTTTTTTAAACTCTTTATCCCCCCTTCATAGGCATCGGAGGCATATTCTTCGTTTCTATTCTCTTCTATCATCTTCTTTTGGTATTTCCAAAGTTCTTTTATCTATTTATGTTTCCTTGGTATTCTCTATCTTCTTTGAACATACCTTTTCGATTACGTTACCTATCGGTTTAGTTTCGATTTTTGAATTTTTGATACTAGCGATACCTCTTTTAGGTCATCTCAGATTTGCCCTTTAGCGGATTGTCTATTGTTATATTGTTGACCCATGTTTCAGTTATTTTTTAGAAAACTACATTTTTAATATTCAAATATAAACATAGTTTTTATTTAGAATTAAAGAAAGCTGAGGAACTTTAGCACATTAAATTTTAAAACATTGTAAGCCACTACCATTTTTTCGTCAGTTGGAATACATTTCCTCATTTTTGTATCAATACCACGTATGTCACCTTTAATGTACTTCAAGAGCTCAAAAAATGACAATTTTAACATAAAATACGGAAAAAATTTTAGTTCGTCGGCACAAAGTTCAGGAAATAACGTATAATAACCATAATAATGTAATGTAATGTATATAACGTAAAATAACATATACATTATATGTATATGAATTTTCCGACTCCTTCTCACTCTCCCTTTCTTTTTTATTAAAAGGGCAAGAAGAAGTAACGACTCGTTTGATATCATATTCTTAACAACTAAACAATATTACCTATTCACTACTAAACGTATTAATTTTTGCTTGTGGCAATTATCGGCCACCAGTTGCCCATAATTTTTTGTGCTTAATAATAGGTAACTAGTGGCGCCACCAGTTACCTAGTCTAATACCGGCCTAAGACGTTCGTTATGTCCAGTCCATTTCCATTTTAGTTTAGCTGCCTGTTCGACACGTGTATACGAATTAAGAAATGAATTTTTCACGTATCTACTACATACGGAATCACATGATGATGCGCAAAACTTTATTATTTCAGTTTATAATAAAATAATAATATATAATTAAATGTATATAAATTATAAATAAATAATATTAATAAGTCTTTGCAGGAAAACTATACTCACATCCTGCAATTGGCAGATAAAATTACTGGGTTTCAGAAGAACTTGCTCTTATGGAAGAGAAAATTAGAAGATCGAGAAATTGACTGTTTCCATGCTTTACAAGGTATTCTACAAGAAAAATCGATAGAAATGATTGATCCCTCTTTAAATTTCCTGTCACCCACGCCATTGACACTTGCAACAGAGGAAGAACATTGTCCTGTGATTCCAGCCTAAAGCTTCAATATGACAAGGACAATCTGTTTGAATTTTGGAGCTCACTTTCTCATGAATATCATGCCATTAGCATTGCTGCATTAAAGGTTTTATTAACATTTGCGACTTCGTACTTGTGCAAAACGGGCTTTTCTGCATTTGCAGTAATTAAAAACAAGTACAGGTCCAATATAAACTTGGAAAAAGAAATGAGAGTGGCAATTTCCAAACTGGAGCCCCGGATTCATAAGCTGTGCTTAAAAAAGAAAGCACATCCCTCACATTAACCAGCCAGTTACATAAATAAATATCCCTTTTCATTTTTGTGCCTATGTTTTGATTTTGTTCTTAATAAATGTTCAAATAGTGTTTTTGTTATAACTACAACCTGTTACTAGTGCTAAAATTGGTATTATTGGGGGCTGCGTTGAGGCGTCGAAAAAAAATCGCAAAGTCCCAAGGTCGTCACAGTATGAATAAGTTTGGGAAGGCCTGACCTATCAATTTATTGAATATTTGATTCATTGATTAATCTAATGAAGAAAGAGGGAATTAGAATTCATACTCCACAAGGAATCTACGTTCCTGTAGTTGGCTGTATACCATATATTAAAAATTTAATTAAAAATCCTTTGTAATAGGTATATTTTAGGCCCAAACGGGCTAAGTTAAAAAGACAAAACGTTTTCGGAAACCATGTTCCATCATCAGTGTCCTAGAAAATAGTTAACCACTTAATTAAAAAGAACATAGGTTAAAATTTTGACTAAGGTTAAAGAACAATGTGGTTAATACTTACTAGGAGTACATGAATGTAGCCACCAAGATTAAATATTTGGGTAAAAACCCGATTACAGATGTTTAATTACATTTAGTTTCAAAATAATGTTATAACGATTTAGGATTATATAGTTACGATGGATTAGGTAACATGGCGACATATGACTCCACGTTGAAGTTGCTAGTCCTGAGACGGTATGTCTTCGAGGACTGTATGAGTGCAACTGATTGGCAATGACATTTGATGACAATATTGTTAAGTTATGACGGAAATAATCACAGAGCAGTCAATGTAGCTGTATGTTTCTACTTAAGACAAAAGCCAACGTTATTTAAAAATTGTGAAAATTAAGTAAATTAATATAACAGTTATGTTTCACTCCCATATTATCACGAAAGTCTTTCTGGAGATATTCGAAATCTCATCCAACGTTCGGTTGAAAATATCCATGTGTCATTTAAAGTACCCTACAATTTGGGTCAACACATTTCTAATTCCAAAGATTCCATCAATTATATGGATCGGAGTGGAGTATATAGATTAAATTGTTCAAATTTCAATGCTTCCTACATAGGTAAGACATGCAGATCATTATCCTCACGTTCTCTAGAACACATAAAAAGAGAAAATACTTCCACCTTCTCCCAACATCTCAAAGAACACAACCATACCCTCAATATCCCAGAAGACGTTTCACTTATCCACAACATTACCCAAAAAAACTTCCTTAAATTAGATTTATATGAAGATCTTGAAATTTTAAAAGAAAAACAAAAAAGCCCAAATTGTGTCAATCGTCATGTATCCTTCAATCGAGACTTCCTTCCTCTTCATCGCCAACTATTTTCATAATTTTTCACCACTAATTTACCTCTCAACTAAAATCCACATTTATCAATAAACTTCCGTCCATTCCAAAACTTTTACTTCGTCATAACATACTCTTCATCTCTTCTCTTCATTAAACCAAACTTCAAGTCTAACCCTCTTTATCTATTACTGTCCATGCTTCTTGTTAGCCCCCCAAAAATCCCAAACTATTCAGCAACCCTTTCTAACAAACATTTCAGTCCTCTTCTTACATTTTCACACAACTTCCTTAGGGTTTGGTAGCGGGCCTCTGGTGATCTCAGCTTTCTGCAGTGGTTCAGTATCCCACCATTCATTCAAAACAACCATAAAATTCTTTCTTACTCAATCTGAACACAGCTATCTATTAATCTTTCAATTTCAAGTTAAGTCCAGTACACAACGTAGACACATTCAACTTATAACTTATTCATCAAACTTTTTCATGTACCTAGTGTTGTCTTATAACAGATAGGGCCTTTTTTAAGTTATAATTTGAGTTCTATATGATAAACATTATACATAACCATATCCCAACCTTCAAATTTTGTTTATTTCACACAATGGTTAAACGAACACCTTAAGATCCTCATATCCATTATGAATAATATCAAATCACATAACTTATTCATCTGCAAAGATGACACTACAAAAACTTTTTCGTTTCACTTAATATCAACAAAGCCAACCATACCATCATCACACTTTAAGACAACTTATACCTACAACAAACCTAACTTATAACTTATCCTTTTTTATTTCTCTTGTGCCTAGTGTTGCCTTATGACAGATAGGACCTTTCTTAAGTTATAAGTAGATTATCACACTTTCAACATACTACATAATCATGTCCCAACCATCAAAAAAACAAATCTTTCGTTTGTTACATATAATAGCTAATACAATAAAACTTCCACACCTTTTAGTCTGTTACTACCTTGTCAGACATTTATGTTCATGAACTTATTACTCAAAAATTTTCACATTTGCCAGGTACCAAATGTTGCTTCTGACATACAGGGCCTCTATATTTGAGTTGAAAGTTAAATAACACGTGAACATTTACTAAAACAGTTTTATTTTATTCATACAAGATCACTTCCAATTATAAATAAATACATTTAGATCCAACCATTAACATCAATATTTTCTAAAATTCAACCTTCCACATGTGTCTAGTTTATATTTTCTGGATACCAAATGTTTAAGTAACATAAAGGGCCATATAATAAAATTTTTTCTATATTACATTGCTACATACATGTATAGTTGGTTGCCTAACTACAACCATACAATTTTTGCCCCCTTATATCATCTTAATTTCATAAATTAAAAACTACAACTTTGATGGTTGATACTGTTATATTAATTTACTTAATTTTCACAATTTTTAAATAACGTTGGCTTTTGTCTTAAGTAGAAACATACAGCTACATTGACTGCTCTGTGATTATTTCCGTCATAACTTAACAATATTGTCATCAAATGTCATTGCCAATCAGTTGCACTCATACAGTCCTCGAAGACATACCGTCTCAGGACTAGCAACTTCAACGTGGAGTCATATGTCGCCATGTTACCTAATCCATCGGTAACTATATAATCCTAAATCGTTATAACATTATTTTGAAACTAAATGTAATTAAACATCTGTAATCGGGTTTTTACCCAAATATTTAATCTTGGTGGCTACATTCATGTACTCCTAGTAAGTATTAACAACATTGTTCTTTAACCTTAGTCAAAATTTTAACCTATGTTCTTTTTAATTAAGTGGTTAACTATTTTCTAGGACACTGATGATGGAACATGGTTTCCGAAAACGTTTTGTCTTTTTAACTTAGCCCGTTTGGGCCTAAAATATACCTATTACAAAGGATTTTTAATTTTTAATTAAAGAATTCATACTCACAAAACATTTGTTTAAGTAGTATAGATTAACAATCATTTAAATTTAATTAAGTCTAAACAGGATAAAATAAATAAAATTTGCTAAAAACTGATTTAACAATTTTAATACAAGTAGCTTTTTGATCGCCAGCAGTACAACTAATAAATAATAGCTTTGATAATAAGTATAATAATTACAATAATAATATTAATAATGACAATAATATAATATAAATATATAATACAAGGAACAATTTTACATACATTTCCACAAAGCCTTTTTGAGACTAATAATAAGTACATACATTGCAATAGGCGAAAGAACTAAAATATTAAAAATATTTTCCTAATTTTCAAAATTTTCATAACAAAGGCACTCCTCACACTTTTTAAGTTCAATATTAAAGTGAACGTGTAAAAATTGACCTATTCAGGTTATAAATATAGCAGTTACAACAAAGTTCAAGATAAAAATAAATAAAATAAAACTATATTTTTGAAAATATTCTGTTGTATTTACTTAAACACATGTATCACCTCGTCGTGGTTTCTTCAAATGTGGACTTAAATCTAAATAAAATTGTTTATTACAATTTTAGGAATAGAAAGACCTGAAAATAAGTAAAAAAGGAAATACCGTCAGACTGAAAATTTATGTAAAATATTTAGCAATAGTGAATTACTGGCATCAATTGAAATATTTTTAGAAATGCAATCTGCTCAACTCCTCAGTTTATCATCACATTAATAAAATTGTAATAAACACGTAGTTTTTAGTTTTAAGTTATTGGTTCGAAATAAAAATATTCGATCCATTAGTTTATACCTTCCATAATGTCTGTTTAAGGATTATTGCAGCAAAATTGAAGAACGGTTATGCCGACTATACAGAAAATCTTTTGACGCATTCAGCATTAATTACGCGTGAATAAATATGAAACCAGAAATTTTACACTTCAGGAAAAAGAAGTTTTTTATAGTAAAATCAGTCTCTGAAATAGTATACAAGGAGAATATCGATATGTATACATAATAAAGCAAGTTAATCGAGAGTAGTATTTCCCCTATTTACGAACAGAAATTCGCAATGCGAAGAAGTAAATATGTAGAAAATATACTAGTTGTCGAGAAACAGAATAGTCTCGATATTCCAAGAGACTAGTTCTTACACAAAGTTTGCTACCTATACACTGCTTCACATAGGATATTCCTAGCATATATAAACATTTGCAAAGTTGATATTATTGCCCCTTTAACATAACATTAAATGAGACCACACCATGGTGAAACATGTTATGTATAAATCACAGTTATATGACTAAGGAAGATAAGGAAAATATAGGGGCAATAAAAAGATAAAGGAAATATAGGGGAAAGAGGGGTAGAGGAAAAGTAACGTAAAAAGTAAAGTATTGTGTAACCGATTATCATCATGTGTGAATTATTACATGTACGAATAATCAATAGTAATCCCTACCACCGATTCTTTAATAACACATTAAAGATATTGTAATGGTATAGTGTGTTCAGGATTTACAGATCATCGTTTAAAATTTTCTTTTGTTGTCATTTTGCAGATAAAATGTCAAAAAAAAGTTTAGACCACGGCCTATATACTCAGAAAACAATGTACCATGACAAAATACCTGCGGTGAAAGCCGCTTTGCTTGAAGTTATTAATCGAGCATGTACAAGCAGAGCGAAAAATAGAAAAATAATTAGAGACGCTAATGTAGAAAGAATATAGCTGTCTATATTTCATTAATTTAAAACCATTATGTGTTATCTAAAATATAAGTACACATATAAAGAAAAATGAATACAATTCGTATATCACAGGACGATATGGATTAAAATATAGTGTAGAAATAAATAAAAAGGCGAATTAATGTTTTTAACTAAATGCAAGTTAATAAAATAAGTAATAGCTCAATTGAAATGATTTTTTACTTCTTACTTAGCAGGTCAAGCGCCACCATATTGAAAATTTTAATGTCTTAATTGGAAGAACACTTTTTTTATAAGTATTTCTATTACTTTCTTTAACTTTAAAATCAAAATATAATACTCTAAAATGCGAATTTTGGTTAAAATTTCATTTTTAAAAATGTAGGTCCACGTTCGAGTTTCGCGGATACCAGCAAGATTTTTACAACAAAATGGCTATGAGAGTCCAACGTGGCATCACGGCTTGACTTCGGTCTACGGTGACTACGGTCAGTACTTAGATTAGAGCGGTAAAATGCAGTCGTACTAGAAAGAGCAACAAAAACTTAAATAATGGCAAGAAATTCTGTCAGATGAAGAATCGGATGAGTTTCGAGACACGTATCTTTCGAGTTCCAACCAACTGATTTCAGTGACAGTGAAAATGAATCGAGTACTTTGGAACAAAATAAAAAAAGAAAACGAGTAAAAGAATTTCAGAAAAAAATATACGAATTAGGAATACATGAAATTTTAGAAGAACCAATAGCAAAGAATATAGACGCTTATAGAAGAACAGTTCAAATGGGCGATTTGGTTACGGTTTATACTTTAAAACACATCTGGCAGTCAGTCGGCTTAAAACTATCATAAAAGATGTAGTTAGGGGAAAGTGGAAAAGGAGTACGAACGGAGCTATTTATTTAATTTTGCATCTACGATTAAAAAAATTCCTATGCTTTTTTCTTTCACAATAAAATCTTTATTTTTAATATATTAAATTGTTAAATTTTTAATTTTGAAATTTAAAAAGATATGATATTTACAATATTCAAAGCATTTATTTTTTACAGTTTATAACTTTGAATTAAAAATAGGTTTGTTCCAACACAACGAAAAACCGTCACATAAGTTTTTATTATACTTTTTTTCTGCCCAAAAATTAACGAAATATTTTTTTAAAATTTCAAAATTTTTCAACCAAAAATTTAATTTTCCACTTTTTAGACAATTTTCCATTATTCTGCAGAAAAACAGTGTTGTGTTTTACATTTTATGTTATTTTATATTAAAAACAAAGAAGAAGAAATTATTAAATTTAGAAAATTTGGAAATATTTAATTCTGGTGATTGATAACTATTGATTGAATTAATTTTATTTGTAGTTAATAAGAAGAGAGTTTTAAGTATATTATTTGTAGATTTGTACATTGGGATTCATTGATTAAAAGTTAAAATATTATTTTCTTTAAAAAATGTTATATATAAAGCGCAAAAATTTAATCCTATTCTACGGCCACGCGGCATCTACATAAAAATATCTGTTGCATTTGTTGCCCCATTCTTTCATATTTTAAAAGCAATAATAGCGCCGACATGACCGCTTCCTACTGGTACTAAAATCTCGATCCACCCTCTCATTCTTTTTCATAACGTGCGATCATCTTTTGCCAACTTTCAAAAATAACAGTGAAAGATTCTTCTATAAGCGTCTATATTCTTTGCCAATAGTATCCAATGCAATGAATGAAGATATTGTCTGGGGGCCGGTCAATAGCAAAAATTTACATTTGAGGACTATAATTCTACAAGTTTTCATAAACAATTATACGAAAACTTCTACAACAAATCGCCCTTTCAATTCTACAAATATTTTGTAGACGATGTTCTTTTATCCATGATGGTAAATATCTAACTTATTTTTTTCAACTCATTTTTTTTTTAATTTTTAGGTCGAAGAAACAAATCGTTATGATCTGCACACGGTGAGTTCCAAAAAAAGCTAAAATAACCAACATATTACAGCTGAGATGTTATTTAAAGTAAATGAAGAACCCCCTCTGTGGCTCAGTGGTAAGAGCGCCTACCTTTGAACGTAAAGGTCGTGAGTTCGAATCTCACCTGGGTGGAGAAATTTTCGTTTATTAAAAATTAATAAATGAAAACAATTTCTATCCTTGTGCGATCGGTACTCACCGGAGGGACCGCAGACGTTCGGATACAATTAGCGTCTCTTAGTAAAGACAATGACGTCGACTTTGCTAGGTATCAAGAGAATTACTCTACACCTACACACACACTACACTAGGTACCTGACTGTAAAAATTCACTGTACCATGCCAATGACCATTAGTTGTCGACGCATTAAACTCAATAAAAAAAATGTAAAAGAAGATATTTTATGCTAAAATTTAAATAGCCATGTGTGGAATTTTGAAAAAAAAAAACGTTTTTATTCGTAAAATTACCAAAATCGCCCATTTCACATTAGATCATGCTTAAAAATTCAATATTTTCTTTATCTCTACGGCATTAAAGTATTTTGCAGTAAGGAAATTATAAAACTAGATAACAAGACCGTCAATTTCCAATGTGATAAAAATCTCAAGCTCCTATGGAGCCAAAAATATAACATTTTAAAGATTTGTTTTATTTTCAAGTTAAACGCCAATTTTATCAGATTTTTATTAATGACTGTAATGATTAACGTTTGTTGGTTTTTTATGGGTAATTCTATTGTTCCAACATCGTCAAGAAAATTTATTTTGGATAAAAGATGCGATTCTTGTCTATCAATCGTCACAAGAGGCATATAACACAAATGTAACTCCTTCGCATTTATGCTCAATGTTGCAAATATCTTGGATAAATGTAAATCAAAAACTACAAATACTACGACGCTCTCAAATATTCGGGAAAAAACGACGAAGTATAATTTTTAATCAAAATCACAATAAGAAATTTCGTTATGCAAATGATCTTAATATGACTCAATGCGATTTAAATTTGAGTCAAAGAAAAACACTTCAATTTGCAACTTTAATACGTAAAGCTACTGGCAGCAGAACTGTAGTTGAAAAGATTTGAAAATAAAGATATTCGAAAAAATCCATTCAATTATTTCGATATTAAATATTTTGATCTTGAAAATGACACAAAAAAGTTATTTGTTGCAATGATATTTTTGGTCTAATTGAGTTTACACAAAAGAATAGTGGATTGTCGATGATTATCTTAAGTTAGAGATAGATGGGGGTGGAGGTTTTCTAAAGCTTTGTTTAACTATTCAGTCTCCACCTCAAATCGACTCTGATTATAATATACCACAACGTAGACGTACCTATATAGAAGGAATAGCTTACAATTTAAAAAAATTCCGCGATTCTGGGGTAAACAAGCTACTTATTGTTGACCTTGTACGCGAATGTAAAGAGACGTATAATAATATAAAAATGCTGTGTTCATCAATTAATTTACAAGATATAAATGGTTTTTTTCTGTGAATTTAAAAGTTGCAAATTTAATAAGTGGAATTTGTTCTCATAGTTGTATGCATACTTGATACACTTTGGTGTTGCGTGAGTAAAGCTGAATTGGATAAACATGGAAATCTCAGAACAGTAGAACAAATAAAAAAATATATAAATGCAGGTGGAAGCGAAAAAGATGCTAGATAATACATGAATTGTGTTAATTTGCCAATAGTAAATAAAAGTTTTGACGCACAATCAGAGACATTGATTATAGATTTACTAGTATCTCCTGAGCTTCATGTAATTATTGGTGTTTTAAATACGATTTATAATTAATGTTTAAAACATTTCAAAGTATTTCCTTAAATTGGGCTACCTTATGTTACGTTCAGCGTAAAATATTCCGTGGTTCTTCTGGTTTTGATAAGGGTGATTATAGAAAATTATTGAAAACAGAATGTACAATTCTTTACGTAGACTCTGTGATGATTACAGTCTTTTAGAGTGTTTGGATTATGTGGAAGCTTTTGTCGATTTTAATTCTGTTGTTGAAGCTTGTTTTTTCACAGAATTAAAAAGCAACTATGTTAATTGTATTTCAAATTTTATAAAAAGTTATATCCATCTTTCTATTCCTATCACTACAAAAGTACACGCAGTTTTTTTCCATATAGTAGATTTTTGTACAAAATATGAAATCGGTTTAGGATATTTTTCAAAACAAGCTTTTGAAGCTGTTCACCATGATTTTAAGAATACTTGGAATAACAAATATATTATCAAACCAAACAATCCAAAATATATGTTTGTGAATACAACTCGCTTCATATTTAAAATGTAAGTTTCATCTGAAAAAATGTATAATCATCATTTATATTATTACATATATTATTTCAAACTGTAATATATATATATATATATATATATATATATATATATATATATATATATATATATATATATATATATATATATATATATATAATGTAAATTCAAAATTCAAAAAAATGTAACTTCAATTTGTAACACAAACATTAGAAAAAAATATAAATAAATAAATTATTGTATTTAAATAAACATTCTTGATAGTGAATACATTGATATAAACATAAAATGCATATAAGTATATACACATTATTGAATTGAATTTACAGTCATTAATATAAAATCGAGTAAAATTGGCGTTTAACTCAAAAATAATAAAAAAAAAGGTTAAAATCCCATATTTTTGGCTCTATAGGTGCTTGAAACTTTTATCTAATTGCAAATTAAAGGTCTTAGAATCTAGTTTTATAATCTCCTTACTGCAAAATACTTTAATGCTGCAGAGATGAAGAAATTATTAGATTTTTAAGCATGATCTAATATAAAAGGGGCGATTTTGGTAATTAATATAAGAATAAAAACCATTTTTTCAAAATTCCACACATGTGCGATTTAAAATTTAGCATGAAATATCTTCTTTTACTTTAAATAACATATCCCAACTGTAATATGTTGGTTATTTTAGCTTTTGATAAAACATGATTAAGAACTCACCGTGTGCAGTGTCAGGAAAGAAATCAGGAAAAAAGCGCACGTATTTGCCGACGAAATGGTGACAATGCAGAAGGCACGCGGTGATGTTGTATAGCAAAAGAATGTCATCGAATTTAATAAATATAAAAGCTTCATGGATATATCAGATCAACTGAAAAGCTATAATTCGCCATTACGTAAAGGAATAAAATGGTACGGAAAATTTTCGATGGAGCTCTTGACTGGCACAGCTCTTATAAATGCCTATGTCGCGCATGAAAGCATTGTCAATGAATGAATGACGATTACCAAATTCAAGGAAGAGGTAATTCGGGTCTATTAGGAGATGTCACTGTCACACCAGTCATTATAGAAAATAGTTACAAACTCAGCGATGTTTGTGATTCTGCAGGCAGAATATGATGTACAACGTGTTACGCAAAGGTAGAAGAGGAAGGGAGGCAAGTAGCACAGAAGAAACTATCTAACACCTCACTGAAATGTAATGGCTGTAAAAAATTCTATTGCCTTGCCCGTTTTTTTTGTCATACATTCCGTAACAAAAAATTAAATTAGTACTTTAGATACAATTTTGATATAATGTTATTACGTTTTGTTTTATGAAAACAAAATATATAGCTATGAATATATAACAAAAAAATATATAATTACGTAATTGTTACTTATAAATATTATGGACCATGTGAGTCCTCGTTGACATCTCAGAAGCACAGGCCAAGTTTGCTTTCTAGACTATCTGGCCGGCTCGAAATGTCCCCGTGTATTTTAATTGAGTTCGAGAAGCCGCTGTTGAGTTACACAGTCTTTTCTGACGACCTAGCGTGTGAGTCCATGTCGACATCACGCGGACGGTATACAACTTTCATGTGTTGGTTTCTCATGGCACTTAACCTGTAAGGAGTACCGCAGTACACCACAAAACCATTTTTTACATTGAACGTCTTTCAGTAGTTCAAAAGTAAGATGTAACAGTATCATCAATAGATCTTATCGTATAGTTTTCTGCACTAGAAAACCACAGATACAGCTGAAATCCTTCAATATATTTACTTTGTAAAGATTTGTAAAATGACGAGAAATTAAATTTTTTTTTGAAGTTTTTTAGCTTTAGTAAAAACGATTCTTATGTTGAAGCACATCGCAAGAATCGAATGGCATCAGAATGGCGTCAGACGATTAAATATATGATTCTAAGTTATATATTGTATTTATATGTGATTAAACCAAAATTGATTATACCGAGGATTACAATTTACATTTGTTTTTGACGTTTCGATTTCCAATCTGGAAATTATTTTCAAAAAAAGTTTATAATTAATTATTAAGAAATTATGTGAACCTGTAAATGTTTATCAATTGGCACTTTGTGGCAGCTAATTTGATAGTTGACTTATTTGGCCTCGATCCTGTAGACAAATAAGCAAGTTTTGACATCAAATTCTGATGTTGATCTCAAAATATGGCTATTTCTCTACTACAAGATCGAGGCCAAGTAAGTCAACTGTCAAATTGACCGTCACAAAGCACATATTGATAAACAATATTTAATTCTAATTATAGTTTATTCGTCTTCCGGGTTTGGACCGTGTCATTTGTATCAATATTTAATTCTTATTAGTTAGTTTAATCCCATATAAATATATTATTTAACTTTCACAGCAAGAAAACACTTTCAAAACCTTTTTATATGATTCGATGACGCATTTTTTTTTCACAAAACAATTTTAATGGTACTTAAAACAAACACTTTCTCATCATAGATGGCAATTCAACTTGAGGAACAAACGTTGAACAGAAACGAGAAGAAATAAGAAAGTAAATTATTCTAAAACAGATCAAATATTTAGCTATTAGTATCGGTTCACTTTAAATATGAACAAAACTATCATTAGAATAGATAACATTAAGGTTATACAATAAACAAATTTACCTATGTTATTGCGCTGAAAACAATGTATCATACATAAATTACATGAGAATAAAAACGATCGAAGGTTTTCTTAGTTATAAATATATAATTATGACACAAGAATATTGTACTACGTAAGAATTCGCCATCTTACGGAATTATACGATTTCCATATTGATGGCACTAGGCAGTATGATGTTTATTCGTAGTCAATAGATTTTATTTTTCAAGTACCTAACAATATTAAGAATCTCAAGATATTTATACACTAGACGTTATATTAGTTCTTTTTAAAATGCTAGAATAAACTTATTAAGTCGAAGTAAAGATGACTTACATAGAACACTGAAGTATTTCCTGTGAACTGAAAAGAATAAACTTGACAGAACATGATTTATATTTCACTAAGTTGACTACTGAGAAGATTAACTTACATGACTGCTTAATATTCAATTACAGTATTGTGAGACCAAATGTGAGCACATATTTCACAATTTTGTTTTCTCGGCAGTTGGAAACATGCTTGTCACGTCAAAATATTGACAAGTTCTCACAGTAAGTGAGTAATAACACATACCAACCTACAGACATATGCATTTTTGTTAAGTAAGTTGAGCTAAGCCTTTATTTGATTCTTAATTTTGAAGGTGGTTAAATCTTTCCAAACGCACATTCGGTCGTTATTTTGAACGAGCCACATCAATGACTCAAAGAGATATTGCCATAGCATGTGGTGTAAGTTTAAGGACCGAAGACAAAATTTTGAAACGAAAAATACGCTGATACGATTGGTGTAAATAGATAAGGGAAATGTAAAGGAATATAAATACAACAAAAGATGAATATTTAAGGAATGTTAAAGGAAAATAAATAAAACGATAAGAAAACAAGCCAAAAACTTCAGCAACATACACTGAAGTTACTGTTCCGACTAAACTATACGAAAACAACTTGCAGAACTTTTGGAGACTTTTAAACAATGGAGAAGTGTTTTTAAGTGGGAGTCGCAAAGTCTAACTCAAAATTGCAGTTGGGATTATACTACTAGGTTTGCAAAATATATAATGTGGGGTTTGAATTAACTACCACTCACAACGAAATGAACGCTGCCAGCGCGATGAGGAATCAAGTGGACTTGCTTATAATAAACTTTTTATAAAAAAGTTCAATAATCTCAAATAATTTGATCATCATACATAAATTTAGAAAATTACCATAACTATGAGCCAGTACATGAACTTGACATGAAACTAGATATGTTCACTGGAACAAGTATTATTGTAGTTTTCAATATTTTATAAATAATTACTATTAACATAATTAACATTTTAAAAAGAACTAATTCAGTGACATTCTTTTGCACTTGGAATTTAATTTAAAAATAACTTTTTAGTAAAGATTGATAATACGTTGTTTTTACCTATCCTACAACTAATAACTTTCTACAAAACTAGCAGGAAACAACCCTGTTTTTCCAGTTCTTTGCTGTGTGCCCTTATACCAACCATCCTCTCTCTTTTTGTGAACATAGATTATATCATTAACTTGAAGTTCCAACTCGTATTCGCTGTTCGGTGGATACGGTGCTATACATCTGAACCTTTCCCTCACAGTTTGGACCACGGTCTTGCTTTTGTTACCTGCATCTAACGAATTTGATTTGCGATGGCGCTGTATGTCGGGACTAGAACCAGAGCTTCCTGCCGGGTTTTCGTTGTTTCTTGTCGTGATGCTGAGTAAAAATCGAAAATATTATTAAAATGTAAGTGGTTTTAAATAAAAAATATACAATAAAGCTCTAACGATGAAAGCCATTTTGATGAAAGAGAAGTAAGAACCAATTTAAATATTTTTGTCTTTCTTTTTTGAAAATTGTCAATCTTTCTGAAAGTATTTATTGCTTACTGTAAACATTTTATTTTTATTATTCTTACTAAGTTTGTCATAATATGACGTTATTTAATTGCTCATTTCTAGCTACTCGTAAGATCTAAAATGACAAGGAACCGTAAATTAAAACCGAACCCTCCTCGAGGGATGAAATACGGGCTCTCAGACTAAAAACGGATATTGGGAGGTTAACAATTAAAAAAGAGAATCAGGTCAGGGGCTGCTAAAAAGCGGTTCCAGACGGTGGCTCGTGGTAACGGGTCTGAGTCAGGGTCCCACGCTTCTGTCTAGTATAAAAAAGGAACTTTCCTTCCTAATACCGGGGTACAGCCGTCGGGTACACACGGAGATCCAGGACAGGGTTCAATAATGTTCCCAAGGCTCAGTCGACGTCTGAAACTTGTCAAAAGGATCACCCGAAAGGCTCACATGACGGGGTCACGAAAGGTGTATCCTCCGATTAGAGTAATACCCCCCATCGAAGAAGAGGCCTAGATCTCTAGGAACAACTCCCGAATACCGAGGGCGACTGCTGAACAGGTCATGCACCGTAACCGGCGACGGAACTGCTGGAGGCTCATTTGCTCGAACAATTGGGGGGAATAAACTGCGCCACATGATTGTCCGTGAAGGACATGAGGCGTCATTATTTACAGTGGATGAGTCTCTGGAGTTTAGTGATCATGTGAGGGACTTATTGGGGCTACCCTGCAAAGGCTCACGACGCGTATGGAGGGTACTCGATGTTAACCGTTGTCGACCAAGCCTCACTCGACTAGCTCGTGGGAACAATCGACCAAATCCAACCCTGGGAGAGACGACATCAGGCAACCAGTAATACGCTCATCAACCGGGAAGCATTAAATCTAGGGCTCTCTACCCGTTGGTGGGAGGTTTTAAACCGGTGCGAAGATGAGTGATCCCTACGCATGATTGTAAAGATAGATCCTGAAGCTCTTAACTTTCTGAAGACTAGGGGTTTCTGCCGTCATATTAAGACCAAGCGACAATAAGGGCTAGTGCACACGGGTCCTAAGGCGATAGAGGCAGTGGTCGAGGTGGCTTCTCCCCTCGTAGTAGAGCCAGCACCGGTTGGCCAGACGTAGAGCTTGATTACAGAAGGTTCCAATTCTAAGCCACCTGTGTGGAGGTTGGAGTGGAGTGCGATTCCAATTCTCACCACAGCGTATAGGGAAGTACAGATATTAATCCGCGAGGTGCGGCCTTGTTGCAGTACCTCTCGGGGGCCAACATAGAAATATTGAACCGAGGCTATGTACCTACGTTTATGACGTCTAGAAGAAGTCAGGTAATCGACCTCCTTATGCTTTAGAGCGGAGTGGGTCATGTTTGGCAAACTCTAGCTGTTAGATCACAGGCCCATTATCATCAAGCTGGAGGCTCTTAAGCTCCAGAATATTGCATACAGGAATCCACGAGCTACAGACTGGAAACTCTTTAAAGAGGTTTTTCACTGGTTCTTCCATCACCTGGTGGATACCTCATGTAGAAAGGCAGCGCAGGCTGACTCAATGTCTCTAACAATGCCAAGAGGATTTGTCGGTCTGCCCACTGGGACTCCTTTAAGAAGGCTCAGAGGGAATACCAGTCTCTTAATAAGAGGTCTAGGTCCTACTAGATCGAGAGATTAAAGATTTCGACAAAAACTACGTTTTTACAACTAGCGGACAGTTAATTTTCGGATCTAGTCTGGCGATTTTAATAAAACTTGATATATTTTGCAAAAAAAAACTAAAATTTTTGTAACTGAAAAAAGTCAAAAGAGATCAATTTTTTAACATTATTTTCAAATGTCCGCCATTTTGTTTTTCTTTAAGAATTTTTAATTTTTCTGGTAAACTATCACGTAACATCACTTCTTTTCTAAAACTCTTCTCAAAGTTTATGTTTCGTCCGCCATACAGCAGTAATTTTTGGACCATCTTTGAAATACAGGAACAGTGAAAAAAAGAAAAAGAAATTTTTGTAATCTTTAAAAGCTGTACAATAATATAAAACAAGCTTAATTGCAATAATTCTAAACGGCAATCGTCACTTAAGTATTAGTTCAGTCGTCAGAAACGAAAATGGCACTGAACCTTTAAAAATCTTACGAACAAGCTAAATTTTGCCGAGAACATTAATTTTGGGATCCCCAAAAAAGGTGGAAAAAGTATACCACTTTTACCCCCGGGCTTCCCCCTAAAACCTCCCTTGCAGGGGAGTAAAAACGTAAAAAAACGATTTACAAGCATTTTATGTGTAGAATGAACTGCTCTTTTAGAATCAACACTTGAAGCGACCATCGATTTTGCATGTCAGTTACGCGCGCGAAATCAATGTTCAATAAAATTTGTATCAGCTCGACGGTAAAAACTCAATATCTTTTGATCTAAGTGTCCTATCGACAAAAATCAAGATGCGTTTTAAAGGTAAAGAGTTGAGCTTTTGTATACAGTTTTTTTATTTTGCCGCAAATAAACTCAGATTTTAAATAGGTGTTAAATAAATAAACGTTGCGCGATTTTTGTCATTTTTTATTATCCTCACGAGATCAACACAATCTATCCCTTTCATTGACTGACCATTATGAAGTTTTTATTACTAGAGCCTAACCTTTAAAAGTTATAGCATGAAATTTTAGTTTTGTGTTTTAATAACATTTGAAATATGCTTTAAAAACGTTGGATTTAAACTTTCACACAATAAACGATCTAAAACATTTGAAACTTGTTTTTTCAATTACACTAGAGCGTTCCACGTTAAGAAAATAACATTGTTGATATAAGGCCATGCATTTCTTATGGACGATAGAAGCGCGGCGATGCCACAACAAATACAAGAACGATTCAGGGTTGTATAATTTGTATTTTCGTTTCCACAGACATGATAAATTAATGTTTTTTAACGTAATTGACCAAAAGTGCCCATTCGAAACAAAAGATGAAAAGTAAGGAAAATGATTTTAATTAAATAAATAGTATTTACAAAAGATAATTTTATTTTATCTTATTTTAATTATAGCAAAGACAATTTATTTGTTTTTCGGCGAGAATACCATATGTCATGAATCATCGAAATCAGTAGAAAATATTGCTTAGTTAAATCATGCATTTTGCCGGCTATTACAGATTTAAAAGCAAATAAACGGACCGCTTGGAATGCATATATCTAATTACTAATTGCAACTTAAAATAATATGGTGTGCGTATGTCAGCTATTTTATGTCGTTCTCTGACTACATAATGATAATAAGGCTTTGTGGTTCTTTAGTAGTTATTCTGACTTTACAGTTAAATGTTAATTGAAAATGGAAATTCAAAAATTAAGCAAAGGGAATATCTTGGACATCCGTGCAAAAGAGAGTGCCTAAGAGTTTTGGCAACACTGATCTCCATAAGCGTAATGTTATTTTCGTAACTTGAAACAAAGTATAGTACGTTTTTCAAAAGAACAAAACTACTGCAATAATCTACACCCAAAACAGTCTTCTTGAATGCATTTTCCGCGATGTGTGATCATTTGTAATGTAAAACATTAAATTCTGCGTTTTTTATTCATATTTTAAATGCCTCATGTTTGTTACCACAACTCAAAATTAAAATTTCATGTCAAAGATTTTAAAGATTGACCTCTAAAAATGAAAAGTTTACTACAGCTGGTCAATGAAAGTGATCAATTTTATTGATCTCACGAGAATCGTAAAAAATGGCAAACATCGCGTCATTTATTTAACACCTGTATAAAATCTGAGTATATTTGCGACAAAATACAAAAACTGTATACAAAAGCATCTTTTAAATGTATCTTTACCTTTAAAATGCATCTTGAGTTTTATCGATAGGACATTTGGATCAAAAGATATTGAATTTTTACCGTCCAGCTGGTACAAATTTTATTGAACATGGATTGCGTATGTGTAACTGACATGCAAAATCGACGGTCGCTTCAAGCGTTGTTTCTAAGAGAACGGTTCATTCTACACAAAAAATGCTTATAAACATTTTTGTTTAAAATTATCTCAGTTACATTTTTTATTTAAAACATATTTTTCTATGGTATACGATATAATAGGTTTTTAGGGGGAAGCCGGGGGGTAAAAGTGGTAAACTTTTTTGCATTTTTTTGGGGTCCCAAAATTAATCTTTTCTGCAAAATTCAATTTGTTCGTATGATTTTTAGGGGTCAACTCTCTGATGACTAAAACAAGCTAATTTGATTTTAATTTTTCCACAAAATTTTTATTTTGACCTGTAAAAATATTTTATTTTTATCTTTTATTAAAAGTATACAATCCACTCCAAAAAATTAAGAGTTGCTACATCGCATCAGCAAGTATTTAAAATTCGTTTTTACTTCTCCAGCACCAAAGTTTTTCTTCATTTTGTTGGGCTATGTAATAATTACTCGTTATAAATTATGGATAATTTATTTTTAACATCGAATGTCAGATAAGCAGATGATACCACAAATATACCATAAACAGAGGATAATCTGCAAATGCAGAAGAACGGTGATCAAAAAATCGGGAAATAGTGCTTCAATCTTTATTTAAAAACATTATAAATCATTATTTAACATTATGTTCACCAAAGCGGTGTTGCAGTGCAGTACCTATTCCCCAATTAAATAAAGTCTATTTCTTTGCGAATTTTTAATTTAGGTAAAATTAGTTATTTCACCTAAACGAAACAATTCGTAGTGCACCGTAACCTTCTTATAAAAACAAACAGGATTACTTTGACATAATATGATGTCATGTATCGTCTAATTTGGGTGTCAGAGAGATTCTTAACTGCCATTGAGACGATTGGACATTTATTTTCTCCTTGCATTCATAAATACATGTGACCAGTGACGACATGGTTTTTTTGGATGTGGAATATTTATCATCATTCCCAAGTTCTTTGCAAAGCTGAAATTGGTGTTGTTTTTGCTTCTCGATCAACAGCCTAGTAAAAAACATTTCAGTTATGCCTGTACTTTTAAACAATACCATCTGCGAAAGCCTAAATACATAGAAATGTATTTTCTTCGTCTTCAAGTGACATCTCCGCGACGGAGATCGGCAATCATCATAGCTATTCGTACTTTTGAGACCGCTGCTCTGAAAAGTTCATTTGATGTACCACTCTTGCAGGTTGCGCAGCCATGACATTCTACGCCTCCCTATGCTTCTTTTTCCTTGGATCTTTCCCTGCATAATCAGTTGAAGCAAGGTTGGAAATTTAAATGTATAGCTATACCGATATTTAGCGTGAAATTGTAACGATAATTTTTCGACTGTTCTAACAACCATTCAAATTTCGTCATTTTGTGTCATGTGGAACAATTTCACCCAATCATGTCAACATGACATAACATGAACCAAGTATAAATGCGCTAATCAAAGAAAACATTCCCAGAAATACAACCTACATCGAATAGATCAACTGCTGTTAGCGATTTAGCAAAAAGTGATGTAGAAGAACAACAATTGCTAAAAATTACTGGTCATGGCAATCAGAATTCTATAAAACCATATATTGGTTTTTGGTACAACTAATTGTACTTTCACTAACTGTACTTTTAATAAATAAATGTTTCGTTATGTTGAGTTATGATTTTTTTTTTTTTTCGAAAAATTATCCGCCGAATATCCCTCGGGCATTGATGAATGCCTCATAATTTCATGACAAATTTCTCAAGTTCGTTGCTTGGTAACAGCACTCAGCCTTCGGCTTCGTGCTGTTACCAAGGAACGAGCTTTCGATTGTCATGAAATTGTCTCGTCTGTTATCAATGTCCTAGGGATATTACTACTGAAAGCAGATCCATACCACGTACAACACCAAATTATTTAACTACCATCGTTATCTCAAATCTTCAAAAGTCATTTTTTTTTCAAAATGTGTGCTGAGGCCAGGGGCAACAGTAGGAGGATTTGGTAAAATGCTACATGTGAAAATGCATTAACACCGAAATTAGAAATAACTTAAAATATTCCTGTGTCACAGAGAAAAAAACAACATTTTAAAGGCTTATAATTTTGATAGCAATAAATATATGAGCTTTACAAATAATTCTGTCAAACAAAAAAGAATATATTAAAAAAGAGATTAGAGATTAAAAAAGAGATATAAATAATCTTCAATATATTATATATGTAAGTTTAGGTATTGTTAAATTTAAAATTTCTAGCTAATCATAGACATGATCAGCAGCTTAAGAACTGAAACATTTAAACAGAGCATGCAACACGAACACAACAATTAATATATAAAGTGCAAAACACACCTGGGGCTGTGAGTAAGAATGGTAGGGCGTTCTTTATGCTTATGGCGTTGCGAAGTAGATCCGAATATACGGTGATGGTCATTCGGTTGGATCTGAAGCAGCTGACTTGGACATGATCCTGACCTAAAGGTAAACAGTCACAAATAGGCTTTTATGGACACGATTGTTGTGCATGCAGTTAGTCAAAGGAAATGTGAAGAAGCAACCAGCTAATATGTTATGTTTGTATCTACACATTTATATTTTTTCCCAATCAAATAACATATCATGCAATAATCGCGATTACTATAGTATTTCTGAAAGCAGTTGCATAATGAATATTTTACTAAAAATATTCTATTAAATGTCAGAGTAAAAATTATTGTATATAAATGCTCCCACATCATACCACGGTAATGGCTGATAATAATAGTCATTTACTAGGGCGGTCGGACAAGGCCTACAAAAGAAAATTTTGGAAAAGTGGAAATTTATTTCCCAACATAATCTCCTTTTAGCTAGATACATTTGACCTAGCGATGCTCCAACTTCTATAATCCGCCTGAAAAATACGTTTTCTCGATGTCTACAAAGTAGACTTTCGTGGCGACCATGACCTCCTCGTTCGACTTAAATTTCTGCCCGGCGAGTGCCTCTTTTAAGTTTGAAAACAAAAAGAAGTCGCATGGGGTCAAATCTGGAGATTACAGTGGATGTGGTAACAATTCATAGCCCAGTTCAACCAATTTCGCCATGGCAAAGGCGGATGTATAAGCCGGAGCGTTGTCATGATGGAAGAGCACTTTTTTTTCCAAATCGGGGTCGTTTTTCAGCAATTCGACGTCGAATCGTTCTAATAATTCGGCGTATATTTTTAAACAACGTTTTGATTTCCACTCCGGAAATCGTTTTCAAAAAAGATATTGAAAAAAAAATCTGCGAAAACTATGAACAACAAGTTATTAATTTGGGTTATGTATTTCAAAACTGACAGTTGAGTTACTTGCTTCGATCTTGAAGGCAACACCCTTCTTTTGGCTGACAAAAATTTGAGGGTGGTGTTTTACCTTCGGAATATCAAATTCTGTTTTGTGGGATTTATTTGTTTGTATAATGTGTGTTTAACGCAGATTATGTATTTGTGTATTGTCTGTTGCATATGTATTGTGTATGTAAGATGTAGGATTGTAGATGTTGTCTGCGATTTCCTTTAATCCGCTATCGTTGGTATGTTCTTGACTTCTTGTTTTAGTATTGGCAAACAAAGCATGCTACATTCTGCTGATGGGTTTGCTACACATTTTTCTTTAGTAGGATGAGGTTGCTTCTTTAATTTTTCTCTTTTTCATCTCTATTTCTTTCATAATTATTTATGCATCTTTCCATGGTACTCTGTAGACGTTATCCCAGGCATGTTTGCATATGCGAGATTTGTCAATGTTTCTATTCTTGATGAATGTTTCATGCTCGTTTATCCTCACATTTAGTGGTCTTGCGGTTTGTCCTACATAAAAATTGTTGCATTCACAGGGTATTTGGAGATGCAGTTTTTTATCATTTTTGTATGTTGGTGGGTTTGGTTTTGGACAGGATACAATCAATTGTACCCATTGTTGCTTAACCCCATGTAAACATAATATTTAACTTAGTTATGCCACAAGAAAACAGTTTCAGAACCATTTTAAGCTCGCACATATTCAAAACTTTCTATTTATTTTTATTAGTATAACCCGTGTAGATATTCTCTATCTCTAGCATTATAATTTATTTTGTTTTTACCTGGCACATAATGCAATAATGTGTTCGGTAGTACTTCCGTAATAGCCTATAGTATTTCTGTAGTAATGTAGAAGGAAAGATACGAGAAAAAGTCTCCTTGTCTAAGAGCTATTGATGGCTCTTCTGCCCTATTGAGACCGAATTACGTGACATATCTATCGTGTTTTGACGTTGCAAATGGTACTGACCAAAGTAATACTCTTTGGTACCTCGAGGAGACCTAGGTTTCATATTGGTGGATATTGATAGTTAACGCTATTACAAATCTGTTTATGATAGTTGGTGCAAGTTCGTGTTCGTGAGTTTGTAGTGACCTAATTCCATGTTTCCTGTAATACATACAACAATACGTTTTGATATATTTAATTTTACCAACTCTTCTGTAATAATAATAAAATTATTTGCAATTATATAACAAGCAACATTATAAGAACCAATTCGCAAGCCAAATTAAAAAATACCCAAACCAAAAGTTCCATTAGCCAAAAAGTCATGCAAGTAAGCTCAGAGAAAAATGCGTGCTACAAATCCCTACCTGACATGAACAGGCGTGGCAGAATGTTTAGCAGCTTGCATACTGGTGTCCTCAAAGACGGGATTGTCCATTGAATACGATGATGGAGGTGGTGATTTTGATCTTTTCATACTGGTTAGTCGTTTCATTAAGCTTACGGTCCCTTTTTCTTTACGCTCCTTTGACTAATAGATATTGACTTATTAATTGTTCTAATAATCGAAAATATATTTTTTTTTATTGCAAAAAATCTATATACAGGGCGCGGCATTAGTGCGAGGTCCAATTACTTATTTGTCGTAAGAGATACGAAAAAAATTATTCAGGTAAAAGTTGGAACACAGATAGGACCATCCTCTAAAAATTTCCATTGAAGTCCCACCCATATTGACGGGGTGGATCAAACTTATATATTTTTTAATGGAACACCGTGTATATTTTGACATTTTTGGACTCTTCTCGACGTTCTCTCTTTTTCAATATCAGGTTTGGCAGAGTTATATGAGGTAATTTAAAAGATAATTACGTTTTTTTTATTAATTTCGTAGCAATCTGTAGAATTGTAATGATTTGATATAAAAAAATATATTTATGGTCAAAAGATTTTTAATATAGTCGGCTTTTGTCTAAAATTATTAAGATAGCGAAATATTTTATTTTGGATGTAAAGTGTGGGTCGAAATATGGAATGAATATTTTATGAGTTTTCTTAAATAGATCACCGAGTTCATAATAAAATTTCACCAAATTTGTGTTGCATTAATTTTTGATACAATAAATCAAGAATAACTCACAAATTAAAGCAGTTACGTATAGGCAGGGTGTTTTATTTAAGAAAACTCAGAAAATATGCATCCCGAGTTTCGATCCACCCTGTACATCACGATTAAATATTTCGCTATGTTAATAATTTTATACACAAGCAGACTATATTAAAAATCTTTTAAACATGAACATATTTTTTGAAATCAAATCATTACAATTCTACAGGATGCTAATTGTGCTACGAAATTAATAAAAAACTTAATTATCTTTTAAATTACCTAATATAACAATGCCAAATCTTATATTGAATAAACCAGAACGTCGAGATGGGCCCAAAAATGTAAACATATACAGGGTGTTCCATTAAAAAAGATAAGTTTGTTCCACTCCGACAATAAGGGTGGAACTGTATATTTGAAAATATTATAGTAGGGTCCTATTTATGCTGCAACTTTTACCTAAATTATTGTTTTCTTCTCTCTCTTGACAAATAAGTAATGGATTCGCACTAATGCCGCACCCTGTATATATATAATAAAAACATAATCATATACAAAATAACAGGTTTCCTGTATCTTATTTGTATAGGTGCGGACTATATCTCAGAAAGAGCTCGGTACAACCTAAGATTGTATTTTCTTAGTGTATAAGTATAAAACTTATTACTTATTTTTTTTTTAACACAGAAAACATTGAATTTACATTGATTACTACAAGAATTGCAATCTACCTGTAAAGAGAATTGAAATATCTTTCAAATGATGTGTTACATAAGGGTAATTCCCCAACATCCGTTAATTTACCTCTTATATTGAAGATTTTTTCTAAATAACTGGTTTAATGAAACCCTTAGTTTACAATGTAAACGATGTGTGGTAATTAAAGAACTGGACTGGTGCTGCAAAATCTTTTAGTGATCACTAATTACATTACAAAGTTAATCCCTTCAATTTACCCTTCATAGGGATTCCAAAAAGCTTCATACTAACTTCCGTTGTTTAAAACGTTGCTGGAAATTCGCTTCTGTCAGTTTCCTCAGAACCACCGTCGCTTTTCTTTTCAATGCATGCCCACTGAAATATTGTCCCATTAATATCCGATTTTACCGGAATTTTATAACACTATTTTTGAACAAACTTTCTGCATGTTCAATGATTCATCTAAAATCTGATGGCCACTCTGTTAATTCCTTAAATTTCAACAAGAATTCGGGCAGTGAAACGACACATTTTGAGCATCAATTTACAAATTTTCTGGATTTATCGTCTTCGGACATTTTAAATCCCTCTTTAAACCATGGCCATAAACATTCCCTTCCGTACACTTCGTTTAACATTCCACAAGAATCTTGAGGTTAATTCGTTACTCAATTTAAACAGGTAATGCCTTGAAGGGCGATTGTTAAAGCTAGACTGAGCAATGTACAACCGTACTCATCGATCTCAGTGTGGAAGGAATCATTAACAGACACATATATTAGGCGTATGAAACAGGATTTGATGGGTCATAAATTAGAACATTCGTAGACTAATTAAGATACTAGACATTGATTATGTCAAATTAAAGGCAAAGTGGATTTTGTGCAATAAAAAATGGTTACATTTTTCTACAGAAACAATTATTTTGATTTATTAAAGAGGTTGATGTTAATGAATGAAAAATTATAAAAAAATTTCACAATACAGGATATTCCACAAATACCACAAGACTTGTCTGTTTACTGTGTCACTTTCATACGAGAATTAGTTTTAGTAACTTTCGTTACTTGACAAAAATAATCCAAATAATAATTAAAAAGTGGTTTTAGTATTTACTCTTACTAAGTGCTCGTCACAATGTTAACAACCAACAAAAGTGGGTGTTGTACTGGTTGATTAATGCACTGAGATCTTACAACAATGTGATAATCTACTAGGCCTTTAAAGACAAAACAGAATATACCATTGTTGTTTTATTTACATAGAAGATGCATTAAATATATACAGCATAGCAGATATTGTGAATCAAAGCGGTGTCAAGAACACGAGTAACTACTCCTCAAGGTTCCAGATTATCTGGCAATATCGCAAAGCGACCGATTTTCTATCCAATGATTTTAAAATAAATCCTAAATCTGCCAAGAACAGTATCGTACTAATCCACCTCTATTAGTTTTAGAGCGAAAATGCCTTGAAAGTTTCAATTTTCTTTGGCAGTAGTGTAGCGACGTTAAATATAAATAACAAAGATCAAATATCGGAGTACACAAAATATTTAGGAGTTTTAATTACAAATAAAAAATATTAAAACTTTATTTGTTGTATATCTCAATATTTAGTGACAATTTAGTGACTTAATCAGGAGAAAACTGCGAATTTATTAAGATGAGATATTGACAAAAGTTAAATATTTCATTACTTACAATATGCTTAGAATATACTAATACTCTTACAGTTGTAAGTAATGAAGTATTATTTATAAACACAGAAAATGTTCTTTGTTTAAAATTTGTTCTGTTAAAAAATTGTAGTGCCAAAGTGTGGATAGAAGCTTGCAGACGAGAAGACAGATTATTAAAAATGGATTTATTTTATCATTTTAAAGGCAATACCAATCAACTAAAAATCGTATGTATTAACTCTGAATCTATTGTAAACAAAATAAATTGTATCGAAATATTACTTAAAACTAAAAGTCTGGATTTACTATGTATATCCGAATCATGGTATAATGACAATATTATAAATTCTTTTTATCTTCCTAATGCTCTCTTGTAATGATTCGTAATATTTTTTTGATTATTTTTTTAGGTTATTACATTTTTATATTTATAGAAATATACTCGTACAACACTTCTTGGTTTTTTATTCCTTTTAGTCGAATATCGTTTACTCCGATATTCGACTTTAAAGGAAAAATGTAATTTTAATACGTTTCCAAGGCATTAACAATCGATTTCAACATAAAGTTTCATGTTGTCCATCACAAACATTTGTCACCCAAAGAGAATTGGAATTTTCAGAGTTTGTGAAATTTCCGTGACAGTTACAATGGATTTGTTATTTTTCGATTATATTACGAAAAATAATTTAGGAAATTCCACGACGAACAAATTATATCTTATATCAACACAAGCCAAAAAGAATCGGTATATTATTGGTCTATCAGTGCCAACATCAGAATAAACAAAAAAGTATTTTCATCTATGGTTCCATCAATACGATTTTCACCATTACTTTGCGTTGTGCAATGTATTTGCAACCTTTTTCAGTGCAATATTTCATATTTATTGAAAGTCAACATAAATGCTCAGTTTTATTTAAGAATTGCTCACGAAACTTCAAAGGAGTGTCGCTTCTCTGTGTTCGTAGTTCTCTGGTTCCAATACGAAACTTTACTTGAGTTAATTTACCCAATCAACCTCAGGGGTTTTTTCCTTTTTTCCCGTCCAGGCAAGTTTATGTTACAAAAATATTTGAAGCATTGGCATTAGACGCCGGAATAGAAGCAAGCAAATATAAAGCAACATTTCAGAAGCTTAAAGACAGTTCTGATAATATCCGATGTACTACACAATCATTAATTGTGGAAATATTAAAACATTATACTGAAAAATAACATTCTTTTATTGCGAGATTTATCACTACTTTTAAAATTTAGTCCAACCAAAGAAGAGTTAAGGGTAAATTCTTTCAGCAAAGAAGTATGAATTGAAATACATAAACTAAAATAGTTGATAACGGATACAGACTTGAAAAAAAAACTCAATCGGAAAACGGATGTCAAAACTTCAATTAACTTTTGTACCCTAATAAAAGTTTTCAATAAATTAAATAATTCAAACCAAAGCAATCAATTAAATGCAATAAAAAATTCTCATATATAAGAACTTTCCTGATCAAATAAAAGTCTGATCTATATTTGGTAACACCACACAATATTACTAAACGGCAGTCTTTGTAGTAATTTCTGGAATACACTGCAAAAATGATGGTTAAGGTTAATATTTACCAGTTAGTGCCTACAAAAAATTATCAAACCGTTAAATAAGAAAAATTGTAACAGTCTTTAAAAACCACAAATACAAAATGTACTGTTAATAAGCTAACAAACGCCAAACACATATTTACCTCAATGAAACTGATAATAAAGACATATATCAATTAATACTGTGATCTCTGACTTGTACAATCTTCAATACAAACAATTAAATTCAATTTAGGTTACACGTATATTCTATTCAACTATTCAACGCCTTATTTTGTCTAGACTAAGTTTGTATAGTTTAAAGTTACTTTATTAAGTTTACTCGTTTAATATTGTTCTGAAGCTATTTTCTTGTGGCATTGTAAATTAATTACTATTTATAACTGGGAATAAGCCACAATTAAAGATAAAAAATACGTTTATTGACGTTTCAATTTCCAATTCGGAAATCGTTCTCAAAATACTCGTGTAAGATTTCAAATAAGTAGTTCAGCCTGGTACACCTTTTCACTTTATGACCTGATATATCTTTTGTTTAATTCTATTCTTCTAAGTCTCATAAAAGCCTTCGAAAGACCCATTTGTTTGTACTATTGGTTATGTTTGATCCGTTCCACGCAGTCCGATATTGCTATTCCAACGACAGGTTCTGGGCCTACGAATGTCTTTTGCCCCTCTCCTGGCAAGTAATTCCGCTTTTCCGTTCCTTCAATGTCAGTACGTTCAGGCATTCAGAGTAAACCTACTTTGTTATTACTTTTTCCGATCCGAATCCAATTCTGAAGACAGTTCCAAACTAATTTGGAGTCATTCCGATCCGATTCCAGTGACTTTAATGCCGCCTGGCATTAGTTGTAGACTTCATATAGCTTGGTTGTCTGAGGCATTTAATATTTGATGTAATATCTCCAATGAAAATTAACCACAATTTTCAGTTTAAAATAGTTTATTTTGACATTTCGAAAATAGTGAAGAGAAAATTTGAAAAAGTGGGGAAACCTTCACATAAATTGCCGGTTACTTTTGTACAGTGTTGTAACATTGTGATATAAAAATGGAAAACGTGCGAAAACGACAAGTTCTAAATCATCAACAGCAAGAAGTAATTTATAACGTCTTAATATATTTAAGGAAAAGGCAGGTACATATTGCTGCAATCACAGGTATTTATAAAGGTACCAATCAATAATTATTATTTTACCAAAATCTAATTTTGAGGTTTAAGTCTCTCAATTATAAAAAGAATTGCTGGTAAAGGTAGTCAAGTTGATGCTGAAACAAACTGTTTTTTTCTCTGCCAAAACAAACGAAGAGATCAAAAATTGAAATAGATTAAAAAAAGAAATTCGTAATTTAGGTTTTCGTTAAAAAAACAGAACCAGTCGTCCTATTTTAATGGAATATCACGATATATAAAAATTGCAATTAGATTATTTACATATAATTAAAAGCTATTATATTAAGTAGCGCAAGAAGCCTTTTTTTTGTCGTTATATAGGCAAGAAGCCTAATAGGCCCACGACTTGATTGACCATTCTCCACCATCTCTTCTTGTCAATTGCTTTCGTCTTCTAATTTGTGACGTTGAGTCTTTTTAGATCATCTTCTACATCCACTTTTTACCTTTTTCTAGATCGACCTTTTCTCTCTCTATTGTACTTGACAATATCGGTAATTATTATGGTGTTTTTTGCATTAATAATTTTATTGATTTATTATTAATTGACGACTTATTATATTATACTAATTTCACTTTTCTTTTTTTTTGTATGTATATCACAGCGTACGTGATGAGTTTATTAATGGCATTAATTTTATTATTAATTTAATGTGTATTTTATTACCGAGTATATTTTTGAATTGAGTTTATTAATTTGTTTTTATACCATTAACATATATATCCATATTTTTATGTTTTTTTTGTATAATATTATTTCTTCTTATAACTTAGTATATAGGTATACGAAACTATTTTACTGCTTTCGGTCAGCAGTTTTTTTTAGAATCGACATTTTTGTTTTGTTTATGGTTGTCTTTTGGTGTGTCGTTTCGTAATGACTAATATTTAAGTTTGTATATATTCTTCTTTAGTTATAATTGTATGTTTGGTTATGTATATTTATGTTTAATTTGACGTCGTTTTAAAATAGAGCTTTATATAGTCCTCTGGCTTTCATTTTTTATTTTAATATACATACCCAATGCGAAAGGGAGAAACCAGCGAGTTCTAGATTGAACATAATATCTTCTCTTCCATTTCTGATGACCCCAATTGTTATATTGGGGACATTGTATGTGCACAACGCACAATTTCATCCTGTGCCTCGGTATATTTATCATACGCAGCCTCTAGAACTTCACGACGAACCCTCAACTGGTGAGTATCCGCCAATACAATATTATCCTGAATCCAATTATTATGTCCCGTGATTGCAGCCTTTGCACTCCTTCTGTTTTCTATTGTAAACTTCCATATATTGGATGCTCAATTTTTTTTTTAAAGAATGGATAACTTATGGATCATTCAAAGTATTGATAAAATAGAGTCTTACAAATAAACAATTTCCAAACAATGGTATGTTGACTACTTAAATACGTAAGTTATTTGATCAGTAGTTTTTCCTTTACCATAAGAAAACATTGGGTGATACTTTTGAGTATCTAACTCAAAAATGACATGTCCCGAATCTGAAAAACGATTTATTAAATCTGATTTTGGTTTCGCAAACGTTCAATTTCATTCCTGATTATGTTGTCCCGATATTTTATTTCCCTTATAAAAAATATACAGTGTGTCCGTAAAGTATGAAATATATTCTATATTTCCTAAATGAAAAGCCTTTTTAAAAAATCTAAAACACGTCGATTTTTAATTTTAATCTTCTACATTCTACAACAAAATTTCATTATAAAAGGTGATACACATTAAGGTGATGACGTCATCGGCTCTTTTTTTTTAATATAACACTCTCTATTTTATGATATTTTTAGATTGATAAAAATGAGCTGATTCCAAAAAAGTATAATACTCGGGGTTTAATGGCTATAATTTGAAATATATGCGCTAAGAAAATAAATTATTTGATGGATTCGACCGTACCTTGATGGAAATTCATTTTATGTAACAATAAAACTTTGTTTTCAAAATTCCACAAAATTTATTTAAACTTCTTATCACTACAGCTGTTTCGGCTGATTGCCTTTCTCAAGTGATCTATTTTTGGCATGCGTTTACACTTTACAGTCTCTAATGAAATATATTAAGGAGGGGAGAACTGTTTGTCTCAAGAGTTGGTCATTCAGAATTATATTTGTGTTTTTTAATTTGTTGATTTCCATAGATTCTAACAAGGATAGCTTAAGGCCTTTATTTTGAATGTGAAGAATTTTAAATTCGTCATTAAAAGAATGATTGTGATCTATCTAGAAGGTGAAGTGCGTATGTAGAATCTGTTTTTCTATTATTGAAAGCTCTTTTATGTTCTGCTATTCGTTTTATAAAGTTTCTACCAGTTTGACCGATGTAAGTTTTTGGGCAGTCGCCACATTTAAGTATGTAACCACCACTTTGTAAGTGTTTTTTATTTTGGCTTTTGTTGTTTCTGATATATTTGCTTAGGTTGTTATTTGTTCGGAAAGATGGTGTTATTCCTTTCTTTTTTATGTGTTTGGCTATTTTTGTTGATATTTTGCCTGTATATGTAATCGAGCAGAAAGTACTGGGTTTTTTCTAGGGTGGTGAAAATACTAATTTCAGAGCTTTCTTGTGTAGTTTTTGATGTAACATTTTATTAATTGTTTGTTCGTTGTATCCGCTGTTTACTGCTATTTGCTTGGTGATATTTAATTCTGTCTCAAAGTTGTATTTTGACATAGGACTTTCTGTTAATCTATGTAACATACTATGATAGGCTGCCAGTTTATGTTGTGTTGGATATAATGATGAATTGTGTATAGTCGTGTCAGTATGGGTAGGTTTATGAAATATGGAGAAGTCATGTTTGTTTTTAAGTCTGATAATATTTAAATCTACAAAATTTATGGATTGATTTTGTTCTGTTTTTATTGTAAATTCAATATTACTATGAAGTGAATTATTATACGATAAAAATTTATCTAGTTGCCTGTTAGTTCCTGTGAAACATAACAGTACGTCGTCTACGTATCTCCACCAATATAAAAACTATTTAAATACGGGACGTTTTAAAATCTTTGTCTCTAGATGATCCATAAAAATATCTGATAGCAATGGGCGTAACAAACCTTTTAGACCAAAATAGTACAAATCCAATAATTACATCTGAAATTTTACATCTTCTTGAAGTTTGCATAAACCAAGACTACTTTGAATTTAATAATCAAATATATACAAATAACAGTGCAGGACTTATAACGGTCAATCCTCTAAGCCCATTGCTATCAGATATTTTTATGGATCATCTAGAGACAAAGATTTCAAAACATCCCGTATTTAAACAGTTTTTCTATTGGTGGAGATACGTAGACGACGTACTGGTATGTTTTACAGGAACTAACAGGCAACTAGATCAATTTTTATCGTATATTAATTCACTTCATAGTCATATAGAATTTACAATAGAAACAGAACAAAATCAATTCATAAAATTTTTAGATTTAAATATTATCAGACTTAAAAACAAATATGACTCCTCCATATTTCATAAACTTACCCATACTGACACGACTATACACAATTTATCATCCCATCCAACACAACATAAACTGGCAGCCTATCATAGTATGTTACATAGATTAACAGAAATTCCGATGTCAAAATACAACTTTGAGACAGAATTAAATATCATCAAGCAAATAACAGTAAACAACGGATACAACGAACAAACAATTAATAAAATGTTAAATCAAAAACTACACAAGAAAGCCATAAAATTAGTATTTCCACGACCAGAGAAAAAAACCCAGTAAGTTCTGCTCGATTACATATACAGGCAAAATATCAACAAAAACAGCCAAACACATAAAAAAGAAAGGAATAACACCAGCTTTCCGAACAAATAACAACCTAGAGAAATATATCAAAAACAACAAGAGCCAATATAAAAAACACTTATACAGGGGTGTGTACAAACTTTAATGTGGCGACTGCCCAAAAACTTACATCGGTCAAACTGGTAGAAACTTTAATAAACGAATAGCAGAACATAAAAGGGCTTTCAATAATAGAAAAACATATTCTACATACGCACTTCACCTTCTAGATCACAATCATTCTTTTAATGTATATATATATATATATATATATATATATATATATATATATATATATATATATATATATATATATATATATATATATATATATATCCGGTTTTTTAGGCGTTACGCCTGTCCGGTAGGGATCTATGGAGGAGTATCACCAAGCCGCAAGCCCTTATCTCTTGCCGTACTGCTCCACCATAGGCCGATCAGATCCCAGCATATCCTAGTCTAAGCCGCAGATTAATCTAGAATTTTAAACTGCTGCGTTAGACTTTTTGTTTTCTGTACACCGAGCATGGGCTCGATCCCACATCCACTAAACCATTCGACAGTGAAGCGAATGAGAGGCAGCCGCACAGCCCGCTGAGCTATCTGACCGACGAATTTAAAATTCTTCACATTCAAAATAAAGGCCTTAGCTATCCTTGTTAGAATCTATGGAAATCAAAAAATTAAAAAACACAGATATATCTGAATGACCAACTTGAGACAAACAGTTCTCTCCTCCTCAACCTTTTTCATTAAAGACTATAAAGTGTAAACGCATGCCAAAAATAGATCACTTGAGAAAGGCAATCAGCCGAAACAGCTGTAGTGATAAGAAGTTAAAATAAATTTTGTGGAAGTTTGGAAACAAAGTTTTCAGTGTTTTATTGTTACAATTAATTATTTATTAACAATTGCAAAAAAGTAGCCTACTACTAGTTTATAGTGAAATGTAATTATTTTTAGTAACGTTCAATAACAATTAAATAGTACAATAATTGTATTAATTCGTGAATGTTCTGTATTATTACTTAGAATTAATTTGAAGTAGAAATTAATTTAAGTGTAAAGCAAAGAATTGAAATACTTATGATGATTGGGAATGGAGACGTGAACTCAGATGGAAGTGTGTAATTTATTTAATGATAAATATTCAGGAAGGCCCATAACGCAGTCAACAGTAAGTAAGATTGAAAAGAAATTTCGAGAAACTGGTACAGTTGAAAATGTATGCAAATTAGGTCATACAACATTAGATGTTCTACTTGTTTTTGATGAAGATGCGCATATTTCTGTTCGTAAAGTTAGTCGTGATCTCTATGTTTGCAAAACAACTATACACAAAGTAATAAAACTTGAAAAATGGCACCCCTTTAGATGCACACTTGTACAGGAATTAAACGAGAATGATCCAGGTAATTTTGCGAGACAATGATGGATAACTGTCACCAAAACCCTCTCTTGGTTCAAAATATTATTTTTTCTGATGAGGCTACATTCACATTAAATGGCGAGGTCAACCGTCTGAATTCTAAATACTGGGCAAAATAAAGAGCATCATACACAATACCCGCAATAGGTAAACTTATGGGCTGGCATTATAAGAAATATAATCATCGGACACTACTTTTTCGAAGACAATTTAAACGGGTTAGCATACCTTCAGTTTTTAAGGGGGTATCTCACACCTACTTCAGTTAATTTATTCCCCAGTAGAATTAATCCTGGAGGTTTTGATGAAAGTTTATGGTTTCAACAGGATGGTGCGCCTCCGCATTATGCTGTAGATGTTCGAAGGTACCTAAAAGAAATTTTTCCGAACAGGTTGATTGAAAGACGTGGATATATTGAATGGCCAGTGAAGTCGCCAGACCTCAATCATTTGGTTTATTTTATATGGGGTCATTTGAAGAATGTTGTTTGTAAAACGAAACTAGCAAATATTGAAGACTTAAAACAAGAATTTATAAAAAAATAAACAATATTTCTCAAGAAACCGTACACAAGGTTCTACAAGACTTTGTACAACGATTGGGTTACTATCAAATGCAACAAGGGCTACAATTAGTACATTTACGATAAAGTCATGTATTAATTATTAGATTATTTTCAAGTTATTATACTTTTTTGAATGAGCTCATTTTTATCGATCTAAAAATGTCCTAAAATACAGGGTGTTACATTAAAAAAAAAAAAGAACCAAAGACGTCATCACCTTAATGTGTATCACCTTGTATAATGAAATTTTATTGTAAAATGTAGAACATTTTAGATTTTTTTAAATAGGCTGTTCATTTAGGAAATATCGAATTTATTCCATACTTTTCGGACACACTGTATATACCAACACCCCCGACAACAATCAAAAACTAACCCACCTTATCAGTTTTATTGACAGCGTTATTTCCTCCTGTCATAATGGCACTGCTGCTTCTGCCTAAAGGCACGGCTTGCGCGTCCTGTTGCCCCCCGTGCCAACTACTGGAAAAAGCATTCGACGAGGGGCTTGTTGCCCTTGCCGGTAATTCGGGTGGATTAGTGGAAGCGGCATGCTGTGCTGAAGCGGAATAGGCTTTTCCGCTCCGAGTAAAACTTACGGGCAACTTAGATTCGGCTGAATCCTTGGCACTTTGAGTGTTGGGTACTCCTCTTGCTGGGGTTACGTAGTTGCCTGGGAAGACGCCACATTTCTGGGTACGGTTGGATGTTCCTTTATACCAACCGTCGTGACAGCTAAAAAAACAATCAAAATATATAAATGAGACATAAAATACTATCAATATTAATAAAATTTCATATTTACAGTAAAAGCAAGTAGTTAACTTATTTATTATATCATTAAACTGCGATTATTAAATGTTTTATCAACAATATTATTTTTAAACAATATTTTTATTAACTTATGACACGTGCTTCAACGAATCTTTTTTGCCGTTTATTGGTTGTTTTCTGACATTCACTATTCACATTCAATATTTTCATTTCATTTCATTCAATATTTTTATATTTACTGTTGTTTGTCATTTATATAATTTATATTATATGTATATATATGAACCTGTGATGTAGCCATACGCTAAATAAATAAATGACATTCACTAGAAAGGGAGAATTATTTTTTAATAAATTGTACACTTGTAGTATAATTAATGTATAAAATTTTCAAAAAAATTGAATTGAATGTTTTTAAAAATGGTGTGCTTTTTTAATTCCTCCATGTTTAGCTAACCTGAGAAGGAAAGATACCACTTTTTCGCTTCTTACTGATAAAACATCAAACTTGGAACTGATAGCCATGTCAATGGAATAAATACAGGGTGTTTCAAAAAGGTATGACATACATGTCATACATTGTCTCCGCTTCCTCTACCAACTCGTTCAAAAACAGACTTGACCGTTTTATATTATAGTTAAAATATTGTTTTTTTTCTTAAACCATAAAATTGTAATTTTATTTTTTTTATTTGTAATTTTTGTTATTTACTAGTAGGTGATTAATGACATTTCTTTGTTTTTGGGCATAATAGCGACTTAGTTCCTCTGCCCTCGCTTATGGAATAATAATAATAATTAAATCACGCATTCGGGGGACCAAAATAAATTGATTGAATCCAACTTAACTTAGTACAAAAGTGTACACAAAAAAAAGTTACAGCTCTTTGAAGTTAAAAAATAAAAATTGTTTTTTTACATTATCTCCTAAACTACTTGACATTTTGTAATAAAAATGGACACGTTACTTTCTTGTTCTGAAAGCATTTTTCATAAAAAAGAAACAACAAAATCTAAGCACACAGAAAAATTTTAAAGGGTGTGTGCAGCCCTAAATCCGCCCAAACTTTTGAGTACGTTCAAATCAAATGAATTTTGGGGCATCATTAGTTTAATGCTGGATTTTCACAGATCCGATATCCGATGACACGAAATACGAAATTTTTTTGTACGAATATATTTGATTGTCGTATCTGAAATATTTTTTGACATATATGTGTTTTGTGTCAGATTATTGGATGGATTGATATTTATTTCAATGAACTGTCAATAAATGTTAGCTGTTTTTGTTTGATATATAATATATATTATATTTAGCTACGTTCTTGTAATTTTTGCCTCACATAGTGTAGAAGACCCAAAAGCAACACTTTATTCATTGCATTTATATAATAATTAGGTCTTTGTTCCATTTTAAATATATTTCAAATAGTAAACATAAACACTCCACAAAAAAAAAGGTTAAGGTTCAAGTTAGAAATGTCAACAATGTCAAAATTCATCCGATTTTCGTGCAAAATTTAAAATATTTTTAACTTCTTCCGATGACTTTTAATTTCGTACGAAAATTATACCTGTCATTTTTCAACCAATGAAATTCGCTGAAATTTATATTGTATCATCGTACCATCGGATATCGGACCTGTGAAAATCCACCTTAACACATTATTATTTTTAAAATTTTTTGGCTCATCACTTTTTCAAAAAACTAGTTTTTTCCTAGTTGTCCATAAAATTACAATTAGTTTCTACGGATACAATAATTACAAACAATTCCATCAATAATAGTCAATAATTTGAAACTATCATTTATTGTGTGAATAAGATTAATATTAAAAATTTTGATATTACAATGGCCTACACATTTCAGGAAATGGAGATATGCATTTAACTTTCTGTAAGTTGGATCAGATTAAATTATGATATCAATCTATCGGGAATATCGTAGGTGAATGTCAAGGAAATAGTGCAGCAGCCGCAAGGCGTTATGCAGTAAAATGCCCCAATCGAAATACAGCCGATAGACGATTATTTCTGACCATTGATCGTTGGTCGTTTACGGGAAACGGGTACATTCCAATCGCAAGTTGCTAATAGTAGTCGTCCAATAATGGATGCAACTGATGAAGACATTTTAGAAATCATTGAAGAAGTCCCTGGAACAAGTACAAGGGTAATAGCTCAACTAAATGTTCCTCACGTAAGGGTTTGTATGCGTTTGAATTATCAGCTGCTTAAACCCTATCACTTAATAACGGTTCAAGAGTTATTGATTGAAGATTATCCTAAAAGAATTGGATTTTGCGATTGGTTGTTAATGAAAAACACTCGAAATGTTAATTTTATTAGAAATATTTTGTTTACCGACGATCTTCAGTAGAAATGATATAACAAACGATTATAACGAGCACATTTGGACCAAGGAAAATCCTCACGCCAAAAAACGACTCATCACCAAAGGACTTTCAAAGTTAATGTTTGGACAGGAATTGTGGATAAAAATCTAATAGACCCAGCATTTCTTCCCAACAATTTAAATGGTGAAAATTATTTGCAGTTCTTGGCAGACGATTTACAAGAGTATTTGGAAGAAGTGAATATTGCAATAAGGCAAAATATGTGGTTTCTACAAGATGGCGCTCCACCGCATTACAGTAATGAAGTCCGGGAATACCTTTGTAGGCAGTATCCTGGCCGGTGGATTGGAAGTGGTTGTGACGCACCTAATTCTTGGCCACCCAGCAGTCCAGGTCTTAACCCCATCGACTTTTGCTTTTGGGGTTTATGAAAGAGAGAGTGTATTCTGTAACAATAGAGGACAAACAACAATTGATGGTTAGAATAATTGAAGCTGCAAATCAATTTCGTCAGAAAAATATAATTTTTCAGCGCTTTCGGTTTTCCTTATTAAAACGATACCGAATGTGTATTGAAGCAAATGGGGGTCATTTTGAACATTTATATTTATATTTATATAGGCATTTTTTGGACTTGTTAATTCATTTAAGCCATTTATTTAGTTGCACGTAATTTTTTAAAGGTTAGTGAAAAAGGCCGTAACTCAATATAAACTGTTTTTTTTTTGAAAAAAGTGATAAGAGGCAAACAATTTTTAAAAATAATGTGTTAGACTATTCATTTGATTTAAACGTACTCAAAAGTTTGGGGGGATTTAGGGAAGCACACCCCCCTTAAAATGTTTCTGTACGCTTAGATTTTATTGTTTTTTTCCGATAATCATCATTAGATTATCTTTTTTATTATTATTATTATTTAATATTATATAATATTATTATTATTTTAATTTTTTTGTCGACTGTTTTGCAATAGCAAGAAAAATATTTTCATATAAATGATGTACCATTGTTTGAAGTTTAAGTGTTATAATCAAAATATCTTATTCGTCTTCGACTGATATGATTAAACGATAATAAATAACTGACAAGTCTTTATCATGTAGTAAGAACTACTGAAGTAAATATGGTTTCTAATTTTTTCATTTCAGGCTTACATTTCAGTCACCATATAAATTCCACCTTTTTTCAATTCCAATTCATCAGCTTTCTGCGGTTTATAAGGATATAAAGCCACATACGTAGCAGGTAGTTGCATTTCCGAAAGATGCCCGGTACGCCCCCTTCTGTCGTTTGAAGTAGCCATTTGGCCATCGCTGCCTTGTACAATCTCAGCCGAAAGTCGATTTTGATTTTGCGTTACAGGATTCGGGTGGTGTGTAGTGACGAGGCCAGTAAAACTATGCCGCTTTTCCTTTGAATGTTGGTGGGGATGGTGAGAGGTAAGGTGTGGGTCTACAGGGCGAGGTTGGTTTTGTGGAGAACGTTGTGGTGTAGTTAGTTTGCCTGTGTTGAGAAGGTCCGGTCTGCTGAAAACAAAATACATTAAACATCACTCATAGTAGACAAAATAATATATATATACATACATAAATGACTTTTAACAAACGTCATTTGAAGTTTTTTTTAACGTTTTATAATAACTCGAGAAGGACTAGATCGATGTGGCTGATTTTGATTTTAAAATATTTTTAGAAGTCCAAGGAAGGTTTACAAGGTTATAAAATATAATAAACTTGTGAGGAAAATAAGTGAGGGTGAAAACAACAATTTTATTTTAACATACAAACAGTTATACATATACTCTTTTTGACTGACGTCACTAAAACCGTGATTATCTTCACGTCTATTTACTTTTTTTACTTTTTACGCGAATGGCTTGAAATTTTTGTTTTTTAACTTAACTTTCCATTAACTTAACCATTAACTTTCAATCTTTTATTATTGAAGTGAATACTTCTTATCGCTCGATATGCCCGTATGTTTGTGAACGGGTCCGAAACTATACATATATATATATATATATATATATATATATATATATATATATATATATATATATATATATATATATATATATATATATATATATATATATATATATATATATATTTATATATACATCCTACTATCATTTTGGCATCGATACATTATGCTTTTACCATCAATTTAGCATCGTCTTGCAAAGTAGCATCTGTATATCGACGCTACTTTACAACACCTTAATAACTTTTTTCCTGTACTTGTTACAAGAATTTTAACCATCTCACTGATTAGAGATTTGATACCGTGTTGGTATTTTAAAATATCGGCTTTCTCTTTTTATCCCTTACTGAGTTATATAAGTTTATTCCAAAAAATATTTGAGTCTAAAATGATGGTACGGTGAAAATATTATATATATTTAGTTCAGGGTTTTACCGTTTACTCGATGTCATTATATACATAAAAATGTATATCCCACTTTCATTATCAATCATTTTAGCATCAGAAATTTGGCATCGCTGTTGAATATAATATTACCCACAACGAAATAGTAAATTTAAGAATATATATTTTTTTTCATCCATGAATCATTCTGGCATCATGTTTTGTTAAAAGTAACGGGTTATGATATATTGTACCTACCTATTGTATCTTCGCTCCAATTGGTCCAGTCGTGACGTACAGTACCTCAAATGATAGTATTAAACCAATAAAATATAATAAGATAGAAAAATAAAATACAGCAGCATGTCAAAAAGGCCTTACTTGTATATCTTTGTTTCTATAAGTCCAATCGTGACGTACAGTATCTTAAATGATAGGATTTAACCAATCAAAAACAATCAAATAGAAAAATCAGATACAGCAACATGCCAAAAGGGCCTTAGTTGTGTATCTTCGGGTCTATCAATCTAATCATGACGTGCAGCACCTCAAATGAAAGGGTTTAGCTAATAAAATACAATAAGGTATAAAAATTAAATAGAGTAGCATGTCAAAAGGGCCTTAGTTATGTATCTTCGGTCCTATTAGTCCAATCGTCACGTACGATACCTTAAATGATAGCACTTAACTAATAGAATACAATGACTTAGAAATCAAATACAGCAACACGTCAAAAGGGCACTATTTACGTATCTTCGTTTGTAGTGGCACAATCGTGACGTACAGTACCTCAAATGATAGGATTTAACCAATCAAATACTATGAGACAGAAAAATAAAATACAGCATACATCAGCCTGTCAAAAGGGCCTGAGTTATGTATCCGCAGTCCTATTAGTCCAATCGTGAAAGGGCCTAGTTATGTATCTTCGATCCTATTAGTCCAATCGTGACATACAGTACCTCAAATGATATCATTTAACCAATAGAATGCTACGACGTAGATCAAATACAGCAACACGTCAAAAGGACCTTAGGTATATATATATTTGCTCCTATATATACTATGTCAAAAGAGCCTTAATTATGTATCTCCTGTCCTATAGGTCTAATCATGGCATATGGAGTATAAAATGATAGGATTTATTGGAGATAATACGATGGTGGAGACAAAGTAAACATGGCGGCATGTAATAACACGGTAAACTGGCAGCAATAAAATGTAATAACCCACAGAGGTCTATGGCATATTACGTGACAGAATTTAGCGAATAGCATATGATTTGCATACGTCTACTTTTAGTCAACTTCTGTACATATGATAAACGCGAAAAAGTTCCAACATTCACTGTTAGACATATGCCTTCCGTTCACTGCACACATTTACTGCTCCTTGACGCTGTGACGTAAATGGGATAGGATTTAACAAATAGAATAACAGAAAATTAAATAAGACAGTGCGTCAAACGTGGAATGCATCGTAGAATGTGAAATATATAAAATATATAATATACATATAAGAATATGAAATAATACACCAATTAAGAAAGATGATGTTAGTTGAGGAAGATTAGACCAGGAAAAAATGTCAACATTTTTAGAATACTTAGCTAGTATTTTTAAAAAATACCAACCAGATAATAATAATCAAGCAATAGAACACTGATAACTTTTGTTTTTAACTGTACGCCCATGAATAGCCATTTTTAAATACTACTTGATATTGTTTTTTTTTTATTGTATTTTTCCCATTTTTCAAGATAATTCTTGTAGGGATATATTTATTTATAACATACGGTCTTATGGTCCTACGAACAGTATTACGGCTTTAATTTGTACGACACTGCTAATTGAGAACTATGTTTGTAATGCAATAAGAGGTCCTGATATACGAGACACCAGTGACTCATGCCCCACTGATACAAATCCGACAGGAATCTGCATTTCTATAAAAACAATAGATTATTTGTTTTGTGTATTAATTAAGTTTAGGTAAACGAACAAGACTTGCATTATAAAAGATTTTTCTAAATGTAGAATGTAAACCATATTTCGTATGCTTTGTGAAAGAGAACCAGTTTATAATATTCCGGACGACGTAAAAACATCTTTTTATTAGAATATTGGTCGATGAATTATAATCATAGTTTAAAAAACGAATTTATGTGCATATCGTCGGCGAAAGAGCAAAATGGTGTATCTCAAAAAATATCAAAATTGACATTTTATCGCCATCTCGTAAGAAATAGCAATAGTTCTATTAGTGCAAAACCATTTAACTGTAGAAAATTTCGTGTTTAAGTTATTTCCGAACATCAAATCGGTGTATCTCTCCACAGCAAGCAAAAAGGTGTAACTAAGTTTAAAGCGCCAGAATCGGTATTGTGTGGTTATATTTAGTTGCACCAGATTGTTCGTCCGGATTTTTACTGTAAAATAAAGCTTAGAAATTAGTTGGGTAAGTGTTAAGCTATTTTTAAAAAATTGTTCTTTAAGGTAGAATTCATTCGAAAGTAATTTTTAATAGATTGAATGCTCAGAATTTGTTAACAATTTCAGCATTGAGATACACGTTTTTGAACATATTTAGTTGCCAGATACACGTTTTTGCAATAGCTAGTAATAATTGTAACAAATATTTTTACGTATTAAAAATATGAATCCAAGCCAAAAATGGGTTAAAACGTATTAAATCGTTATATAAATTAAAATAATTAAATTTTCAATTTTTTTTTCAGGCACAATGGCCAATAAAAGACCCAATAAAGCGCTAACCGAAAGAGAACTAGAAGATATTTTGAACAGTGCTGAATTCTGGTTTTCTGATGAGAGTCAGAGCGAGGAGCTTAATAATTGTAACATAGAAGAACGTGCTAGTGAAGGAGAAATAATGGATCGTGACATATTAGAAACTGTTTCTAATAATAACTTGTTATTGAATGTTTCCAATGATCACAATGATGACAATAATACATTATTATCTGAAAACGAAACCCCAACGAATAATGTTTCTGAATTGGAAATACCTACGAGTACGGAAAATATTATTATTAAGATACTTTCAAATAACACTGAAGAGCTAAATGATGAACCCCATGCAAGTGAAACGAACAACCAAGCACATAATGATATTGAGAATTCTACCAATGATGAAGAAAAAGAGAATAAGGAAAATGATAACAAAAGAAAAAATTGTAGAAAACAAGAAAAATTTAATCGAATGTACGGTAAAAAGTACAAAGGTTTGAAGAAAGATCAAGATGATGGTAAATATAGGTTAACTGAAAATCGACCAGCACGAAACCTTCGTTTAAAATGTGAATCTCAATATTGTATAAAATCAAAAAAGCGAGGCTGCTCTAATTTTTTGAAAATATTCGCATGAATCTGTTTAATAGTTTTTGGCGAAAGATGACATGGGATATGAAAAAAGTTTACGTAGCATCTTTAATAGAAGTCAAGCAGCCACACCAAGTTACTGTAGAAGCCAGTCAAATATCTAATTTTTATGAGTACTACTTAATGAACAATGAGCAAAGAGTTCAAGTTCGCAAAAAAATGTTTTTCAACACCCTTTGAAAAACTCAATCAGTCGCAGTCCGTTGGCGTCAAGAATCAGAAAATGGTATTCATGTTGCAGCTGAAAATAAGAAAACACCTACCAAATCAAGAACGGCAAATTTAAAGCATTCAAAATGGTTTCTATCAGACTTTTAAACAACTTTACCAAAGCTCGAATCGCATTACTGCCGTGCTTCATCTTCACGATTATATTTAGAGCCTATTTTTAAGAAAAAAAAAAATGATGTATATTCAGCATACAAGGTAAAATGTCAACGACTTTCAATAAAAAGTTTGAGCCACACTATGTTTCAGTTGGAGATGGAAAATCAAAAAATATCCATCCATAGCCCTAAAAAGGATATTTGCGACACATGTATGGGCCACAAAATTGGAAATATAAGTGAAGAAGAGTACAATAAACACCAACAAGAGAAAGAAGCGTCGAGAAATAAAAAAAAAAAGATAAAGATGAATGCATGAAAAATAAAAATATAGTTTGTATAACAGTTGGAACAGACATGCAAGCCATTAAGTTAGCACCATGCGTTGAAGCCACAGCGTTTTATTATAAAACAAAACTGGCAGTTCCTAACTATACAATTTTTGATTTGGCTTCCAAGACTGTATGGTACTATTTGTGGCAAGAAGGGAACCGTGGGTTAGAATCCAGTGTTTTTGCCTCAATTTTATTAGACTATTTAAAATTTCGCCTTGATGACAATTCTCAAATTAAAGAATTTATTATTTATTCTGGCAACTGCGGTTATCAGAATAAAATCAATACGTTGTCTAACGTTTATTTTGCCAGAAAAAGCAGCGTAACAATCTGCCAAAAATTTTTGAATAAAGGGCATACAAAGAAAGCTTGTTGGTTGTCGCATATTTGTACCAACGGATTACTTGGAAGAAACTTCCAACAACTATGGCAAATCATGAAAACATTCAACTTCGACCATTATATAGCCGACCATTAAAAATCAAATTTAAGAGAATTTAAGAAAAATTTAATCATTTACAAGATTTAAAAAAAGTCATTGACAAAGTTTATTGGTCGTTTTATGATAATCTGCCTCATAATTGAATGCCTATTTCAATTCAAACATTCATATTTGATTTATTTTTATTTTTCATGCATTACTTTATTTTGTTTTTGTGCACTAAGCTAAAATAAAAAATGTAACATTTTATTTCAATGTATTAGAATTTATTTTATTATATTACTCTTGCGTGCAAATCCATGTATCTTCATTTAAAAATGTGTCAAAATGGTGTAACTCAAATTTTAACAAAAAAAAAACAATAAAACTAACATGATAATCTTCTGACAGCTTAAAAATTGCATTTCTTGTATAATTTTGTGTTTTGATAAAAACTGCTCCTATTAAAACGAAATAAACATATTATTTGTCTCTACTGAAAAGTTGCCAAAAATGAGATACACCATTTTGCTCTTTCGCCGACGATATGGTCTACTACAAAAAATGTAAAACCAAAATCTTGATTAAAAAAGTGGCAACCGGTTACTTATAATGAAATTTCCCTGCATTATTGATTTCACAAGTGAAAAAATGGGTCAACAAAGAACCAGTTTTAATTATAACAATATTTCAACATAATAGTTTTATCTTATTTTACTCAGGTGAAAAGAAAAATTATACAAAAGTGCTAAAACCACAAGCTATTCTCGATTAAGCTGAAAAATTAATTTTTAATTAAATTAATTTCAAGCTGAAAAAGAGTGTTGATTTTATTAATCAAATTGCTTCTTACCAGAACCCAATATCCAAAATTCTGAAGTGGTACCGGAAAGTGGCAGTGAAATTAATATTTAATACCGCAGTAGCCAATGCTTAGTTGTTAAATAATAGAAAAGGCGAAAAAGCGACAACCTATCATTGAGTTCAGACTGGTGTTCGCGAAGACATTTGCAAATAAAGAAATGTTGGAACGCTCACGACCAGTTAAACCCAAAAAATACCATCTCTGGCAAAGCGACGTAGGTAATAAAAAGAGAAGAAAGTGTACAAGATATTACAAAAGTTTAAGAAGAAACATGGACTAGTAGAAAGACCGATAGAAAAGTTAAAATGGTTAAAACATACTGTGGAGCATGTGATGGTAAAACTGAAATATGTCTAGTGTGCTTCAATAAAGCACATTAAAATAGAATTTCACTTATACAGGAACTATTATTACGTAAAAACGTATTGTTCCTGAAGTGCCCTTATAGTATTGAAAATCGTAAATTAATATTTTCTATTAGTATGTTTTTATTGTTAATTACCTCTGTAAAAGTGAGTTATAAAATTATTTTTGTAAATTGTATTAAATTTGTAAAAAAAATGGATGTAAATAATATGCCTTCGACATGCAAAAAAGCTAGATGTGAACATAAACGTAGATTGACCACTGATAACTTCTATAATAGTGTTGACTTGACTAGACAATTACTCATAGTCCATATTAAGAAATAACCGAATAGACAATCTCTACTTGTCAAAAACAACGTGAAATGGTCAGTATTTACAGTCCTGAAGAAATATGTGTGACCAAATGCAGAGATAAACGAGATGTATACATGATATATTCAGAATTTCGTTGTCAGAGGTTTAGAACTAGATCAAGAAGAGGATTGGTATTTAAGAAAGTTAATTGATCAATATAATAAATATAAATGTGGTATACACTTACGTGAACAAATGCTGAGCTACTATTCATGTAAACATATAACATATTTCTTATATAACAGTGGATATCAAAAGAAGATTTTCCTTTGCGATTTTAAACTTTCGGTCAATGAGAGTCTTTAAGGGCCAAATTCCAAGTATCTACCTATTAAAAAACTGCTAGTCCACCATTTATATTAAAATTTTCCAAAAACTGTTTTACGAAAAACTAGTTGCTGCAAATTGGTGTGTAAAGGGGTAGTGAAGCACAATACATGATGTCGTATCCTGTTGGCATCACTTAGCCTCTCCTACTCAATTCCTATCTTCACCTCCAAGCTGGTACACACCAGTAACCTGAGCAACCTCACTGGAGACTGGGTAACCAACCCCAGTGGATGGTGGGGTCAGGGCAGACGAAGAAGGGAGCCTTGGTCCTCCGATGAAGAGGGGGTTGAGCGAAGGGTTAACAACCCTTCCTTGTAGAACTCAATTGTTGCGAATACAATGGCTAATGAAACAAACGGACGGATCTCACAACGACGAACTCAGCTCAGAAAAATGGACATGATTATGGATTTAAAATTTGGAACCTGGAACGTGCGAACCTTCTTAAAGGCAGGAGCTATGATAAGTATGGCAGAAGAACTTTAAAAATACGGGGTTGAAATATTGGCACTGCAGGAAATCAGATGGAAGAGCCAGGGAGAAATTCATAAGAATAAATTCTCACTATACTACTTCGGAAATGAAATGAGACAAGGTGAAAGAGGAGTCGGGTTTATGGTAACCAAAAAACTGCGAAAAGCCATTATCGCATTTACACCAGAATCAGATAGAATTTGCACCATAAGATTTAAAGGTAAATTTCATAACGTGACAATGGTTAATGTATATGCACCGACGGAAGACGCTGATGAAGAAGACGTTGAAAGATTCTACGGAGAACTACAGGATGTATGTGATAAAATCCAAAGACACAATGCTGTTATAACGTTAGGCGATTTTAATGCTAAACCGGGGAAAGAAGAAACGTTTGCAAATATATTTGGGAAACACAGTTTGCACACTGAAACCAGTCAAAATGGACTCAGGGTGGCACAGTTCGCAGCAGCAAATAATTACGTAGTTGTCAGTACTAACTTCCAGAGAAAAGATATCCATAAAGCAACATGGAAAAAAGCAAATCAAATTGACCATATACTTATCTTAAAAAGATGGGCAACAGACATAACTAATGTTATTCAAATTAAAAACTGGAATGTAGAAGGATTCAAAAGCGCAACAAAGAGACAAGATTACAGAAATGCTCTCCAAATAAAACTCAACCGAACTAGAGAGGAAGATACTGCAGAGGAGGGATAAAGACAATTAAAAACAATTATAACAGAGTCAGCAGAGGAAACTGTCGGAAAAGCCAAAAGGCAAAGAAATGCGGAATAGTATGATGATGAATGCAGAACTGCATTCTAGAGGAAAAAAGGCAAGCTAGGCTTAACCAACTTCAAAGAAACACAAGAAATAGCGGTGAGATTTATAACGAAAAAAGAACACAAGCGACTAGAATATGCAGAAGAAAGAAAAAAGAGGCTATGAAAAAGCAAGTACAAGAAATCGTAAAGCATAACAAGAGACGCGAAAGCAGAAAATTCTATAAATCCATAAAAGAAAGCACACAGTCACTTAGACCAAAACTAACGATATACAAAGACAAGGACGGAGAACTACTAACAGAGAAGCAAAAAATTATAATGACATGGAAACAATATTTCTAAGAAAATCTAAATGCAGACAACGAAAATGATCAGAACGAGACAATATATTAGGCGAAGCTGCATATCGAAAATCCGAGTTATGAAGAAGTAGTTCAGATAATAAATAAACTAAAAAACAAAAAAGCACCAGGAACGGACGGAATTTCGGCAGAATTATTAAAGCATGGAGGATCCAAACTCTGGAAAAAAATCCATTACCTAATAACATTAATATGGACGAAGGAGCAAATGCCAAAGGAATGGATAGTTGGCCTCATACAGCCAATATATAAAAAAGGAGATAAGAGAGAATGCCAGAATTATAGGCCAATTACATTGCTAAATGTAATATACAAAATTCTTTCTGGTATAATCTACAATAGATTGTTAGAATACTCCGAAAATATAATTGATGATTATCAAAATGGATTCAGACCAAATAGAGCCACTACAGATAACATATTCATACTAAGAACGATACAAGAAAAAGCTTATGAATACGACATAGACCTATATAATATGTATATAGACTTTAAACAAGCTTTTGATAGTGTGAAAAGAGACAGAATCCTGGAAGACCTTTGTAATCTAGGTATACCTAAGAAATACATCAGCCTCATAAAAATGACGTTGCAGGGTTCAAAAGCCGCAGTCAGAGTAGATGGAGAACTGACTTCCCTGTTTAACATCAACATGGGAGTAAGACAGGGAGATGCCCTATCAACCATGCTATTCAACCTAGTTCTTGAGGCAGTCATCAGAAAAACCAATATAACCGGCCATATAAACACCAAATCATTACAAATTACTGCATATGCAGACTATGTAGCCATCATTAGTAGGAATAAGCCACGACTAATGGAAGTGTTCAAACAAATTGATCCTGAAGCAAGAAAAAGAGGTCTCAAAATAAACGAAACAAAACCGAAGTATATGACAGTCAAAAGAATAACTGACAATGAAAATAATATCACAATAGACAACTATACTATCGAATGAGTGGATGCCTTTACATATCTCGGCACAGAAATCAATCAGAAGAACTCCGTAAGTAGCGAAATTAATGCACGTATTTCCAGCGGGAATCGTACATACTATGCTAATAAAAGATTGATGACATTGAAATTATTAGACAAAATAACCAAAATGACTATCTACAGAACACTGATTAGACCCGTAGTAACCTATGGATGTGAAACTTGGGTAATGACGAAAAAAGATGAAGCCCAACTCAGGACATTCGATAGAAAAATACTGAGGAAAGTATATGGCCCGGTACAAGAGGAAGATGGCACATGGAGAATCAGGAGAAACGTCGAGGTTAATGAGTTAAATGAAGGTTATGACATTGTAAGATTTGTGAAAAGTCAAAGACTGTCATGGCTGGGATATGTGCAGAGACAAAACGATGCAAAAACAACAAAGAAAATGGTACAATGGAAGCCCATAGGAAGGCGAAAAAAGGAAGGCCCAGAACGAGATGGTTGGATGACGTGGAAGACGACCTAAAAACAATAAACATGAGACAATGGAGAAGAAGGCACAAGAGAGATCTGAATGGAAGGACATAGCCAGATAGGCAAAGACCCATTCAGGGCTATGATGCCAAAAGAAGAAGAAGAAGAAGGTGCAGCAAATTAGTATCAGTTATTCATTCCAATGTAAAAAGTTTTTTATTATTATTTTTTTATTTTTCTTTAAGTATTTTTAACTTTTAAAGCAACATTCCACAAATTTTATTATAGTAAATCAAAAATTATACATTTACATAGTTATTTATTATTTTAATAGAAAACAAATAAACATGAACAGTGCACTGGTAGCATAAACAATATATTTTAAATTTAATTTAAAACAAAAAAAATTATGTTAAACATAAACAAACAAAATTTAACCAAAAATTAATACTAATTTTAAAAAACTAACTGGCACCGTCTGTACATCAACATATTTTATTGGAGACGAACGTTTTTCTCGTATTTGTCAATTTTACCATAATAATACAAATATTACTTATCGCTGCCAGCGGCAAAATTCGTTTCGATCGTTCATTCATAATTTTTCACAATTCTCTGGGAAAAATTACCTGCTAAATTAAATATGCAACTAAACCATAATAATAAATCCGAGAACCCTAAACCGGTCGGGGCGGTCGGTAAGGTTGTAGACCTATCGGTCTGTGAACGAAAACGGATCGATATATCTATCCATGTTTCAAATAAATATATATATTTTGGCAACATCTCGTGATACTGTATTGACGCAAGACACAATGATTTGACCTATAGGGAGTTAAAATGTCTGTTGAGTGTAAAAAAATAAATATATAAAAAAATCGAAAAATTTAAACACTGACAACGGTGTCAAGCCTAAAAAGATACACTAAACGAATATACATGACTTATAATTTGAATGTGATAGTATTTCTTGGTGATGCTAAATTACTGCAACGTGAAAAGACTTCAAAATGATGGTGGGATGTATATATATTATATATATATATACTATATTATATATATATATATTATATTATATATATGATAATATAGAGTTTGAGTTTTTTATCTCTTTGACACTTTATATATATTTTTTAGTGAATTTTCTTGGGCTTAGGTTCATAAAAAAAAGTTGATTTGATACTAAGACATTTTCATATATTTTTTCGACGTTTCGGCAGGAAATCCATGCCTTTTTCAAGAAGTAATATTGACAAACTTATAAAAATTCGGTGCTAACAAGTAGACGTCACAATTAAAATAATATTAAAAACATAGGACACACCCACTAAGTCACTACATGTAAAATCATGTAGTGACTTAGTGGCATGTAGTAAAATCATGTAGTGGTAGTTGTGATGTAAGCACAACAATACTTACCTCATGGTATTTTTAGGTGGTAGTGTCTGCTGTCCTTTCGGAGGCGGAGGAGAAGCGGGAGACGACGGGGAAGGACTACTCGAGCTGGATGAAGTATTTCCAGAAGAGGCATTAGCAGACGATATGTTAGAAGTGCCTCCCGAAGTACCCGAACTTAAAGTAGAACTCGAGTCGGAAGCAGCAAGCGGAGCATGTTGTTGATTTGGTACAGGCGCACGCGCCAACGGCACAGGAGGCTGTTGTTGCACCTGCTGAGGTATTACGTTGCGGGTGTGATCAGTTGGTATTAGAGGCGACGTATCTTCAGATGTTGGTGTAGGGGGTGCTACCCGTGAAGGACCTGGTTGAGCACTAAAATAGAGAATATAAAATCTGTGTAAGATATAGATTGGTCTGTGTGTTTTTTCAGTGCAAATAATACAGTTTATTATATCAAAATGTCTATAAATCATTCGCAAATAGCAAACAAGACTAAAAATAGACAGATCGTCAAAAAAGAGACCACCTAAAATTTTTGCCATTTTTTAATTTTTACGAATCATACCACAAAGTGATTGTCATAGATGTTTGTGTAATGTTTAAGAATATGTTATAAAGCAGTATGCAATCATTTTTTAAATAACAAATGTCAAAAAATAACTTCCTCCAAAATAATGATTTTATTGAAAAATAAAAAAAAATTAACATTGTACATTTTTTCTGTTTTCTATATAAGTATAAACTTACAATTAAGTAGTGATTATTAATACTGTGTATTGCCACCTCTATTGTGAATTACACTCCTCATTCGATTTGGCATTGAATTAATCAAATTCTGGATGTGGTTTTGAGGAAAAGCTTCCCATTCTTCCATGAGCGCCAACCGAAGCTGCTCACAATTTATTGGAGCAGGTATTCTGTTTCTTATCCTTCGTTTGAGTCGGTCCCAAACATGTTCATTCGGGTTCAAATCTGGACTTTGAGCCGGCCAGTTCATTTTTGGCACACCGACAGTTTCCAGATATTGCGTTACCGTCCTGGCTACGTGTGGCCGTGCGTTGTCTTGCATAAAAATAAAGTTTTCGCCGACAAACCCAGCAAAAGGCATTACATGCTCGTCTAGAATTTAATGCTCACCATGCTCGGTAATGTGTCGGTGTGCATTCAACGCTCCTCTATCAATAAATACGAGATCAGTACGACCCTCGAATGAAATGCCTGCCCAAAACATTACCGAACATTATCTGAGCCATAAAGAACCATCCTGGACTAATTACTAAACAAAACATTTTTCCAATCTTCTACCGTCCAATGCTCGTGGTCTCTACTAGCAAACTGTAGTCGGCGTTGTCGATGTGCTGCTTTTAACAAAGGTCCTGTTGCTGGACAGCGAGTCCTTAGACCAAATTCCCTCAACCTTCTTCTCACAGTAGTGAAAAGAGAGGAAGACATGAAAATCACAGAAAGTTGTCTATCGATTTGGTAGAAGGAGTAAAAACACACATAAACAGCATCCCTCGAATTGAGAGCCATTACCTGCGTCAGAAAACCTCGAAGGAATTCATCGATGGTGGAAAAACAGTAATGGATCTTTACTCAGACTACAAAGACAATTGCATAGAGCAAGGACTACCCTATTATTGTTCTGAAGCTATTTTTTTGTGGCATTTTAAAATAATTACTATTTAACTGGGAATAAGCCACAATTAAAGATAAAAATACGTTTATTAACGTTTCATAACATAACATAATGTAAAGTAAAATCAATAACCCATAAGTTCTTAATCCGAGGCCACACACAGAATGAAGGGGACGCAGTACTTTCAACGATTGAGAAGGAAGTAAAAAAAAAGTCCTAAATCTGGATCCATTTACGTACCTTCCCAATACGTCTGTGCCATCAGAAGTTCGAAAAAACGTGGGACGCCGTACATTGTAAATGAGATGGGATACGAAGATTTTATGGATTTGAAACAACTGCCAGTTATTAAGCTGAATAGGAGTGTTGATGGTGCGGTTGTAAAGTTGTCTGATATAAAAGTCATTAAAATTGAAAAGAACGTAATGAATGAGATTAAAATATTCTATAAAACGTCTTATTTTGATGACTTCAAGGAACTTGATTTGACAAAAAGAACATCCAGAAACAGCCGACCTCAAGAACTTAAACCATTGTACCACCAAAAATTGGATATATCCGAAAGGAAGAAAAATGACGTGAGGAGTCTTGTGGATGCGGGGTTGATTCCTGGATATTACCGATCCTACTATGAAAGTATTTTTAATTGAAAATGTAATAGCTCTTAAGTATGCCTATTTAAAAGAATTCAAATTAAAAAGAGATATACTTACTTGGTGGATAATTTCATTAAAGATCTAGCTAAATTGTTCAATTCGACAAATGCTAAAGGAAATATGCCAATTCTACCATTTAATTTTCCTTCTGCCCAATTTTCATCGACTCTCCTAATGACACTGATGATATCTCCTTTATTAAATGACAAACATCCTTCTTCTTCGTCGTTTGCCATACGAAAATCGTATAATGCTTTACATTGTGGTATATGACTGGGAACAGGGGTTATTATCTAAAAAAAAAAGATATATTTAGGATTATTTATTCCACAGTTTAATTTATGGTAAGAATTTTATGAATGAATAAAAAATTAATAATATATTATAAGGAAGTGTAGATCTAATATATGTATAAACACATTTGGAAAAATATTTTTCCTTTCAATTTCTACTCGATTTTGAAGCCAAGTATAAACGCGGATTGTACGGCTGACTAACTGAACGCAGCTAAAAGTTATGTTGATATTACTGACTGTTGACATGGACGACTATAAACGCGCCAATACATTCCAGGCTAATATGAACCCTTACGATGTAATGAACAAACAGTATGGCTAGCATTGTTCTTCATAAGTTCGGAATAGAAAGAGCTCGTATTTTTGAATTACTAAAACCGTTAAATACTACTGGTAAGTTATTTATGGATACGGGAGGAGTAAGTGACGGTAGAAGATCCGACCGGCCTCGGGTGGCTCGTACGCCGTACGCCACAGGTATTTAACGGTGTTAGCTCAAGAATTAACCGAAATCCTGTCCGAAAACAAAAAATCACGGCTCGGGAATGTTGCGCCGAGAACCATGAGTCGCACTATCAAACAAGACTTGTGACTTTCAAACGACAATAGGACACTAAAACAAAAAAAAATCAAGAGCGTTCTCTTGATCAAATTCTCTTTACAGATAAAAATAATTTTACTATGGCGGGAATTTTCAATAAGCAAACCGATATGAGTTTATCCATGGTTATCCAATGAAGCCCGCAAACTGATGCCAAGGACCTAACGACGTTATTATACTGCCTCATTTATGATTTGGTGGAGAGTGATCTATAAACTATACTATATAAATTACTATAAGAAAGCTGCAAATGTAATATTACTGTTAAGATCAGTGAATTTAACCTAATGAAATTGTATGCATTTACTACTCACCAGTAAAATACCAGATATCTTTTCAAACCATAACCCTCTAATAGCGCAAATGAGTATTAAACTAAAAAGATTGGAGCAGAAAAGAAGAACAAATCAGATAGACGTCAGTCATTTATGTAACCTGGAGGTACAGGAGAGACTGCAAAAATGTATTAATAATAATTTGAAAATACTTCATGAAAAGGAAACATCTCAGCCAACGAACAACATAGATAAAAAATGGCAAAACGTAAAAATGGCGATAACAGGTCCTGCGAAAAAAATTTGGAATAAAGAAAAACCAGAAATAAAGCAAAGGTGGATGACTGATAAGATCCTTCTTCTCATGGACAATCGGAGAATAATGAAAGGAAAAAATGAACAAAGGTATAAACAAATACAGAAAGAAATCAAAATAGAAATCAGAATAGCAAAAGAAGATTTTTATAAAAGAAAATGTGAAGAAATAGAGCAATTGCAGTCAAAACATGATATTTTTAATGTACATAAAAAAGTGAAAGAACTTACAGGTACACAAAAACGTAAGCAGCCAAATAACCTGTATAATGTCAACGGAAACATAATAACAGAACTAGAAGAACAGTTGAAGACATGGAAAAACTATATTGACGAACTCTTTGCAGATGATAGAAAACAATCTGAGCTAAGTAACATACAAGGAGACGAAGGTTCAGAAATAACGGAAGAGGAAGTAATGTACGCACTAAACAGAATGAAAAATGGTAAAGCCCCAGGTCCAGATGAAATACCAATGGAAATCCTTAAACTAATAGAAAAAGACTCGATTCACATTTTAGTTGAACTTTTCAATAGAATTTATACATCAGGAAAAATACCACAAGAATGGCTTTTATCCACCTTTGTTATTATACCAAAAAAGATAAATGCCAAACAATGTAGTGATTACCGTACAATCAGTCTGATGAGCCATGTACTGAAAATATTCCTGAAAATTATACACTAGAGTACACAGAAAACTGGAAATGGACATTAATAATATCCAGTTTGGATTCCGAAATGGACTCGGAACAAGAGAGGCGTTGTTTGCACTGAACGTTATGTCTCAAAGATGTCTTGACATAAATCAAGATGTATTCATGTGTTTCATAGATTACAACAAGGCCTTTGATAAAGTGCGGCATGATCACGTAATCAGACTCCTGACAGAAAAGAATTTAGATAAACGAGACATCCGACTAATAACAAATATGTACTACAATCAGAAAGCAGTAGTGAGAGTAGAGAATAATACCACTGAAGAGATTGAAATAAAGCGAGGTGTGAGACAAGGGTGTATACTGTCACCAACCCTGTTCAATCTCTATTCCGAAGACGTAATGAATAGAACACTCTCTAAGCAATCCGTAGGTATTAAAATAAATGGTGTTAGATTAAACAATCTGAGATTTGCCGACGACACCGTTCTGATCGCAGAAACACTTGAAAGAGCTACAGACATTGGTGAATAAGATAGCAGACTGCAGCGAAGAATATGGACTATCTTTGAACATAAAGAAAGCTAAATTTATGGTAATATCGAAATCAACACAAAATGTCCAAAATTTATATTTACACAATGAAATTATCGATCGAGTTAGCAAATACAAATATTTAGGCACTTTTATAAATGAAGACAACGATAGCTCAGCAGAAATCAAAATAAGAATAGAAAAAGCCAGATCCATATTCACTAAAATGGAGAGAGTGTTCTGCGGAAGAGATTTGAGCCTTGAAATGAAACTTCGCCTGATGAGATGTTACGTACTTTCTGTGCTGTTCTACGGAATGTAGTCATGGACGTTGAAAAAGATTGATACCAAAAAATTAGAGGCATTTGAACTGTGGATGTATCGCAGAATCCTGAGAATATCATGGACCGAGAGAGTCACAAATGTCGAGGTCTTGAGAAGAATGAATAAAGAAAAGGAAGTTATATTTACGATCAAAAAACGAAAACTGCAATACTTAGGACACATTACAAGAGGCGAAAGATATAAACTCCTTCGAATAATTATGCAAGGGAAAATAGCAGGAAAAAGGTCCATAGGAAGAAGACGAAACTCTTGGCTAGAGAATCTACGGGAATGGTATAGCTGTAGCAAGAACGAATTGTTTCGGTCAGCAGTTTCGAAAATACGTATAGCCCTGATGATCGCCAACCTTCGGAACGAAGATGGCACTTGAAGAAGAAGTAAAATACTACTCATTGCTCTTTTGAAAAAGAACCAACTAAAACGATATACGAGTAATAATACCTGCAATTTAAACAGATCGAACCTGCACCCATTTTAAAGAAACTACAGGATTATAATGAACGAAGTATTCTAATAAACTCTAATTATTAAAAATAAAACTAGAAATTAGTTCCGGCCAGCAAGCCAATAAAATTGGCAATAGCATAGCATTTGCTGTATATATTTAAAAAAAAAACTTTTTATGAAATAAAAAATCACTCAGAATTTTTTATCTCATAGGTGGCATCTTAAAGGATTATTTCCGTGTTTATGCCATCCTAAGAATTATCTATATTATATTATCGGGCGGCCTTTGAAGACGACGAAGTCGGCTTTCACCTCCGCATCACCAGAAATCAGCAAGAAACGGTTTTCCACAAAACCAACTTCAGTGACGAACATTGAGGGGATATCCGTATGCAATCAGCGCAAATGTGATATTCTATCAGTCCAGGAAATTTACTGCGGTACCACAAAGCGGAGACCTAAGATAAGAAATATGAAAATGGTCTTTGAATGAACTCACGCTAAGGAAGTGCGATTTTTGTTGGGCCAGTTACAGATGTTATACCTACTTACTTTACCTGGTAAAACGATATTAAAATTCTAACTGTTGAGATTAGAGGAAATAAATATAATAATAATAAGTGCTGAATGAGACATTTGCGCTCTACAGGAAACAAAAAAGAAAGGAAAAGAACAATCAAAATTAGGCAAATCCATTCTAATCTACAGTGAAATCGCAAAAGAAAACAGCCAAATTAAGTGTGGCCTTACTAATACACCAAAAATATCAAAATCAGATCAAGGAGTGTCAATACATATCAGAAAGGATTGTAACAGCAAAGATAATAATGGAAAAGGAAGACCTGAACATAATCGGAGTATACGGCCCAAAAAATAACAAGCCTCAAACAATAAAGGAGAACTTTTATGACGAATTACACATGAACACATTAATCATGTCTATCTACATAAAAAGAAGAAGAGATTAGAGTTTACACAATAACAATCCAGTTCTTCAAAGCACCCAAAACCAAATTTGTGTTTAGACTATCAACCAATTGTAATAACCAAAAATATAATCTTGTAACGGAAGATTTTAACTGACATAGTACGGGTTATAACGGGTTATGGGTTATAACGAGTCGAATCAGAACTATAAATGAAATTTGAATGAAACGTTTGGGTATTTAAAACCTACTCCAACTTACAAGATATTTTGTGACTCACAAGATATTAATTATTTTCATTTGATGGAAAAGTAAGACCAAGAGAAAGGTCACGGAAAAGGTGGGAGGATGAAGTGCCAGCGGACAGGCAAAATTTGCTAGATGTGAGAAGAGCGGCGTGCAACCGACAATGCTGGAGGCATAGTTTGAAGGACGCCGAGATCCGATTTGAGCTGTTGCTCCATTGGAGAAAGGAAAGTTTTTAGGAATGTTCTTCTAAAATATATAGAACTTAAAATATATAGAAAAGTCCAAACATAGAATAAATATCCAAATATTATTTAAGTTTTCTGAATGAAAAATTATTGCATTTTTATCGAGAAAATATACTCGTATACTACTTAATTGAGTATATGAATGGCAATATCTATTCCTAACAATTTCAGGAAGTGAAGAGGAGTCTGAATGAATAATGTTCCACTAATATCTATCTTATCACAGGATGTAAAGCAAATAATGCTAAAATTGATAATTTCGTTATTTCAATTAAACTTTTTATAACAAATAAACTGAATGCCTCTTAATAACTGTAGAGTCTTGTGTCAAAATGCAATATTAATTTAATTGTACCACATATTGGAAGAGAAAAAAATTAAAATGTCAGAAAAAAAAAAATCGAACGAATTATACAATAAGTATTTGGTAATTTAAATTATATATTTGTGTGATTTACCTGAACATAACTCAATGGGAAAACCCCCTGTTTTCCTCCACATTCTCCTTGATACCAATTGGTGTCAATACGTTTTTTCAAAATAATGACATCTCCTCGTTTGAAGTTCAGATCCCTGAAACATAAAAAAAAGTTTGATAACCAAAGTATAAAAACTATTATTAGGCACTAATAAAAAATATAATAAAATCAAAAAAATGTATGTTGGTGATCTGAAAATTTTTTGTTCCGATCTTATTTTTCAATGTATTCTGTATTATCCATAAATTTCATCCAGCGGTTTTCCTATGCTGGTGTTTCAGTATCGCAGTGTTTCTATAGAAGAGCTGCAAAGTACTCCTCTACAGTCACAATGAGTTCTTGATTTGAACAAAGCCATTAACTAGCGAGGAATGTTTTCTCTTTTAAATTAGATGGGTGTACGAGAGAATCCAAATGGTATATGAATATTCCAACGCTTCAATGTAGATCTCCTAATTTCCGAAGTGTCAAGACACTTTTCTGAACAGACGTATTTTCCTAATAGAATAGACTTTTTCTTCTTTAACCATGTATGCTTCCGTCCAATTGATAATTGTTTTAATTCTTCTTCTTCTTACGGTGCCTATCCGTTCCGGATGTTGGCGATCAACATGGCTATCCTAACTTTGCTTGCTGCTATTCTGAATAGTCTGGTTGTCGATGTATTAAACAACTTTCTCAGGTTTTTAAGTCAAGATATTCTTCTTCTCCCTGCTCCTCTCTTTCCAAATACCTTGCCCTGAAGAATGAGTTGCAACAAGCTGTATCTCTGTTCATTCCTCATAACATGGCCAAGATATTCTAGTTTGCGCTCTTTGATGGTGTTAATAATCTCGCATTCCTTGCCTATTCTACGTAGGACCTCAACATTAGGCACACGATCCACCCATGAAATTCTTAAGATACGTCTGTAACACCATCTCGAATGCCTCGAGTTTTCTTAAGGAAGCTTCGGAAAGTGTCCAGGCCTCTACTCCGTATAATAAGGTAGAAAATACATAGCATCTAATGAGAGAGATTTTTGTAGCAAGTGGTAAATCATGACTTCTGAAAAGAGACTTCATCATTATGAACGTTGATCTCGCTTTTCCTGTGCGTTGCTTTATTTCACTGTAGTGATCCCATTGGCTGTTAATGTTGGTACCAAGGTATCTGTAGCTGTCCACTCTGCCAATTGGATGTTGGTTAACCAAAAGCTGTGTATTTAATATATCGCGCTTACTGCTTATTGTTTTAATAGAAGTTTTTTTCTTCTTTAATTCGGCTCTATATTCATGTCATGTTAAAAAATATTACTATAAGGGCCAGTAATGAAGATCTAGAACAGATCCTCATTTTCATACCGATTCGGGTGGAGCGCCCTGTTTATATAACTACCCACTCCGTCAGTAGAGCAGTATAACAGTTGGGTACTTACAACTATAGTTAGATAATTATACGAAAAGCATAATCACGCCACTGTGTCTCTTTAAATGCAGTCGTGAAAATTGTATAGTTTAAAAAATTTAATTTTTAAGAGAATATGTGAGTTCGCTAGACATACCGGTTAAGAAATATTAAAGTTCATAAAGGTCATTATTGTAAATGTCAAAGATTTGGATAATAATTGATAAATATTATTACTTGCTTTTTATAAGCCATTTACAACATACCTAATAACTTAAATATAAAAATTTAATGACCGTAAAGTCCAGAAAATATCTATAACGAAGAGCTGAATAATATGCTTTAAGTACTAAAGTATAATGTATATGCCGAATATATAATTAGAGTATCTCTTGAAGATCGCCCTGAATGTGCCAGAGTCAATGGAATCATCATTAACAATATATGATATGCCGATGACACCGTAGTATTAGCAGAAACAGAAGACCAACTAAAAATATTGATGAACATATCAGAAGAAAGTCACAGGCTGGGCTTGGACATTACCTGTTCAAAAACCAAAATTCTGGTATTCCACATAAACCCCCATGAACAAGTTACACCTAACATACAGTGGTGTTAAGTCCTGCATCACCTTACCAAATACATGAAAATAGAAGTTTAAGGCATTTACCTTAAATATTTTTTAACCATTTACTATCTACATCAAACAAACACCTAAACACAATATTATAAAATGTGTTACGATTTTAAATGTTATGGCATATAGAACTGTAAATATTTTATGACTAATTCTTTTTTATTGATTCTCGTAATTTGTTGGTCAAAATCTACCTGAGACACGTTGGGTTCCCCTTCGCTATAACAGCGACGAATACGAGTTTTCTGGAACCGCTTCGATACCAGTTGTTAGATCATTGCCGCTCTGTCTACGAGAGCCTCGTAAATACGAGATGATTCTATGGAGTTCCACTATAATGTAGAAGGTCGCCGAACTTTCCAGGTAGCGGAAGTTTTTGTATATAAACGACACATTTTTATTTGTTAGTCAGTCATAAGAAGATCGGGAAACGCGATTTAATTGTAACGAAACATAAATAAATTTATACAGTTATTTAATAAATTAGAATAAAGAACTATAAATTAGAACTATATAAATATACAACAAATGGAAACACAGTAAAAATTTTGATTAATAAAAAAATGTAGTTCGGAAAATTTGTACAAGACGATATTGTACATCACATTGAAGTAATTTAAACAAATTTTAATATTTAATTGGCCATCCCTTGTTTTTAATAACTAAGTTACATCTTTTGGGCATGGAGTTTATTAATTTTTGCAGTTCCTCCATGGAAACACAGTGATGCCAAGCGTGGATTATAGATTCGATTAATTTCGTTTTATTTGTGGGTTTGCTTTTGGAAATGATGTTTTATATCCTTTGCCACAAATTCTCAATTGGATTGAGGTCCGGGAATTGCGCTGGCCAGTCCATACTATCACTTTCATTACTCTCCATCCAAGCTTTAACCAATTTTGCTCTATGGCAAGGAGCATTATCATCCTGAAAAATAAATTTTTCTTCGCCAAACAGGTCTTTTCCACTACGCAGCATCTTATTCTGTAGTACCTCAATGTATTTAGTAGCATTCGTCATCCCAGAGACAACGTTTAGGCGACCAACTCCTCTAGCGGACATGCAACCCCATATCGTAACGGAGGTTGGATGTGGGAAGAACACATTTTGGAGAAAATTCTTCACCAGGAAATCTTCTGACGTAGGCATTTCCAGACAATTGTTTCCAAGTCAGAGATGTAGTGCACTCAAGTCCTTCCCCTTTTTAAATTTAATATTTGTTTCGTCTCTTTTAAGCGTTTTCTGTGTGTTTTAAATTGTCCTTAAGTGTTTTAACTTTAATAATTGTATATACTTGACTTTGCAATCATTTGCCATATATGCCAATAGAACTTTATCAAAGAAATTTGATAATTACAAGTTGAAAGAATTGCACACCCACACAATTTGTACATCTAATCTCATTTATTGTCATACAACTGTCAACTTCATAAAATAACACAATAAATAACACACATTTCATAAATATATCTCTTGAATAAATATAAATAACTTTTAAATAATTCAATGGTATAGAACATCACTTTCATCTAACAAACAATCACATTACACCTATCTCTACTTCATTGGATAAAATCTATGTCCTCAAGAACTTCCCGTTTATTGTCAAACAAATACAATAGCAGACTTAAGTTCTCCATTCAACAATACAGGATAGTTTGAACCATGTTCTTCCAACCATCAATTAATAGAGTACCGGCATCATTTATTTAACTTTGTATCGAGACCTGAAGATGCTTTGCGTATTGTAGAAAGCGAAACCGGTCGTCTGGATAGTTAAATTAAATTGATTGTGAGTAAGTCTTATTTATTATTTCTTTTACCTATTTGAAATGGACTCGCACAAGCAACACATTCATGATTTTTATATTCTTTGGTTATATTATTTCCAATTCACAAAATGCATTGCCAAACTTTTTTCATATTCTCGTCCAGCGGAAACTTACGTATGGAATTTTTTTGTGAATTATAATAAGATGAACATTGAGGAACACTGCAATAGTTTTTTGGAGTCGAAATCATTGTATATAACAATATAAACCGGTCGCTACTATGTATACAAAATAAAGACAATTTCAATGTTTTTCCCGAAATGGATGCTTTTTGAAATCTAACACCAGGCGTCGCCCACTTTGCGGTTCCTCGCCAATAAACGACTGCATCACAAAAACTTACAGGTAGTTTATTGGTCAAACAATTTGTTAGACTTTTTTTGCCAGCATATCCACATACACTCGTCTATGTTTCGAGACCGATACAATATTAATGTTTTTGTTAACTTTTTTCACAGATCCAAAATCGTTCTTTAATTGCATAATATGATTGTAAATGAAGTAACTTAGCCAAACCAGATATAAAACAGACAGGTAGTCGGATATAATTATGCAGAATCCCAATGTAGACTGTATTAAAAAATGTTTAAAGATTATCAAAATGCAATAGCTACAGCACTTTCTCTTCTTCTGTAGTGCTTAATCCGTGTCGATGTTTGGCGGACCATCTGGCAACTGCAACTTTGCACACTGCTGTCTCTAAAAATATTTGTGGTTGTTATGTTGAACCACGTTCGTAGATTTTTCAGCCAGGACAATCCTCGCCTTCCTGGTCCCCGTTTTCCTTCTACATTTCCCTGCATGATTATTTGCAGCATTCCATATCTTTCGCATTTTTCCTCATGATGTGAAACCGATGTAATTCGATTTTGGCTGTTTTTATTGTTTTGGAATAACAGCCTCTTTTTTTCTTTTTTCGTTTCTTAACAGAACCACCCTCATCTAGTAACGATGGTCGGTAACGATATCTTCAGGATGCGACGATAAATCCACATTTCAAAAGCCTCAATTTCTTGCACGTGCTTCTGTGAGAGTCCATGACTCCAACTCCGTACAAAAGTATAGGAAAGAGTAACAATCTGTAGTTAACCTGATTTTTATGATTTGAAATACCTTAACCATTTTTAAATGCAGATCATGCTTGCTCTATTCTACATGGATTTCTATGGAATGGTCCCAATTTTCATTGACGATCGTAACCAAGGCAGTTGTATGTTATTACTCTTTCAATTTGATTGACCGTTTTACACTGATTTGTCCAAATTGCTGTTTCCTTCTTAGAGTAACATCATGCAATTGTTTTCCTTAAGTGTTTAGTGAAATCCGTATCACTGGACCTGACCTCTGTGATGTCATTCCCATTAACTACTGGAGGGTTCGCTTGTCACGAAATAACCGTGTCGTCCGCGTATCAATGGTTATTGATAGATTCTCCGTTATTCGAATTTTCGGCTTCAACGAATCACCAACTGCTTCTTATAAAAGATTTCCTCAGAGTATAAATTAAACAGCAGTGGGAAAGTATACATCCCTGACGTAACGCCACGTATGATTATGATATCGTCGGATCTCCTGCCTCTGTACGGATAGATGATGTTTGATTCCAGTACAGATTGCTGACAATTCTTAAATCACAGGTGTTTATTCCAATATTGGCTTCAGCACTAAATATAGAAAATATGTTATCCAGTTTGTAGGAATAATTAATATTTTTGGAAGGAATATAAAAAGCACATCCCACACCATTGGATCATCCATCCTTGGACTTGAAAGCATCGGTATATATTGCCACAGATTCTTCGAAGCTTGCAAGTATTGAGTATTATAAGTTATTGTTAATTTTAAAATTCCGCTATATGAAGGTTTTACAATCTTTATATTTAGGAAAATGAATTGTAATCATAAAGATCTGACAAAGTTGAGCTGGGATAATATAAATCACTGAGAATATCTTGATTAGATTGAAGTACGGACACGTAGTGGAGCATTTTACTTCGATCAATATTTATTTGTAAGAATCTTGTATCATTTAATACTAACTAAATTTGAATATAGAATAGTGATTGGATTCTGAAATATATGAGAAGAAATTTTTTCTGTAAGGAATCAGCCTTCTGTGATTGTAAATGAGCACAATAGCTTCTACATGAAAAAGGTTCGACTGGAGTGATTCATGGCACCAAGACATACCCTAAGACTTGAGTACTGCAAGATATTTTATTCACTTAAAATCAGTGAACTGGCAAAGCCGTAACAAGAGATACATCAATAATTCCAATATGACCTGATAAATTACATATAGTCATTCATGAACGAAACCCCCAAAGATGTCTTGAGAGAAAAGCCAAAGTGGTATTCAATTCTATTTTCAGTATATACGCAGAGGTCATCTGCATACGTTACTATTTAAACGGAATGTGAATAAAACGTAATTGAATGTAAATAAGCGTATACAAATTAAAGATAAACGTGCCTTGCGGAAATCTGTTGTTATTATTTCTTGGACCGCAATCAAAATGCGAGAATATGTGAGTTCGTTAGACATACCGAATCTACAGTATTAAGAGTTATAATAAAGCTCATGAAGATCATTACGGTAAATGTCAAAGATTCGGATAATAATTGAAAAATATTGATAGTCATTAAATAAATTACTTGTCACATTATGTTAGAATATAAAAAATAGCAATTTTACTAAAATACTGCCGATTAATGAATTGTATGACTTTGTATTAATGCGAAATCAGGAAATGTACGGTTCATTGTTCAGTATAAAAAAATTTAGCAATTTTACTAAAATACCGGCGATTAATAAATTATAAGACTTTGTATTTGTGCGAAATAAGAAAATTTAGGGTTCATTGTTCAGTTGTAATTCAATATAAAAGTTTTATGTTACTTCTAACTTTAACAGTAGTCGCATTCTTCTGATATTTATCTTATCAAAGAAGATCACGAAAATGAAATAACCGTAACACCAGGACATATTTAGAGAAGAGGAATTAAGTAGGAATCTAAAAATACCATTGGGATGGAAAAATTTAGAGAAATTTAATAGAGATTTTTTTTTATTCATATAATAAATAATTACCTTGCCGACAAAGACGTTTTTCTAATATAAACCAAACAAAATATCAACAAAAGTTTGATGTTTGAAGCATTTTCTTCGCTTGCTTTTCAAGATCTTCCTTTGCACGTGTCCATTTAATTGCAACAGAATCTTGCCTCTCTATAATTTGATTAGAAGATAGTTCTTCTAGAATCGCATTAGACTCATTCACTGTCGTTCACAACGCCTCCAAATCTTCTTCAGTCGAAATATTTTCTAGAGTACCTTCTGTTAGTGATAAAGTTTTCAAACTAATTTTGGCAGGAACCGCAAACACAGCTACATACGGACTGCACTTGATGCTAGAATAGTAAGCTCGGTTCTTGGCGAATTGTATAAATCGAAGACCGTCTGACCACTTATTTGTTTGCGTTTCAACCAGGAACTCAGCATATTTTCGATGGCTTGATTCGCACGTTAAACAGATCCTTGTGACTGACTGTGTCTTAGCTTACCGTGTACTATCTTCAAATCTTTCCACGTGGATTACAGTTCTTTTATATTTCTGTTAGAGAATTCTCGTCCATTGTTGCTCAGAAAAATGCTAGGAGCTCCAAAGGCACAAAATATGTCAAGACGAATTAATGCAAGTTCTTCTGCACGTTTAGTTTTCAGCGGAAGTAATTGTACAAATTTTGTTAGACAAAAATGATTTTGGTAGACAAAAATGAATTTGAATTCATTGTCTGCTTGGGGTTACATATATATCAAATCTATTTGATATCTACTATTCATTTCTTTTGGCAGTATAGGTTTCACCACTAAGCCTTTCTTGGGAACTTTGGATTTTTCTGGCAAGTTTCACACAGATCCAAATAGATCGTTACGATTTCTACAGTTATGTTTTTGTACTTCTGTTGTAAGTAATTATTTCTACATTATTGTTCTACCTCAATGTCCAATATATTGATGTACTCCGTCAATCAATTTGACGAGTTCTTTTAAATGAACATAAAATAAAACATTCTGTTCATCTTTACTTAAGGAGCAAATCAGTTTTTCAGTTTCTCCAACCTTCATGACTTCATACTTTTTCAACCGCTTGTAATGTACATTGTTTAATAAACGTTGATACTTCTCTTTTGTAAGTAAAATCGTATTGTGCTTTTTACTACTGATTACTTCAAGTGCTTTTGTATTAAAACGCTGTTCCATTGTTAAATCAAAAATAATACGTTCTAGGATAATGTAATATACAGTTCTATATGTAGGTAGGTTTACACAAAACGCTTTAAGAAAACATTTCAAAGATAGGTAGGTAACACTATTGTTAATTAAAAAACAGGAAGCAAGTGCCAAATCTGGATAGAAATACTTTTGATGTCTCAATCAACACTGCAGTGCAGACTGACAACTGATTACGTACGTGGTGTCATTGAAAGCCATTGCGCTTGCGTGTCGATCGTTATAATTTGAATTTCTTACTTTTACCAAGATCCTCTGGGAAATGTATACAATTACCGGTAAAAGTAGGAAATAAAAGGCTTTTAATAGTATATTACATAACGAGAGTTGTAAGAAGCTTATTACATGCGAGTAAAAAAGTTGCGCGCGAGCCGCGTAGCGGCGAGCGCAGTAATTTTACAAGCATGTAATAAGCTTACAACTCAAGTTGTGTACTATACTTTTTCTACCATTATTTTCGTTTATAAAAATAAAAATTAAATTACCACTATATTAACACTGACAGTTTAATAATTTTTAATCTGTCAAAATAACGTTTGTTAATTCGTTTCCATGGTAACTCGACCAACTGACTTACGAGGCTTATGTGATATTACAAATTTTTATAAAACTGAAGCGTAATTTTTTTTATTACGTGCTAGTCATTACGTGTCAGTATCTGTTATGATGCATTTACTTAGCATCCAAATAGTAGGTAATATACAATTTACTAGTAAGAGAGTAGAAAAAGAATATTTCCTACATTTACCGTCGACTCCGATAATTGTGTACAATTACCAGATTATCTGCTCTTACCGTAACATATACACTGCGAGTCTGAGAATATACTCAGAAAAATTATGCGATGTATACAAATAGGAAAACGGCGAATATTTGAGGATGAGCAATTGAATAATAAAATGAGGATTAAATAAAATGTGAAACATAAAGTAAAATATAATAGTAAAATGTTAAATTGAGATGCACTATTAATTCGACTGAAAGAAAAACATTATAGATCGGGAGCTGGATGGACTTGTGTGCTAAATATAAGAATCGCATTTAGTCTAAAATTTAGAATTCAGAAAAGCTTGCAAATTACAGTTCTGCAACTTATAGTAAATGCGACAATGTTTTCATGTAAATGCGACATCCTAAAATGTATTTCTTCTTATATAGGATGAAACCACCTGTATCGACGATAAGGATCGTGATATGGACAGAAGGGATTTTTACTGCGTAAAATATGTGACAAAACATCTTTGAATGGGCTCCTAAAAGGTTAGAATTTAAGTCAGACACTTAAAAAAAATTAAAACCCTTGTCATTTAAAACATTGTGTTAGATCATTCATATCCCCACAAATACTCAATCTTCTTTTAATAATCATCCCAATCTCCCAATCATCTTTTACTTGTGCATGTCTAGTGGCAGTTATACAGAGAAATCAAACGAACTATAACATATTTTCAGTGCATGAATTAGTTGAAATTATATATTATTATTATATTTTTAACATTTTATCTTTTACTATGTAAGATTGATTCCAAATGTTTTATCGAAAAACATCACCATACAAGTCAAATACAATATCTATTCGTTTTACAATTGGTTGCAAGAAAATTTATATACATTAATAAAATTTATTACTTTCATTGACCGGTCGTAGTGAAATTTACATTTTTAGAGACCAATCTTCAAAACCTATAACATAAAATTTCAATTTTGGATTGTGGCAACAGATATGAGACATTTGAAATATGAATAAAAAAGGCAGAATTAAAACTTATAACTTCTAACTCCTCTCCTGATTTTAATTTCTGGACTAGGTTCGTTATCTATTACGATTTGTGCTCTTTGATTCCAGTAGAGGGTTGTTTTTATTCGTAAGTCCGTATGGTCTATGTTTTTTGTCTTTAGAATTTGGACTAATTTTTCATGTCTTACTTTGTCAAATGCTTTTTCAAAAATCAACGTAACAAACATGCACATCAACATTCATATCCATGCATATTTAAGCTAACACATTAAAAGCAAATAACGCTTCTCTGGTTCCTAGTCCATTTCTGAACCCAAACTGACTATCATCTATTACTTCTTTCAGTTTCTTACTTATACGACCAGTATTATTTTCAGGAATAATTTGAGAATGTGACTTGTTTTTTTTAATGTCATTTTAATTTCCTCTTACCTCCACCAAGCTATAAACACAATTTACCAACGATAGCGCTATTCATCGACTTCCAGCAAGCATACGATAGAATAAAAAGAGACCCTTGAGGAACTGGGAGTTAGCAGAAAATTGCGTAACATGATACATTTTACTTTAGAGAATAAAAAAAACACAGTCAAAGTAAACAATCATGCATCGGACAAATTTATAGTAAACGAAGGATTAAGGCAGGGCGATCTTTTGTCATCATTACTCTTCAATTTGTGCCTAGAAAAAATAATATATATATATAGTGTTGCTGACAAAAGGAGAAAAAAGAGCTACAGGAGATAGTACAGAAAATAGTAAAAGCAGCAAAGAAAATGGAACTTTACATAAATGAAACTAAAACAAAATGTATGCAGTGGACAGATGATCAGTTTAGGGATGGACAAAATTTTAAAGTAGAAGTAGAAGAAAGATCATCACACCAATTCGAAATGGTAGAAAGATTTACATACCTTCCAATAATATCTCGTAAACCTAACATTAAAGAAGAAATACAAGCTAGAATAATGGCAGGCGATAGAAGTGTACATGCTCTTAGTGAAATGTTGAAAAACAAATTTTTATCAAGAAAGGCAAAAATACAGTTATACAAAACAACTATACAACCAATAGTAACATACTGCAGTGAGACGTGGACAATGACAAAAAATGAACAAAATTTACCGGAGATATGGGAAAGGAAAATCCTGAGGAAGATATATGGAGGAATAATAAGGGACAGTTTATGGATAATAAGATCAAATGATGAGTTAAAGAAATTATATAATCAACCTAACATAATAGGAGTCATAAAGGCACAGAGACTAAGATGGCAAGGTCACCTAGAAAGGATGCCGAACACGAGGACTCCAAAAAGTCCTCTACTCTATAGTCCTCGTCACTACACTATAACTTTAAAAAAGAGAAAAGCAAGGCCAAAAAATAGATGGAATCATAAGGTAGAAAAAGATATGGAAGAAATTGGACTAGACGGCCAGAAAAGAAAAATGAATAACAAGAAGGACTGGAGAAAAGTCACATATCGAGCCAGAGAAGATCTCAGTAAATAAAGGAAAGCGAAAATGAAGAAGGAACAAAATTTTTAAGCCATGGGCCTCTAAGGCCTTTAGTGCTATTGTATATATATATATATATATATATATATATATATATATATATATATATATATATATATATATATATATATATATATTCAACACCAGTTTCCCATTTGCATCTTTCAGTATTCCCGTTTTTCTTGTTCTATTGTTGTGAGTTAATTTTTTATGTGTATTAAAACTATCATGTCTTTTCTGGTATTCTTCTATTTCTGCGCATTGTTATTTTAACCATTGTTCTTTCGCTTTCTTAATTCTGTATTTGTTTATCCACTTTTTTGTACATCTGATTATCTTTGTTTTTATATTGACGTCTTTCTTCCATTAAATCTAAAATTTCTTCCGTCATCCATTGCTTCTTTTTATATCTGGTTGGTATTAGAATTTCTTTTTCATTTTTATCTATTTCTGCCATTATTAATAACCATTTTTTATCCGTCTCAGTATTCTGCAGAATTTGCATTCATTAATCCGTTGTTGATTTCATCTGCCAAGCGTTGCCTTATAAGTGAATGACATTTACTTGTCTCGATTTTTGCATTTGTTGTTCTTCATTTTATTATTTTTATTTTGAGCCTAATTTTGGTCACTACTTTTGTTTACAGTTTTAGGTAAAACAATTTAAGCAAAGTTCCCGTCCTCACATTTTGTACACTCAACTCCCTTTGGCCCCTTCACTATAAGAGCAAGAATATGAATCACTAACGTTAGCATTAAAAAGACGTCAAACTCGAAGTGTTCCAGGAACAATACTAATCTCAATATTCGGGATAAAAGATGAAGAATACAGAGACACAGACAAATGTTTAAGTTGTGAAAAATTATTACTTATTATTTAAAATATATTCAATTATATTAAAAAGATATGTTCAATATAAAATATGGATAAAAATATACTATAAAAATTTTAAATTTATGTGCATATATTAATAGAAACGGAAATGTATGCATCACTTTTAGATTTAGATATGCATACCTGAAAATATACTTTACCCACTAAAATATTTTAGGATTACCGACTCCCCGAATGATTCACGATAAAATATTGGAATTTAAAAAGTGGTTTTTATTGTACTTTCAACACCAATAATTGGATTGCGGTTTACATTAAATCTCTTGATTAATGTTAATTGAACTAGTTGTTTATCTCAAAGCTCCTATTAGAATTATTTTATTTGTTGCTTTATGTGTATTGGCAATACTCATATATACATTAATAATAATGGCACATATTTAGACATATTTAAACAGATTTCTTAATTATCTAATAAAGATATTTCTCTACGTAGAGTATGTTTGTTTTAATTTAATTTATAAAAGATGTACAACAATTACCACGAGGTAATTATATTTACCATTTAAAAACATAATAAAAAATTGCTTATAATATTACAAAAAAGTTTATAGTTTGTTAATTTTCTAATCATACTTAGGTAAGTAGGACTCTATAGATATTCTATGAAGATAAATATGGGTAGGCTGTGGAATCTGCGAGAACGGTATGGAGTCTGAACGTCAGTGGAATTAATCCTTGTACCAATATCTAAAGCTGAAATTGCCATGCTGAGCAACCTCCAAAAGAGATGACCATAAGAACAACCCACAGAACTATATAATCAATATAAAACGGAGTCCTTCGGTACAGATGGCCCAATTTCACTTTAGCGGTAATATGCGCAAATCAAGAAGACATTATGAAAACTCAGACAAAAAAGATTGTCTCGACATTGAAGATCATTGTATTAATAGTGTTTACTTACTGTCGATGCAGTAATTTTTTGCTGTGGAAATACGTAATTGGTAACATGTTCAGTTTATATGTGAAATTATAGCAATAATAATAAAACCGTTATTAGACATATTTTTGTTAGCCCTGACTAGGGATTACGAGAAACAGCGGGACGCGAGATAGGCTCGTGTCCCGCAGCTATTTTCGCCGTCCCGTCCAGTATCCCACGGGATGTCTCGCTGTCCCGCAAAACAAACCTAAATTATATTTTCTAAACAAGTAAATATATTTTTAAAACAATGCTATAAAGACAAATTCATAATTTTTCTAAACATATTTTATCTTTACAAATTGTCTTAACAATAATTATACATCAAAATTATATTATTATATCAATTTAATAATTTCTTCAGTTTCCATAAGTGCCAAAATTTACTGTACAATATATTACAACTATCAACCAAAATATACTGAGATATTTTGGACATATAACAAGAAGAAGAGAAGGCACAGAGTGAATGATAGTTGAAGGTAACGTAAGAGATCCAGAGGAAGATCTCCAGTACGAAGGTCGGACCAAAGAAAGGAGATGACTGGTTACTCAATCTCCGAAGCAAAACGCCAAAACAACGCACAGGAGAGAGATAATTGGACAGAAATAGTCAAACACATTATGCAAATGACTTGATTTGCACTTCGCGTTTGCCGCTGGTAAATAATCAAACTCCGTGTGAAAAACTGACTTTATTTTGAATTAAAAATACATGAATATAACCCCTAATAAGTATTGTTCCGCTCGCTGGTCCGCCGGCCTCGAATTCTCTCATTTGAGTGCTGTCGTCTTGGGGTGCTTTTAGGGACCCTCCTCTAATCTTCACATATGGCATAATATCTGCATACGCATAGACTGCTGCGTTGCCGGTTTGGAAAAAAATGCATAAAATAAACTTAAAATAGATAGTGGCGTAAACAAATTACATGACGCCACTATATCTTTACGAAGGAGAAAAGATTGAGGAGGAGAGTATTGTATAAAAATTTCTAGTTGTTTCTAGTTTCTCCCGTTTAAATTGTTTCAAATGTTATACTATACAGGATCATTCATGCAACAATTCAATTGGAAGTTTTCAATATTGTATTGAATAAAAAAGAATCAAACAGAATAAAATATTAGAAATTAGAATAAAATGGAATAAAATCGAATAAAATAAAAAAAAACAAAATTTATTTAAATTACAATAAAAAAATATAAGATAATATAATAATAAAAAATAAAATAAAAGTAAAATAAATTAAGTAGAATAAAATGGAATAAAGTAATTTAAAATTTGACAGATAGTAATAGACCCGCAGTAAGCTAATTCAATTGTATGGTCTATCATTTGGTTTGTCTTTTTGTTATTTTAGTTTATTATTGAGACATAGTTTTTTTATGTAACTTGATATATCTTTCAAAGAAAATTTATGAGGCACCATTAATATTTGACAGTAAATAAATGTTATTCATATCCTTTGTGACTTTATGAAAGAGAGCAACAGTTCAACAAGCATTTGTCGAAATAGTTCATCCAAATTTTCTAAAATTGAATCAACAACAGAGAATTGCATAAGATACTTTGATAGGAGCTGTGAACATTGGATCTGGTGGAATTTTCCTCTTTGATGCTCCAGGAGAGACAACATTACTAATTTTATTGTTTTTGGCAATGATTAGATCACAGTAACCCTGGCGTCAGTAACCCTGGTGTTACTGGGTATCACTTTCATCAGGTTGCTGGATAGCCCACGCTGCTGTCTTTGTAATGAGGAGGAGGAGACCTTCTCACAAGTCCTCTGGAAGTGCCTGGAACTATCCTACCACAGGTGGAATTTTGTCTTTATACAACCGAGCCAAATGAGGGAGTTATCCTTAAAGAGAGTTGTGGTTTTCTCTGAGATAACAAGGCTACTAAATGATTAGACAATCAAAACAGCAGGAAGGGTGCCTCTTGGTGCCCCTGCTGACTACTGCAGATATGGGAACCAGGAACAGCCTGAGCCCCAGAAACGGTGAAGAATAGGTCCTTATGGGCCTACTCCGTATGATAGAGGTAATACAATGGACCAGTCTTACGAGGCCTAGGGCTCATAAATGGGTCCTGCCCTGATCTACCATAACCATAACAGACTCGAAAGAGAAGCTTATTGAACTGGGACACATTATTTAATTCTAAGGTGGTACAAAGTTTGCTAGGTCAGTTAGTTAAATTATATATATATATATATATATATATATATATATATATATATATATATATATATTTATATATATATATATATATATATATATATATATATATATATTTATATTTAATTTTTAATTTTTTTAATAATAGAGAAAAAACTTGTGTAGTGCAATTAAAGAAATAAAAAGTGGCTATATGAATAGAAAAAGTTACTGTAAAAGAAGCTGTAAAAGTAATGTAAAAACAAAAATCTACCAGATAATTCTGCTGAAGCAATTAACAGATAGAACATTTTGAAGAATTGTTGAATGATAAAAGACTAACATGGAAAAAATTGTAGAACATATACTTAACAAATGACATAGATATAGAGGAACCAAGGTGAAATATTAGAAAAATTGAAAAACTATTAGAGAAAGCCAAGTAACAATAGAAAACAAAGTATGGAGCACATTTATTAAAAACCAAACTAAGTATATGAATATATGAATTTATTAAAACAATTTTGGTAAAAGAGCAAATATCACAAGAGTGGAAAATGGCAATACGACTTCCAATATCTAAGAAAGGTGAAGGATGGAATGTAACAACTATGGAAGAATTGCTTTAAATGACAATTTATATGGTTAAGCAAGGGGACCCACTATCCTCAACGTTTTTTAACTTTGTACTGGAAAATGTCATCAGAAAAACTGATATAAATAGAAATAGCACACTGTTAAATAAAAGCCACCAGTGCATGGCTATGCTGATGATGTGGTACTATAAGGAAGAGGAGTAAATAGGCTTATTGACACAGCAAAAAAATATGGATTGGAAATAAACCTACAAAAGTCATAACATGGAAATAAAAAGTAAAAATGGAATCAAGAATCTAAGAACATTGAAAGTATGTATACAAATGAAAGTATAGAAGAGAATGACTAATATTGAACTGTTAGATATTTTCAAAGAATGTGCAATAAGTAAAATTAATTGTAAGGACAAAAAGACTACAATGGTTGAGACATTTGAACAGAACAGAAAATAAAAGACAAGTTAAGAATATTGCACCAAGAAAACCATATCTAAATGAAAAAGGTTAGAGCCAAACAAAGGTGATTAGGGAAGATAAAAAACAAAACTGGAAGGAAAAGGTTATGGATAGAAGAGAGTGGAGGTATATAACAGTTAGCAAAGGGTCTACAAGGCATGTCAATGAACATAACTATGCATGTAACTGTTTTTTTTTTATAAATATTGTTATTTCGGCTGATTGTTCCTTAAATACTAAATGTTTTTAATGAAAAAAATATTAATACTACATAAATAGTACTTTTAATTATCTGGCTTTTTCTAGCAAATCTAATATTAATTTCATCCAAAGGTGCTAATCAAAATTGGTATAAGGGCAAACCATGTACACCTAAGTCAAATATTAGTGAATTTAAAGATATTACAACTGAGAAAGAAAATATGATGGTTAACTTTTTACACCAAAATTTGCATATCATTCAATTGACAAATAATGAGATGGCAGAGCAAAGAGAATTTTGTCATGAATTCCATAAGTAGAAATAATTTGATAAATCCTTTTGTAGTTTAACATCACTAGATGGTAATCTCTGATAAAAAAAATTATTAACAGCTTTATTGTGTACTTTAATCTATGATATAACACCCTAATATTTTAGGATTTAGATAAGTTATCAATTTTGTTTAAGTATGTTCAAGAACATAACTTTCAACTTAACTTTTGAAATATTAATTCATACCCTTCTGCTACTCCAATAATAGAAAGGCAGAAAAGAATGTACCATTCAATTGCCATCTTCACTGATAGCCAGGCAGCACTTAAGGCACTCAATCCTGTACAGAATTGTATTCTAAGTTAGTATGGGATTGTGTGGGTGCCCTAAATAAACTAAAAGAACATAGCACGGTTACAGTAGTCTGAGTACTGGCATACAACAGCAAAGGAATAATGAAAAAGTAGATGAAATGGCCAAACTCATCAAAGGCTCATAAATGCCATTGGTTGAACCAGAACCTTTTTACGATGTTGCAAAGGCAGTAACAAGAACTGGTACAAGAAAGGGGGTAGCTTACAAATCTTGGGAATGGCAAAAGAATTCAACAGGACAAAAACAGGTGAAACAGTTCATTATAGAACATTTGCCAACATATATGGCAGGCCTAATAAGCAAAGACAGGAAAACAGTCAAATAGCCATAGTAGGTCTATTAACAGAGCATTGTAAGCTAAATAGGCAGTTGAAGCTGATGGGATTTTCAGATGATGACCTATGCAGATTCTGTCACCCAGAAGAAGAAACAGCAATGCACATTATATAATATAGATGTATTTAAGCAGAAAAACCCCCAAACCCACAAAATTTTAAAAAAAAAGAAAGTTCTTACACCCACGACCATATAATTTCTTAACTTTATAAAATTATGCAACAACCATCCCAGTAAAACATTACATACTATTTTAATAATCGTCAAGTTCAACCCACAGACTAGGTTAACTGAGATTTTCATTTATAATAACAAATCCAAGTTGGTTAATTTTTTTCTAATAAATATATATTATAGTACATTGTATTAAAAGGAGGGTTAAAACATGCTAAGTGGGTTGGATCACTAACACTCCATGAGAGAACAAAACTACTGTGCATTATTTGTGTTGAAAACATTCAAGTGAATTGGATGTTTCCTTCTTATAAAATTCGGTATATTTGTTAAAAATAAGAGTGCAATCAGAAATCCTCCAAACTATGGAACTAGGTCGATAAAAAATAAATTATTATAGGTAATCATCTTATTAAGTAAATATTGATAAACCATTTTTCTTTTTATTCAGTTATGTCTAAATTTTCATGACTGTTCGGATTTAAAATATACTTATTTAATAATAATTATGATACAAAAAGAAGCAAATACATAATGGTGGCTAGCAAAACTTAAAAAACCAAACAAATAGTGCAATATCTAACATTAATTTTGACTCAAATATTACCAATGCTATGTAAGTAGGAAACTTTGGTTATTAAAAAAGACCCATATGTTGTTGTTATTGACCTACGAATTATTTTTTTCGTGTTTTCAGAATTAGGAAATAACACAAAACTGAGAAATGTATTGATGATTCTTACAGAGTCATGAAAACAGAATTTTGATAGAGTTTTGGAGTCTGGAGGCTTATAATGCCAAACTACTTCAATGCCAAAAATATCCACAAAATGATGAAAAAAAGGATATGGAAGAAACGCTGAAAGACATCTGTATTCCAGACAATATTCCAATATACTAAATCAGGCGACTAAATTATGCATAGTTTAGTTAGGGCACACTAAAAACTTTTAAACTCAATTTCGCAACAATCACTTTTTTTTGGGTTGGACATTTTCTGCTTAACTATGTCCATATGTCAGTGTGACAGCCAGGAAAATGTGTGGTTCTTTGCATTAAGAGAAGAAAAGACATCAGCAAAGAGATATATAGAAGGTTCAGTCTTGAAGTTATTACACCTTTTAAAATGTGTCAGGTTAAAGAATGTAACCTATCTATTATAGAGGACTATAACAGATCTGAAAAGGTTGTAGTGGAATAGGTCATAAGCCATCTCATTGAATCTATTTATGTATCTATCTAATCCAAATATAATTTTAGCAATGGTTAAAACTAATATAAACAATGATAATCTCTTTGACACAGTATTTTTTTCAGATGAGACTTAGTTGAATCTTTTTGAATATACCAATTCACATAATATACTTGGTGGATATTTGAAAACCCTCTTTAGTATGTTTGAAAAATATAATTGTTAAATAAAAATGATAGACATAACAAATATGGGAATTCATGGTTGGCTGAGGAAGGCAATGGATAGGAACTAGATAAATTCTTGAGGATGCTAGGACCCACGCAAGGTTGTAAAGCCAGAATGATGATGAATAAAAATGATATCTTTGTTCTTTTATGCCAACTACAATTTTGTCAATGGTTTCAAAATAATATAAATACCTAAGATATCCTTTAATATAATATTTTCCTCAAATGAGACTTGTTTTATTGTATTAGGTAGGTCAATTGTCATGTAATATGTCAATTTAGTAAATAAAATTTGGAGTCCATGTAGTGAGTCATTTCAGGCTGTTTTATAGGTGCACCAAAACCTAGGGACTGTTATTTACCAACAAAATGTCTCGAAATTTGGACACAATATTCGAAATTATGTTGCTTTTAAAATTATGGTTTTACTTTTTTTATTTTTTGAAACTTCTGTTGAAAAATTGGATTATACTGTTTAATGTTCTATTATAACCAAATTTTTTACACCCATCAATTGAAAGAGTTTTTTTTCTGTAATCGTTGATTTTTTTTTTTCACCTTTCTGTGTCCAGTAATAATCGAGAAAAGCGTGTTCCAACTTTGAAGAAAATTGCTAAAAAATACTAAAATCTAATAGTGAAACATGTTACTTAGCATTGTCGTTTAATTTCACCCTTGTCGCCTTCGTGACATCAAATCTCATGAACGTACGGTCAGTTAATTCATGTTAAAACTAATTTAAACTGAGAGTAATACATTTGTTATCATTAAACTAGCCGTCGGCTGCGCCACTGAGTAAAGGTACTTGCGTAAGCAGTGTAGAAAAGTAAGTGATACGCCCATTTCAAATCGCAGTGTGCTTGAACTGCTAAAACAGCCTTAATTCTAAAAAGTATTGTTGAAAAGATGATAAGTTGTGTGGAAAAGAGAAAAAATGATAAGTGGAGAGACTGAATTTGTATTAGAAACTGGATTCCTACAATGTTCACTCCGTTTTTAACTACATTGGGAAACTCCATTTTTAACCTGGTGAACTGCTCATTTCAAGTGATGTTTGTTAAAATTGCTTACCCAGAAATTTAAAAATAATATAATATAAAATATTACCTATAATTGATAATTGAATAACTGATAAAATGGTTACCAGCAAATAAATAAATGAAAAGTTGGAAGATTCTAACTATACATGTACATCCTCCATTGGTATAATTTTCAGCTCAGGTTTTAGTGTTAATTGAAAGAATTCTGGTGTCTACCAGGATTAAAACCAGATTGTCTGGCTTGGTAAGCTAGTTACTAGCCACTGCGCTATGGCTCAGCTTAGGCTGTATTGGCTGTGCTAGTGATTGTGCAATATATTGGTAAAAAAATCATTTAACAAATTCACTAGGTATAATATAGGGTAGTCAAGTTGGAGTAATGGTTTGTGGAGAACTGGAATGCACAATGTTATTAACAAAAGCCATAGTATTACTTATTTGTCAATTATGATTTTAAAATTAAATTATTTGTTAAATACTATTCAATATTTAAAATTTCATGTAATATTTTATTCATATTCTGTGGAAGAGGTCAGAGTTTAAAAATTCATAGCCCACTCTAATTAGAATTTGTTGTATCTGTTGTATTAGGTATGTATTATAACTTATTTATGAAATTGTTCAGCAAGGGGGTATACCTAAAAATGCTTAATTTTTTGTGGAGAGACGAAAAAGAACAGAAAGGCCTAAATTTTAATGTTTTTTCTTTGGTGTATGTATAACCTTTTTCTAATTTAAACCACACCAAACTGTTAGCACTTTTTTTTATCAATTTGTTACATATAGGATATTTCCTATTGATCTATTTATTTCTAACAAGTAAATAGTTTGTTTCATATAAATATAAAAGAGTAAATATTACTAATCTCATTTTCCTAATCCAATTTACACAAAATGCAACTTGTGGTGAGCAGATTTTCATTTAAGGATTAAATAAGAACCAATAATAAGAATATATATTTACTGATTAACAGTAACAGTACAATATAATGTAGAGTAAAAATATTTTGTATCAGTATGCACTTGTATACAGTTTGTAAAAATAAATAAAAATATTTCTCTTTAACTTACCCTGTTTCTTTAGATGTATAATCATACATTGCCTTAGCGTACGGCTGATGGGGCAACAATTGTTGCTTATTAGAATTGATCCTGTGATCTGGAGTACTGTGTGGGGTATGCAGAGGAGTTGTCTGTGCAACAGCTGTAGGTAATAGATTCGGAGCCCTGGCAGGTCTGTTAATCTTCTTAGGCAAAAAATTACCAGCATTTTTAATTCCTTCTAATATTCGCATTAGCAAGACATTGGGGGGCAAATCATCCACTTTTACCAAAACTAGAACTCGACATTCTGGACATCTTAATTCTTTGTGTGTTTGCACTATTTCTTCTAAACACTTTTTACAGAAAGTATGTTGACAAGGAAGTACTTTGCTAGATGTATCTAGTCGTTCTAGGCACACTGAACACTCCAATAAATCATTTAAAGTTCCTTCATCCATGTTTATTTAACTATCAACAACTATATATACAAAGAGTCCACTGAACAAAAACGATGCTTTGGATCATATAGTAACTGTTAGATTCCGTTTTTGTAAGCGTAACCGAGTTAAATTCATTGTTAATCCGTTTGAATAAATTTTATGCATATTAATTACCACTTCCTGTAACAAAAGGCATCAGTCATCGCATCTGGGTGCGGTGACAGACGAAGGAAACGACTATAATCGTCGGACAATTCGGACATTATTCGGTCGACTCGGTTCTCGTTTTCTTGTATTTCAAATGTCAAATGGATTTTTCGATCAGTTGGTAATACACATAAAGCAGGTTAACCACCCATTGGTACACCAACATTATTTTCACGGGGTCATAATCGATAAATAAAGATCAGTTCAGATCAGATATAAAACAGTTATTTTTTAGTTCTTCCATATTTTAACAATACTACTGAGCTGACAATAATTAATTTAGATTTATAATATGAATCATTTTTAATTTTACTTCTATTTTGTATAGGAAATTCTGATTTATTGTAATATTTCTTTATTTCCTATTATTCCCATAACAAAATTTTGATTACAAAGGTTTAACTTTTCACGTTATCACAGTGGCTAAAGCAGTATAAAAAGGTTAAAAAAACTTACTGTTAATTCCTTGTTTTACTTAACTTACTTCCACTGTTGACATGCAGATTCTTTAAATAGAATAAGGACTCTTTCCCAATACCAACCAAACCGTGGCAGGTTTCTCAGCAATTAAAATCACAAAAAACTTGTTTTCATTTCCATCTTTTGCCAAGTAAACGAAAAAGAAATTTTTACTCAAATTTTAATGCTGTAAATTGGAAATTGTTGGTTTCAGGGCTCAAAACCCTTAGAACTAGCGGAAGAATGCCAGGACTACCGGCTCATTTGAACGCTTTATCGGAAATAATCTCAATTCTCACACATCATTGTAATTTCTGCTTCTTAGTAAGCGCTTCTCACGCCGATCTTAATTCAAAATCTCGGTAAACACTATTTGTGCTGGGCGAAACAAATATTAAATGTTTATAAATTTCAAGAGATACTCTAAGTTTGTTTTTCAAGTTTGAAATTTTAAAACGCAATATCCCAGATGACAATAGAAACTTGATTCAGACATTTAACAAGTTTAATACCTATATCAAAAACGAAGATTTGCTTAAAGTTTGTCATGTCAACTGTACACATTTGCAGCACTTTTAAATCAAACTGGCTAGTTACAATGCGACAAACTTGCTTGAAGTTTGTTTTTATAAAGAATATGGAATATACAATGTTGATATAACAAACTTGCATAAGATTAGTTTTGACACAGTAGCAATTTTGTTACAGCAAATTTGCCATATTTTTTGTATCGTGAATTAAGGTAGCGAAGAGAAAAATATATGTAAATTTTCACGTGACTTATACAAGCTGTAAAATATAATTAAAATAAAATTTAATTTATAACTATTTATTATTTATTCACTTAATTTAATCTAAAATCGTAGCTGAAGCTCCTTTGCCTTTACTTTGTCTTTCAGCTCTGAAACAAAAAAGTGAAATTTTTATAAATTTCAAATTAAATTAGGCAAGTGTTGATCCGGTTTTAAAACGAAAAATTTAACCATCAGCTCTCTGATTTCAGTATTCGTTACTCTACCCCTTCTAGTGATTTGGCAACATCTACGCCAATAATTCATTTCCATTGGTTTTGTTTTGAATGCGTTTTTTATTTATTACCCAAACCATATATGTAGCAAGTAGCAATACTCTCTATGATACTTTTGTATATCCTAATTTTTGTGTTTCTAGTGTTGTGGTTATTCCAGTTGATATATTGCTAAATTACCTTGGCTAATTCTAGTAGCTATTTCTTTCCTATTTCGACCATCGTTTGTAACTTACATCGAGATATGTATAATAGCTATCAATATTTTTGATTTGTGTGCCTCTTAGTTTTAAGCGACTTTATTTACCTCATCCCACTACTACATACTCAGTTTTTAATGGGATAATTGATAAACCCCACTTGGTATATTATTCATCTATTTTCGCAACATGTAGTAGATACATCGAGCAAAAAGATAAAAGAGGGAATCTAATCGTTATGAAAAGGAGACCAAAAAAGTGGCCTCTGATGGCGGACATATCCGGAAATGCAAAGGCGCTAAATTTAAATTTTCCAACACTTGTTAACAATAGCTGTAAAATATTTTTCAGACAAGAAAGTTTTAATTAAATATTAACGATAATAGTCTAAAAAGTGACACAATTGGTAATAAACTTCAATATAAATAAAATTTCATGTGGCAGTTGGGACAAACAATAACATAACCAAACTAAATTTGACTTTTTAAACAAGGAAAAGCCTGTCTTTCCTTGTTTAAAGTGGCCTCTCAAGATAGCACTTCCTGTCTAACAATATTTTTGTCCCCACTACCTTTACATTCCCTCTTTTATCTTTTTGCTCGATGAGTAGATATCATCTTAATCGTCTGCAAGTATTATTTGGTCATCCGCAAAATGCAAGCTGTACCTCAAATATTCAAACCACCATCAAGTAAATCTTAAAGAGCATAAGTACATTGCGGCAGCCTTGGCGAAGTCCTTTTATCAACTTTATCTTTTTTGTCACTTCTTATCCAATCTTTATTGAACTCGTCATATCGTCATATAACTTCCTCACAGTATTTGTGTAAATCGGTGGAATTTTCTTATCTTCCAGCACCTGCCCCATCTTGGCTAATGAAACACTATCATACGCCCTTTAAAGATCAGCAAATACCATGTGTGTCTTCATATGAATGTATATCACATAAATGAAAATGGTTATATGGATAAATAGTGACAAAGAAATTTAAATTTTTTTATTTATTATGAAACATAGCTGTGGCACCAAAGGATAACAAAATCAGAGACCATACTATGAGATGTTTTAGGTAAGTACGTCTATTGCTGAATTTATAATTGCCCCATACAAAAAGAGCTAAGCTGCAAGCTACTCGGAGAACTGGGAGAGGAAAGCCAAAGAGGATCTAAAGAAGGACGCCTAGATATGATCTGTATGTCAAGGGTAGGAATTAATATTCGTATGAGCCAAGATAGAAATAGCATTAGGAAAGCCGATCCCGCTTTAGGGATAAATTATTATTTTACTATGTATTTTATTCAGTTTATTTTTGTCAATAAATTATGCTTGATCAAATTAATATATATATATATATATATATATATATATATATATATATATATATATATATATATATATATATATATATATATAGATATATATATATTATTTTTTGCAAAGTTTTTGTGTACTTTGTTTCTGTTTAATTTTTTTTAAGTTAGTTCTAAATTTATGAGTAAACTTAAGTACATATACAATAACATCTTTAATACTACATATTGAGTTAGAACTGATGAAGCTTTAGAAGTATAAAGCGAAACGTCTTCTATAAACTTATGAAGTAGTTGACTTCTGTTTTTTATTTTGCCAACCTGAATGACCGAATAAACCTTTGAATTCACTAGTTGAATACTTTATTAATATAAATTGACGGTCGTAGTTTTTACTATGTATATATGTATTTCATAATCCTTCAATTTATTAATACCTACTTCCGCCTATGGAAAACCTGCGATTTGTACACTGTTCTTAAATTGCAAACTTCGTGTTGAATGTAATTGACATCTGCCAAAGTCAAAAGTCACGTTTTAGTAAATATCCGTGTGGAAGGAAATAAAAATATTTCTATTGTTTTCATCTTCATATTACAAAATAGTTTAAAAATGTCTATCTATTTTAGCGGTGGTTTTACTAGGTCAGCTGGGGTAATAAGTGCCATAAATAAACAACTAAAATTAGTTAACTTAAAACCTGTTAAAAAAATTCAGGTTCAATTTGATCCATTCCATGCCAATGCTGTAACCGCTCGGTAAGCATAAATATATACACACATAACCCAAGTATTTCATTGATTTTCTAAATATAGGCTAGCGCAAGCGTGTTTCATATATATTTTCTAAGAAAAACACTTTTTCTTTCAGAGATTTCCTTTTTCATATATCAACACCAAAAGTAATAGAAACAAACTTAAGTTGTGTGATAAAACCTAATGTTGTATGTGACAGGAGCGAACCAGAGATAAAGATTGACTTAGGAGATGCAGGGTAAGTAATCTATCTCCTAAGGGTGTAACTAAAAGATATAGTTAGCCATGACATACAGTAGGTTTTTATTTCTCTGTTTGGTAAAATTTGGTTTCCAATAAAATACATCACATTCACTATTGCCCTTTACTAATAGTATCACTAGAATAATCCCCTTCTAGAATGGTTAAGTTAAATTTAGCTTCCTGAATCTCATTATTTCCATACAAAACTGCCAGTAAGTAATGTATGATAGAAGGACATTAATTTAGTATTAAATACTTTGGAATTAACAATATACTCCTTAATTTAGTTGACTTTGTGGATTATCCTCAAATATATATGGTGTGGATATGCCCAAATCTTGATCTTACCTTGCTGATATTGCTGGAAGTCATCCAAATCTATAATAACAAATAATATTGACTTCTTCTGACACATGGACCAACTCTGTAACTCATTGCGTCTTAAATGACTGGATTTTTGTCCAATTTAAGTATTTTTAAATACTAGAAGTGTGTCTGTTCAAAATTTATTTAAATTGTTATGTTTGTGATTTGTTATCTTAGATTTCTTGAGGTTGAGGAAGACATTTACTAGTTTGTATCATATGTGCTTTTTAAAAACCTTTACTATTCATTTTCTTGCTTTACCTAGATTAATATCATTTAAAGCCATGGTAAGTAAAGAATATAAAAAAAAAACTAAAACTAAATATACTTCTTTACACATCAGTATTTCAAACATAGTAAAATCAGAATTTGAAATAAATAATGGGGGTTCCTATTAAATATTTCACAGTTGTCCGTGTACCCAATCCCAGGGTGTAGGGGGGGGGGTCATGTTTCTTGTCATTTAATAGATTTTTAAAAAATATTGTAAATACATTTTTTTCAGTTTTTGAGATGTGTATTTCTTGAGATAATACCATAATATTCCTAGAGTATCAGAATAATCCATTTTTTCAGATTATAACGCTACCTATCAGCAATTAGAAAAATAAAATCAAATAAAAGTTACTTGATTTTGCATAAGGAACCCAAATCTGATTTGGATTTGGATCCATAAGCTTTTAAAGTTGCCTCCCACCCTGATTTAGGGGAAATAGCTAGGGGGTTGTATTTGGTGTCATTTAGTAGATTTTTGAAAAATATTGAAAACCTGTTTTTCAGTTTTTTGATCCTATGTTTATTTCACGAAATATTTTCACCAAAATATTTCACACAATAAAATTTATTTTATTAATGACATTTGAAATATAGTTACTATTTCAGTTATATAATTACTATGGTAATTCAGTTTACTATACTATACTGTACTATTTACTTACTAATTAAGATTACTAAATAAAATAGAAACTAACTAAATTTATTAACTACCAAACAAACTTAATTAAAAAAAAACTATTCTAAAAACTGAATAAATTAACTACTAAATAAACTTAAACATCATTTAATCAGTTTTATTTATTAATATTTCAGGTGATGTTTGTGTTTGAATATTGGTGTAAGGTGAAATAATAATTTTAATATAATAATAGTTTTAAATAAAATTTTACATAACATGCCGATTGAGTACTTACTTACATATAATTCTCACTAAGATATTAAATAATACAGTCCCCTCTAGTCCCAATGGTGGAAGAGGATCCATTATGTATGTATGTATGTAAGTATGTATGTATGTATGTATGTATGTATGTATGTATGTATGTATGTATGCATGTATGATGACAAAGTATGAATTTGATGGTAATACAATCTTCACAGCTATTGCTGCCACAGTACATATTTTTTTGTTAATAACAGTTTTTAGATAATATGAATCATTTTTTTAGTGATATGTGGATGGAACCTTATTTTTCTAATAATAATATATTGTTATAATGCTATAACGTTGATTAATTGGTAAACCTACATTATACATCACAATAAATTAAACAAAAATCGCTAAAACATGTTAGTTAATAAATTCACTGTATAAGTATAATAACTATTGATCCTTATTGATATCTGGCCATATTGATCGCCAACCTCAATAGAGAAGGCACTTAGGAGGAGGAACTTAGAGAAGATAATAAAAATAGTTATGATAAATCAATATCACTTCTGTTAGTTGATAAAATAGATTACAGTAAAGTTATTGGCACTCACTGTGAAATATTGTAATTGGCTACTTAGTCAATGGACAAGGGAGTTTCCAAGAATGTAAAAAGTTTAAAATGAGCTGGTGTTTAACATAATTATATATAACAAGGACGAAAGATAGTGAGATTTAGATTCTTGAATCTTTCTAAAATCTGAAACCTTGACTGGAACCTCAACTACAATTTACATTATTGCAAAAATATTTGAACCTGAAGTTGGGTTAAAAAATTGTTAACATAACTATGGAACTATAAATAGTATGCACTTTTTTTAAAGTAACTATACCTTAGAGTAAAGGGTACTCTCCCTGTTAAGATAGGCAAAATGCGCTCACTCCCAGAATTCAAGTTTTTTAATTTTTTTTTACATTCTATGCAACTTAAAAATAAGGCTGAGCGCAATTTTAGCCTGCAGCCTCCTCCCCCATAAAAACGTAAATTTTTTCATTTTATATTTTTTAGGTGGGATGCAATCAATTTAAAAATTTCATAAAATAAACATGCATAATTGAAGCTTTTAGAAAACTTTTCTATTTTTATAACCCTGTAGGTTGCGTTTATAGTGGAATATCTTGTTAAGTAAGCAGGAAACAGACAAACTAAAACGCATACCACATTTTGATAATATTGTCAAACACAGAATTGTCGTTAAGACTGATGACATTAGAGAACAAATAGCTGAAATGTAAAAGAAGATTTTGCTTTGTAATTTGATAGATCTATTAATATTAGCGATTATGTGAAATTTGTTATATCTGTGTAATTTGAAGCAGATGAAATTATAATTGAAGCCATTTTATTTTTTAAACCCTTTTCTGTGAATAGTATTAATCAGTGTAAGAATAATCTTTTTAAGAAAGCACTCACAAATATGTCGTTCCTCCTCCTATCTTTCTGTGTATTATCAATCTAAGCATTTCATATCGCTGTACCCTTATTAAATAAAATCCACAAGGAAAACAATTCCTGTAGCTGGCTACATATACCATGTATCACAAAAAAGAGGTTTATCTTCGTAAATGGGTATATTTAAAATATTCCCATTTACAAAGATTAATTTTTTTTTGTGTTCCAGATATTGTAACTTTCTTATCTTTATTGTGTTTATTATTTTATATTCTTTGCCTATCTGTCACAATCCTTTTTGGCTGTTTTCTTCTGCGTCCTGCATTCTACGAAATTAAAGTGTCCACAGAGACAAAAATTTTACATTTTTTGGCATTATTGGCATAACTCTTTTGCAATCAGAACTTCTCGTTAATAATCGCTCAACAGCATTCTGCTTGAGTTCGACAACATAGTATTCCGAATATAAAGGTTTCAGCGACAAAAATATTGGTTGTTATCTTTTTCCAATCAACCATCCAGTTACAAAAATGGTTTGCTATTTTTTAAACATTAACAGTTGAATATTTTTTAATCATATGAAATGATAAATTTTATTATTTTTAGCACAGTGAAGTTTTTAGCCAACAACTTGACAGTTTTAGAAATATTGCAACAATTCAATAAGCACATAAGCTCCAAAGTTCCAGTAGAGCCAGTTTCTTCGCCGATTACAACAAAATTAGAGGCTAAAAGGAAAGGCAAGAGGTGAAATGGGCAACAAAAAGAAGGACTTCCATCTTAAACTTATTGAACACGTTTATGATAATATTCCTGCTTTTACAGACATTTTTACTGAAGATACATTTTATATATTTGCCATAACAGTTGTGATTAGTACTATTGTAATCGTGTTTATTATTTCTAGGTTTGTTACCTTAAAAGAAGTTGATATATAATTTTTGTTAGATAGGTTATGTATGATGTGATTAGGCTGAAATACATTTTGAATGTTTTATCTTGTTTCTATTGTCCATTTGATACATGCTTTCATTATGTACAAGTTTTTAGCATATTGTTATGTTATTAGATATAAATATATGTAGTTGTTATTAGGTGTTTAATACAATTAATGTTAAAATACTAAATGTGATACAAATTTAAAACTGCTTTAAGTCTACTTATATGCTGCATTCAATCTAACTATCAACATTGTAGGCCTATCTCCATTTAAAACCTAACCTTTCTAAATCTCAAATGGTTTAGTTTTTCTCTCCGCCTTTTTTCAGCTTCTCATTTTTATCTAATACATAAACTTGACAAAAAATAATTTTATGTTTTGAGTCAGAACAGAAAATGAGGGGGAGCACATGACGGCGGCGAGTCACAGAGCTGAGGTGAGGTCTGCTGCTCTGGGGGGATCATGCCCAACATCTGAGTGCCCAAATCTCTATTGTGCAATCAATAGCCCTCTACGCGTCGCCTGTCAAAGGAGGACAGTTTTAACAAAGGAATATAGAAGCCACCTTACCTGAGCAGAGTGGAAGAGTCTGTTGTATATCTAGGATGGCATATGCATAAAGAACAATGGTTACCGAGGCGCCAGAAGTTATCACCGGGTGTACACCGATGCGCGTGCTAGTGAAGAAAAGAGAAAGAGTATACGAGGGAAGAAATGACGACATATCAAAGCTGTTTAAAAAGCAGAAAAAAGGGAGAGGTCCATTATGGTGTGGCATGAGGGATACAATGAGATGAGGAGGGTAGCGCAGTGGACAAAGTCGCTGATTCTTAATTTGAGAAGATAGATGGACTACGGGCATCAGCATTTAGATTACTGCTTGTTGCAAATGCTCACAGGTCATGGCTTTTTCAGTGCATACATTTACAGATTTGGAAAGCAGTGACAAATGCCTGTGAAATATCAGACACTGCCTTACACACTCTGTTGGTATGCGCTATATGGATAGCCGAGAGGAGCTTGTTTGAGAGAGAGTAAAGAAGTTAGGTCGTCGGATCAATGGAAAGTTTAGAGATATTTGAAGAGAACGCTAGGGAGAAAGGAACAGGAAGCAAGGCGACCCGATCGCAGACAGGGTGCCCAGGAGCAAGCAGAAAGATAAGGGTGAGAGGTGGTGAGACTGCATATGAATAGGAAGGAAGAGAGGAAGAGAAGTAGTAAGCAGTCGCAGCGAGAATGCGTGAGTATCGTGAAGGAACGAAAGATCGAGCGAATGCCGTGCCGTCATTGTGCCCAATCTAGGGCGGTGCAGCTGTTAAATCATGTTTGAGGAGGGTGTTTTTTTATCAGGTAGATTTTTACATTACAATTACACTCGATTATATGGAGCGACGATATTACAAGCAAAACTAAACACTAAGTCTTTAAAACAGTAATGGAAAAAGTGCGAAATGAACGAATTAGGGAACAAATGAATGTGAAAGAGACACTGACGAAATAGAAAAACTAGCAAAAGAGGACGACTTACAATTAGACGACAAATGATGAATTACAATGGAACGGATAAATAAAAACAGCAGGTGAAGAAGACACTTAACTGAAGAAGATATAAGTATATCATAGAAGAACTGACAATTAAGATGTGGTAAACGGTAAACAGAATATGCTGTGGAACAACCCCTACGATCTCGAATATCATCGTGGCCACGTTGGGGGAATCCTGCATAATTGAAACTGCAGCGCGGTTCTGAACAACTACTAAGATCGATGTATGTTTCGAATATTTTCATCACCCTCCTCATAAAAAAAAACGGAAAAAAAGGTATCGACTTCCTGCGTTGATTGTTGCTGACAAATTATGTTGATTGAAGAATGCTCTTATCTTTTTATAGATACGATTTGATGTCAACTAACTTTGTTAAAAATCTTCCTTCTCTAACAGTATTCTGTTTACTAATGAACTAAAAACCACTAACCTCAAAATTTTAAAATATATTACATTCTCAAAAAAAAAACAGTTTTGCTATTAAATACTTGATTTCGTCTTTGTCAAAATATCCTTGTTGTACCCTTTTCCAGTTAATGTAACAAAAATCCGTACACCAAACTTTTATTATTCTACTTTTTATGCATATTTTCGTTAAACTAGTACGCCAGTGGAAAACTGGAAATTATTCAGATTATAATAAAATTCCACTTTAATTCCATAACAAGTGCACATTTGGCTACAATTCTTGCCAAATTGCAATTATTAGATTTGCCAAATTGCACACAAAAATTGTCGATATGCTAAAACACAAGAAAACATGACTGAAAGAAGGCTCTGAGAAGAACCATAGATGCTTATGTAGATTCTGTATATTAGATACATTTTTATTGGTTTGAATTTGTTTGGTATTATTTGGCAATTGTTGTGAGTATTTTAAACAAGAGAATAATCAAATAAATTAATGTCTTTTTATTCTGAAGCTATTTTCTTGTGATATTTTAATATTATTTAATATCATTGATGGGAGTTAAACAAAATTTCGGTTCAAGATACATTTATTGTTTACATAAGTTATACAATACAACATAAGTTTCGATTTCTACTTTGGAAATAATTCTCTAAATACAAATTAAATTAAACTTTAAAGATAATTGAATCATAGTGACAACTACTACTTCTGCTCATGTGATGTCAAGATGTTCATCTCAAAATCTAAGCTTCCTGTTTTATACCCAAATCTTCCCTCGGCTATTCTTCCTCTTTTTTATGACAGAAAAATCTTTGCTGAGGCTTCATGCTACTTTAGGAGAGATATAGAGAGATATGAATGTAAAGTACAGCGTCAGAATCATCAGAACTGAAGCGCCGACTTTGAAGGTAACAGTAGACCAAAATTGTTCTCCCAGGAAGAGACAAATGACTTGAAGATAGTTGGTAAAGATACTGCTGAGTTGTTGGATTCCGACTCGAGAGTTAGATGCTATTACTACCTGGAATATATTTTCCTTGGTTCAGATGTCGTGAAAAGAATTTTGTGCTTGTGCTTTACTTTACTCAAGAAGGAAATCTAGTTTATTGCAGTGATATTAAGGATAGTTCAATTCAAAATCTGCCGTGAATCCACTAAATGGCGTCACTTTATCAACTCATCAAAGCACAGCTTAAAAAAACAGTTTCACTCCATAACGGTGGTTTCTATGCTTCTATCCCATTTCACATTCTGTGTTCTCGAAAGAGATCTATGAAAACTTGGCAAAGATTCGTTAAAAACTCAAACATGAAGATCAGTATTGCCAAATGTGCAATGTTTTGAAGATCTCATGTATGCGGGACGGACACAACATGATTTTCACCAAATTTCCTTGTTTTCGCCTATACGACAGTCGAGACCGAAAATATTGACTGATTAAGTCAACATCTAGCCAAAGAATGCCATGAAATTGAAGAACTCAAAAATATATACGACACGTTTAAAATGTTTAAAAAAAGTGAAATAAGCGGCTGGTATCTTCAATAAAAGACAAACTGTACTGTTAAACTATGAACATGGTAAAGTAATATTTGAAGTAGAAGACAAACTGAAAGGATTGTAAAATTACATTACTGCGACGGACCCTTAATAACATGCTCGGAGGTAGTATAGGCCATAAAGTCATCAAAACTTGGCAAAGTGACAGTTCCTGACGAAATTCAAAGTGAAATATACAAACTTATAAATAATAGCAATGTTTTAGAGGCTATAACTTCATTTTCCAATACCATTTATACTTTTTTTCGTCTTTATAGTGGGAGTGTCTGGAATCTTCAAAAGATATCTCAGTCCAGGACGCCGCTTGACTAACCTTAATGCAGGATTCGTTCTTCGTACTCCCGGCGATAGTTCCCGAGGTACTTTAAAATGCCCTTTCGTCGCCGAGTCTACGCCGAACGCCTATCTGCTAAACCAGACCCTCCTCTGTCATCCAGTATGCCGGTAAGGCCGGCATCACTTCCGAAGCACTACCTTTATTCATTCATTCTTCATTCATACACATCCACATTCATCAACAAGGAGGCTCCCTGTCCCGTTCCAGATAGCGCGTAGAAGTCACTCATCGCTCCTAGTTCGGCATCATTCCCAGACGGGCATTTCCTCCTTCCCTACAGTCTGACTCACGCATTCTAACTCAACCAGTGTGACCCACTTTTCTAGCTTCACCTTTCAGCATCATTCACTCTTACCTTTGCCGTTGGTCCAGCTGTCTTTCTTCCTCTTCTATTTATAAAAAATACCATTTATACTGAACATATTACTGAACAACTAGATCCAGATCAAGAGATAAAATGTAGAATCGAGATAGCCCGCACGACATTTTTAAAAATGAGGTCATTCTTCTGTAATGATAACTTGCAACTTCAACTTCGAAAGCGCATGGTTAAATGCTACATTTGGTCAGTCCTCTTATACGATGTCGAAGCATGGACATTAAAAATATCCACCATTAATCGTCTGGAGGCCTTTGAAATGTGGCTGCACAGACGTATACTAAAAATTAAATGGACGGCTATGCTGACAGATGTGGCAGTCCTTGAGAGAGCAAATGCTGCTCGCGAGCTGCTTGATAACATCAAATGTAGAAAGATGGCCTATTTTGGACATGTAGTAAGGGGAGACCGATATAATATTCTTCAACTTATTATGATGGGTAAAATCGAAGGACGCAGGGGAATTGGTAGAAAGCAGGCCTCTTGGTTGAAGAATATCAGGGAGTGGACAGGAATAAAGAAAGCTGAGCAACTATTTAGAATAGCTCGAGACACAAACGTTAATCGCCAACGTCAAGGGGACTTGATAGGGCACATTAAGAAGAAGACCATTTATACTAGCGGACACCTACCTAATGGTTGGTCCAATTCATTATTCATAGCTCTACCTAAGAAGACAGCAGAACAAACCTGTGCTGATTATAGAACCATCAGTTTGTTGACCCATTTATTCAAAATTTTTCCAAAGGTAATACATGCACGTATCTATATTAAATGTGAGGAATACGTAAATGATACACATTTTGTGATATATCTGTAGACGTGTACTGCTGTTTTATTGGCTTTAAAAGGCACTCTATATTAATCGAAGCTCTCAGAGTCAGTGGTGTCGATGGCCGAGATGTTCACATAATTACAAATTTGTATTAGAATCAAATTATCAAATAGCATCACTTTTAGTAAACGGTATGAAATCACAGAATTAAAAAAGGAGTAAGGTCTTGTCTTATCTTGTCGCCCGTGCTTTTGAACGTTTACTTAAAAGTTTTTTGGGTACAGAAAATTCGAAACTCCACAATACTAGAGCGTCTCAGCAGCAAGACCACCGAATTCAAAAAGCATCAAGAAGAGGAAGCTGGACTACTTTGGAGATGTAATGAGAGGTACCAAATGTAGGAGGCTACAAAATATTATGCACGGGTAAATAGTAGGCAAATGCGGTTCAGAACGAAGAAAGACTTAATGGTTAAATAACTTGCGAGATTGGTATGATATTGATACAAGCATACCATTTGGGGTGGCAGTGAATAAGATTAAAATAGCTATGATGATAACCAACGTTCTGAAAGGACAGAGTATATGAAGAAGAAGAATGGGGAGTTGAGAGCCAAGGACGTTTACGGTTATACAAAATAATGTTCTGCAAGAAACCAACCAAAAATTGTACCTTATACTTATTAAACAGACTGTTTTATCAGGCACAAGCTAAGGAATTTACTTAGATTCAAATACTTGGTTAAAAATTTTCCAGGTCTGTTAAAGGCGAAGGTTGGACCAGATATCAGAAGACTTCTAGCGGATCAAAAGTTTTCCAAGATCATAGCGGAGACAAGGATGGTTCGCATTTAAGGATGTTGCGAAAAAATTTTTGAGCAGCAATAAAGATTCTAATTATAAAAATATAGTCAAAAATAAAAATAAAAATATAGTTAATGGAAGAAAACTGAGTCATTTCAGATACGTTGATGACATTGTAATATTCGCTACAAGTTTCAAAGAACTACAGACCATGATGACGTAACTACTTCAAGCTTTGGAAAAATTAGGTCTTAAGATAAACTTGGAAAAACAAAAATAATGACAAATACACCGAACATTAGAGGAATAACGTTGAACGACATAAATTTAGAAACAGTAAGCGAATACATCTACCTGGGACAGATAATGAAAGATAACAAAGAAAATCAAACTACCGAAATTACCAGAAGAATAAGGTTAGCATGGGCATTGAAAAGCACTAAAATAGAACAATATTTGAAAACCAGAATGTACGATCAGTGTGTCCTCTCTATACTCACGTATGGTTCACAGACGTGGACCCTCACCAAGTCTAATATGGATAAAATAGTAAAAGCACAAAGAGCGATAAAAAGATCAATTGCTCGGGGTGATACTCCTAGACAAAAAAAAAAAAAAATAAATAAAACAAATATATTAGAAGTAAAACTAAAGTAAAAGACGCAGGAGAACATGCTGTCAAATTAAAATGGAGCTTTGCAGGACACAATGTCCGACTAAAGGATAAAAGATGGAACCACGAAATACAAAATGGAGGCCATTGTTAGGAAAGAGAAGTAGAGGAAGACCACAAATGAGACGGGCTGATGACATAAGAAGATCAGAGGACACAACTGAAAGCAAGTGGCGCAAAATAGAAAACACTGGATTGATTTGGGAGAGGCCTGTGTCCAAAGATTACTTAAGGCTGAAGAAGAAGAAGAAGTCAAAAGAATGCTAAATTTTTTCAAGACTTGGGTTGTCTCATGAGCCTAAAAATATTTTTTTCTCCACTTCTACCTGGACTATGTTCCTATAGTAATAGTAAATTCATTTCGTTAGAAAGGTTGTAGGTTATTGATTCCGAAACAAATGACCACCAAAAACACCATGTCAGATGTTTTTGGTGGAGTGCAAACAAGATGTACGAACGATTTTGCTTGACGTCCTGGGAGGCTTTGTGGTCTGTTTGAGATATGCCTTCCCTGCAGGATCTTGTTTTCCGAAATCCATAATCAGTACAAACCTAGCAGAGTTTTAGCTATGCTGAAAGAACTAGGGAACAATAATGGGATAGTACTTCCTCCATTGGAGTACCAAAACCATTCAAACTGCTTCAGTGATGCTTGTGGGTTTCCAATTTCAAGTAAATCCAGGATCACTTCCTCTGCGCCTTGAGCTAGTACTAATGATCGCTGCTGTCTTTTAGCAGGGATAAGAAATAGGTAACTAGATGGATGGAAGGATATAGAGATGGAACATGGTTTGTAAGAAATTGAGAGCAATTAATGGCTCGCGTAAGTAGGGTCGCTTCCCTGAAGTAGACTTATTCTTTACCAGGATCGTAGAAAAATATAAGTTTGAAATGGTCCAAATGCCTTATTTCGTTCAAATCAACCTAGAACTCTTATCTTTTTTGTACTATACCGGAATTATTAAATTTATGTCTACTTATGAGGCCGAAGGTAATCTTGTAATCTTGTAAGATTGTAAAAAAAGTATTCGCAAAGTATTTGAAAAAACATGCAAAAGCATGTTTTTGCAAATATCTGTTTTATGGGTAAACACTTGAAAGACAAGATTGTAACACAATTAATATACGGTACAGACATATGTATATCTTTGATATGGTATAACTGCCCTGCCGCTCGATGACATAGGATGGTGTCAATTGATATTCAGCTATTAGATTGCAAGTATAACGTTGCAACCTATTTTTAAGAAGTTATTGTTCTTTTCGGTAATTATACTGCTCATAGTGATGTACATTTTATTTATTTTAACCTACAGTTGCTACTACTTGTATTTACTTCTTCTTCTTCTTCTTCTTCTTCTTCTTCTTCTTCTTCAGATGCAAATCCACTAATTGATATTAGCGATCACATTTTCGATTAATTCTCTATTTCTTGCAATATGTATCAGAGATTGTATGTCGTCAATCCCTGTCCATTGCCTTATGTTTCGGAGCCAGGACATTTTCTTGCGTCCCATTCCTCTTTTGCCTTCAATTTTACCCTCGATTATAAGTTGGAGGAACTGGTATTTTTAATTTCGCATGATGTGACCGTTGTATTTACAGTGTAATTAAAGTACCAGATACGAAGAAACACGGAAATAATCTTATCCTTGTCGTGTACCTTACAGCCTACAACCCACAATCCGTTATAAAATATTGTTTTGTCAAAGTCATTACATATTTTATTTCCCAATATTCGTTTTTTTATGTCCAATATCTGTTTCTTCATCATGTATCAGTACCTCCTATAAATTTGTTTATCTTTAGGGTCTTTAGTATTTCGTCATTTATTTAATTCTTTACATGTGTTCTTCAAGGGAAAAAATATCAGTAGGTCGATGAATTATAAGGAAATAATAAGCTTCTGGGCTAAAAACTATCGAGATTGGAATACTAAACTCAGGCCAACATTTGCCACGGTGTTCGCCACCGCAATACTACTCAGATAATTCTGATGGCATATAAAGAAGATATATTTAAAATACAAAATTGGACAACGTTCTTATTTTGAGGAAATCAAAACAATTATTATTGAAAATAATGGATGCTATTATTTCATTAATAAAATAATAGCTTCTCTTCTTTAAGTTCCATCTTCTATCGAAGGTTGGAAATCATCATGGCCATACGGACGATGTTGACTGGGCTCTAAATACTTCTACAATACTGCATTCAAACTATTCCCTCAAGTTAGCTGTACATTTCACTATCTATGCGGATGATACGTCAATTATTCTATCTAACAAATCCAACGTAATCCTACAACATTAATGTAATGATTTTCTTTCATCTTTATATTCTCGGTTTTGCGATAACTCGTTGCGTCTTAATGCAGAAAAAACTCAAGCTATACATTTTCACAATAAACAAAAATATCTGGAAAATCTTCAGTTTAATTTTGAAAACATGCAAATAGCTACGGTGTTGTCAGTCAAGTTTTAGGAATAACGATTGACGAAAGTTTTGATTGTAAGTTGCATTGTAGAGCGGATGTTTCAAGTTTGAATTCCATTAAATATGTATCTAATTAGAAATTTAAAATAAATAAAATTTTGACCGAAAATCAGCTAATTATGATACATGATGCACTCGTGGAATCCAGGCTAAGATACGGGATATGTTTTTGGGGTTTGTCTGGTTATGCAAATGGTATTTTCGTCATACAAAAGAAAATATTGCGTTGTGTCGCTGGTGTCTCCCGACTAACTAGTTGTAGATAATATTTTAAAAAATATAAAATTTTAACATTGGCGTGTCTATATATTTTTGAATTACGTGTTTTTATTTTTAATAACTTCTTTGTGTGCCGTGCTTGTATTCAAGCGTTGGCTATCGTCATATTGACAAGCTGATGAAATGATTCTCGGTCGGCAGCTAGATGAAACAGTTCCTCGACCGTTCTACCTGTCCATTGTCTAATGTTACGCAGCCAGGACAGTTGTTTTCTTCCGACCCAACGTTTTCCTTCGATTTTGCCCTGAATGATTAACCAGAGTAAGCGATATTTAAGTCCTCTCATTATATGACCGAAGTATTGGACCTTTCTCATTTTGATGATGTTGATCAATTCTCGCTCTTTGTGCACGGTCTCTAGTTGCATCATGATAATGTTAATAACTTGCATCAGTTTAAAACGAGTGGTGATATGCATAACTCAAATACTAGATATTGTAATAAACTTTATTTACCATTTTCAAAAGGTAACACTAAATTTAAATCGCCCAGAGTATACGGGCCACAGGTGTTTAAAAATTTGCCCATATTTGTAAAGTCCACCAGTTCAATAAATGTATTTAAGAGAAATCTTAGACAATTTTTATGTGAATAAGTGTTTTATATAGTCGAAGAATTTTTTAGATCTTAGATATTAGCTGTATTTCAGTTAGCTTTTAAATTCATTTCATGTCTTGTTTAGTCTAGTTTAGTGTTTAGTTTTTAGCAATGTATATTTTTGACTAATTATATCCAAGCTATGTTTGTCAGAAAGTAAATAAAGAATTTGAATTTGAAGTTCTTAAGCCACGATATTCTTCGTTTTTCTACATTTCGCATTCCTCTAATTTTGATAATAAACTGCAATAATGAGTATCTTTTACCTCTCATAACATAGTCTAAGTACTCA